>JBBMJY010000003.1:7495243-7596990 GCA_037833715.1 Toxotes lorentzi
GTGATTTTTATCTTAGAGAAAAAGAGGAAAACATCTCGTTTTGCATTACAGTTTCAACACGTGGCAAAAGGGTGGAGGTTTCTGGTACACCTACATTTTACTTATTTATTTTTGTTTTACATTAAAACCATACATGCTCATCAAAGGCTGCCTCACCACGAGTCAGGACAACCACAGGAACCTCCCCTTAGCAATTTACAAACGACAGCCCCCAAAATCTAGTAGCAGGATTCTGGATGCATGTGAGGATCTGCACGTAGCATTCACACTCAGACTTGCAGAAATCCAGCCCTAACCGCCAGATGGCCAACAGTGCACCGGATCATCACAAATAGGACGAACCACCGGACTCACTCCATGTTCATCCGCTCATCGTTTGCTGTCTGTGCGAGCTGAGACGTCAGAGGACCCAGCGGCCGGTGGACGCGTTTCTGCTAACTCACAGGATGCTGTCGTATAGGTAAATATCGACCCCCGAAGTGGATAAGATGACTGGAGCTAACCTGTACAAAAACTTTGCAGCTTTTTTAAGTAGTTATCTTGTCATCCGTATAGTTGTGGACTGTCTTTTTCACCACATTTTCTGTTGCAACGACTGTTAATCTTAACCAACTTCTGTTTTGTATCCATGGATATTAACGTTGGGTTAGCTAGCTAGCTGAAAACTAGCTAAACTTTGATGAAACTCTGATATTTGTGATGTGTCTCGGCAGCAGCTAGTGATATGATAAAGCTGAAGCGATTAAATGGACTAAAAGGAGCAAAATTGAGTAGAGCAAGCCAAAATGGTGAGAAAAGAAAACCAAGCGTGGAATTTTTTTTCCATGAAACTAGCGTTGCGGCATTCCTATGCAGTGCAGCGTGGGATGCTGCTGCCATTACCCTAACTACGTTGTATGCATTAATTTAACAGCATATACTGGGTTTATTTGTTAACAGCTAACATTGTGTACACTAACACTCATACAGTGTACCATATTACACGCAGCAGTGAGGGGATAAAAGCTAACATTCACTGGAAACTTCACCGTTACATTTGTAGGCTAGTAACTACAAGGCTCCTTCCAAACTAGTTTGGGACTAAACAAACAACACTAACTGCTTTCCACAAATTAAAAGCCTCCCTTCTTCGAGTCGTTTTGCGTTGCTGGGGTTATTGACGGGGGATATTGCAGGTAAAATGTCTCAGTCAGACTCCATAGGACACTGTGAAGTCCTCACATGAGTTTCCCCGGCGGGGAGGGGCGAAGACGTGGCAGTCCTCTTCCATCCATATCCTGTGTTATCTGACTCCACAGCTTCACTCCCAGAGAAACTTGGAGAAGGTAGTTGTGATGAAGCAAGTTTCTCAGCGATGAAGATACTGTAATACAATGCAGACTTAGTGTTCAAGAGTACAGTGACTGCAGTGAGGCTGACAAAGTGTATTGAGAGATTTACATTTGAGGATAATACCCCTGGAATACTTGAAAGGTTCCTTAATGTGTGAATGGTGCTCAACAGTTTGTGCAGAGTTTTTAAAATAAGCATACAGGGATAAATCTATTGCAGTGGTGGTAGATGTACCAGTGTGTATATATTTGTGCACCAATGGCTGCCTCAACCTTTAGAGGTTTTAATATCACCCTCATATAGGTTTTTAGTGCTCTTTGTTTGTACCATGTCACATTTATTTTTATACTCCTTATAAATGCTAAATAAGAGGATTTAAAATAAAGTGATACCAGTGCTTCTCTGGCTTTTGCTATTTCTCACTTTTATATTTAAAATCCACAACTGTGACCACTGGGAGTAACTGTTAATGCTGTCATTTATCCTGTTTGCCCTCAATTAACATGAAGCTGTGAAGTAAGGGGAGTCTCCTAATGAACATGTTTGAACAGATTGCCGCTCAGACGCATAGTTTGAAAGGTCAGGAAAAAAAGTGCAGGCAAATTTTATACCCAAAGACTTTTCTGTGTTCAGTCTAAACAAGTGGCTCCACATATGTCTAGCAGATTAAATGTTAAATGGTTTATGGGCCATTAGGAATGTTTTCACATGTCACATACAAACATGTATCCACACAGACACTTTCACTACCACTCACTCTCATGTGTGGCATGGCACATGGATCTAAATTATAACTGTTATCCTTACAGCTTTAATCTTGACATTACACTTCTGTAGCATTATAACAACAGAGGCACTGTAGTTGTCACCCTGTCATTACAATAATTACATTCTACTGAGTTTTTTTTATCCTGGTGGAAATCAGGTATATGTGGGTGTTTGCAGAGGTTTCTGTGAATGTATGTGAGAAGTCCTCACAGTGATATTTGTTTCAGTAACTGTACCTGCACTTTTGTGTGTAACTCATTTTTATATCTACTATACATTTTTATATCTACTATACTAAATATATATTTGATGCTTTATTCAACTACTGATTCACTTCACTACGGTTTATTCACTCACCATAGTATTTTTTTATCTTTTACAAAATGAGGGGTCCATTCAGTATTTTGAACATGAGCTCACTCATGGATGTAGAAACTACAGAACCAAGGACTGGATTTTCAGAATGTTTGTTCTGCCATTTACAGCTAAATAGACGTCATTGCAATACTTAGAAGCCAGTAAATCTATATTGGTCATCCTTGGTGCACTCATTTTGCCTTGTAGTTTGAGAATTTTTCTGTTAATGACTTCTACATAAGTGCCTTTTGTCTTTGTTATGTCCGACCTAGAAATAGTCCTCCTTAGGTTCACAGTCAACACAGTCCTGTCTCTAGTGAAGCAGAGCGATGCTCAGCTAGTTATCTTGTGTGTATATAAACTACGTAATCCATGAAAACATCCAGTGGTTTTACTTTACTAATCGCTGATGAATTGGTAACAAACTTAGTATTCCCACTTGTTTAACATCCCTCTGAGAGAGAATAAGTACCAAGGTCTGTATACTCTGCTTCAGACTTGTATAATTTTGGGAAATTGTTGGAATCTTTTCTTTCCGCCAAATTCCTCCAAGTCTTCTTAATTTTTATCGCAATGTGCTGCACAGAATTTCAGCAAGGTTCAGCTTTGGCTATGTTCTCAGTCTCATATATTTAGTTTGTTCGTTAGTAGGATATCTCCAAAGCATTAACACACTTAAGTAAAGTTTGGTGATTTGTTTTGGGTATTAAGATACATGTGTAGATCCAGGAGTGATTTCGTAACATGGCATGACACAACATTTTTACCTATAACAGTGAAGATGCCATTGTACAATAAAGTCTGCAGCTGCCCAGTTTCAGCAACAGTATATAAACATATACACGTATATTAAGATGCTGTGTGTACACAGACATACGTACTTTCCATGTGTATGCAGTTTAAGACATTTCTTCCTTGCTGTCTGCCTGTTCTCTTCTAATTTCTGTCTGTATGGGCTGAAAGATCACAGTGCCAGTCCTCACAGCCCAGAGGCCTAGGGGTGGTTATGGCTGTGCCAACTGCAAAGCCAGACCGGACACAGAGACAGCAACCACAGACTTATATTTGGCTTTGTGTGGCAGATCAAGGCTATTCCCCAAGTTTTTTAGTTCAGGGCTTTGGTTACTCTCCTTGTTTTGTCTTTTGTTCAGTCTGATTACTATCTCTGCGTTTCCTTAATGGTCAGTTCACCCAAATCACTAAAAACTTATTATTATCCATGCAGATAGTTTTGGTTTTATTTTTCCAGGTAACTGCTGCTGAGACTTCTAGTTACGCAACAGCAACATGCCTTTCCTGAAATAATGCCCCAGTTGCTCTGGACAATCCACAGACCTTGTTGCCAACAGTTTTCACTGACAGCTATATAAAAAAAAAAAGAAAAAAAAAAGAAACTAAGCTGTCCACAGTAGGTCTGTGGATTATCCGGTCTTAAATTGAGCTAACAACCAGGTTTTGAATTCAGTAGGAGCAGCACTGGACTTAGTAAAGGAAGGCAACATAATCAGGGAGGTTTAGGACAACGAGGGAAGCAGTACTCTGGATGAGTTGTAAGGTCTGGAATGTTTGATGTGGCTCACTGGGAGTAAACTCAAGTAATCCAGACAGTAGATGACTAGTTTCTAACATCTGTCTGATTTTAGGGATGTTAGGGTGTGACGGGTATGGTATTAAGTGGTGGCTAAAATGTGGGTCTGACATGACAGTAAGTTGTCAACTTTGTGACTAACCTTGATGACATTTTTTAACATGCATGATTCAGTTTTCAAGTTAATGTATTGAACAAGGTATCTGATCCTCTCACTCTTTCATCAGGATGGAGCTACCGTGTTTGTGCTTACTGGTGCTAAGCTGCCTGCAGTCGCTCTCAGCCCACAATGACTTCTTCACCTCCATAGGTAAAACAATTAAGCAACATAATGGTCATAATTAATCAGTCCCTTTGCTGACTTCACATGTTTTATCACACATATGGAAGCAAAAATAAATGTCATGACTGTACTGTACTGTAATGATCTTATTAGTGATACCCTGTGTAATTTATCAGCGCAGTATTGATGGTGAAGTGCTTGTGTTTCCTTGTGTTTGTGTGTTCCTCAGGTCAGATGACAGATCTGTTGTACACAGAAAAAGACCTTGTCACCTCTCTGAAGGACTACATCAGAGCAGAGGAGAACAAGCTTGAGCAGGTCAAAAGGTGTGTTTGAGGACACAAAGTTACACACATGGATTGATGGACTGATATGCATATATGTACATGATCATAAAATATGATGCACATAGGTTCATGAACACAACTCTTGACATTTACAATTAATAATTTATTATTGCTTGTGGATTCAGTCGTGAGCAATTCCTCTAACTTTGTTTTACCTTCTTTGTGATAGGTGGGCTGATAAGTTGGATTCATTGACAGCCACAGCCACGCAAGATCCCGAGGGCTTCCTGGGGCACCCTGTGAATGCCTTTAAACTGATGAAGAGGTTGAACACAGAGTGGGGAGACCTGGAGAGCCTTGTCCTCAGTGACACCACCGATGGTACAAACAAAGAAAGCTAAAAACCTGTTTCAAATAATGACTCTGCAATAACTCAGAGTACTGATACTGTCTTGTGGGTTGGTGACACAGGAAAATATTTGAGTACAATTAGTTTATATTTCTGCAGTGAGCTAACCTCACTGAATCTCAGAGAGTGATCCCCAGCATTATTTGACACTGGTTTGGGAGCATTACTCATTAGTTATCCCCACATCCTGCTAAATGTAACTCTACTGCACCCTTTCTCTCCTTCCCTGTCCGTCTCTCAGGATTTATTTCCAACCTGACCATCCAGAGACAATACTTCCCCACAGATGAGGACCAGACTGGGGCTGCTAAAGCTCTCCTTCGGTTACAAGACACGTACAGACTGGATGCCAACACCATCTCTACAGGAGACCTACCTGGTAATGGCCTTAAATCAGAGCATACCATATCTACCTGCTTATCTAAAGACCATTTTTTTCCCAGAAACATTCAAATGAACAGACATAAACAGACTAAGTAACATGAAAGTCAACCACGGAGTATGTGGGGATAGAAGGTTTTTCATGGTTTCCTTGTGGTCTGCATCATAAATGAGGTGATTCTGTTTTGGCAGTGGTTCCCTTTTGTATCTTCTGTATATTAGGAGTGAAACACAAGAGCCGTATGACTGTGGAGGACTGTTACGAGCTGGGGAAAATCGCCTACTCTGACGTGGATTACTACCACACAGAGCTGTGGATGGCCCAGGCCCTAAAACAGCTCGATCAGGGAGAGGAGTCCACTTTAGATAAGGTGACGGTGCTTGACTACCTCAGCTATGCCATCTACCAGCAGGGGGAGATGGAGCGAGCCCTGGAGTACACCAAGAGGCTGCTAGAGCTGGGTGAGTCTCTCCACACTACACAGTAATTTTACAAATTCTTTGAGTTTTATCTAAAAACAATATGTTTGTTTTTTTACCTCCTACAGTCAGATAAAATTTTATTAAATGTTGTTTTGGATGTTTGTAAATTCAGCATTAAACAAAACAGTCTCCTCTGCAGCACCATTCAGAGATGTGGATAAAGCTTCTTAGAAAGGACCAGTTACTGATGTTTATAGAGACTTGTGTACTTCTGTAATTTAATGGTAATCAGAGATGTTTGTTATTTTCAATTTCAACCTGCAGCCGGTTGGATTAGATTATAATAGTTTTTTAAATCTGGATCAGGAGTGAAGAGATTGCGCAGCATTATCTTTTCTTTAAGGTTGTGGGATTTGGTGCACAGGTGATGTTTATCTTGAAATGAGACTGCTTGAAAATAAGTAGAGGGGGATTTATCCATGCTGATAAAAGGGTATCCTAGTGGTGCTAAATACCGTCAATTTAATTTCTAAAAAGTCCTTCTGTTGCATTTTCTCTTGATTGATACACCTGTTAATGAACACTGCAGTATATATACAACATTGTGTTGTTGTGGAGACTTGAATTAGGAACAATATACTGATGAAGCCTCGTGGTGACCTTGTTGTCCTACATTTGCATCCATGGACTGATTTGTCCTGTTTTTACATCTTGATTCCCAGAACTGGATAAAGTCAGACTGAACAAATAGCATGTCATTATGTCATGTTGAAAGCTCAGTTATTTTCATTGCAGACAGTGTGTTATTCTTAGGTGACATTGCTGCAGTCAACACTATTTACTATTTATTTGACCACCAGTATTATTTCTGTCGGCCTTGAATTTTCCTATTCCAGACCCAGAGCACCAGCGCGCCAACGGCAACCTGAAGTACTTTGAGTTCCAGTTGGAGAAGCAGAAAAAGGCTGCGGAGGATGAGGCTGAAAAACAGAAGGAGCGAGGGAAAAGAGAAACAAGTGAAAAGAAGAAGCAGCCCAAGAAGAATGTCTCCCATCAGGTGGTCCCAGAGAGGAAGAAGTATGAGATGCTTTGTCGTGGGGAGGGCATCAGAATGGTGAGCAAGATGAAAAGATGCACAAAAACACAATTTCTAACAAACAGAATACACCTCTGTTTCAACTTCCTTGCTTCCTGCTTTTCTTTTCTGTCATTCAGACCCCCCGAAGGCAGAGCCGACTGTTCTGTCGTTACTATGACAACAATCGCAACCCCAAGTATGTGCTAGCACCTGTCAAACAGCAAGATGAGTGGGACCGCCCTTACATTGTCCGCTACCTTGACATCATTTCAGATGAAGAAATTGAGAAGGTCAAGCAGCTGGCAAAGCCAAGAGTAAGTGATTCACAGTGCTCCCATGCTGCCAGATGAAATATAAAGCCATCTTGGTCAGTTTATTGTGACCTAGTGACTGATTTGTTAGGCTTTTTCAGTTTCTGTGATAGGGTCTATTATTATGAAGGGTGGGAGGTAAAAGCTGTGAGGCTGGTTGATGTGATGCTACTAGTTAAGCAAGCAGACAGGCCCACACAACTTTGTATGAGTGTGCCTGTGTGTGGGTAAATCATATCCCTGGCTTCACAGCTACGCAGGGCCACCATCTCCAACCCCATCACAGGAGTGCTGGAGACAGCTTCATACCGGATCAGCAAAAGGTAAGGCAGAACCAGGAGCCGCCAAGAACAGAAGATAGAGGAGAGAGCTGAGAGGGAGAACGTGAACGTCTCTTTCTTTTTCCCTCAATGACTGATTCCATTCCTCCTCTGTATTCCTGTCCGCCCATAACACCGTTTCTCTGCCCTTCTGAAGCTTAAAGGCTGTTGAGCTGAAGCACACGATCCAGCTGAGAATGATCAGAGCTTTATACAGCAGAGTAACATTTGTGGGGAATTGTTTGATTTATAAAGCATGTTTCAAAATATCCAACTGTATTATCTCATGGTGCTTTCACAAATGGCACAGAAATGAAAAAAGAATGCATTCTTGGAGCTACTGGATATTTGGTTCTTAGAAGAAAAAAATGTTTGGATTATGGTGCTGTTCCTTGAGGATCTGTTGTGGATACGTTTCTGCTCAAGAGTCTGCCATAGAAAAGTAACACAGGAAGATAAAGGAGGGGAATATGTGTTACTTTTTCTGCTAGTTGACATTAACATAGTTGCTTTTTTTGAGCCAGGAGATGTATCAGAGGCAGTTGTGAATTCCCTGCTGGTAAATTTTATTATTTTGTAGTGGAAATTTGGTGTCTAGCATTGCCTCGTGGAACATTCTCTTGGCCACTCTGAAGAATAACAGTGACAACTAGTGACCAGATCTGCCTTTCTTTTCTCTCTCTCTCTTTCCTCCTCCTACTTTCCACTCATTCTCCTGTGTGAATCACATTCCATTATCCTTTTTTCCTTCCTCTTGTTATCTTCTTTTACTCGTCCTCCGTGTCCTTGTGCTGCGGGAACTACTGTAGTTAAGGCGAGCCACGGTGCATGACCCCCAAACTGGGAAACTCACTACGGCCCATTACAGAGTCTCCAAGAGGTAAGGGGTCACAGGTCACCAGGAGGGCCACAACGCCTTCCCCTCCTCCTCATCCAACTTCATCTTTATCTCTGCGCCCTGGCTGAAACACTCATTCAGCCCTGCACCAAGCAAACCATTGAAAAACAATCAAAATGTTTAGCTACAACTGGAAAACTAACAGTAGAGGAGGTTTGAATGTGTTTTAAGTGAAAGCTTAACACCACACTGAGCTAATACATCATTTAAACCAAGCTAAACAGCCCTCTGTTGTTTTTTGATGTAGCTAAAAAATTTTTTTCCCTTTCATTTTACCATGTGATGTAGGTATTTCTATAGAACTGCATAGTTGTGACAAGCTTTTTTCTTTCCCCCATTTATCCTTCCCAGGTTATTTGAGATCCACTGAATCTCTATTCCCGGTTACACTTTCCAGGAATGAGTCTGTAGCACATTCTCAGCTCATTACAGCTGCTGTGGTTCTACTATGCTTCTTCAACTTCCATATCAGCCAGAAACTTCCAAGGCCTGAGTCTGGATGGACAAATTCGAATATGCAGATTTAAACTGCAAGTGTAGCTTAAGTGATTAAATGAATGTATAACTTTTACATATACATTACTCACTTTTAGTTGAACTTGCATCCCACACTAAAAATAGCAGTTTTGGCAGCCCACCAAAACCTAAGTTTCCAAATTCAGTGAACATCTATTGATAGATGGAACAGATGGAGCGATGAATGAACTTAGAAGAGTTTGACCTGTCTCTGAACTGGCTGTAAGACACATGAGGAAAGAATCCGTTGGCTCACATGTGGTCCAACATCCCATCAGAAATATAACTCATTATCAACACAAACTGAATAAAAGAAGATGACTCATCTCACAGTTTCTCTGTCTCACACACACACACACACACACACACATGTGCAAACATCTCAACATTAATATGCAGAAATTCTACAAAATACCCCCATGAGGCAGTGGGTGTGGGAGTCGTCTCATAGGCTTTGGGATCTCTTAAAAAAGTCGAAATTGGAGTGTGTTGTACATGCTTGGACAGATTTTTATCTGGTAGATAGATTAAAAATAGCCAGAGAAACTGACAATTTAAACTTTATAATGTGGTCTGCAAAACACACACAGTTTTCCCATGTTTTAATGGGTCACCAGAAAAGATTTCCTTGTCATGCTCAGTCAAGAGCTTATTTTATCAGGGGCCTTCTCCTAGGCTGGGGTGTGGGAGTGAGTATGAAAGGCATGTAGTGTCAGGAAAGTTTTGAAAGAAATATTTTGCCCTGGTTCTCAACCAGGCACTTGTGTAAAATGTCCACAGATTCAAGTGCACGCAGTCTAAAATCAGAACAACCCGGTACCCTGAGCTGATTGGAGATTCTGTATCTTGGCCAATTTTCCAATTTTACATTTTCTTCTCCACTGCCCCTTTCTATCATCTGATTGTGATGCTCAACTTCACTTTCTTTTTGAGCTTTTCATGGCATGTTTCAGCATGATCTCTCTCAGTTGCCCGATTCAGACGAAATCTTTACTACCATCTAGTGGTCTAATGTGTGCTCCACTAACATACAATGAAGTATGTTCCTCTTCTTTCTCAACTGGTCTGCTTTCCATCCTGTGTTCCAGTGCTTGGCTCACTGGCTATGATGACACCATGATTGAAACGATCAACCAGAGAATCGAAGATCTCACAGGCCTGGAAGTGGACACTGCAGAGGAGCTGCAGGTAAAAATTTAGTTAATTAGGTGAAAGTTGTGGACATTCAACCCTGACAAGTTTAATTCTTCTTCTTTGGTTTTAATTCTGTTTTTCACAAGACAAAACAGTCTCCCTGGTTCTCAGGGAGCCTCTGTTTGTATGTCTTTCTGTTGGAAACCTGATTTGTACAGTTGTGAGACCTAAATCATATTTTCATTGATCTCTGTAGGTTGCAAATTATGGAGTTGGAGGTCAATACGAACCTCACTTTGACTTTGGAAGGGTAAGACCCTTTGTAATTCACATTTCTCTGAACGTACAGCAGGACACTATAGCAGGACATTAAACCTGATGTTGACTCCTCTCTACAGAAAGATGAGCCAGATGCCTTTAAAGAGCTGGGCACTGGGAACCGCATAGCAACATGGCTTTTCTATGTAAGTACACGCCTCCTAAACACACTCAAAGACTAGTGTTGTTAATTTTAAATTCAATGAGTATTGTGACCAAAGCGTCTTAAACTCTTCTGCTGTGTCAGAAACGCGGATGGGTCCATCTTCACTCATGTGACCTATTTGGACAGGCCTAGTTCAGTAAGATCCCAGTGACCTTAACCAGTCAGGGCAGTGAACTCTCTCACCCCATATGGTGTTGAGTTTAGTTCCTGTGATTAGAAAAGCTGTGTATAAACTGAGCAGACCCATTCTTGCCAGTGAAATAGCAAAGCTCACTACATTTAGTATTTGGTTTTGTTCAGGGTGACACCCTGGTATTATACATCAAGGACTGTCTGTCATCTCCGATTATGGCCTTTGCTAGTGTGGAAAGTCTTTGCTGTCACCAAAGCAACATCGAAGTTGTAGTAGATCCTACTATAGTGATTCAGTAACAAGGACGTTTCATTTGCTGGTACTAGGAAGGAGATGAGGAGAAAAAATATCAATAAAAATAAAATAAATATCAAATGGATCATAACTATTCAGAAAGCAGTGTGTTTTCCGATGTGGAATCAATGTAAACATTGAAATTATTTTAAATGTTCAAATACATGCAACTACTGAAATCCCATGAACCCTGACCTTACAACAGTTTAATTTATTAGGACTTCAGAATTATTTGATTTGGCAGATAAACCCTGAACTCTGCCTCTCTGTCTGTGTTGTAGATGAGTGATGTAGCAGCAGGTGGAGCCACAGTATTCCCAGATGTTGGTGCAGCAGTTTGGCCCCAGAAGGTAACCAACCCCTCCTGCTAACATGTTAACATCCATGATTACTGACTGTGTCTGTGTGTGTCTGAAGTGGTTAACTAAATGCTAACTCAGTGTAATGAACTCCCAGGTGTTTTTGTTTGTTTTGAAGTATAGTACACACTCAAATAAAATAACAACATTAACAAAATTAAATTGTGCAAAGTACTGTGTGTGTTGTTTTTCCGACTCAGTGAGGAACAGGACCAGTTAGTCAGCACATTCAGTACACTCTTTCACACACTATCTCACTCACACACAACAACAAAATCCTATAATACTTTAACAATTCCATGTAAAAAAGGGATCTTGTGCTTTAAGTAATTGGCTATTTGTTTAATCCTGTCATAGAAAGAAAGTTTCTCAAGTCCCCATACACTATTACAATCACACGTTAGCTAATGCACACAAATATATATTTACATTTTACTTCCTGATTATTATTTCACTTGTCAAATGTCTCTGGGAATGAGTTTAGGAGACTGAGACTGACACTCTTGAGATTCTTTGCTTCTCCTGAAGGGTTTGCACTACCGTTAATTTCTGTTGCTTGTGTGTATTCCAGGGAACTGCAGTGTTCTGGTACAATTTGTTTGCTAGCGGGGAGGGAGACTACAGCACCCGACACGCAGCTTGCCCAGTGTTGGTGGGCAACAAGTGGGGTGAGCTCCTCTTTGTCCGGTTCCCTATAAAACCATCTATAAGACCTAAATAAATATCTCTTATGAGACCATAGTATTTGCTGTGAACAAAAAGTTTATTTTAAAAGCAGTTTAACCCATTGTCATAACCATCAGATGTGGTCTTGAGCTTATAAGACACACAGAATAAACATTTGTATTGTGTCTAAAGTAATCAACGGTATATTATATTATATATTACTATATTAACGTTATGATTATTATATTTTTCTGTCTTTAGTATCAAACAAATGGATCCATGAACGAGGCCAGGAGTGGCGGCGACCTTGTGGCCTAAATGAAACTGAATGATGGAAAATGAAACCAAAGAAAACTGCTGCAGATCAACAGATGATACATATGTATACATTTGGTCCAGATGGCTAACACCCTCTCTACAGACACTCCTGTTTTTCCCCGCTGTTGTGCTCTGAGCCCAGAGATTGTTTGGGTCAACGTCAGCCCCTGGACAGTATTAGCATGGCTGTGACAGATAGCATGTTCTTAAGGTTGTCGGGTGGTTTTCAGAAACACTCTTTTCCTTTTCACTCCCTGGTTTTCTTTGCACTCTATATGAACTCTAGCTCTGTGGTGAGATTATCTGTAAGTAGTGACTGAAGGGACCAGCTTCCTCTCTGTCATTTTGGACCTTAAAGTTAGAGTTCACATTTTTTAGAGGCCTGTCTGATTCATTGTATTTATTGAAAGAGCAATTGGACCTGAGGTTTTTGAGACAGTTAAATTTTTTAGTCATTGTTTAAAATGATTTTTAAAACATTTTAAACAATGAAAATTCACAGTCAGAATCCACCTTTAGAACAGTTAATTCATTTTCTCGAACTAATTTATTCAGAGGGACATTTCCTTACATATAACTTCACAAAGAACTGGCATACAGTAGGTCACTGACTATCTCTCTTTTCTTTATTCACATGTGGTAGCAATCTCTGACTTCCAAGAAGAAGAAAAAAATCTGACCACAGTCCAGGGTAGTATTTTTCTTGTAATTTGTGTAACTAATCAGAGCATATTTAAATGGCCTGGCCTAAGTCTACAGCTGTGCACCACTTTATGACATATCAAACACCTTGTTGAGCTGCCTCAAAACCATAGCGTTTTTTTTTTGTTTTTTTTTAACTCATTTGAATGATGAGTATGATATTGTTAGGTTTGTTTTATATTGTGTACCATGGGCACACTGACACGTGGATACAGACACAGTTACATACATTTGAAATGCTGCATAGGATTTAGTGTTGTATTTCACAAGACAAGAAAACTAGAGCATGAAGGCCAGGGAATGGAGAGTGTGAACTGGACACACTACATTGTGCCATAACAGGTTTAGATTCCTTGTTTTTTTTAAGAGCGATTGATACTAGAGGGTTTGTAACAGTTCCCATGGTGAGCAGTGCTTTTTAGTGTGAGAGTATATGGGTTTTTCAAGAAAGAATCATTTTATTTATATGTCCCAGGCCTATTTTGTGTTGTTATTTTTGTCCTAAATGGAAGTCTGAAATTGTTTGGTTTTTTTTTCTACAATAAAGACTGTTTTGCTGATCTCAAGTTACTGAACTGTCCTGCTGCAGTTTCTGTGGGTGGGTGTTTGTGGGTGGTGTGAGTGATGGGGATTTTAGGGGAAGGTGTAAAGGCGTCACGTGACTGTCTAGTACTAATGATACCGTCGCTTGTTCATCTGTGGCAACCGGGGGCCAAACGTCTGTCAGGTCGGGAGGACAAGGGCAAGCGTGACACTGTGAGAAAGAGAACAAGCAGCAGCTCGGTCAAGAGAGAGTCAGGAAACTATCCCCTCAGCAGTACAGTTTAAGGATAACACGCATTTGAGTTTCGGGGGAACAGAAAGTAGCGGTACAATGATGATGACCCAGGTGGAGACCACGGTGCACTATGATAACGGCTACGAGGATGAGTACATGATGCAGGAGGATGAGTGGGACAGGGACATGCTGCTGGACCCTGCCTGGGAGCAACAGCAGAGGAAAGTAAGTCAACAGAACAAACACCTGGGTCAAAATAAGTACACTGAACTGAACCCTAGCTACATTGACGCCTCCAGTGATGGGTGCAAAGGAGAAAGCTGTGTCAGTGTTTTGAATCAGAATTATATTAGAAGACCATTTTCAAAATAAAAAGCAGTTTTTTTGTTTATATTTGAAATTTTCACATAAATATATACAGTAATTTGCTTATACAGTAAAACAAAATAGTTTTACACGGCTCCATTGGGTCTAATGTCAAGCTGACCACGGTAAAGAGTTGGTCTTTCGGTTCATATTTTCAAAATAAAGTACACACGTTTTCAGGGGCTTAAACGTGCCAGATTAGTAATAATGGTGTTCCTTTCCCCGTATGTTCCATATTAATAAAGCGCTTGTTTTCTCTAATTCTGTACGATAATTGTGAGTGTAGGTGAAAGGCGCAAACGGACAAGAAACACCTTAGCTAGCTAAATCTAAAAGAGAGAGAGAGCGAGGTAGTAGTTTAACGTATGAATCGAGGAATTAACGTTTTAACTTTGTGGTATCGGGTTTTATTTTGAAGGACTTCATCACCAAACTTCCGTTGTGGTTTTAGTTACGTGCTGCGGGCTTGACGCAGCCGGGGTCCAGGGAGGGAGGCTTGACGGACGGATGCGATGGGTACCAGCTAACAATAGCTCTGCCTTCCAGCGGCTCTGCAGACCGCTGCCTCTCCACTGATACGCGCGGAATGCGAGCTGTCAACAGATGCTTCTAACACATGATGACGCTCTTGGGATTAGAATGGACGCTACATCTAATTTTAACCTCGGGACCAAAAGGCATTATAGTAGGGTTAATCCAGTGTCCTTGGTGCGGAATTCTTTTGTTTATAGAAACCATGTAGAAATATTGTACCAGGACCGGCTCAACTTAATATAGCCTCGGCCTCCCACACTGTCGCTTGGTTTTAGGGCTTTAAAAGTTGGCCTGGGCCATAAACTGCAGCTTTTTTGCACTACTGGAGGCCCTCAGCTCAATGTCTATAACCTCCTGTGGCCCCTACAGGGATGACAAAACTGTGTATTTCTGGCAACAGGACAGTCAGGTCCCAAATCCATTTGCACTGCTATTTTTCCAGTGTTTATCTTTTTACTTATTGTAATTTGGAGTTGACAAGTGCTCATTGGAGAGTTGTTTGGTTTTGCAAGCAGCTGTTCAAAATGATCAGAAATGATAAAGCATCACTGATGGCTGAATACCGGTATAGTGTTTCTTTCTGGCACTGCGGTAGGTGATGAGGCTGCTCTATGCCCGACCAGCTTGTTATATATCATACATCATTCCTGACTGACATTCACAGGGAGCAGTAGTGTTGTCACAAGGATTTTGTGACTTTTTTTTTAAATAAGTTCTCTCCAGCAGCCTTAAATCTCTTATCCTGCTCAAACCATGGAGCAGCGGACTTATTTCAAATTCTACCAGCAGCTGGGGTAGGTTGCCTTTGGTGGATATCAATGTGATGGTGCTTAGGTGGACCTTTTTGAATCTCTTATCCCACTCTGACAGGTTTTATCAAGGAGACTGATAAAGCCTTCAGTGCCTGTTCATGTTACACAGACTTAAGTTAAATCTTAAGTAAAGTCTGCACTGCCAGGATTCTGTGTTACATCAAGTGAAAGTGTGAAAGTGTTACAGATAAGTAGTGTGTGTGCTCTCGTAAGTTAAAAAGACGTCAAAATTAAAAGACAATAAGAGAAACATCATGATCCACTCACAAGGCTTAGTCCTTTCAACAGGTGAAACCTACAGTTCTCGTTTATTTTCTGTCCTCCTGGACAGTGCCTGCCAGCCTCTGACCTAGTGAGGCCTCAAAGGCAGTGATAGGGTTGGTCCTCGCTGGATGTGATTCATAAATATTTTTAGCTTTAATCGTCACTGGTCAGTAGTGCTGGAGAGGGAGGCGGGGGGCTTGGAAAGTGGGCAACAGGGCTCTGCAATTGTTGCAGAGTCAAATTTGGAGGGCCAGCAGGCCACGTTTTTTTAACAAGGAGGGCAGCAGTTCAATGTCACATACGCCCTGGGGTGTTGCTTAGTGTGGAATGTGATTTACTCTGAAGCTGGTAATATTCAGTTTTTGAACCAGCACCCAGAGGGGAAGCCCGAGTGGCTGTCTGGGCACCCACATGCAGTCCTACGGGGTACAAGGATGTGTAACAATCAGGGCTGGAAACAGTGCAAAAATATATTCCTCAAGTAATGTCATGTTGCTAAAAACTGCAGATGTAAAAATACACTCATGTAAGAGTTAAAAGTATATCATAAAAATGAGTTTAAATGACTGAGCTACCATTTAGAAAAATAGTAGTAATATGATTCCATTCTTTTCTGAATGACTATTAACTGCTGGTAGACCTGTAATAAATGCTTTCAAACTTTGACCTCTGACTTTAAAAATGCAAAATGTCATCAGAGAGTCTAGCATCCACTTAGCTTCTAGCATTTTATTAAGCACTTATACAGATAAAAAAATAATTTCTAGCTGATGCTAGTAGCTCATTCAAATGTTTTTTGGTGAGTTAATATTTTTTGACACTGTGGTACAACAATTTATTCATCCTTGTGGCACATCCATAAAATGATTTTAAATGTGAATTGTGACTCTGCTCCCATCCTTTATCCATGCCTGCCTGTCTTCATACTTCAGCATAGTAATGAGTGTGACCAGGAAGAACAGCATACATGTACTGTGATAAAGCTGTCTCCTCGCAGCTGTAACCAGTCACATTATAAGTGGCAAAATAGTGACAGAAAGTGACACGAGGGGGAAACTTGCTCTGTGTCCACGTGACATTTTCACTCATGTTGACATGGCGAGACGTTTTGACGTTTTTCGTCCCGGTCTCTTATCGTGAGGCACAGCAGAGCAGTCTAAATTTAACACCTTATATCGGTCGGAATGTGCTCTGTGGTCGGCCTCCAGCTTTCATCCTTAAAGCGCTGAGCGCCCGTAAACTCTGCTGCTGGCTATTGAGCGACTTTATAAAAATAGGAGGAGAAAGACAGTGAGCCTGTCTTAACTTGATTTACAGTATTTCAGTACCTCACATGGTGCACATTTGTTCTGATGGTTGTTTGCTATGGAACTACGGCAGGAAAAAGTAGAAACCGGACACTGATGGGTCACTGCAGTTTAATTTGAAAATCTAACACTGGTCATAGAGGTCAACATCGATTTGGTCTGTAGTCTTGAACTGAAGACTTGTTAAGCTGTTAGCTGCCTCAGTTTGTTTAGGTCTGCTGCAGAGGGAAATATCATGCTTATAGTGGAATCCATATCATGTAAAGGAGACATTAAGCTAAGTCAAAGTCCAACTTGCTTTTAGAATTTCAAATGATGAATTGTGGTGCATTTGCCGAGCTTAACAGGAAGTGCAGAAATAACTGCAGTTTTCATGCTCAGAAACCTTTGCATTTGTCCCTTTTCTGTTAGACCTTCACAGCCTGGTGTAACTCCCACCTGAGGAAAGCTGGTACTCAAATTGAAAATATTGAGGAAGACTTCAGGAATGGACTAAAACTCATGCTGCTTCTGGAAGTTATCTCAGGTTAGCTTACTAAAGGAAAGTGTTTCTTTTATAACTTCATGTTTTCTCAGTTCTTTTCAGTGACTTGTTCTTTGTAATACCACACCTGTAGGATAATGTGCACGTTTTATTCAATGTTCATAGTAGTTCGTTTTGTGGTTTATTTTGCTTTAAATGTGATGGAATTGTATAAATGTAACAATTATATAAATTTTTGATAAAGAACACATGAGATTACATACATATCTGACTCATACATAAATATCTACATAATGTTCTGTTTGCAGGAGAGAGGTTACCTAAGCCAGACAGAGGGAAGATGCGGTTTCATAAGATTGCTAACGTCAACAAAGCACTGGACTTCATCACAAGCAAGGGAGTGAAACTGGTCTCTATTGGAGCTGAAGGTACCCAAATCCTTGCTGTGCATATGAATATATTACATGTCATCAGGTGTGGAGTGGAGTGTTAATCAGACTTTATTATTCACTCTTGTACAAACTGATTATAACGGTCTGTTTGCCTTTCAGAGATTGTGGACGGTAATGTAAAGATGACTCTTGGAATGATCTGGACTATCATCCTCCGCTTCGCCATTCAGGACATTTCTGTGGAAGGTGAGATGATAAAATCTAAAGAATCTGAGTCTAGCTAATATTCTGTAGCCATTGTGTCACCTGAATGTAGACACGGGCAACTATAAAAGGCAAAGAACAGAATTTAAATGTAAATCTGAGGGAAGGAAAAACAATCTGTAACCTGCGCACAATTGCAGCTTTACTATGTAACCAGTCCCTGTGAATTCACTTTCTCCTCAGAAACATCTGCGAAGGAAGGTCTTCTGCTGTGGTGTCAGAGAAAGACTGCCCCCTACAGGAATGTCAATGTCCAAAACTTCCATGTCAGGTCAGTGTTTCACACATCTAATACTGTCCAGTGAGCCTTAAATGCTGTTGGTTATAGTGATAGTTTATGTGACTGATAATAAATCTAGGTTGTGTATCTCAATAATTTGTCTGTACAGTTCATTTGATGGTATATCATCAGAACAAAGTTATTCCTGAAGTTGACTTTAACCAAAGTAAAATATCAAGACCTGAGTATGGCATCAGAAAAGCGCTGTTGCACCTGTAATGTAAATGCTGGAACTGGACCCCACTGATCTCATCTCTGAGTCAGGTTAGCAACTTTCCTGTTTGACCTGACATGTTGGTTCTCTCTGCTCACTGGCTGGTGAAGCTGGAAGGATGGCCTGGCCTTCTGCGCCTTGATTCATAGACACAGACCGGACCTCCTCGACTACTCTAAGCTCAACAAGGTGTCGTGTGGTTTCACTTGTAACCAGAATGCTGTGTTTCAGCCCTGAACACTAACAGACCAATTTCCACAGAATTAACACTCCTAACTGTCACAGTGTGAACTGATGGAAACAAATGCACACTGAACTCATCAGCATCTTTTTGATTTGTGCATGTTGCTTATTTTGACTGAATTATCTAGGGATGAGGGAAATGTTTGATTCAGCGATAATTACTGTTTGGACTGTTGGTATCATTTACGGTGCCTCTGGATGCACTTAGAGATATGTGTCATTTCATAGGACTAGCTCCATATTGTTCACAGTAAATAAACATGCAAATTATTTGAGGTGAAGTAAGCTGTCTGTGGGAGGTCCACTTCAGTTGTCCTAGGCAGAAGCACCGTGCAGTAATGTTTGCTGTAGATAAACAGTTTATTTGGCTAATGTTATGCTAATAATGCTGCTTTAATCTATGGATGTTTTTCCTCTTCACGGCATGATGTTTTTATTCCAGGTGCATTCATTTAGTCTCACCTCATGCTTCATTACTCCGAATGAAAGCAGTTTACTTGGTTCATAATTTCAGCACAATTAGCATGAAAAAGACTGTTGCTTCAGTTTTTAAGGCCATTTTTCATGTACCCCACTGTGCCCATCGCAGCAACATTGGGTTTAATGGTGGTGACATGTGGCCTCTTGTGTATGACATAGAGATAAATATGCAACGAAAAGGCTTCACAATATTACTGATGAATACAGAATACATCCATCATCCATTTAAAACCCTACCCTAGTCTCTAGCATATTGGCTTATATATAGGGCAAACAAATCCATAGTTCATTTAAACGGTCAGGGCTCTCTGTTATTGTGTAAACAGGTGAGGGCCTCATTGAGCTGTGCTGCTTATTTGCAGAGCACAGCTGGGAGCGCTCCCTTGTTGGTCAAGTAACAATAATGCACAAGAAAGGCACCCTTCCTTTCCTGGAAGAAGATGCTGTCCTAGCCAGTTAGGAAGGCCAATGCTGTTGGAATATTTGAGGCTTCACTCTTCCATTGAAAAGTCTGTTTTTGTTATAAGACTGCAAGTTTGTTTTTTTTTAAGCAAGAACTGTTGATAGAGATTTTCCCCTTAAGTTTTTATTTCGATTTCATTCAATGAATGCCTGAAGCACACATTGTAAACAAAGTGTTTGTGGTCTAACAATCAGACCATGTATTCAAGAGAACTTCATGCTCAAACAGGAGAATTTACCTAAGCCATATTTGGCCCAGTAGTGTACATATGTAGTAGGGGAACACCATGGCTGGTTGAGAGTGACATTTTCATTTGTTTTGGAAACAGAAGCACTCAGCACACAACTCATTGACCTGGCTTGGAGTTGACCCTGATTAGTCACAGAAACATGAGCCTAGTCTCTGCAGAGCTCAGGCTTAGCTTTTCCTCTACTATTGTCCACACTGTCACGTAGTGTTCCCCAGTTAGAAGCTGCCGGTCCTCTTGAAAGTCGAGAAGATGTCTATGAAATGATAACTGTGATGTTTCTCAGTCAAATCTTAAGTATCACTATAAGGATGGTGTCTATTTTCATAATTAGGAAAGGCTACTAAAGGTAAATATGAGTAATGAGGCACACAGTGTACCATGTCTGTTTCTGTCTACTGCTCTTTGTCACTCTCTCCATCTTTTTGACGTACATATTCACTCTCTGAGTCACACCTCGACTTTTCAGTTCTGCTCATCCTGCCAGGAGACAGTTGCATTGTGAGCCAGGCAGCTGTTAAGTCTGGCTCCAGGTGAGCGTGTTCGTTAAGCTTGCAGTGTTACAGCCTGCTGAGCCAGCTCTGGTCAGGGGCACATACACAGAGAGGCTTTGGGGTATCCTTCTGTCTATCCATCCACCCATCCCTCCATCCTGTTATCAGTTTACTACCCTATCCATCCATCTCTCTGTCCTGCGCTGGATCTGTGAGCAGCTGGCCCTGTCATGAAGTGCGCCAACCCTCACCCCCATACCTTTATGGAACAGTGAGATAGGGACAATAGCAGCAGCATGATAGCATGATCCCTTTACCCCACTGCACTCTCACTGACTGTTCCATAGCAGGGAAGGGTTCACTGTCAGCTGTTAGCTTAATGCACCACTCCCACTCTGTTAAAACACTGTCAGACTCACTTGTGTGAGAAAGGAAATATATTTCTTGAAATGACAAATTTAATCAAAGATATGTTGGATACTGGATATTGGTGAAATGTTTGCTTGAATAATTCATTCATGGAATCACTTCCTAGCTGATTATAATTTATGACAGTTTATTATAATAAATTAGTAGTTCGAGTGATTTATAAAATGAAGATAAGAAACTGGTAGAAGATTTGTGAACATGAAGATTTGCTTGCTTTTGTCGTCATGTCTCATCTCAAAGACCTCACTTTAACATGTTACAGACTAAAAGATCAATTACTTAATGAAAACTAAGCAAGACATGAACAAAAACTTATGTTATGAATTTGATTTGTAACTGACTGAATGTGAAGGACCTCATGAGAAATGTTTTAAAAAGGTACGAGGTTCTGAGCAGAAGCTATATCAAATATAAATTAAAAAGCAAGTGCTACTACATTAATATACATGTACACTAGGTGATCAGGGAGTATACTGTGTCGCCCATGGCATGGAGGTCAGCACAGTGGCATTTTAAGTCCGGCATTGCTGTTCAGTGATGTAGAATTGTGCTTCTTTATTTAGGATGATCCTCTGGGGAACCTGAACTTGGCTTTTGAAATAGCTGAGAAACACCTGGACATTCCCAAAATGCTGGATGCAGAAGGTAATGTTCTATGTTCTATAGCCAAGTATGCGTTTTTGAAGTAAAATGTTTTTTAATAAAAACTTTTTCATATATTGCTCTTTGAAATATGTGTTAACAATATGATTGTGCTTGTGAGTATGGAGATATTTTCTCTATTGGAGGTTTACTTTTGTGTCTCCTTCATGGAGATGTAACCAATAGTAGAATCAAAGTAGACTTACAGTGGATGTTTCTGTCTCCATTCTCCAAAGCAATTCTCGTATTTGATTTTTCACTTTTTCTCCTCCTTTCTGCCACCTTGCCTTTTCCTCCCTCTCAATGATAGATATCATCAACACCCCCAAGCCCGATGAAAGAGCTATCATGACCTATGTGTCCTGCTTTTACCATGCTTTTGCTGGAGCTGAGCAGGTATAGTGGTTGAACCTACCTCTTTGCATTTTTACATGTGTTAGCTATCCCCATCTCTTCTGCACTGTCCATATGTATTTTGAGTCAGGTGCAGAGCTCTGTTGTCAGTTTGATTTTGATGTCATTGTGATAAAATATGTATTGTGAGGATAATATTATTCAGAAAGATTATTAGAAAGATGAAGAATGGGAGCATGGCCCACTGTGTTACTTTGCCGATGTAATTACATTATTCTCGTGCCTTGTGCTCTCAGGCAGAGACGGCTGCCAACAGGATCTGTAAGGTGCTCGGTGTAAACCAGGAGAATGAGAAACTGATGGAGGAGTATGAGAGACTGGCCAGTGAGGTAAAATAAGATTTGAAATTTCATTAGAAAATATCCTCTTGTATCCACACGTTGTGAAATGAAACCATTGTGAAGCTAGAGTACGTTCCTTTATGGCACATAAATATTCCACTGAAGTCGGTCTTCTGCCTAGAATTGTATATGAACACAGTTCAAAGTAAAAGTACATTCTTTAGTGTAGATTAAAATGTATTTCTTTCCCCTACTTATAAATCCCAATGCTGTGATAAGCTGAGAGTTATCTGCTAAAAAAAATAAATAATTCTTCAGCCTTTCTGACACACTGCTATCTTAACATGGAGCTCTTTTGCCTCTCAACTTATTCCCATGTTGTCCTTGTGTTTCTCAGCTGCTGGAGTGGATCCGCCGCACCACTCCCTGGCTGGAGAACCGGACCCCAGAGAAGACCATGGCAGAGATGCAGCGGAAGCTGGAGGATTTCAGGGACTACAGACGCCAGCACAAGCCCCCTAAGGTGCAGGAGAAGTGCCAGCTGGAAATTAACTTCAATACACTGCAGACCAAGCTGCGCATCAGCAATCGCCCTGCCTTTATGCCCTCTGAGGGGAAGATGGTATCTGTAAGTCACAACTCCAAATTCTTCCTCTGCCTATAATTCAATAGTTAAAGAAGTGTTTGCAATTGTGTGAGGTTTAGAGGTTCAGTTTTACACTAGGACTAAGGAGTAACAGGCACTGGCATTGTTCCAATAGAAGGTGATTTGTCTTACACTGTTTTGCAAGTTCAAATGACATTTGTTTATCAATTTTTCTAATTTGTCAGGGTCGAATCAATTCTAAACTCCTTAAGTGAGTTAATTTAAACTGTGATTTTTCATTTTGCTTACAGGACATAGCCAGTGCATGGCAGGGCCTGGAGCAGGCAGAGAAGGGCTACGAGGAGTGGCTCCTTACAGAGATCCGTAGGCTCGAGAGGGTGGACCACCTGGCAGAGAAGTTTCGCCAAAAAGCCACCAATCATGAGAACTGGACCAGCGGTCAGTTGTAGTTGTACATTTGGCTTTTTAACCATCTGGGTGGTTATTTTTGGATCTGTCTCTCACTGCTGTGTGTATAGATCTGCATGTTTATCTCTTTATCTTGACTCATTAGCTCCTTGTTTATCCTCAGGCATCTGCATCCCTGCTTCTCTTCCTGCTTTTCAGTGTTGAAGTATTTCATTTAATCTAGGGGTTTGTTTGGACTTTTTCCTAATGAGATTTGATTGAAGGTTTTAGTCTGTCCAATGCAATCAGCCTGTATTGGACTGCAACAGGTCATTTTCTCCAGCTGCAATGACCAAATAAGGCCGGTGTTTAGATCTAACCTACTAATTATCTGGTTGTTTGTTTCTCTTACCTCATGCTTCCCTCTCTTTGCCTATTTGTGATATTCAGGTAAGGAACTGATCCTCTCCCAGAAGGACTATGAAGCAGCCACCCTGACAGAAATCAAAGCATTGCTTCGAAAACATGAGGCCTTTGAGAGTGACTTGGCAGCCCACCAGGACAGAGTGGAGCAGATTGCCGCCATAGCACAGGAACTAAAGTACGTACTCCCTATAGCAGATGTTTGCAGTCATGTGTCATGGAGGCCCAATAGCATATTTTCACTCCTGCCAAGGAATTTGGGGGTGGGGGCGGCTTTGAGACGCGGGAGTCTCTAAAATGTGATTTGCATAAGATGATTTTGAATCTTAAACACTCTTCTTGCACTACAATATATGTCAATACAAGGGTGAAGGGTGTGGTTCACTGGCATGCTGACATTTTTGATCAGCAGTCAATGATATGCACCTGTCCATCATTACCTTCTCAGTCTGGGATTGGCCACAGAGTATTTCCTGTTTCACATTTAACCATTGCTGTGAGAGAAGAAGATAACATTTCAGCTGACAAGAAAAATGGCTGCTTGGTTTCCTGCAAGGTATGTGACAGTTAAATGACTATTTTTGCTTGTTCACTTTCTATTCATGGCTTGTTTATTTTACTCAAGTTTTTGACCGTTGTTTTCTTTTACAGTCAGTTGCTCCTCATTGCATTGTTATGTTGGAATGTTCATTGCTTCCCTGCTAAAAAAGGTAAAGACTGCAACTTTACTATAAATGTACTTGGATGCTTATAAACTTGAGTGATTTTAAATATAATCACATTTTCATGGCTCATTTAGTTTTACCACTAACATTTTTCTTTTTTTTTTTTCTAGGCTGGGGCCAGCGTAATCCTTATGAGGGCAGTTTCTCTAACCCAGAGATGCTTCCTGGCTTCAGTTATAGCTCATCCCCAGGTGCCCCAGCACAGCCTACCAATGTGAATCACCCTGCTGTCTCATTCCATGAACCAGTGGAGAGGGGAGTGTATACTAGTCCCGAAACTGATCCAGGAAGTTCTAGTCCAACTACAGACACTTCCAGTGGTGCTTCATGGATTGTGGCTCCTGGTTTGGGTCCTGTGGAAGAATCTGTAACTGCCCGCAGTGTATCCAGAACATCTCAGCCCAGACCTAACATTGGCCTTCCTCCCCCTCCACCTTTGTATCAGGCAGGTGAGCTTGAGCACTATGAAGAGGGCCTCGAGCATGGTAACATGGAAAGGGAAACTGAAAATCTAAACATTGTGCCTCTGTATCCGGGACCTGACTTCCAAGCTGGTGAGTTGAGTCATTATGAATCCATCTATGAGCATGGAAATGAGGAGAGGGAAACGAAGGAGGAAGGCTTCAGGCGACTACCTCCCTATACCTCATCTGTGAAGAGAGCTGAGGAGCTGCCAGCTGCATCTGACAGCCATTTGCAGCCAGTTCCACCAGACCTCAGACGAGTCGGACCAAGCCAGTACTACCCCTTCTTGCCTGGTCGGCTCCCTCCTGGCACAGTCTCTCACTTCCAGTCAGACTACGAAACTGGAAGAAACATCTGGGATGAAGTCCATTATGAGAGATATCACTTCCCGATTGCTCAGTCCAGTCATCCCCACTCGGACCCAGGAGGTTCCCAGTGACGAACTCTGGCAGCAGCCAAAAGACCATGCCAAATCTTGAACAGGAGTGTAGGCCTTTCAAACAAGCAGATCAGGAAAAGGGTAGCTGCAGTAGTTCTTGGAGTTTATCATAAAATGTATATCTTGGCTTCTGTGTTATGAAATAAATGCTAAATAAAATCTTGTTCTCTTCTGTGGGTTGGCTAGACTTGTCTGAACTATTTATTCAAAAATATTCAGCTGCTGAGGCAACAGGCATTAAAGAACTCAAATCGGTTGACCTCACAGTAGCAGAGCCTCAGCAGTATGACTTTAAAATGTTCAACTGCCTCATCAATGAGGATGAATGTTCAGTGGTCACTGAGTTCTCAAAGGTTGGTGGCCATGGAAAGAAATCCAAAAGTGAAACCTTTAAATGAAACTGGGAGATGCACTGTTGGTGCTCATATAAAAAAATGACATTTGTGACAAAGTTAACTGTTTCCCATTTAAATAAATAAATAAACACTTGGATAGTGACATGACTAAAATTGTAGATGTGTATATGATGTTCCTGTTCATTTGCATTGGACAGTTTATTTGGTTATATCCTTTTTTTTTTATTTTTTAAGTTTAATTTTTGGGCATTTTAAGCATTCAGCCTAATACAACTGGCCTATGGAGCTGAATTTGTACAAGTCATTTATTTTTTAATGGGAGAGCACATTTAGTCTTTCCACAACCGAAACAAACAGCAGTACGTGCTTTGTTTTTTCCAGTGAGCTGGACTACCATGACGTGGCTGCTGTGAACCAGCGTTGCCAGAGCATCTGTGACTTGTGGGACAAGCTGGGAACCCTGACTCAGAAGAGGAGAGAGGCACTTGAGGTAAGGGCAACATTTGAGGCTGTTCAATTATATGGTTATTATCTGAATCTCTGCCTGAAAGCAGATGAAAAGCATTCATATCCATTTGTCTAGTCCCCACAAGAGTGCGCTAATGTTCCATATTGACCACAATAGAGGTAGAATGAAGTTGCACCTGAAACCGGCTTAATCAAAATATCAGTGTAAGCATATTTACGTGTTACTGACATTTGAACAGTGAAGACACAACTGACTGATGAGGAGAGATAACTGGATCCTCTCTAAAATCCCTGACCTCAATAGGAGGTTAAAATCGGAGCGTGGAGGGGATAAAGGAGAAATAGATGTAAGAGTCCAGTCCAGGAAGTGACTGGCTCAAAGCCCACTAGCCACTTCCTCTGATCCATGCTGGCCATTCCAGACCTGCAAATGTGTGAGGGCCTGGGAAAAGGGCCAAGGATTAAGTCTGAATGACAGGGACAGGAGTCTGTTTTCTGTCCTCCTCCTGCTCTCCACCATCCTCTGCTGAGGGGAGGGACTCTGTCAGCAACAACCAAGCTAAGCTGGGGGTTAACAAGGCCATACCAATGTTATGCACCCTGGGATTAGTCATCAAAACGGTGAGGGAATGATTGTTTTGGGATTTGTATGTGAGCTATGAAGATGATGACTCCTTCTTAGTTCACGTAAGTGTCTAATGCTGAGCTATAGGTTGTGATATTTTCACTTTTTCAGGATTTCAAAATATACAAAAAAAAAAAGAGCATGTTTTGTAATCCTTTCAGCGGACAGATAAGCTGCTTGAGACCATTGATCAGTTGTTCCTGGAGTTTGCCAAGAGGTCAGCTCCTTTCAACAACTGGATGGAAGGAGCCATGGAGGATCTGCAGGACATGTTCATAGTGCATACTATTGAGGAAGTCCAGGTAGGCTTACAGTACTCACAGCACAGCGGACTCAGACACTGTTATTTGTTAGATAATGGTTACACTTTACAGTATTAGTGTAATATAATAATATAATATTGTAATATAGTGTGTAACTTTGGTAGATCTGTCACCCCGACAAAAAACATGTAATATTATCACTTTTGACAAATTTGACATTGTAATAAAATGTCAGGGCTTCCCTTTTCCTCTGCCAGAGTCTAGTCGCAGCTCATGAGCAGTTCAAAGCTACTCTACCTGAGGCGGATGCAGAGAGACAGGCCATCTTGGGAATCCACAATGAGGTGCAGAAAATTTCCCAGAGCTACGGGATCAAGGCCAACATTATCAACCCCTACAGCACCATTACAACTGAAGAGCTTCTCAACAAGTGGGAAAAGGTAGCTACAGCCTCAAAACTCACTCACAGACTCATATAATAAGGAAGAAAGTCGTTATTCAGAGAGTGGCTGAATGGCCATATAAAGGCAGTCATTTTGAAAAAGGAGTAAGGAGAGCAGTGTCTATATTCCATTCAGAAAGTAAAGAAGAATTGCTGCTCTAATGTTTTATCACTGAGTTGAAAGACTCAGCACCCAGTGTGGATTTAAAGCATATAATCCAAAAATACTAGCATAATTCTGTTTAATGTTAATGGCTCTTTTCAGGAGGAGTCGGCTTCTCAGAATACCATGCAAGGCCTGTGTGTGTGCATGTGTGTGTTTTCTAGGTGAAGAAGCTGGTTCCTCAGAGAGATGGTGCCCTCCAGGAGGAGATGGCACGCCAGCATGCCCACGAAAGGCTGAGACGACAGTTTGCTGCCCAGGCTAATCTCATTGGACCCTGGATACAGGCCAGGATGGAGGTTAGACATCAGGCTTCATGAGCATTGTGACAGTTATTTCCATCTAATCAAATACAGACCTCAAGTGGAAGATAATTATATTCAAATGCACTGTACACTCTACAAGGGAAGTACAATGATGGTGACTTTCCTGATGACAATGATAATTAGATAATGCCAAGTAAAATGACCGAATATTATTATACATATACAATTTTTATTTATCAAATGTTATATGTCCTGACAGAATTTACTCTTAACCACAGGTAAATAACTCCCTGCAGTATCAGTAACAAACCATCAGATCTCCAGCATCTTATGGTCTAAAGTGCTCCAAAAATTAAGTTGACCTTGTTGCATGTCTTATTCCTACAGGAAATTGGGCGCTGCTCCCTGGACATAGGAGGCACCCTGGAGGACCAGATGACCCAGCTGAAACAGTTTGAGCACGTTATTGTCGCTTACAAGCCCAACATTGACAAGTTGGAGGGAGATCACCAGCTAATCCAAGAGTCCCTGGTGTTTGATAACAAACACACCAACTACACTATGGAGGTATGGGCCAGTGGCAAACAGTGTTACACACACATACAAAGACATGAACTGTAGGTGCATGTACAGTGCCATATAACACTCAACACACAAATGTGTAAATATGCATATAAACATACATTTACTGTAGATATTCAGTTTCAGATTTGCACATTCTTGCTTTGTACCACATCCATAGCACATCCGTGTCGGTTGGGAGCTGCTCCTCACAACCATCGCCCGAACCATCAATGAGATCGAGACCCAGATCCTGACCCGTGACGCCAAGGGCATCAGCCAGCAGCAGATGAATGAGTTCAGATCCTCTTTCAGCCACTTTGACCGGGTATAGCTCTCTACCATTTCACATCACTGGAGTCTTTTTGTCTATTTGAGTGACAGAGCTAAAGCAATCTGAGCAATTCAGAAACAGAGCAGGGGGTGGCCAAGTATTTAGAGATGGTCCTGTGAGCACCCTGACCCAAATGTCCTCCCCAGTGAAGTGTATGTGTGCAAGATGTTGAATTCTTGCCAGACCCAGGAGCAGCATTCAGCATCTGACCATGCATTTGACCCAAAGTGATTCCTGGTGGAGAGGTTGGATGGAAGATTTAACATTTCCTGGGACATCACAAACTACCACAAATAGTCCATTATAAATGGTAGCCACTATGTGGAATGTTACGCCATATCTGTGTGTATTTGTATTTTGTATTTGTAGTTGAACTGTGTGCGTGCAAGTGTATGAGCGATATTAGTTACTTCTTTCCTGAGTTTTTAAATTCTCAAACCTCATTTATCATGAAATCTTCACCATCTTTAAGGCCTTATCACAAAAGCCAAAAGATTATGTGCTTAAAGTTGAAAGCATTCCTCCTCAGTGATATTTATTTGATCACAGTGCAGAATATTTCTCAGTGTCAGATCTGGAAAAAAGTTTAAGACTGTTCATATTCTACACAACTTTAGCATTTAGCATTCTGCTGTCATGTTTAATGCTGTTGTGTATGATATGATCTACTTAGCTTGTTCTTCTGTTTTGCTTCAATCCTTTCTGTAATCTCCCCTGACTTTACTTTTCTCCTTATTTCCCGTGTTGTGAACCTGAAATTTGGCCTCCAACTGCAGAAAAAGAACGGAGCAATGGACACTGATGACTTCAGAGCTTGCCTCATCTCTATGGGATATGACTTGGTATGGTGTTTCAAATGTGGGTGGGTGGATGGGGCTATGTAATCAGTTGCTTCACAGATTTCTGTTTGCTGTATTGTGCGCATATACTGTAAATACTCTTTCTCCATCCATGCCTTTCTCAGGGAGAGGTGGAGTTTGCCCGTATAATGATGCTGGTGGACCCCAATGGTACTGGAATCGTCTCCTTCCAGTCTTTCATTGACTTTATGACCAGAGAGACGGCTGATACAGACACTGCCGAGCAGGTTGTGGCATCCTTCCGGATCCTGGCAGCTGACAAGGTATGTGTGTGTGTGTTTGTTTGGCTTACTGGCATATGGGCAGATATTCTTAGCCGACACTAATCTATTCTATTCCAATTATTATTTCCAAGAATTTGCCATGCCAATTGATTTATGAGCTACAATTTTTTTTCATGAGCTTAAAATGGAAAAGGATGGTATTAGCATGAATCTTTCTGTAAAACATGCCTGAAACATGTTTTCCTTCCACCACCACAGCCCTACATATTAGTGGAGGAGCTAAGGAGGGAACTTCCCCCTGAACAAGCAGAGTATTGCATCATGAGGATGCCGCCTTACAACGGCCATGGAGCCCCACCAGGGGCCCTGGACTACACTGCGTTCTCCACTGCCTTGTATGGAGAGAGCGACCTTTAACCCAGCTAGGGAACCTTTAATCCACTGACCGTTTACCTAACCACTCCCTCCCTGAATTCATAAGAAAGTTGGATCAAATATTTTGAATGCAATGTGTTTGTGACCATACAGAGTTTTTGTTGATTAGTTTTCTGACGCATTAGATTGTCTACACAGTGTCATGTGTCCTCTTGAATAAAAGGTGCCCCCTAAACGAATAGAAACTGCCACGTCCAAATTATATTGTGAGCAACAAAGCATTGTACATTTTATCTTGTGTGCTATGGTATTTGTGCAGAAAGTACACTTCTGTGATTAAGGTGAAGCTCGAGAAGAAATTTACACCATCAAAAATGCAGATTACTTGGCAATACTGATACAGCAACAGAATCATGGCATTACATTAGTTTATCAGTTGAAGAAATTAGACATAAAAATCCTATTTCATTTAACTCTGTCACAAATATTTTCATGTTTCCTTGGACTGCCTTTATTTTGAGAGTACAATCTCCTGATAAGGCATTTTGAGATGCTTAAAGTGAATTACTGTTTGCAAAAGCAATTTCAGACCTATTGCCATCCAACAATAAACACTTTAGAAAATGGGTTCCCAAAAGGCTAAAAATATACAGTATTAACAGAGGAAAAGTGGGAAACCACATGAATGCAAAAGTAAATATTTACAGTTGCTCCATGCTTTCAAGGAAGAGAACACTGAAGGCTGAATGTGCAGTATTCATGTGGCAGCAGCAAACATTTTAACGATTACATGTGCCGGACTCCAAAAATAAATACACAAAATAAAATGTCAAGTGGTTTCCCAATTTTCCTTTACTGACACTTTTTAAGACCTACTGTTGGTAGAAATAAACACTTTCACTGTACTCATGTTGTATGCTGTTTGACAATAAAATCAAGAATTGTATTTAAAGAATTTCCTAACTTACATACTTATAATGTCATACATGCAGTAAGTAGAGTATTTAAATATTCAGTAGTGACAATGATTTGCCTATCATGTGCTGGTGATGTTCGTACTCATAAAGTTTGGTACTAATTCTATGCACACTAGGTTCTGCTCCAACAATCTTTATGTTAATCAAGCATTTTGTGTTTGTGGTTTTACACCCATTGGCAATTTGTGCATCATGCAAGAGAGCTAAAATATTTTGGAAGTTATCAAACTAAAGGAGTTTTCTGTGAATGGGATCACTGGCCATTTCACACAAACTGAACTCAAGGCACTGGAGCACACTAATACTTTAATACTCTATTTAGATGCTAGCAGTCCCCTTTAAAAGAAAGGTTTATTTTTAACTGTAACTAATGAGCATTGCTTCAGACACCACTGAGCTCTATAGGTCCAAGAGATGTTCTCAGTTTTGGTGAAGACTTTGATTTGTTGTATTTTGGCAGGAAAATAAAGATACTCAGGCAGTACTGAGAGGAAATTTGCTGGTTCTGTTATCAACAAATTCAGTTAGCTGAACTTTGTACTTGAGGGAAATGGATTAATTAAATAAACTGTTTGTGCCAAATTCAAACATTTATTTCAACCTGATAAATGTGCCTGTGCTATGTCTTTCCTTTGCCATTTGTCACCATATTGGAAAAGGTTTTAGAGCCCTAATCAAAATTTAAACAGGAGCCTTGTTCCCCAAATTCCCAAGACTGGAACCTGCCTCACACCTGCACTGATTGAGAGGTCTTTTCATACAAGGACACTGAACAGTCAGAGATGTGATTCCATTAACAGTGGTTGTAAAATAGCAAGACAAGAGGCCTATATTTTCTTTTATGATCATGTTCCCATGTATCAAATCTTTATATCTGTATGAGATTATAATTAACATTTATGAGGTAAAAGTATTACAGGTTAGGGCATTGAACACAGTTAAATAAAACACTACATACTCTGGGAGAAGATACAGTGCTGGTGAAATTGATTGTGTGAGTTGTATTGCTAGGGGAGCTACATTTTAAGTACAGTTTTACAGAGGTAGAGCCAGAGAACAAAGCTAATCTAATGAAAAAAAAATATTTTTATATATATATTTTTAATGCTTGGTAAAGTAGAAAAGTGATATCTGCAATGTCATCTTCAGAGGCTGCAATTCTTCCTTCACCCTAGCCTATGAAATTGTGGGATGGAAAGAACAATGCGTTATTGATTTAGCTTTTCATACAGGACTCTGTCTCTCAGGGCCAAAAATATAGAATTTAATCTTAGGATGATATTGCAGAACAGAACAGTGAATAAGAAAACTCAAAAGGCCTCTTTCTTTGAGGAGAATGAATGTGGTCAGCAAATGTCAGTGCAATCAAGCTATTAAATTATGCAATATCTTTTGTGGAAGCGGAATTGTGGCGCAAGGGTGTTAAAGACGAAAGGTTATGTAACCAAAATGGACAGAGATCCTCTGAGGAGAATGAAAATACTTAGCTCATTAGATTTTGACATATGTTGTGTAAAAGTGAACCTTTTGTCCTGGTGGTGTGCTAGAAAAGGTAAGAGAGTCAGTCAGGAGGGCACCAATTAGATTAACATTCATCCCCTGGCCACCGTCACTATCCAAAGAAATTTCATTGAAATAAATCTGTTATTTTCCAGATACAAAAAGGACTAATGCTTTAGTCCTTTTTGTATCTTCTTAGTCCTTTTTGTATCTTTTTGTATCTGGAATTTTCATGAGAAAATTCTGACCTGATTGCAGCTCTCGAGGAAGGGTTGGAGGTCATTAAAATCACATGGATAATGATAGCATAGCAAATTTCGGTCACACAGATCTGTAATTTCTGAATATTTTCCCAACAATTTCAAAGATGTTTCCTGGGCAGAACTGTGTTATTTGGTAGTAATTATGGTAAAAAAATTGAGGCAGTCAGTACATTTCCAATTATCACTGATGACTGATTTCCAGTGTAACCAGGGGAGTCTTTTAATCACAGCAGGTCAGCTAAAAAAGTGCAAAAAAAGTGAGCTCTCTCTGCTGACAACTCAGAACATATGATCTGAGCCAGTATGGTCAAGAACCATATTGGATTGGTATAGTTTTCATTTCATAAAGTTTAATTGTAACATCACCTTAAAAGTCTTGCACAGCGTCTGGCTGGACTAAAAGAGCCTCTGGGGAGCTGGCTGTTCAGTTTTTCCCGGTAACGTGCACATTTAGCTTTAATGGTTTACGCTTTTTTTAACCAGTCAAAATTAGCATTAGCAGCTACCTGGGTCAACTCCACCCTCTCGTCCTAACGTCACTTCCGGCCGCCAAAATCACAAACAGTCCGGATGAAAAAATGTAATATCCATTCGACAGAAAAAATATAGAACTTAACCCTCTATGGCATGGTGTTGCCCTTAGGCAACAAACCACTATTTTGGCCCACACACCACCCCTTTAAATTTTTTAAAGTAAAAAAATCACATTAAAAGTCTGATGATAAGTCTGTGACCAATGAAATTTGAGCTGGGCATCACTTTGACCTTTCGTCTTGGGGTGAACCCGTCCTTTTTGGGACCACAGCCAACTTGGACACACTGCTAGCGGAAGGTAAGATAAATTTCACTTTTTAACATGTTTAAATTTAAATAACTTTGGATAAATAATATCTGCGATGTGCATGAATAAGTGAAGAAGCATATTTGATTGAGTAAAGACACTTTTTGTCTTCATTTGTATACTAAAATGTTTTTCATTCGTTGCCTCAGGGCAATATTGTGCAGTTAGACCACTTCTGTGTGAACTATAACATGCTCATGGATGGAGATGTGTAGGGATGCACAGTTATCAACATAATTTTTTTGCTGTACTATCTACTATTACTCACAGGAAATGGATGCACGAAAATTTTTATGGGTGTAAGGAACATGATCAAGCGGTTCCGACAGTGAGCTTGAGGAGAGTGACAGTGAGGAAGAGTGGACTCCAGAATCAGGTTTGAGGGAGAGTTAGGAGATCCGGGTCAGTAGAGTAACATACTGTATGGAATGAACATGTGTGTGCGTGTGTTTGTGTGTGCACATCAGTGGGTGAAGAGAGGTATGTATGACCTATTCTAATTTTATGCTCACTGGTTTCTTTTGAAATCAGATGACCTGCCTGATGACAATGAGTCTGTGGATGAAGAGGAATATGAAGATGATGATGAAGTATCACAGGAAGATGTTCCACGCTTACCCCGTTGGAGAACACCCCACAGTGCCAACATCACTGATTACCCAGAATGGCAGGCCTTGTTGAAATTGTTGTTGTTGATAGAAAACTTTTTGAAATTGTTGTTGTTGAAATAAAACTTCTAATGTTTTTATTGCTTGTTTGTTCCTCATTCCACTTATTAAATATAGGACATAGGAAACCTTGGCGTTTTAGTACCCTCAAAGCATCTTGTTGCCCTGAGGCAACAAACCAAAAGCTCCCAAAACTATGGTTAAATATTTTTTTTCCTCATAAAATAAAAATTAATGCCATAGAGGGTTAATCGTTTCCCAAATTGCAAATCTGTTCTCGTAACGAAACAAACATGGCGGCCCTCCGGTCACCTGGACAGGAAACAGAGCGGCAACTTAAGAAACAGGTTTAAAAAAAAAAAAAAAATTTTTTTTGATTGAGCCACGAAGAAAATGTTTTTCATCCATACTTTTAGAAGATTCGTTGAGGGTTGTGAGAATGCCGTCGGAACAGCGGTAACTACGAGCTCGTAAGGGTTGAAGCGGATGCTGGCACATTTGTTACTCCTTCACTTGGCCGTGTCTTGACGACAGTGGAGTCAGGACACGGCCGGAAGTTGGCACCAGACTCCGCCCGCACACTAACGGCTGTACACCTTCTTGGCGTGGCCCCTTCTGTCCACCTTCAGTGCCACTAGCTTCGTTAAAGTCTGTGTAATGTGGCTCAGTGTCCTCAAATAATGACTGACACTGGTGAGGGCGACGATGAATTCCAGTTTCTACGGACGGTGAGTCAGCCACTTTTCAATCTTACCAATAAACAGACAGAGAAATTGGTCAACTCAGAAAAAAAAGAAAGTTTTTTTCTAGTTAAGCTGACCTAACAAGCTTCACAGGTGTCAGCAGTTAACATGAGTGGTGGAAGAAGTACTAATATCACCCTGTAAAAATACTTAGGCCTACATAAAAAAGTTACTTAAGTGAAAATATGTAAAATGTACTCAATGCAGAAAAAAATTGTGATTATCATTCATTATATCATTAGATCAGTACTACCCATGCATTCATGTGTGAACAGTATTTGACTGTCAAGTTGCAGCTCCTTTTTAAGCTGTTTTATATGACTGCAACTTGTAACTTGCAACTTGTATTTATCTTCTTAATTGATTCATCTCTTGACTCTTTTCTTGACTAATTAATAGCTGGTTTAGTTTGTGAAAAATTCAGAAAATGAGTGAGACATTTCCATCAAGATTAGCCAGAGCCCAAAGTGTGACTTTATGATGCATGCCCAAGGCTGTTTATTTATAAGTCTGCTTTACTTTTAATGCACATCTTCCATTAGAATTTTTGCTGTCTTTATCATGTTGGGGTTTTTTTTAGTCCCTGACAGTCAAGGAAAACCACAAATGGCTTTTTTTTTTTTTTTTTTTTTTTTAAATCACCTGCAAGATGATATCATTGTTCCCTAGTTGTAAGTTGTCCTCTCACAGCTTGTTATCTTTGCCCTCTGATAAGGGCTTGTCACAGGGAGAGTGTCTGGTGTGGATACGAGACACATACACACAGGCAGTGATGCAGATGGTTTCTGAACCCAGTACCTAGGGCAAAGTCGTTTTGCAAGATCGATCCACAATATGAAATTAGACTGTAAATATCTGTGTCATACATGATTGCATTAAATGCAGGGTTTCCCCAGGAAATGCCACCTAGATGCTGACAAATCTTGTCTCATGGTCAATTTAGTTAGTAGATGACAGGAGAAACACAGTAGCCTCACTGATTAAATATGCTGTGCTTGTGAAACAGCAGTGAAGGTCAGTGTTTTTCATATCATGACAGTGTATTCCTTCTTTTTATGATGTAGCAAAAGTAGTCTTTGTTTTAGGGAACGTGGTCCACCTCCACAATAAAACACCATGGAAAACCCTGAAATGTAAAGATTGTAATATACCAGTGTCAGTTTCAAATCCAAAACAATCCTTTTGAAAGCCTGTTGCAGCTGAGTGCACATGCATTTCTGGTTGCCATTTGGATTAAGTCTTGTGGTGCAGAGAATTTTCACTTTCCAAATGTACCTTTGAAGAAGAGCTGAGTCCTCTAGCCAACCGAAGTGCTCTACCATGCCTCAGCATTGGGCAGTGTGTTTGACTGACTGCAGAGTGCTGCTGATATGAAGAGTGGAAAGAAGGATGAATCAGGGGTCAGATAGCGCCATATCTTCCCAGTATGGAGGCATGTAGCCAGGGTAGAGAGAGGTGTTTGTGTGTCCTGACTGGTCTTTGGAGACCGGTCGTCTGTTGTCCCTCTCTGCAGCTCCTTAAATAGATGTGAAAGCCTAATTCCTTTGACATGGGCCATTTGGCATTTAAATGAAGATAAGATAAATCTTAGGTGACAGAGATTTACTGTACATTCTTTTACAGTAGAGATATTTATGCTGACATGTAAGTCATGCCAGTATGACTGAGGGTCTTTCCTGAACACACCTCAATTAAAAGAAACCTTCTTGTATATACAGTATACTGTATATTTTCATTTAACTTGTTTACTGTTTCTCTAATTTATTTCTTGGGGTTGGTTTTAACAGGTCTATATAGCTAGTACCAAATCAATACATTGGGTCTCTGTGCCTTAAGATGCAAATTTAATATTGTAGTGCACCTTGGCCTAAATGCTGACGAGAGTACATTTCAAAGGAAGCACTGAGCGCTTGGATTTCTTTTTTCTTGGAATGATGAAGGTCTGTAATTAATTCTTATCAGCTGAGGCCTTCACAGTTGAATCGCTTTCTATGAATGTGCTGGTGTTTTTTTCCATATATGGGAACCTGTAATTCTTATGCACATGAAAAGTTTGCTCACTATTGTCATATCTGTATTTGTTTTTCTCAGGGGGATGAGGTGGTTTTGCAGAGTACCTACACCTCCCAGGAGGAACATGTGAAGCTCTGTCTTGCCGCAGAGGGATTTGGTAACAGACTTTGCAGGCTTGAGTCTACCTCAAACTGCAAGGTAAAGGACTCCACCTCGACGATTCATTTATCATTTAGTGTCACACCTTGTTGCTCATGACATTTGGTATAAAAGAGAGATGTGTAAAACGATGCACATAATTCACAACAAAGTTTCAGAATATTTGACGTGTTCAGGAGTGCTGTATCTTCTGTATGTTTAACATAAAAATATATTGTATAGAAATATTCAGGCTACAATAATGGAAACTTGTACAAATACTTGTAAGACAAGTTCACCTCTGGCTATCCTCCAACATATAGTTTTAATGAATGCCTGCTAACTGTGCCTTGATAGTATGTAATTCATAACTATTTAAAACTTTATATTCTGAAAGTTTCCTACTACTAATTCAGCTCAAAATTAATAACTCACAACATTTAATATTTCATATTTCATCCAGGTTTCTTACTTATTTATTCAGTATCTTCTTACAGTTTATGTATTTTTTTTTGTGTGCCATATTTTAGCTGCAAATTTGGACTGTCCCATTTGCTGTGATCCTGCTAATTTCACTGTTGGACTGTGGAGGGATTAGACAAGATATGAAGCTACCTCAGTGACACATGCTCTGCTGTCCTTTTATTTCCACCAGAATGTTCCACCGGATTTGTCTGTATGTGGCTTTGTCCTGGCCCAGTGTCTTTCTGTCCGAGCCCTGCAGGAGATGCTGGCCCATAGCAAGCACCTGGCTGCAGAGGTGAGGGGCTCTTATTTCTTGAAATGTATCTTAATACCCCCTAAAACATTTTATCAGTCTCATTGTGCTGTTCACATTCCAGTTTGTGTGCAGCCAGAATATGTTGCCAGATAAACTGACCTCATATCAGCTTTACTCGAAATTGTAAGTGAAATACATGTTATTGTACTTAAGTGTGCTGTTCTGTACACCTTTAACTGCAACATAAGGCAGGATTTTCACTGAGACTTTATTTGAGAGGGATTTGGACTGCATTTATTCATCTGGAGCTACAAGATTAACACAAATAAGCCATCATAAAGCTGGAACAGCCGGTGTTTACATGAAGTAACAAGCAAACAAAATGAAGCTCACATTTTATAATGACTGTTTGTTCCTTTACTTTTCTCTATTCTGCTCAATTATTTTGTTTGCCCTTGTCTAAATTGTTTGTATTTTTTATTTTGTTTTTGTTTCTTTTTGAGTATGTTCACACTGCTGTTAATGTCTTTTCTCATACTATGAGTCATCGTATGTTCTGTGGTTGTGCTTTACAGGTAGGAGCTGGAGGAAGCCATCGTACCCTTCTTTATGGCCAGGCAGTGTTGTTCCTACATTCATACAGTGGCATGGTGAGTCATCCTGATATAAAGCAGATATATATCAGAAGGTTTTAGTCTCACAGTTTTATTAATTTTTTTCAAATGTTTGTTCATATGTTCACTGAAATATATATCTGTTGTTTTACTCCAAGTACCTCAGCTGCTTGTCTTCATCTCAGTCTTCAACTGATAAGCTGGCTTTTGATGTTGGTCTACAAGAGGATAAAGCAGGTATTTGTAACTGTAACTGAAAGAACTCTTGTCAAACATATGGGATGGCAAAAACCTTCTTTGGTATATATTTTCTGTGTGTGTGGATCAGGTGAGGCATGTTGGTGGACCGTACACCCAGCTTCTAGACAGAGGTCAGAGGGTGAGAAAGTGCGTGTTGGAGATGACCTCATACTGGTCAGTGTGTCCTCAGAGAGATATCTGGTGAGTCAGTAAAGGAGTGAAATGTTTTATTCTATGTTTGATAAACACTCTGCTTTAAACATTTTAGACAGTAACAAATGTTGAACAGACTAAAATGTTTGAATAAATAACAAAAGACTATTACTAATTAAACATTTGAAGTTGGTAAATTGAATGTGTTCTTTTCCACTGCATTTGTTCTCCGTCTTCCTTCTGAGCATTGCAGAATCAGAAACCATCATTTATATATCATTGTTTTCATTTCCTTTGACTTCATTTTGTAGTTAGCAATCTGTCCTCTCTGCCTCTGATGAGTTGTTCAGCAGAATTATTTATGATAACACCTATGGTAGTAGAAAAATCACAAGCTGTATTTGATACTGATGAGTCAATTTTTTTTATGACCGTTTTGTTTCTTCCCAGCACCTGTCCTGTGGCACTGTATTTGACAACAAAAGCTTGAGTGACAGTCTGATTGTTAATGCAGCCTTCCAGCAGACTCTCTGGAGTGTCGCTCCCATCTGCTCTGGAGGTGGAGTTGCTCAAGGCAAGTTTCTTTTTTCTTCTTCTCTTTTGTTCTCTAAGCATATTGAAAAACAAACAGTCTCTAAAATGATATAATCCAACTGACTGTTGTGTCCAAGATGAGTCAAAGTCAGGTTAAAAATGTTCAAATGCAGACTTAAGTGATGCTACATAATATTCACATGTTGCGATACTGGTTATAGTGAACCAAATGGCCTGTTTCAAAGATGCAGTAAATGTCTCTTTCAGTAAAGGATCCTTCTGGTATCTGTTGTTCTAATTCTAGGGTACCTGAAGGGGGGCGACACATTGCGGCTACTACACAGCCACAGTGACGCTTGTTTGTCAATTCCCTCCACAGAGCAGGGAGAGGAGCTGCAAGGGTCAGTCTGTTGAAAAGACTAATCACATCTCGTGCCAGCTACACAAAATGTCTTTTTGTTCCTTGGTCATGTGTGTTTTCTCACTGTAGGATAATGCATTATGAGATTGGATCTGTGTCTAGTCATGCCCGCTCTCTCTGGAGGCTTGAGATTCTGCATGTTGTGTAAGTATACATGGGATGTGATGATATGCTCTAGTGCAGTTTGAAGTCATACTTCACCTTATATAAAAGCTTTTGATGGTATAAAAACACCGTCCGATTTTGAAAATATTTTTAGTGTTATTTGCAGGAATATTTGCCAAAAAAAAATGCACATTTACACACAGTAGGTGATTTTTGTTAAGACAATAGAGGGGGTCAGTAATCATGTTGCATCTGCTGGTCACTGCCAAAGCAGAGTCCAGAATTTCCGTTCCTCTTGTTTTTTGCCCATAAAGGCTGGACAGAGTTGCCAGAACCATGTTTGATATCGCCGGCCCAGAATGGAATTAGGGTTGTCTGTCTCCTGCTGGCTCCCCTGACATTTCAACAATAAACACAAAAAAACTAAATGTATCAGAATGTTCAATTTCCTTCAAAGGAATACAAAAACAAGAAACGGCTCAATGCTCTTGATATTCCTCAGTTGGAGTGGTAGGCACACTTGCTGGGGGCAGCCTTTCAGACTGCGCCATGTGACTACTGGGAGGTACCTGGGACTTACAGAGGGGAAAGGCCTGCATCTAGTTGATCGGGACAAGGCAGACATCAACACAACTTCCTTCTGTTTCCGATCCTCGAAGGTCAGGAGTCACATGAAAAATACACAGATTTTTTTTTCTGACTTTTATGATCAGTTCATTATCTGAAAGGTTCAATAGACTGGAGACTTGATGGTCATCAGTATAGCAGTTTTCTAACCTATTTCAGTGAAGCTCATCTGTTTGTGATACATATAAAAAAAGATTTTTGCCTACAGGAGAAGCATGACATTGGCACAAAGACTATTGTCGATGGTATGGGGATCCCAGAGATCAAGTATGGAGATTCCATTTGTTATGTCCAGCATGCCAACTCTGGGCTCTGGCTCACCTACCAAGCCACTGATGCCAAGTCTTCTCGCATGGGAAGTTCTCAGCGGAAGGTAAATTATTGATTAACCAAAGGAAATGTGTAAGGTTCAGTGTTCTATATTGACAGTCCTTTTCTTTTTTTTCTCTCCTTTTTTTTGAAGAATGCTGAAGGTGAAAATGTACTGAATCACACTTTTAACATAGTGAAAGAATCAATAGAAAATAATTGCAAATTATGTGTTAACAGGCCATTTTGCATAGTGAGGGTCACATGGACGATGGCCTGACGCTGTCTCGATCTCAGAGGGAAGAATCTCACACTGCCAGACTCATACGGAGTGCTGTTCTCCTCTTCACTCAGTTTATCAGGTACTGGACGCCATATCTAGACCCTCAGTTATTCGTGGATACCACCCTGATAGAGACATGGTTACACTGACAGTGTAGGTTGCTGTTTCCAGCTACAGTCTTCTCCTGCTTAACAGGTATTGAGGCTGAAGTATTAAGCTGAATGTCTAGCTGAGAGTGAGCTAATACCACAAGCTTTGTGAATTTCCTTGTTAGAGCCAGATTCATAAATCAGCTAGGCCGATATTGGCTTATTGCAGATATATTGGTATTGGTGTATATTTTTGCTGATGTGTTAGAAGAAATTGCTGTACAGAGTTGCTAAACTGTGTTTGAATAAACTGAATGAATTGTAAAAATTGTCCCCATTGACAAGTTGATTTTTCAACTGTAAAATGTCCTGCCCAGTATGTGACTTGATCGCAGTTCTTTAAAAAAAAAAAAAAAAAGTTTGTGTGTGTGTCTTCGAATACCTAAAAACATTTCTTGTAGTAGACAGTACCCAGTGCTATAGCAATACCAAAAGAACATTTCCAGATACCATGGGAATGCTACCATGCTTTTAAAAAAGTTGCAGTTGCATAATTAAGTCTCTTACTTGTGTACTGAGAGAAAACTCTGAGATGTGGAATCACTTGTGGCTCCAACACTCTGTCAGACCTTCTGTCTTCCCTTTTTGTAAAAATAATAATACATATTCAGTTATATTTATATAGCCCAGAATTATAAGTTTGCCTCAGAGGACTTTATAGTGTGTGCAACATGGAACACTTTCTACCTTTAGGCACTTGTTTCAGATGGGAGCTTAGAGCATAGGTATTAAACAACTCCAGAACCAGTCATAGTAATCAGTTTCAAATTCAGACTTGTTTTACCACAAGAAGATTTTGAGGTCTTGCAATTTGAGTCCAGGCCAGAAATGGACCAACTCTGATACATTGTTGTTTTTCATACACGTTTACTGAAGGAAACTGGATGGTTTTAGCCAGCAAGGAAACCTGCCCTCTGTCAGCCTGCCGACGGAGATTGTAACGTGCAGTCTGCAGGATCTAATAAAGTATTTCCAGCCTCCACTGGAGGGGCTAGGCCATGAAGCTAAACAGAACAGCATGACAGCTCTAAAGAATCGGCAGAACATGTTTCAAGAAGAGGTAAATCTGTGTGAAGGAATTAATTGGTGATATGACAAATTTGATATGTTTGTCATTGTTTCATACGTATACCCTCTTTTCTTCTCAGGGCGTGATAGATTTGGTCCTAGATTGTATTGACCATCTACACCAATATAGTAATGCTTCTCATTTTGCCGAAGCTGCTCAGAGTGAGACAGGAGAAGAGTGGGAGACCATCCTCAACCGTTTCTATGAGCTACTAGGTGAGAATTAACACACATGTACTGTGGACTCAATACCACTTTTTCATTTTCAGTACTAACAGCAAATCAACAACATTGATTATCCACTGACACAGATACCAAACTGATACACATTTGTCCTTTTTAATATCTACTGAGCTGTTAAAACCAGTTCAGATCCTTTTAAACTTAAAACACCTCTCTCAAATGATTCATAAATAGCTAAAAACATAGTTTGAGCTCTCCCATTTTGCATGAAATACATGGGTTTTGTTTTGCTTTATTGCCTGGGGATTGTGAATCCTGAGCACCCTCCTCATGTCTTCTTCTTTTGTTCCCCTTCAGCTGCTCTGATCCGGGGAAACCGTGTAAACTGTGCACATTTCTCAGGTTCTCTAGACTGGCTGATCAGCAGATTAGACCGGCTGGAGGCCTCCTCTGGTTGGTTGAATTTGTAAACATTTGAAATCATATTCCTGCTTCCAAGTAGCAAAATACTTTAAATTTGTCATATTTTTTGTGTATTACTGTTTCAGTTGTCTTACATCCATGATGATGTAGTGAAATATTCCAGGTATACACTGTTATCTGCTGTTTATTGCTTCTGCCATTAGTTATCATATGTTTTCTCAGCATCCGAGCAAAGTCTAATGAAATTAAAGACAGTAATACAGGTTGTCTTCCATACAGTAATGGGCAATTGCATACTGTCATATACAGGAGTCTTGGAGGTCCTGCACTGTATCCTAGTGGAAAGCCCTGAAGCACTCAATGCTGTTAAAGAAGGACACATTCATTCTATCATCTCTTTTCTAGACAAGCATGGATACAACCACAAGGTAGTGTATGCAAGGGTTTTTTGTGTATATGAAGTAAAAATTGTGAGAAGTTATGTGCAAGCTTTATCAGTACTGGAAGCAAAATTACCAAATATTGTCTTAATGGTCATACACACTGTATGTTTTGGCTGAAATGCTGTAGTTCATTTAAATCTTAGATTATCTTAGTATAAATGTCATCACAGAATATATGATTTGGATGTGAGTTGATGTTTTTCTCCAATGCAAAACCATAGAAACAAGTATTGCAGCTATGCTAGCAGTAGTTGATCTGTTCCCTAATGTGGGATAATTTCCAAGTGTTTATTGATCTATTGCTGGATGAAGTGTTGACAAGTTGTGTTCCAGGTGCTGGAGGTGCTGAGCTCTCTGTGTGTGTGCAATGGTGTGGCAGTGCGGTCCAATCAGAACCACATATGTGACAACCTGCTGCCTGACAGAGACTTGCTGCTCCAAACACGTCTGGTTAATCAGGTCACCAGGTACAATTTAGAACATTTTTCTTTTCTTCTTCTTCTTTTCTGTCTTCCATTCTGTGTTGTTCTTTTCTTTTTCAGTGTTTTTCTGTATTCCTCTGCATTTAGGTTTGTCTGTAATTTCATCTGTTTACGTAATTCACTACACAAACATTGGACTCAAAAGTTGCACAAAACATATAAAAATGAGAAATATGTGTTTTACCAAAAGAATGCATTTAAAGACCTTTGCTTTTATTTGCTCAGAGAATGACTGAATGATGGCTTCTTTTTCTTTAGCCCTTCTCATGTGTGCTTCTGCATATGTTTAGTTGTGTTGAGTTTAGTTTGTCAACTGTGGAGATCTCACTGCTGCAGCCCTCGGCGTCCTTGAAGTTTTCTATCTGCACTGATGTACACATCCTTGATACAAGATATACGTTAGCTTTCTTCACAGTACAGCTCTTGTCCTTTTCTCTGCTGGACTTGAGTTTATTGAAGAACTTACTTGTCTCCTTTAGTGTCGCCTCTTAATTTGCTGTATCCTTTTGCCTGACCAGATCAAACAAGTAATGTTGATGTCAAAGCACACATATCTTCATCTCAGCCTTTTCTAATGAAACTTTGGAAAAGTTACCCGCTGCCTGAGGGGGAATTGGCTCAACGGAGTTAATCTTTGGACATTTTTTAAGCCAGTTTCATCACATTTCATGTTCTTCTTCTGTCTCTCAATATTTTGGCCCACTGTGCCAGTCTGATCTTGTTGGCAGTTTCCATTTTCCTTTTCCTTTGAGCTTGTTTTTTTTTGCTCCATCTGCCCTTTCTTCCACAGCAGCTGCCTTCTTTTATCATGCTTTTCACTATCGGCAGCCCATTTTGTTCCTCAGGCCTTATAGCTTATTTTGTTTCATATTCCTCACACCTGCTCAGTCCATTCGCCAGCTCTCTCTGCCTCCTCCAGCCATTTCTCATTCTAACGCTTTTACTTCTTGTTCAAGTAAATGCCTCATTAGTACATCAGCTTTCATTCTCATTTCCTTTATCTCATCGGTTTTCTTTCTGTTTCCCATCTTCTCCTCCTTTACCACCACATTTTGCCCATTCTTCCAGATGCTTGCTTTCCCATTATTTTTTTTTTTTATCCATTCTTGTAATCCATTATTATCCAATCTCTTATTTCATTTTAACAATTCCCTCCTTCTGTCCTCTTGTCTTCACAGTCATGAGAGTTCTGTCAAGGACAAGGTTAATGTCAGTACATGAACTAGCATTTATTCTCCAGACACCATGTAGGTCAGACTTAATTTGAGCAACATATTGGTGATTTTACTCGTCGTACCTTTCCATCTTATTGTTTCTGATGCTCTGGCTCCAAATGATCTCTGGGGAGTTAGTCTCAGCACTGATATTGGAAGGTCAAAAGGAGAACCTCTACAACCTCTGTGTTTGTTCATTTGATTTTTAATAGCTTTGTTTAGTGGATTTTCAACATAACCAGCAGTTATTCAGTAGGAATACAAAACAACACAACAAAACACAAAAACAGAGTGTGCATCACTGAAATGATTCGGGTCCTCATCCCCACCCATTGAGGATTAAAATGAAGGCTACATATAACTATAGCTATACATTACTCTGAAGATGCAGGGAGGTGTAGTCACTTAACATGACAAAAGAAAGTGGTCCACATTGCAGAGAATGTGTTAATGGATGCTTGAAGTGTGTGTCAGTTTTTTTTTTTTTCCCAGCTTTATGCAACGTAAAATGATTTTAATGCAGAGAGCGTGGGAAAGGGGGAGGATTTCCATCTAAGCAAATTTCATCATCTTGCCCGCAAAGTGAGAAGGGCAATAGCATCCTTATTCATTCTGGTCAGTCTTGATATGAAACCCCTAACAGCACGTTGAGTGTGTCTGCTTTGAGGAATGGCTGTGGTTCGATCTTTGTGCCACTTATTTCAGAGAGTGTATTAAATGTGTCTTTCCAGAAACCAGCAAGAGATGGGCAACACCAAACATATGAACATGATATTTTATGTGTTTTTGCCCTCCCGTGTACACCTCACCACCACAGCATGAGACCAAACATCTTCCTAGCAATGGGGGAAGATACAGCCCAGCATCGCAGGTGGTACTATGAGCTGGTTGTGGATCATGTTGACCCCTTCCTCACATCTGAGCCCACCCACCTGCGTGTTGGCTGGGCCTCCACTGAGAGCTACCATCCCAGGCCCACAGGAGGAGAAGGCTGGGGGGGCAACGGGGTGGGAGACGACCTCTGCTCCTACGGCTTTGATGGGCTTCACCTCTGGTCAGGTGAGGATAAGATCAAACAAGACATACAGGATTCAGTGTACAAAATAAGTACTACCTGGGAGTTTGCTCACTGAACTACTACTGGAAAACATCAGTAGTATGTTAGAGATGTTACCAAAGAGTACAAATTCAGATTAAAAATCCATCATGTTGCATTTAATTTAAATGCATATATGGGATATTGACCATGTCTAATTGAAAGGGACAACAAGGAAATTAAATTGAATGGATGCCTTTTAAGTACAGAAAAACCTGAAATCTCAGCAGCCATTGAAATAACAGAAGTAACTGCCATTGTTCAGCAACACTTAATTATCCAGAGAGAGAAAGTAAAATATTACTGTTTGTTCTTTAGGTCTGCACAGAGAGAGATTGGGAATGATGGCAATTAATCAGAGGCAGCAGCACCAGTTCTTGCAGCAACTTTTGATTTTGACATAGATTTATTTATTTATGCCACATTAATATTCAATTCAGAGAACAGGAAAACGTGTGAAAATTAACAGGCTTACTGTGTTTTAGTTTTGTCCAGTATGGAGAAACAACACTGGTTACAAAGCAGAGTGAATCCATATTGGAGATTTTGAATTTAACATTTAACAATGTTATCATGCCATACTGTAAGTGTCAGAATGAAATAAAGTCACAAAATCATAGCCTTGCAGAAGCCTGTCCCAAAAATGTATTGTGCCATAATGTAAACCTCAAATATTTGGGTGCATACATGCATTACACACATGTACATACATTCTGGCTTATTTTAGTTGTTGGTTTCATTTAATTGAGCAAGGTAAACCTCTCAGTTTTAGAAATACGTTGCTACAGTAGAGGTTTCTCATTTTGGTCTAAGAGCAAACAAAGGAAGAAATCTGTAAATGGATGACAGGAGGGTGTGCCTTCTGAATCGCAGGCTGTGTGGGCCGCAGAGTGAGCTCTCCCTTCCCTCACCTGCTGAGAAGTGACGATGTGGTCAGCTGCTGTCTCGACCTCAGTGAGCCCTGCATATCTTTCCGTGTCAACGGTCTTCCTGTGCAGGGCATGTTTGAGAACTTCAGTGCTGATGGACTTCTTTATCCTGTGGTCAGCTTCTCTGCTGGAGTCAAGTTAGTAGTGGACATATGCTTGTGTTTAACTGTTCTGCATGGCTATCTTTTGGTCTCTTTAAAGTTAATTTTTAAAATGTTTAATATCTTTGCAGGTGGCTGTATGCATTGAATGAGTCTGAGTTTATATTTTTGTCTCGGTACATACAGTAAAAACCTTTCTTGTCCTATTTGTGTACACCAGGGTTTGTTTTATATTTGGGGGAAGACATGGCGAATTTCGCTTCCTGCCACCGCCAGGTTTTGCTCCATGCTCTGAGGCGCTGCTCCCCAAAGTCAAGCTAAAAGTAGAGCCATGCCAGAAATTCATCTTGGATCATGGAGATGGGAAACAAGAGCTCATCGGCCCCATAGTACCTGTCGCTCCAGTTACCTTCACTCCCACACCAGTAGACATTAGCAAGGTGAAAATCAGCAGTCAAGTCAAACTGATTTTGATTTATTAAAAAAGGGAATTTATTTTTGATTTAGAGATTTGAGGTGAACAAATATGCCAATTTGCACTGAAATATACCAATATACTCAAATTACCTTCATAGGTGGTATTGCCCTCACAACTTGAGGACATCCGAGAAAAAATGGCTGAGAACATCCACGAACTCTGGGTAATGGACAAGATTGATCTTGGATGGACACATGGACCTGTAAGAAAAGAAAAGCACAGAAGTTAACTACTGGCATTATTTAATCAATGCATCTATCAAATAATGAATTCTTTAAAACACCTTTAGTATTTAAGATTTATGTAGAAACTAATCCTGCGTACTCGCAGTGTTGCTTGCAGGTTGAAAACTCTTAGCATTTGTCAAACAGGTGAGAGATGAGGGTAAGAGGCACGATCCTTGTCTGGTGGAGTTCTCCAAGCTGCCAGAGCAGGAGAGGAACCAGAACCTTCAGGTGGCTCAGGACACCCTCAGGTGAGGTCTATTTCCCCTGTCATACAATAGACAAAACCTTTCGTCTGCTTGATTCTTTTGATTAATTTGTTGAACAGAATTTTCACTTAACACTTATGAGTAATGAGTGTTTGTTGTGTGGGCTTGTTTTTGTGATTTGTGAATGTTTCTCTTTATTTTTGCACTGGAGGACTCTCCTTGCTCTTGGTTTCCACATTGGTTTGACTGATGACCATGCTGCGGAGAGAGTCAAATACATGAGACTAGCCACCAAGTATGTAAATGTCTGAAATTATGTTTAATTGCATTTTGTTTGGAGCCCCTTGTACATCGGAAAATATGGAAAATTTGAGTTGCCACGTCTACTTTTTCATGCCTAGTTAAACTAGAATGATTTCCTTTTTCATGAATACCTTTAAAGTACATCTACATCATAGCCACTCAGTTGATGATCGTTTTTGAATGCCATTTCCGATCTTGTCCACTCATGTCCATTTTTTTTTATTATTCTCTTGTCTCAGGTATGAGCAGCCCAGTGGTTATAGACCTGCCCCAGTAGACTTGAGCCAGATTTTTCTGAGCCCAGTCCATCAGGAAGTGGTTAACATGTTGGCAGAAAATGATCACAATGTATGGGCCAGAGAGCGTATCAAGCAGGGATGGACCTATGGAACCCAACAGGTTTATTTTCTGTGCTGTATTACTTCATTGATTAGGCACTGCTAAGGAGGAATGATGTGTTTTAAGTCATGATGTTATATGTTACCTCACTCAAAATTAGTCTTCAAGTATTCTCAGACAGAAGGAAGAATTCAGTGAATGAAAAAGTATTCCCTGTACAGTGTCTCTGTCACAGCACAGAAAAGCACATAGTAACAGCATGTTCTGACCATGACCAACATTGATACTGTTCTTTGATAAATATAGTTACCCATTTTTGCTCTTTGCATCTGTATTATTAGGATGTGAAAGCGAAGCGGAACCCGTACCTTGTGCCTTACAGCCTTCTTGATGAAAGGAGCAGAAGAGTGGGCATAGAGAGTGTCAGAGAGGTTGTTTGTACCCTGCTGGCTTATGGTTACAGCCTGGAGCCTCTCAACCAGGAACGCAGTATGTCTGAAAGCCCATCCGTCCATTTAGTTATATCTCAGTTCATTTCACCCTTTATTTATTGTAGCTTGCATAAGATAATTAATGTAAGTTTAATTAAGACACTGCTCCTCTTGATATTAAGTAAAACTAATGCAGAATGTCAGTGGCACCATTTTACAAAATAACTCATAACCATGTTTCTTGGGTTTACAGCCACATTATCAAAGACATGTCTCTTCTCTGCTGAGACGTGCAGAGTGTTCAGGCCAGATAAATCATACGCTGTGACCCGGGGGAAGTGGTATTTTGAATATGAAATACTGACAGCAGGGAGTATGAGAGTGGGCTGGGCCAGACCAAGCTGTACCCCTGATAAAGAGCTTGGCTCAGATGACCAGGCTTACGTCTTCGATGGATCTGAGGTGAGAGATATTCAAAGCACAGTTCTGAATATGGCCACGTGGCCTGTGTTGTTGTTAAAACAGCAATAAGCCTAAATCGCAGACTTTGTTTAAGACTTTGTTTAAGACTTTGTTTAAGCCTCGAATGTGGATTGTTTTCTTTTTTGCTTGATAAAGTGTGTTTAAAAAAAACAAACAAAAAAAAAAACATGGTTCCCACAGACCTTAGACAATTCTTGATAATAAAGAGTCAAAATTGTTGTGCTCTGGTTGTGTGATCCTTGGTGGTGCCAGAGGATGTTGTAGAGAGAAGAAGAAGCGTGACCCTAGAGTGGTCTACAAGAAGACTAAGTCTAAGAAGCAATAAAAGTCGAAACAGTTAGCCTCAGCATCTGAGTTACACGTCCATGTTGTATCATCTGAATTAAACTTGATGCTTGACCAGCTACACAGCTGGTCACACTTACAGCAGCTGTACGTGTAACCCTGATTAAACAATGGGTGTGATCAAACAGTGTCAGTTTTTCCCAGAATATTTCCATATTATTTAAAACCAGCACACCAGAAATTATTGTTATATGTGCCATTGTGTAACATGAAGGAAACGGAAGTAAGCAGAGTGCTGTCCACTGTAATCTGCTGAGCTGAGTCTAATGATCCTGCTGTGTGTCCTGTCTCATTCTGGTTCTTTTACCTTTATTCCTGTTCCTATTTGAGATTTTCACACTTGTCTCTGTCTAAATTGTCTTTCTTTTGCTTTCAGGCTCAGTGGTACCATCAGGGCGGTGAACCCCTGGGACGTCCATGGCAGAGAGGCGATGTGGTGGGGTGCTTGGTGGACATGGCTGAACACACCATGGTGGTCACGCTCAATGGAGAGGTGCTGTTTAATGACAGAGGATCAGAGCTGGCTGCCAAGGACTTTGATATCGGAGACGGTCTGGAAGAGTTTTTGACTTTACATAGTGTATTGCATGGACTTGATACTGTCTTATAAATTTAAAGATAAGTCAAAGCATTGATTTTTAATTTGGGTGTCCCTTTCTTGAAATAGTCCAACATATATTGTAAATTTAATATATTTATTGTATTTACCAGATTAAATTTTTTTCTATCTTGTTTCTCCCTGTATTTCCTAGGCCTATTGCCTGTGGTCAGTGTTGGGGTGAACCAGGCGGGGAGGCTGAACCTGGGCCGCCAAGCGGGCTCTCTGCAGTACTTCAGTGTGTGTGGCCTGCAGGAGGGCTATGAGCCGTTTGCTGTCAACATGGCCAGAGATCCAGCCCTGTGGATGAGTTGGAATCAGCCTCAGTTTACTTCCATCTTACCTGATGATTACAACTTACAAGTTAGTTTACATAGTTTATAAGCTTTTTTTATGTAGTAATTTTGTTAGTATGTGTATGGTTATAAATATTTTGTGCAATAGCTCAATAAAGGCCTGTATTGGGCCCAGGGTTGCTTGTAGCACTGGTTAATTGACAGCACTGATCCTGGAAATCTTGTTCAAATCTTATTCAAGGTTACCAAAACCAGTGGCTCAACGGATTCCTTATCCAGCCTGAGGGTCTCTCAGCGGTTGTTTGCACACCACAGTGGAGGAAGTGAGATGGGCTTTTACCGGCTCAGCATGTCTGTTGAATGTGCTGCTATCCTCACTAGCCCTGCAGGGGGTGTGCTTCCTGTGGCCTCCAATACTCTCTCTCCAGGTTCAGATGATATTATATCATATCATATATATACAGTCTGCTCGATTTAACCGCAGAGAACTCAGCAAGACTTCACAACAGACTTGCTTGGTTTGCCATAACACAATCTGTACAAATTATGTCTCTGTTGCAAGATGAAAATTGAATGAAATAATTAGCGTGTGAGATCTTGAAAGCCGTTGTTTGCAGTTATCCAGATTATTGCTTTTCCACCATTATGACCTTGATGAGTTTTTCCACTTAAGCTCCCCAGGGTCTTGCTATAATTAATGCCCGTTATCCTTTTTAGGAAGGAAAGAGCAGGAGGAGGTGGACTCTGACTTTGAAGTGCTGATGAAGTCAGCCCACAGCTTTGCTGGCTCACGAGATGAGCTCAACCACAAGGATCACAGCCAAGACAAGACATCAAGATTGAAACAGCGGTAGATTTTAGTAAAACTAAAACTACGACAATATGTAATGTGATTTGTATACTTTGGAATATAGAAGAGTAAGCATAAAAGCACAGCTCTTTGGTTCAGTAGCGTTACTTTAGTTAGTATAATAATGTTTTGGTTGTTTAGAAAAAATGATGTCTGTATGTTTCCATATTTGTCGGCCATGTGATCAAAATGACCAAACTATGGTTGTGAAAGAAGTTTCTCCAAATGAAGTGAGACAAAAAAACAGCAACAAATGAAGACTTGAAAAAAAAACAGACTGTGTGTTTGTGGTCTGTAAGGTTCATGCTGAAGAGGACTAAACCAGGCCTAGTCAGCAGCAACTCATCTGCTCGGCTTCTTGAAGATGTCGTAGTTGACAAAGATAACTATGATCACCTTATCCAGAGCTCCAAAGTAAGGCTTTGATTTTTGATCATTAATTCATCCCCACATAAGCAGATAACCACAGAACATACAAAAATAAGAAAGCCAAATGTTTTTGCACTGTTACTTCTAAATTACTTATAACTACCTAGAAGAAAACAAAATGTATTTGGGAACTCTGCTGCCTCAGAATGCGGTAAAATGTAACAAATTGTGCTGCAGGGTGTGAGCACATACATTGTGCTTCAGCTCTTTGCTGGTAGATGCACAGTAATTACCAGCCACCGTAAGAACAAGAGATGCAAAATGCAAATACCAAACGATGACACCAGCTGACCTCTCTGTGTTTCAGTATTACTACTCAGTGAGGGTTCTTCCAGGCCAGGAGCCGTTTAATGTGTGGGTAGGCTGGGTGACCTCTGACTTTCATCAGTATGACATGACATTTGACGCTGACTATGTCCACACTGTGACTGTCACCCTCGGAGACGACAGTGGCAAAGTCCAGGAAAGGTCAGTGTGCACCAGGAATGTTTTATTTTTAGAGTGAATAACTTTGCCAGGAATTTAATTACTAATTACTGTCAGAGATGTAGTTGTTTGTTTCCATGGTTACACTTGTTACATCATAGTGTTTTACTGAAGAACTTGTTCTTGAGCATATTCCTATTCTTTTGCACAGTGTGAAGCGGTGTAACTGTTACATGGTGTGTGCTGGCGAAGCAACAGGCCTGTCTCAGAGTCGAAGAAGTGCGGGGTTGGAAATTGGCTGCTTGATTGACACAGCCACTGGGCTGCTCACCTTTACCTCCAGTGGAGTGGAAATGGTTACGTTCTATCAAGTGGGTCACTCAGGAAACTATTTTATTTGTATAGATAAATTACGGTAAACAATATTTAGCATGTTGGATTTCATTATTGAACTTACATACAACTGTTTCACCACTATTTAGGTGGAAGCCAGTACAAAGCTGTTTCCTGCTGTTTTTGTCAAGCCCACTACCAGCCACATGTTTCAGTTTGAACTGGGACGCGTTAAGGTATAGAAAGTTTTCATTATTGATCATGTCATGTTTCTGCTCTATGGAGTACCTTTTTTCGGTCTGTTTTTCAATCAATGTTTCAACCTGCTTTATTCTTTATAAATGTTTGGTGGTCTTTTATCCCATTACTAGCATTTGTCTTTCTCTTGATCCAGAATGTGATGCCGCTGTCAGCAGGTTTGCTCCGCAGCCTAAGAAGAAATGCCACCCCTCAGTGTCCTCCAAGGTTTCAGGTGCAGCATCTCAGCCTGGTTTCATGGACCAGAGTACCAGACCATGCATTAAAGGTGTTGATAGATCGGCCAGACAAGCACCACGGCTGGAGAATACAGTGCTCTGATCCCCTGCAAGTCATGACTCTTCAGATCCCTGATGAAAACAGGTTAAAGAACAGGAAAAGATATGCATTTGTGGGATTGGACTTGCAGATTTGAGTGCAGGTTATCAGCTGGAGCTTTAATTTGTTCTTGATTAAGCAGCAACACTGAAATTGACCATATCTTTTCTTTTTGATGGGTTATATGTCTAGGTCGGTTGACATTTTGGAGCTCTCTGAACTTGATGACCTCTTGACCTTTCACCGCCACACCCTCCACCTTTACTGCTCTTTATGCACCCTTGGAAACACCAGAGTTTGCCATGCCCTCTGCAGTCACGTGGACCAGTCCCAGGTCCTTCATGCAATTCAGAGTCCTCACCTCCCTGGCCCACTCCGCTCTGCATTTTACCAGCTACTTATTCAGGTGATTCTTTGTGGGAGTTGATGTTTTTCTTTGGATGGCATTTATTGACAATAGGATAAGGAAATGTGTGAGATTAAGTAAATTAATATTCCTTTTATTATTTTTTAGGTTCACCTCAGCAGCCAAACCACAGCATGTCTCATGATGAACCATGAATACATTGTGCCTATGACAGACCAGACGAGAGAAATCACCCTGTACCCCAGCCCTGCTAATGTCCTTAATAGGGGAAGTCGGCATACTCCAGAAGACATTCCCAACAGTAGTCTTAGCACATCCCTTAAACCACGGATGCACTTCTCATCTCCTTGTTTTGTCAGGAGTGATGGGATAGAAGCAGATGGTGCCGTTGAAATAGCCTGCACAGACAGCCCGGAAATCCCTCTGGACATATTGAAGAATCTCACTGTTGAGATGCTCACTGCAGGGGTATGTGCTGTGGGTCAGGGAGTGAGGGATCCTGTAGGAGGCAGCATTGAGCTTCTGCTGGTTCCCCTAATTAGACTGCTCTATACCCTGCTGGTGATGGGGGTATTTGGGGATGACGATCTGGGCAAAGTTCTGAGACTGATAGAGCCGAGAGTCTTCTCCATAGATGCTGAAACGCCTGAGGAGAAAGAAGAAGAAGAAGAAGAAGAGGCGAGTGATGATGATGAAAAGGAGTGGAGAGGGGGCAACAAAAAGGAAAATGACACACCTAGACAAGGACTTCTTCAAATGAAGCTTCCAGAAGCTGTCAAACTTGAGGTGAACAAATAAGCAGATTTCTTTGGTATGTTTGTCTTTCTTCTCCTCCCAAAGGATTTAATTCTGGTATAACTTCAGATGCTGTGTTGTTACATTCCTTTAAGCAGTTTAAAATGAATCATAAAAAAAAGATTTACTGCATTTCTTTCTCCAGCTCTGCTATTTGCTGTGCTACCTGTGTGACAGCCAGGTACGCCACAGGGTCGAAGCTGTGGTTGCCTTCTCTGACAACTTTGTGGGTCAGCTGCAGGAGAACCAGCGCTTTCGCTACAACCAGGTCATGCAGGCACTCAACATGTCTGCCGCCCTAACTGCCCGCAAGACCAAGGAGTTCCGCTCACCTCCACAGGAACAGGTTGAATGAGCTGAAATCAGATAGGAAGTTTAAAAACACTGAGGTGTAAAAATAGTTGTGGTTTCTCCTATGTTGGGGAAAAAAAAAAGAAATGCTCAGTCATCATAGCTCACAATATAACGTGTGGCATTTCTTATTGTCTCTACTGTCTGTGTCATCTGTCTGTCTTTAGACCAACATGTTGCTGAGCTTCAGAGATGATGAGCAGCAGGAAAACTGTCCATGTCCAGTGGAAATCCAACAGCTACTGCAAGAATTCCATCACCTCCTCAGCACCCACTGTGGTTGGAACACAATTTATCTTTGAGCGATTCATTATTCATCTTCATCGAGCTAGAAAACTGTGAAAAAGCTCTGCGGAGGCACTTGCCACGATTGCCACTGAGGAAATCTCAACTTATTTTGCAGGCATTGAATTGGACAATGACTCCGAGGATAAAGAGGATGGTGAGATGTCTGTAAAAGATCGGCTTCTCAGTCTAGTGATGAGAGTTTCTGGGCTGAAGAGGAAAGCCATTGAAATAGAGGAGTGTAGATCTCAGAGTTCCAGTAAGTGTTACTGTGTTTTTCTGTCTCTCACTTAAAACTTTCTGAAAAAGAAATTACATGTTATTACTTTTACATGCTCTATTAATTCACCTTTACATGGAGTCGTGGAACATGATAATAAAATCTTGTTGGATTTATACCTCAAATGTAACCAAAAAAAACCAAAACAATAATAACATATGTCTTATATACACTCTTTTGTCAAACAGCACAGCTGACCCTGGTTTTTGTAAACACAAGGGTAGGAGGGTTCCACTTCTATACTGTATCGGTTTTCACCCCTTGGTATCTCTTCAGAGTCCCTCAAAGAGCTGATCTCTGAGACGATGGTGCGCTGGGCCCAAGAGACTGAAATGGAGGACCCTGAACTGGTCAGAGCTGTCTTCTCATTGCTGCACCGCCAGTATCAGGGCCTTGGGGGCCAAATGGCAGGACCACTCAGCAGAGCCTATACAATCAGCCATGCTTCAGTGGAGGACACCATGACTCTCTTGTCCTCCCTGGGCCAAATCCGTTCTCTCCTCAGTGTCCGCATGGGGAAAGAAGAGGAGAGGCTGATGATCAGAAGACTTGGGTAGGGGATATATTTGCAGTATGACATGAGGTTGCTTCTTTTGACAACTCTTGATTATTGTTGTCTTTGATGATTATTGGTATATGTGAAAAGTTGTTGTTTCATTTTTTGTATTTTTATGTACAGAGACATCATGAATAATAAAGTTTTCTACCAACACCCCAACCTAATGAGGGCACTGGGGATGCATGAGACTGTGATGGAGGTGATGGTCAATGTCCTTGGAGAAGGGGAATCAAAGGTGAGACATAACATTTATAGTGATATATGGAAAAAATAGTGTGTACCCAAAGAAGCAAGTCATCAAAAGTAAAAACAGCCAAAACTTACACAACGGGTTCTGGTTAATGTGGGTCATTAATCTGCCGTGTCACTTGTGCTTTTTAAAATTTTTTTTATATCCATACATTAACTTTTGTTTTTCATCAGGAAATTACTTTTCCCAAGATGGTAGCCAGCTGCTGTCGATTCCTGTGTTATTTTTGCCGTATCAGCCGTCACAATCAGGGAGCCCTATTTGACCATCTCAGCTACCTGCTGGAAAACAGCAGTGTTGGACTAGGTAAATCTCACACTCATCTGTGTCCATGTACGGTATGTAAAGAAAGTCCAGGAGAATGTACTGTAATGCATCACAATATAGTAACTCTTCCTTATACGATAGAAGTTGATTTGTTAAGCCTATAACTCTGTATTTTGAAAGATGGTGTTTCAGCTCCAGAAGTTTTTAGCTACTGTTTTAGTTTGTATAGCTGTTGTAAAGATGCCATTAATTTTCCACGTCTAACTTTACACAAAGGTAGTTTTCTAAGTGAACATTTTATTGCAGAGCTGTTGCAGTGAATTACATGGAAATACATGTTATTGTGTATGCCCCTGTTACTCTTTATTAGGACATTATCTTCCACACATGGAAATGGAGGAAAAAAATGTTCTTCCTTGAGATGCTCTTGGTGTTGAGAGTTAAACTTGGGCTATAATAACCTCGTGAAGGTGTTAGGATCTTGTCCCCACAATAGGATACCCCAGCATTCAGACCTATATAAGTTTGAGTTGTTTTTTTGTTTTATGCCTTTGTCCCTCAGCTTCACCGTCCATGCGTGGAGCCACTCCTCTAGATGTGGCAGCTGCCTCTGTAATGGATAATAACGAACTGGCCTTAGCACTGAAGGAACCCGACCTAGAGAAGGTGAATTCATATTCTCTGCCTTCCTCCACAGCACTGCTCTTAAGTCTTCTATGTGTCATGTATACAAAGAGTGCTTTGCTCTATAATGAACATGGTCTGCCATTGCTTATTTTTCAGTGTCAATGTCATTTCACCCATCTCTTGTTATTTATGTTTGAGTGTTTAGGTGGTGCTGTCACTGACTTTCCCTGTATATAATACTGTGTTTACTCCCCACCACCTTCCTGCTGTACATAGCTGTAGTGTTAAATGATGCCAACAGTAATGTTGTGCAGCGCGCTGCATAATAAGTATCAGCACTTACCTATGTGGTTAGTTGAAATCAAGGCTGATATAATCTAATCTAAGGTGGTGCAGTACCTCGCTGGCTGTGGTCTCCAGAGCTGTCCGATGCTAGTGGCGAAAGGCTATCCTGATCTTGGATGGAACCCTGTTGAGGGCGAACGTTACCTGGATTTTCTACGTTTTGCTGTCTTCTGCAATGGTAACCTGTTTGTTCTACCCGTAAAGTTTATCCCAATCAGAGGACATGCTTTGTTTAAAATACCAGTGTCCACTTTGCATTGTTTGCAAACATTTTTGTAGACAGACATGTTGTTAAATGATTCCAGTCAGTTTATATCACTCAAAATTGTCTTTATTATGTAACCTTTAGTGTTCCATTACAAAAATGTGGTGTAGTTATGTATTCAACTATACATTTGACTTGTAAACTATTTGGGGCATTTATCGCTTTTGGGACAGGTACATGTACATATTTGTGACAGTGCAAAAATACAAAGGGCAAAACACCATGTTAAAAAGGCTTATGAGGCATTTTAATAACCTATTTGTAACACATGTAATTCATTTTCTGGTTCCACTACTATTGATTTTCTTTAATCTGAAGCTGGGTCCACGTGGCATCAGTTCACATTCTCCTTGAGGGTGCTGACAGTTCAGCCAAATGGCTCTGTTCCACATACCTATAGATAATTTTCACTTCACTTCTTTTCTATTCAGTCTGTTGGCTGTACATATATTAACTTGGTTATCATTATTTTTGATCTTCTTGGTGTGTTTTTGATTTATCCATCCAGTTCACGAGTAGTTACTTTTTATTTTCTATTTGTTCCTTGTCTGCAGGTGAGAGTGTAGAGGAAAATGCGTATGTGGTACTGAGGTTGCTTATTCGTCGGCCTGAGTGTTTTGGCCCTGCCCTGCGAGGTGATGGGGGAAATGGTCTCCTAGCAGCCATGGAGGAAGCCATCAGGATCTCTGCGGACCCCTCTATGGATGGACTTTGCACCACGTACCAGTCCAGCAGAACACTGTCAGTATTACATGTGTGTGGACAAATAATTTAAAATCAGATATCACCATTTTGATAATGCTGTTTGCAAAATTACTTTGAATCTGTAGTTAAAAATTGATTTAGTATTGTACATACATATACATACACAAAAGCCTATGTATAAAAAGCAACCGGCGAAATGCTCTACAGGTGTCGAACTCTGCAGTAGTCAATTGTTTGTTTCTGTTAAAAAATTCTTATTGATTCATTTTAGTTCATGCTAAGCTTTTTTCCATTATGGTTATCTCCCATACAGAGATGTTGTCCAGGACCACGATGATGACGTCATTCACATGGGACACGCCATCATGACGTTCTACTCAGCCCTTATTGACTTGCTGGGGCGCTGTGCTCCTGAGATGCATGTGAGTGTTTTTCCAGCCTTCAGCAGCAATTCCTTGTCAATATCCAACTCATGTCTCAAACAGTATAGCGTAATGGAGAAAGTCTGCGAACTGCTTTGTAAAGAGTGAGTCACAATGGCCAAAACAGTTTAGTGCTTTTACCTTTCCACGTAATTGCTTGGTCCATGTACAGGATGTTCAGACATAAACTGAAAAATGAAATATTAGATAATAACTGTGGGCATTTGCTCGATTATGAAATTTAATGTCAGAATCACTGCTTTAGTACCATTGATTACAGTATTCATCTGAGTAATTGTCTTAAACCTTTCTGAACTTGCCCGACATGTACCAGTAAGCATTGTGTGAGGTTATCAGCAGCAAAACCTCAGACTAGGCCAGCTTGGTGAGTGAGCATGCCTGACTGTCAGTATAGGCGCTTGATAAAAGCCGCCTTTTGAGAGGATGCATTTCCTTTAGCCAGTTACAGTGGGATTGAAGTTTGAAGGCGAGTCGGTTCTTTGTGTTGCATCTTTCAATCACAAAGGCAGTTCCAAATGCTTTACAGAAGTCATAAAATGCATTAAATGCTTTAAAAATGAATGAAAAAGCAAACAAAATTGTAAAAGGGGAATGGAATTTTTTTCAAAAGACAAAGAGAACTACAATACTTACAAGTAATAAATCAGCAGGAGCTGATACACAATGATGTTTCAGAAAACAAATCAACAGAACAGTCTCAATTCAGTTTCTCAACTTAGAGAAAAATTGATTTGGATTGAAAAACAGGCTGCAACTCAACATTAGGAGGATGTCCCCAGTGTTTTATACAATCTGTATACAACCTAACACTGAAGATGCAATGTAATACAATATGTGTATGTCACAATATATCTTTGTGTTTGCTACTGTATCTTTATGTATTATGCCCATCAGAGATCCCATGTAATCTGTAAATCACTGACCAATAACAGTATTTTGTTTGGAATTCTTGTCTAGTTAATTCAAGGAGGCAAAGGAGAAGCCATCCGCATCCGGGCCATTCTGAGGTCGCTCATCCCCATACAGGACCTTGAGGGAGTCATCAGCATCTCCTTTCAAATCCCCTCAGTGTCTAAAGGTTAGAAGAGCCAATCAGTCAATCTTACGTCACTGCAGTACTTTCGACTTGTATTAGGCCTTTCTGCAGAAACCTGGCTTGCCTTTTATGGCTTCCTATTAAATTATGACTTTCTTTAGAATCTCATATGACCCAAGGAGATTTTTATAGTTACTGTGTCCCTTTGATTCTCCCGTCATGTCACTGTCCTGTTCCTGTATAGATAAATGTACATTACACATCATGTCATATGACCTTTGGTCATAACATCTGTTCTCTACTATTTATTTCTTTCTCCAGATGGTTTGGTGGTTGAGCCTGACCTTTCTACAGTGTTCTGCCCAGACCACAAGGCTGCTATGGTTCTCTTCCTGGACCGAGTTTATGGCATCGAGAGCCAGAGTTTCTTTCTCCACCTTCTAGAAGTTGGTTTTCTGCCTGACCTTCAGGCAGCTGTCTCGCTTGACACTGTGAGCAGAGAAAATTTGACTTTGTTCTCCTGTTCACCTGCTTGAAAGATTCAGTGTACCCTTGTAGGAATGACCTGTGACTCCATATTGATCCATGCTGTATTGTGTCCCCAATGAAAAATATCCACTTCTCTGCCCTCCTGTCTCTAGCTTTATAACTCACACATTACATGATTGTTGAAACATCCTATTAAACATGACTTCATGCACTGCACTGACTTACAGAAGACTTGGCTGTCTCAGTCTGATTAAAATGATTTGTGCAAGATCCTCTAATAGATTAGTGTTTTATTTTGCATGAAGTATTTTAGTATGCTTCCCTCAAAATAAAATTACCTTTTTTTACTTTTAGTATGTGTTTGTTATAGACTTGTGATTTGCATAGAAATGGATTTTCTCCGTTGTCTTTATATATACAGTATATTTTTGGTCTTTATGTTCAGTCTGAGGAACCATGCATTCCTGATCATGGTCCCCATTTCTTCTTACTGCCTCCTCACTTCTTCTTTAGTTCCAGATAATTTAGGTAATGGACTCTGTGTAAGTGTAACCTCTCTTTTCTGTTGCAGGTTGATTTGGGATCCACTGATATGGCCTTGGCCCTCAACAGATACTTGTGCACAGCTGTGCTTCCCCTTCTCACCAAATGTTCAGCTCTCTTCTGTGGATTAGAGGACCATACCTTGCTGGTTGATTCTCTCATCCAGGCAGTCTACAGCCTCTCCAGGGCTCTTAGCTTGACCAAGGCTCAGAAAGACACTATAGAGGATTGTTTGTTGGCTGTGTGCAGGTAGGGTTTTTAGTTGATATGAGGAAGCAAGATTTACAGATTTAAGGTTCAGTTTCCCCAAGGTTATTATGGTGTTACTGCCTGCAGGTATTGCTTGCTGATAGATTATATATGTTGTGGTACAATGTTAATTTTAATAGCTGTACCTTCTGGTGTCTGTTGTTTTTATTTTTTCGCATTATTGTGATATTTGATTCCTATATCCATTCATCTCAGTGTCTTTCTTGTTTGACCAAATCATACCTTGAGAAGAGAACTGAGAAACAGCAACAAATAATTTTTAACTGATGCAGACACGTCAGTGCAGTCCTACTCATTATATTTAATGAATCACCATAAATCCTGTGTTTTCCCAGTTCAGGTATAATTTACCAAATTCAATCTAAATCTTAACAGTGTAATTAACATCTTTCCTGTGGCACCTTCTTGATTTTGTGTCATTCTTCTGAGACGATGATAATCAGTCATCACATTATTCATTATGTGTGTGTGCTTGTGTGTGGATGTGTTGTGCATCTGCTCAGGTGACTCATTCTGCACTCATTGGTGTCCTCAGTAAACTCCAGCCATCTATGATGCAGCCTCTTCTTCGTCGCCTTGTCTTTGATGTTCCCCATCTCACAGACAACAGCAAGATGCCACTGAAGGTGAATACACTAATTGCTACTATATGTGTGAAAGGAAAGTATACCATGTTAAAATGGTCTGTTTTATTGATTTTGGTCCATACTTTCATCTGCTAGCTCTTGACCAATCACTACGAGCAGAGGTGGAAGTACTACTTCCTAACTGGTGGGCAGGGTGACCAGAGTTTGGCCTCCGAACAGGAGCTCCACCTGTCTAGAAAATTGTTCTGGGGAGTGTTTAAGGCCTTGGCAAAGAAGGTAAACAATATTGAATACCTGTGTCAATCTCAGGATCACATAGAAATGATTTAAAATTGCAATAATATTTTTCTGGAGCACCAAAAAGTTGCAGAAAATGAATAAATGATCCATTTTTTGACAGTGTAATCCTACCATTGATTTATTGCTTCTTTTCTTTTTCCATCCTCCTCAAAGTCCATTTCAGGAGAAACGGCAAAATGAGTACACACTTGAGATTAAGAGTTCATTTTTCATACCCTGGTATGTTGCCTCCCATCCTTAAACAGACTTGTGGGAAATGTGAGAGACATAATCAATAACCGAATTTTCTCTCAGTTCACTGTGAACGTGCACCAAAATATTTTTACCAAACACTTACCTGACTGATTCAGACCATAAAAAACATCAAAGAAATAAGCTCATGAGGTCTTTCCAGGCCCACATGTGACCCTTATCAAACAACCTCAGAAACTGAGCTCACAGTCGGCATTGAGAAGTACTCTGTAACTTATTCAGAGAAATCATTATAACTTGCTGTATATATACAGTACTTCAGGTATTTCAGTTGGTCTATTTACTGTACCGTGCTTATTGTAGTTTGGTTACAAGTGAATTTAAGATTTAAGATAGAGGCATATTTGAATTAAGTAAGTAAAACTTAATATGGAAACTAAATTTCAAACTAATTGCACTTAAGTTGTGGGATACAGATTATGTGATGGTTTGTATCATACACTGTGTTTACATCCACTTTATTAAATGTGTAATTGTTTGATTTTTGCAGTGACCTGATTTCTTGAACATCCTGTAACTGAAAAGCTCCTTCTCTTTTATTGGTTGAAGGTATTTAGTAAATACATTTCAGTAGGAGAAATGGAATTTCTGGGCCACTTAACCGGGTTTCTAACATGGTGTTTAGGTGGCGGTATGTGTGCATGAGATATACTTTATTCAGGGGAAGTATTTCTGCAACAGTGGTATGTTTTTGGATCCAAAGTAATTAAATTTGAATTAAATTAGCTGGTTTCTTCAGCTGAATAGTGTTGTTTGTAAAATCCAGAAACATGCCCACAGTTAAAAAAAGAAACAAGAGTACACCACATTACTGTGGCAAAGCACCCGAAGCCAGACTTAACCAATATCTGTCTTACCCTATCCCATGCTCTCTCTCTCCTACACTCTGTATTCTATTCCCCTTTTCCTTCTCCAACTCTACAGCCCTATGAGCTTCAGCTATTTAGGCTGTGCGTCCAATGCCTGGCTGCAGTGGCTATGGCCCTGCCTCCTGACCACGTGGACTCAAGCTATGTGTCTCAGATGGAGAAAAAAACCTCCATGGATGCAGATGAACACTTTGACCCCCAGCCTGTAGATACCTCCAAGTAAGATACTGACCAGCGGTATTTATTGATTATGGACTACTAGATTGATTGTGGATATCATGAAGATGACCTGCTCTGTTCAGGGGGAAGTGTAACCTGTAATGTGGTAGACAGAATTCATTTTGGAAAAAAGTACCATATTCAAAAGGTGTGAAAATAAATATTTCTACTTATGCCCTTCATAAATTTTCCCATCAGTAATGTGCAGTTGTATACAAACGTGTTACTGTGTGGTAGAGCTAAATGATGTATTATTTTTTTCCCTGCACCAGCGTGTCAGTGCCAGAGAGACTGGAGTTTGTCGTGAACAAGTACGCAGAGCACACTCACGAGAAGTGGTCACTGGACAAGGTAACATAACACTAATTATTCTTCAAATCTGTACAGCCTGTTAAAGAGCTGATGTATGATATCCTGGTCAGGGCCGAGCCACCTACGAACACATTTCTAACGTAATTTTTCTGCTTGACAATGTGAAAACATCTCTCTGTGCCGTGTGGCTGAGCTAATATGTCGATGTCTGCATGTTGTGTGATTTTTACTAAATCCATGTGTTATCTCTGTCAGTTTGCCAATGGCTGGGTTCATGGGGAGCAGCTATGTGAGAACACAAAGGTTCACCCTCTCCTCAAGCCGTACAGGACCCTGGCAGAGAAGGTAGTCTGAGAAATCAGGTTTTTGTGTGTGTTAGAGTGTACTTCAGTAAAGAAAGCAGCAAACTGACAAATCCCAGAGGCACCTGCATACCAAATGTGGTGTATGTAATATAAAAGATTAAAATGCCTTGGTTCGTGGTCTTTGAATTATAACCCCATTGCCTTGGTGTGTGGAGTGGACAACATGCTTCTTTTCAAGCTTTTGAAATACCAAAATAGTTCAGGCATGTTTTGCTCTTCTGCTGTCCTTTGATGACCGGCCAAGTTCGGTTTTCACATGAAGGTTTATCTGTATCTGAGTTTTCCAGGAGAAGGAAGCATACCGCAGGGCCATGAAAGAGACGATAAAGAGTATGCTGGTGTTTGGATGGAGCATAGAGAGGACTAAAGAAGGAGATGCATTTGGCATGCATACCCGTACACGCAGAGTCTCTCAGTCTGGACAGGTACGTGTACTCCACAGGCTACATTCACAAAATGTGTCTGATGTGGTAAAAATGATCTCGCTCACTAATAAACTTCTCTCATACTTGATTTCACATTTTTTTTCTAATTGAGTAATCAGCCATTTGTTTTCTGTTTTAGCTGTCTTTTGAAGGGGCATCAACCTTTAGCCCCAAACCAATGGACATGAGCAGCATCACCTTATCATGGGAGCAGTGTGTGAGTAATTACAGTTTCTCCTGCTTTATACACAATTAAAGTAGGTACAGCTATGGTTCTACTTTAATCCTGGCACATGATCTACAGGTGGTAACAATGCCCTTGTGCCAGTTTTGCTGTGTATAAGGAAAAGAGGAACTCTGTGTCGCACAACTGAATAATCGAAATAATTTCTTGCATATAAACAGGATCATTACTGGGAGTTGTCAGGTTATGTAGTCATGTAAGTGGCTTCTCCTAACACAGTTGCATCTTAACTCAGCTCAGACATAATTGTCTTCTAAAACAGCTCAATGAAAAAAAAAAAAACTTTGGCGTCTCCTGAAATGTGAAGTCACAATAATCAGGCCTTGGTACCATGGTGTTCAGTGTAATCATATTTGGGGGACAGGACCAGTTTTGCTTGAGGCGTTTCTATGACAAAAGTAGTTTTCTTATTGGACCACTGTGTGCTGCTTTAAAAGGGAGTGAGATAAGCTGGTGTGTTTGGCCCTTATTTAAACCAGCTCTGCGTCTGTGTTTATGGTTGCAAGATTCGTAAAAACAAGCCAGTCAAACTCATGTGCGAGAGTTGAAAATAGATTTTACTCTCTTTTTTTTTAATTGTCTTTTCCATAGGCTATGGCTGAACAGTTAGCTGAAAACTATCACAATGCCTGGGCCAAGAGGAAGAAATCAGAGCGTGAGAGTAAAGGTACCATACCATGTAGTCAGCAACTATTCTGTAATATTTTCTTCATGTCCTTTCTCCTCTCCTGTCCTCTAGCACACATCAGCTAACCCAGTTGCACTGTATTTGGCCCTTTTCTTTACTCAGGAGGGGGTGGCCATTCAGTGCTTGTACCCTATGATACCCTAACTGCCAAAGAGAAGGCCAAATTCAGAGAAAGAGCCCAGGACGTCCTTAAGTTCCTTCAGCTCAATGGCTACACTGTGTGGAGGTGAGTACTGAATGAGCTTATGATTGCAAAAAGGCAAGGTGATACAGTATGTATGTATGAGGCGGGGAGCCATGGGGGGTTCCATTTTCATGTCACAGTGGTATTGCGGTCCTGACGTCGTTTAGCAGGCAACTTAGCAATCAGAACCCAGTCTCTTTTTTTCTAACTGCTTCAAATACAGGTCACAACCTGAAATACGGCAGTGGATAACATAACTGCATTGCCTGTTTGTCCTTCAATTGCACAACATTGTCTTGAAATGCAATAAAATTCTGGAAATAAACCGCATAGCTCACCTTATACAGTATTAGAGGTTAGAGCTTACTGTCTTTTCAAGCAGTAGAGTTTTATTAGCCCTGTTTGATTTCACTCCCATCTACAGGGATCGGAAGACAGTGGAGATGGACTTTCCAGCCACAGCCAACGGCTTTAGCTACACTCTCCTTCAGCGGCTCCTGTCTCACACTGAGGAGGCCCAGGAGCACATGCTGGAGCTGGGTAACATTATAGTGATTATGAATGTAAAGACCCAAAAAAAAGATATAATAAAACAGTTAAAAGAACGTTTACATTTCCCTGACATGGTAAAGTTTTTAACATATCACTGGGCCTTGAGTCTTCACAATTCATTTAATGAATAATGAGCAACAGTCTTTTGAGTGTACAGTCAGATTTTGATCTAAACCATCACAAAATAGTTCAGACCAGACCGGGGTATGTCCACCTTGTGTGAAAATTGCATAGAAACACTTTTATTATTCATATTTTTCTCTTTTGTCCATAGTTTTATGGTCGTTTCAGTCTTTGATTGTATAGCATTCAGTATTTCATTATATTTTTCTTTCCAGAGGTGATGCAAGCCAGAGGACAGATTTCTAAAGGAGAGAGAGTTCCACACCGGCCAATACGTTTTTTTCCCAAGGTTTGCCACAGGTCAAATTCATATCTAAACACAGTCGAGATCTACAGTCTGTTAGGAGCCTCTTACATTGATTTAGCTCCCCATCATTTTTCCTATGCCATTTTCTTTCTGCTCCTTATCCTTTTTTTTTAAATTTCATTTACATCATCTAATTAGATGGTTGCCATGGGCAACCCCTCTAAGTAAAGCCCTTTGTGGCTGTGTAATTTATTTAACTATTTTGGAAATCCATGTGGGTGTGTCGATTGCCATCAGGACATTGATTAAAGCTTCCTACACAGTTCTGTCTCTGGGGAGGTAGTGATTGAAAAGGGTTTATTTTTCATTGATGGGACCCCCTGAGTCAGACCCAGTCAGCCAAGACCGTGAACAGTCATGCCTCAGATCTCGACACCCTACATCTCCCACTAAATCACACAGTCCCACAACTACGCACGTCTCAGCGTGTTAGTCTCTCTCTCTGTCTGAATTGCCAGTGCTTCATAGGAAGAGCTAATAGAGTGAAAATGTTGAACCTCTTTTCCCCACAGATCCTCTTTGGGTCCATCATTACAAACTCATATTAAACTGGCAGACACTGCTCAGTTCCCAAGAACTTTTTTTTTTTTTTTTTAAATTCTAGTCATGATCACAAGACATTTGAAGCACTTCATACTGAATTATAGGAAAATGTGTTTAACAAGTGACAAACAAGACTTCCAGAGTATCTTTAGTGAAGCACTGGGACAAGCAGGTGCAGGTGTGACCTTGTCAAACACCTTGAAATGATTATTTAAAAAAAAAATCAAATTTAGAAGCTTGTCAGAGGAAATTTAAGGAGAATGTTTTATTAAGTGACCAGTAGTCATTAATCCTTTCAACAGGTCATTCTTCCTCTTTTGGAGCAATATGTGAAAAGCCACCGTCTGTATTTCCTCTCCACTTCTCTGTGCTCAAGTGGTAACAGAAGCCATGCTTCAAAAAAAGAAAAGGAGATGATTGCATGGTATGTGTTACCCCAACCATAACATACAGTGTGTTGATTTTAAAATGTTCTCATGCTCTTGCTTATCATATTATAATGTGAGAACTCCTCAGACATGTTTTGCATAGTAAGAACAGTTTGAACAGTATGAACAGCTTCATTTTATCTAAGTTTTTGTCACAGAAGTTTCATTCTTCTATGCTCTCATTCTTTAGATTTTTGTGTCCTGTAATTAATTTTCCACTCCTCTCTCCTCATTACTTCACTTGTCTTTTCTCCTCACATCCAGCCTCTTTTGTAAGCTTGCAACTCTAGTAAGACACAGAATCTCACTCTTTGGTAAGGATGGTGTGGAAACAAAGCTTATTCAGACCCTAATTTCTTCCACTTGTTTTCATATTTGTTGCATCCTTGCTTTGCTCTTTAGTTGTCCACGATTGCGTTTATTTTTTGTTCAGTTTTTTTCTCTGCTTTCGCTAAGATGTAGTTGTCAGCTAACTTGTGCATATATTTTTGTCTGTGCATTTATGCTGAGTTTTAATTTGACGAGTGTGTGTGTGTTTTCTCAGGAAGCGAAGTCCCGTCAGTTGCAAGCTGTCTCCATGTTTTGGCTCAGGCTCTGGATGCCAGGTAGCTAGATGGCACTACTATCACACTCTGCCTAAATCGATCTTCTCGCTCCGCCTGCGGTCAGATCAGTGTCACTCCACCATGTCTGGGGATGAGATGACTGGTGTAATTGAGCCACTGATACACTGATGCTATCTAATTGTGGTTGATATCACTTTTACTCCCTGAGGACAGTGCCTCTGAAGCATGACGCTAGAAATAGCATCTTGGCACAGCAGAGATTGATGTCATTTAGACTTGTCTGTTAGACAGATTAGCAATGGATTTAGTCCACTTAACTGGTTTTTATTATAATCATCCAAAGGAGTCACTGCATGAAACCTTGAACATTTAAATTTTCTACACTTTTCCTTTTACTATTGTTCATTTTACAATAGCTAATTCTGTAGAAAACAAATAAAATATATATGTTTTTTAAATTACACAACCAAAATATCCAGAAATTCTTTGCACATCACATTTTTTTTCACTCTTTCACCCCAGGACATTGATAAAGTCAGCCCCAGAGTCTATCCAAGCATCTCTGCACTCATTCTTTGAGGCAGCTGCAGCTGATCTGGAGATGACTGTGGAAAACCTTTCTGTGACCTTGGTCTCTTTGCCTCAGAGCAGGAGTCAGCAAGTTAGAGGAGTAACCAAGGTTCTCAGCTACACAACCTCCATTCTTCTCCCCACCCTCACTTCCCTCTTCCAGCATCTTGGCAACCAGAACTATGGAGTGGACCTCCTGGGTAAGCGTTGTCTTGTTGTAGGCCTCTGTGACGGAAGAAATTCACAAATCATTGTACATTATGTAAATATACAACCACCATCACATATTGTCAGTAGTTACATTGGTTTCCCACCATATGCTAAGGCGATGGGTGAACAGCTGGCTTCCACACCCCTTTAAATCACTCAGGGTCGCCCTCCCCTTAACTTCCTATCATCCACATCTGAAACAGCTCTCATGAAATATCTCAGTCATGGCCACAGAACAGCAGGAACATATTGTCCCTCTCACTGATATCCTGACCTTAGGGAATCCTTCATTACCTAAATCAGTAGCCGTCCAGCGCGTCCGTCTCTCTGTGGTCGCATGCTGTCAGCTTTCTTACTCCCTGTTTCTAAAAGAGAATTTATTAGGATCTCGGCTTTAAGCATCATGTTGTCTTTCCAGTGGGCGGTATCCAAGTCTCCTGTTACAGGATCCTCAACAGCCTCTACTCTCTTGGCAACAGTAGCAGCATCTACATGGAGGGGTACTGCCTTTATTACAGTGTGATTTCAGAGTTTGTGCTGATGATGAAAATGTCTCCTTTTAATAATGTTTTTTCTTCAGTTTATGTCTGTACTGCAAACTTCTGCTGCTTACTTTGATATTATTTAATAGTTTTTGTCTAACGTAAAGCATCAACATTTTGTCCATGTTGATTGATTTTTTTTCCTTTATCCTTCTCTGTGGAGCTTGATAAAATGTGGTCAGTCCCATGCTTATGTCCTAACAGTGCATATCTATTCAGGCAGAGGCAAGCAGCAGGTGTTTGTCTGGCAGCCCTGACTGGTGCTTTTCCTGTATGCTTCCTGGAGCCAAACCTCAACCAAAACAACCCTCACTCCATTTACAACACCCTGAGTGCTGCTGAGAGAGAAGGTAATAAATAAACACACTGCACACACGCTGATATTTCTTTTGGTTTTGAATAGCTCTCAGCCCCAAATCTTAACCTTTGTTTTCACAGTCTTATTTTCCTAATCTGTTTCTGTTAGATCTGGGGCTGCCGGATCAGGTGGAGAACATGTGTCCCCTCCTTCCTTCCCTGGAACAGGCTTTGGGGGAAGCGGAGGAGTTGGCAGCCGCTAGTGCTGGAGCTCGCCAGGCCCACTACATCCATGTCACAGAGGTCATCTTGCCAATGCTGTGCAGCTACATGTCCCATTGGTGGCACTGGGGCCCTGAGGGCCAGGCAGCCAGCCCAATCTGCACCTCTGTCATTCCTCAGCATGCTAGTGACCTACTTGGCCACATCCTCTGTATCATACACAACCATGTGGGCACTAGCCACGGTGACTGGATGAAACGGCTGGCAGGTATTGTGCTTGACGCATGGATATATTTCTGTATTCCATGTCAGTTGTGCCTTTCATTCTCTCTTTTTTCCACTATTAACAGTTGTCATATCTTTCAGTTTTTTCTCAGCCAATTATATTTAAAGCCCATGCTGGGCTGCTAAAGAGCCACTTCCTGCCACTGATGGAAAAGTTGAGGAAGAGGGCAGAATGTGTGCTGCTGGAGGAGGAACAGATGAAAGCAGAAGGGTGCCGTGCCTCTGAAGCAGAGTTGCAGATACAGGAGAAGTTCACGGTGCTGGTGCGAGACCTCTATGCCTTCTACCCCCTCCTCATCCCATTTGTGGATTCTAATCGGTAAGGCATGCTACCCTGGAGCTTACATGTGGATTACAGTTAATTTTCTGAGACCAAAATCTCCAGGAATAATCTGAAGTATTTATAGACTCAATGAAAGTGACACTTATTTTACTGTATTTTATGTTGACCTCATCCCACCAGAAACTATCATCTGGACTCTGAAGTCCTACAGAAACCATTTGAACACCAAATTTTTCATTCATTTTTGTTGAAAGACAAGAAGAAGAAAAATCATATCTTGGAGATTTTGAGTGCAACAAACATTGGTATACCAGAAACAGCAAAAAATATAGAAAAGAACATACATTTTTAGAAGTTACAAAGAGTAAGACGCATGGCATTGAGTGGTTATTTTAGTTATTATTTCAGGCATATGTCTTTCTGTGATGATGATGTGTTTTGTTCTGTCTTGCCTCAGAGCCAGCTGGTTGAAAGAGTCGAACCCTGAGGCTGAGCAGCTGTTCAGCATGGTGGCAGAGGTCTTTGTATTCTGGGCCAAATCTCACGTGAGGATGACACATGAGAGTGTTTTTAAATTTTTTCTTCTCATGTCAGTACTATCCAAGTGAACATCGGGTCCTATAATTCATATAAGTTTTTCCCACCTGTGTTTGCTACAATAGAATTTCAAATGGGAGGAACAGAACTATGTGGTCCAAAATGAAATCGACAACTTGGCTTTCTTGGTCAGCAGCGACAAGATATCCAAGGTCAGCCATATTTATAAATCAACCCTATGACATTCTGATTTGCAAGAACCACATCTCTTTACATCATAGGCACTACTTGTAGTAGTGTAGTATAATAATCACATAAATTGCAACTGTGAGCTAAGTCTGTAAAAAATGCAGTTTATCATACCCAATGCATTTCAAATACCCAGTTCGGCAATGAGAGGAGGAAGATGAAGAGGAAGGGGGATCGGTATTCCACACACACCTCTCTCATTGTGGCTTCCATGAAGAGGCTTCTCCCTGTGGGACTGAGGATTTGTTTTCCAAATGACCAGAGCCTTATCATGTTGGCTAAGAGCAGCTTCACTCAGGTTGGTTGGAAATGTGAACAATACTAGCATTAATATAGTCTGCATGATAAAAAAAAAACCGTTTGAATCACTGTATAACGAGTGTATTTCTTTGATAACCTGCGGCGTCATATGATGGTGAAGGTGAGAACATCTCCCTGGTACATGTATTTCATGTTGGCCATTGTTTGCTTTCCATAGAAAAACACAGAAGATGAGATTCGAGAGCGTGTTTTCCATGGCCTTATACATCAGAGTCAGGTAAAGGCTGTCTCGTATTTAAACCATGCTTGAGTAGAGGTTACTTTTAATTTGTGGAAGACAACAAGTGTGTGGTAAATGAAATTGAGGAATGCTCTTGTCGCCTGTAAAAAGGCTGTTTTTCTTTTAACAATCTTAGTCAGTGACATCACTGTGACATTCTCACCATGCTGTAGAGAATATGCATGCAGTGTTTGTTTATTCACCAGTCAGTGATAAATATGTTTATTCATAGCCCCTTTAGCCATCCTTTGGTGGTTGTATGAAAATTCATCTTCAGCAGTGAGTCACTGTTGTTATTGATCATATGAGAATTCAAGCAAGGAAATTAGAAGAATTGGGGAAAGCAAGATTCAGGACTTAATTCCTTAATGATTATGAACCTGTCCAACCAAGCTCTGTCATTAATTCTTTCATCTGTTAAAGGTGCTTGCTCTGAACTCCTCATTCTCCTTTATCTGTGCCATAAACCTTATTAAGCAGATTTGAAAACATCTCCGGCAGCCTCTCTAAAAAAAAAATAATAATAATTGAATGGTTGAAATACCTGCAAAAAATTAAATGTGCTATTTTCTTTACAGCAGGGGCCCCTTTATACTGAACACCTGAGCCAGCTAGGGGACATCACTGATGCCCAAAGGACTGTAGACAGGATTGTGGGAATAGCTCGAGTCCTTTATTACTTGGACCAGGTAATAAAGCAGTATACAGCATTGTCAGTAATGTAATTTCAGTTTCAGCTCTGCCATACTTTCTTGTCACTAAGTGACAAGTGACAACAAGACAGTTCTTCTGTGGCAAAGCATTCAGCAAAGATGCTTTCGTTTGTAGGCTGTTTTTTTTTTTGTTTGTTTTTTTACAGAGGACTTTTTTTTGACACGTCACAGGTGTAGATGATGAAATTAAAGATGGCTAAATTTCATTTAGCTGGTTCAGTTTCACGGTCCTGGTATTGTGTTTGCTGGCTCATTGTCACAGGTTGCTGGGGCAGAAAGGAGCCATTGTGAGCCTGCTCTCATCCTACAATAACAAGTGAAAATGTGTGCTGTAAAAAAAGGCCTATTGGTCTGTGACAGGGAGAAAGTGATGATAATTTCTTAAGGAAACTGAAAGCGGCTCCTTCTGATTTGTAATGTTAGAAGTTTGCATCCGGTAAGCATCAAAGAGGATTTGAGAGAATGAGAGTTTTTGTGTAGTAATTAAATATGTTTTTAATATTTACTTTAGATGCTTTCCTGATTTTTGTAACTATTGTGTTTTTGTGTGATTGTATTTTTTTAACATTTTGTTGTGAATGTTTTGAACATTTAACTTCCATTTGTGTTTTTGTCTATAAAAATCCCTGATAAGTCTGAGCAGGAAAATGTGTTTACTGGATAAAGCAAAGAGTCGTCTGGTGGTAGTTAGTGTTGCTGAATTGTGTGTTTGATCTAATTTAACTTTCACCAAGATGATTTTCTGGCATGAAAACATGTTGTGCAGTATTTACAAATACACATTTGTAGAAGCCCCACTTTAACTGCGTACTTGTTGCACTGTGTACATGAAGGTGAAATGCACTGGAAAAAAAATCTACCATACTCTTATGCCATTACATTATCTGTCTTTGGTTATGGCTTCAGGTGGAACACCCGGAGAGAAGTAAAAAACCAGCGTGGCACAAGGTCTTATCTAAACAGAGGAAACGAGCAGTCGTGGCCTGCCTAAGGATGGCTCCCCTCTACAACCTACCCAGGTACAAACACATAATGTGTATACTACTACTGGTGCTCAGGTTAAGAGCTTTTTAAATTTTACTGAGCATTTTCCCCTGAATGAATGAATTTTTTCACACCCTCTGAAATTATGCATCCAAATTTTAACACTTTAGTTTCAAGATGAAGATCGACAGGTTAGCCTGTTGCTAAGTGTCACGGAAAACCGTAATTTCATCACATTTAGTTGAATGTTTTTTTTTTTTAGAAAGAGTTCTAGAAAGATTTTTTGTGTATTGTTCAGACCAGGAAACGATGAGGATGCTGTATCAAATTGTACAGTAGCGTCATAGGACCAGAAATGTATTCAGGTGTGCAAATGGCAGCTCCGCATTGTGCCGGAGACACTTCTGTAATAGAGAAGTAATGTTAAACTTAATTAGGCTATCAGTCACCGCCTTGTCACTTCCAAAGGGAGCAAATGCATTAGCATACTAAAACCCTGTGGCTGTGTGTGGTTTGTAGGTGATATATGAATATTATTTTGGTGTTTTTGTGTTGCCAGTTATTGCTGTAGTGTAGCACTCTTACTCACGGTTGGATTTGACAATCATCAGCTGGGAGGGGCATAAGAGACCATGATCAATGAGTAATAATAAGTCTATTTTTTTAATCGTTTAATAGCTTCCTTCTGTGCTACCTGTTTTTCAGTCTTTTATTTGTATTTGTCTGATGCAATAAGGATGAATCTAAATCTGATGTTGTCTCTTCACTGTTTCCTCTCCTCTCCAGACACAGAGCTGTCAACCTGTTCCTCCAAGGCTACAATAAATCCTGGATATCAGCTGAGGACCACAGCTTTGAGGAGAAGCTCATGGAGGATTTAGCGGTGATTGAAAATGAGGCCGTATGGACATTAGTAAATGTCTATACATAAACATCTACATGAAGTGTAAAATAGACACATATTTTGAGTTTCCCATCGATAACCAAGACTATTTAACCATGAAATTTACCTTAAATATGGCCCAAAATTCAATTTGGATTCACTTTCCTTTCTGCGGTCCAACTAGTAGCCAAGTTCACATCCTGCAAAAGCATTTTCTTGCCCTCAGTTGAGCTTTTTTGGCAGCATGTCTTCTAGGCTGAATATTAAGCCCACCAATCTCACAGACACTGGTCAAACCAAATTTGAAAATAGTCACAACTGTTTTCGAATTTGGAAACTTGAGAAAGAAAATGTATTTTCCAAATATTTAATACTTTTTTTTCAGCATCAGAGCCATCTTACTACAGTGTGCAAACTTTAGTCAGCCACCAGTGGTTGTGGATGGTCAGTGTTTATTCAAGAGCACACTTTAGTCGCTTTACTCTCTCTCTGGACTGCAGAAGGGAGGAGTGATAGAGCTGTGTGGAGGCGACAGAGGGGAAGAAAAGGATATGGAAGAAGATGCCAAATCAATCGATCCTCTCCTACAACTCATTACACTCTTCAGTCGAAGCACCCTGACACAAAGGAGGTGTGTATGTGTGTTCATTATAAAAGATCACATGCAGTACAACCCCCATTCCACTTTTATTACTGCTCATCACCCATCACCAGGAAAGTCGATATTAAATTGCTTAATTCAGAAGCTTGATTTTTTTTTTGTGCAACATCTGTGGCCATTGTTTTCTGAAAGTCTGATGTGTCAGTTCTTTTTATGTACAACCTGCAGATTTGGTCCTCCAATCCTATTGAGGTGTCGCTGTGATATTCCCATGTTATTCCTACAGAGAACACTGAGAACATCAGCCACACACTGCTTAGAGCTGTTTTGAGATGATTGTGCATTCAGTTATGCAATCAAGAGCATCCCGTTTAAGCACTGTGAATGCATCCATTGAGGATCAGCTGCAGATTGGCTAGGACCCCGTCACTGACCAGCCATTTTTAGAATACTGCATCTGTCCATCTGTTGATGCGCACTGGTATTATCTCATCTGTCTTCTCTGTTCACAGTGAGCTTGGAAATGACAGTCTCTATAAGTCCTATGCTGCTATTATGGCCAAGGTAATAGAACATGGAGACTGATCTAATGAACAGTATCTAAATTAGTGTTGATGTGTTCAGATCATGTACTAAATCATGCTTTATTTGACTGGCTTGACTGCCAATAATATTATGTAACATTACACTGTCAGGAAATTGTGTGGTAATATTGTATTAATAATTATCCTGGTTCTTGGGGCCAGAGAAATATTCTGTACAGGAAGGGAGACAACATGGACAAGATGATAAAAAAGAATTTGAATTTTGTAGAGACTGTTACAAAGGTTGTTTTTATTGTGTTGAGGGCCAGTTACCAGCACCTACAGTATTGTTACTTTGACGTCTTGGTGCACATCACTTGCAGTACATGAGAAAAAAATGGATGTCAGGAAATTGGGGGCAGTGAACTTGTAATTGTTGCATCTCTTCTATTTTGACTTTTTGTATATTCTGCCTCTTTTTTTAAATCACCACCCTGCATTGTGCATCTGCTACAGAGTTGCCATAGAGAGGATGATGACAATGAAGAACAGGAGGTGGAAAGCTTTGAAGTGAGTGAATGGGCTCTCACCTTTAAAATACATGTTTGATGCTCCTTGCTTACAGTATTTAATTATGACTACATACATGTGATATTAACAATAATAAATAGATGATTAATTCTTTTTTGACATTTTAGTGACAATGAGTTAACAAAAATGTATTAAAACATGAACTGACCTTTCTGTGGCTAAGGAGAAGGAGATGGAGAAGCAGAGGTTGCTCTACCAGCAGGCCAGGTTGCACCTTCGTGGAGCTTCTGAGATGGTCCTGCAGATTATCAGTGCCAGCAAAGGTAGGAAAGGTTCACAGCTGCAGTGAATGACAGAATATTAAGCCTAATGTGTTGCTTAGCAAGTTGTTCTTTCTTCAGATGAGCCAGTTGTAAGCAAGAGACTTTAAGTTTGCAGAATACTGAACCATTTTGAAGTGACTCCCACACTCAGTAGCTGAGATGAAAGTGAAGTTTCTCTTTGGTATGCCACTCAGTTAATGTTCCATACTTTTGAGTCAGTACTGTATATCCTTTGATTGTGATTAATTTCAAATCCCATCAGGGGCCATGAGCTCCATGATTGCTCCTACACTGAAGCTGGGCATTGCTGTTCTCAACGGAGGGAATGCCCCTGTTCAGCAGGTACAGTGCTGCATTAGTGTTTCCCTAAAACTGTGCAAACTGGTTTTTTTGGAGGGCAGGCATGGATTTAAGTTTTTAAAGTCATGACACAAAAGGTAATTATAATTAATGCAGCCATGAAAGGTAAGATTAGATTAGGTGGCACTCAGAAATTAGGTAATGGCAGCGAATAGATTCGATTAGTAGATTATTCTAGCTGCTACTGTTGTACTACTGTTGTAGCAGCTGCATAATAAAAAATGATGACATATTAAATGAATAGAAACATGTTTTCAAGTCATGGTTACACATTATATGGTGACTCATTACAGAGACCATCACTTAATTAGGGGTACTGTTTTCAGCATTTTGAGTTTTTCCCTGTTCAGAATGCATCACTTTGAAATTCAGTCTTTTCTTAGGAGCACAGTGCCTTGACACAGAGGCACTGCAGCAAAGCTTGCAGTAATAAAAACAGATTTTAAGCTAATCATACCTTCATATGAGATCCTCCACCATTTGTCAGACCTTGTCTTTGATGCTTTTGTTTGATAGAAAATGCTGGATTATCTGAGACAGAAGCGAGATGTTGGCTTCTTTCAGAGCATGGCTGGACTCATGCGGTCATGTAGGTGAGTGAATTTAGGAAAATCCTCTGACAAGTTCTGTCATATGTCGCAAAGGCTGACAGGCTTCAGATCCTAATTGATAAAAATGGTAAGAGTGCAAGCTTTGCTTATGCTTTTGTGTGCGTGTGTGATTTTCTGCTATCCAGTGTTCTGGATCTGAATGCATTTGAGAGGCAGAACAAAGCAGAAGGATTAGGCATGGCCATGGACGAGAGCTCAGGTACTGTATTCATATGGAAATAAAAAAAAAAAAATCCATTTCTGAGGCCATGTCATGGCAGAACAGCCAGCTGTGAGATCCCTTGTCTTGAACCCTCTCTAAATTCACACTTGAATATTATCAACAGCTATCTCCCTTCTCTCCATTGTGACCTGATTTCTCTCTCACACATTCATTCTGTCGTACCTTTCCTACAATATTATTCCATTCCTTGCACCTCATCCTTTTGTCTCTGCAAATATTTTTCCCAGGAGAGAAAGTGATGCCTGACAAAGACCTAACCTCTGACCTATTCCGGTTTCTACAGCTGCTCTGTGAAGGACACAACTCAGGTTATTTGTTGATTCTTCAGAATGAAGGACGAGTGTTGTAACAAATACTTTAAGGGGAAAAAAATAAAACTTAAAAATAAAACTGTTTTTTTTTTCACCTCAGTGACACTTTAGAATCAGTAATAAGAGCTTAGCACTGATCCATAATTACTGTGCAACACAGTAATGGCTGTGTTGGCTTTGTTCTAGTTGTCCTATTACATTGATCCCTCAGAATGAAGTTCACTGTAATGTTCTTTTCACATTATGTTAAACCTGCTCTTACTTTCTTCATTTGTTAGATTTCCAGAATTACTTGAGAACACAATCAGGCAACAACACCACTGTCAACATCATAATATCCACTGTGGACTATTTACTAAGAGTGCAGGTGAGGCTGCATGGACAGGTTTTCATTTGTGATGCTGGACTAACTAACCAAACCGAACTAGTAAACCAAATATGTGTTGGACCAGAATGGTTTGATGATCACTATGAGCCTTCAATTTGCTACTAAGTGAATACAGGTTCAATTGTCGTCAACTCAGAGTTCCTTTAATCTTAAATTCATTACAGTGTCAATATCAACAATATATTTAGTCTTTTTATTCAAAATTATATATACATAAGCATTTTTCTCTGCCACATTGTAGGAATCAATCAGTGACTTCTACTGGTACTACTCAGGAAAGGATGTCATTGATATACATGGCCAACACAACTTCTCCAAGGCCATCGAAGTGGCCAAACAAGTCTTCAACACACTCACTGAGTACATACAGGTCAGTCAGTTTCCCCTTACATGTTACAGAGTGTTAGCTCCTAGGCATGAATACATCTGCCTTCTGGCTCTTTGCCTGAACATTTGTATATCCATCTTGTCTTTCCACTAGTTGAAATGTTTTTTTTTTTTTTTTTTTTTTTTTTTTTAATGAGACAGCTCACATTTTCAGTGTGTTCTTCCAGGGCCCATGTACTGGGAACCAACAGAGTCTAGCTCACAGTCGTCTGTGGGACGCTGTAGTGGGATTCCTCCATGTCTTTGCCCACATGCAAATGAAGCTCTCTCGGGTACAGCACATTGATCCACTCACATTTAAATTTACTCATTTCCCTCTTATGTTCATCAGTGTGTAAAGTGTAAGATCTGAAATGGATTGTACAATTAGCGAAAAAGATGTAATTGTCAGCATATTTTCTTCCATACAGGATTCAAGGCAAATCGAGCTTCTGAAAGAGCTGATGGATTTACAAAAGGACATGGTTGTGTTTTTGCTTTCCATGTTAGAAGGTAGGATTTTCACATATCCTGCTGTTTGCAATTTGGGTTAAAAGTTTTAGAGTTCTCATTAATCCAGATCTTTATTTCTCTGCTCACCTCTCTTCCCTGCAGGTAATGTTGTCAATGGAACTATTGGAAAGCAGATGGTGGATATGTTGGTGGAATCATCAGGCAATGTGGAGATGATCCTCAGGTTTTTTGACATGTTCCTCAGACTTAAAGACCTCACCTCCTCAGATGCCTTCAGAGAGTATGACCCTGATCATAAGGGCTGCATATCCAGGAAAGACTTTCAGAAAGCCATGGAAAATTGTAAGCGCTTCTCCCAAGGTGAGACTACTTTCCTCCTCTCCTGTGCGGAGACTGACAAAAGCGAAATTGTGGATTATGAGGCCTTTGTGGATCGCTTCCATGAGCCGGCCAAAGACATCGGCTTTAGCATCGCTGTTCTCCTCACCAATTTGTCCGAACACATGCCCAACGATTCAAGACTAAGGACGTTCTTGGAACTGGCAGAGTGTGTCTTGACTTACTTCCAGCCGTATCTAGGATGCATTGAGATCCTTGGCAGTGGGAAGCGCATTGAACGTGTCTACTTTGAGATCAGTGAATCGAGCCGCACACAATGGGAGAAGCCACAGGTCAAAGAGTCCAAGAGGCAGTTCATTTTTGATGTGGTCAATGAGGGTGGAGAGAAGGAGAAAATGGAAATGTTTGTCAATTTCTGCGAGGACACCATCTTTGAGATGCAGCTTGCAGCCCAGATATCAGACTCTGGAGAGAGGTATGCTGGAAAAGATGTGGATGAAAAGGGCAGGAGTGAAGAGGAAGGCCTGGATAAAAAAGGGATGTTTTTCATGTATCATTGGTGGCTTCTGCTGATGTCTCTACTTTGTGTGAAAAACCTGAAGAAACTAATGAAGATGACTCTGAAGGATATCCTCATGTTGGCTGTTTTCTTCCTGAGATTTATCTTGATGGCCCAGGTCCGGTGCATTTCTATTGTAATTCACAGCATCATGTATGTTCTGTACATAGCCTTTGTCAGTGGGGGGCTCATAGAGGGAGCCAAAAGGATTAGGATATCAGACTTGCTCGGTGGTATCCTTGAGCCAACTCTTGATGAGGTCATGGAGGTGCCAAGTGGTGTGGATCGGCTGAGGAAGCACTCTGCCAGTTTCTCTTCCCAGAGAGAATTGAGGGAGATCGGGCAGGTGGCAGCTGTGACCTCCCCCAGGGAGGTGGATGTATTGGCAGACATATTCGGCCTCAAAGTGAAGAAGGAGGGAGGTCAATACAGACTTATGACACAAGACCTCACTGCCAGTCTGACTGACTTGTTCAACACAACCTCCAGAACAACTGCCACTGCTGATTATTCTGAAAAGCATCAGAGGACGGTATGGATTCATTTGTACCTCCTATATGAGATGACATCCATTGTATGTTTTTAGATCTTTGATGCTCAGTGTGTTGTATTTCTCTCATTTTTTGTTTGGTTCAGCCTCATTGTCCTAATTGTGCTGCTTTGATGCTGTGCTGATTCATATGAATTTTTGATTTCTCATAAATTTTACTGACAGCAGTTTAAAGCCCACACTGTCACACAGGAAAGAGCAGAGGATGAGAAAATGCCTGAATTAGCAAACACAACGTGAGTCTCTCGCTTCCCTGTTAATTATGACAGTAGTGCTCTTGTTGGTAATGATAGCACATGGTTGATGTCACACTTAGTAAAAACAAAAACAAAAAAACAACAACAACAACAACTTGAGATTAGTCTGATTTAATCATCTCTGATATTCCCTCTTCAAAATAAAACTCTTTGACCTTCCCTGTGTTTGGGTTTGGACTGTTTACAGAGGGAAGGAATCTGAGAAGAAAACTGGGAAGGAGAAAGTAGAGGCAGGATGGAGAGCCAAGAGATGCTCTAATAAGTCAGAGAAACCAGAGAGCCTACATTCTGCCCTCTGGGAGACGATAAGCACTTGCAACAAGAGCCTACTGGTAATATACAAATACACTCACACATGCTTGTGCACTTATGCATACACATACCAGATAAGGATGCACACTCACATCCACTTCAGTTTGCTTGCAGAGGCACAAACATATAAAGGCAAAAGACACCTAAATGTTTTTCCTAATTTTTTTCCCCCCAGAACTTCTTTGCAAGAAATTTTTATAATATGCGCTTGCTGGCTCTCTTTGTGGCCTTTGCAATCAACTTCATCCTGCTGTTCTATAAGGTGAGTGTGTGCTTGTGAGGGAGATTCTGAAGTACATCAATTTTGCAGTGGTATCAAAATTGGAAAGTAATCAAGTACATTTACCGACATATTGTGGTTGAATACGTGAGAATTCCTGTTTTATGCTGCTTTATAGTTCAACTCCACTACATTTCGTACGGAAATATAACATGTAAAACACATGCTCATCCCCCACAGTAAAATACTGACACAAGAATGCATCAGTAGAAAATCATTTGTAATTATACGATAATAAGACTCCAGTTTTCTATAGGTAATTTTTTCTTTTGGTACTTAATTAAGTACATTTTTTTTTACTTAAGTAAAATTTTGAATGCAGGACTTGGACTTGTAAAATAGCATTTGTACAGTGTGGTATTGCTACTGCTACTTAAGACAGTGACTGATGGAGCCTGCATAACCATTACTTCAAGTAATGGTTTAACTAAATTAAGACCATTTTAAGATAAGATTTTTTTTTTTTTAATTGTATTTTTGGATGCCGTAGTTTTGGATGTTGTTGAATTGTATTGCATTGTACTCACTAATATTTCTAATATGTGTCTTCCCAGGTAGCTTCCTTGCCTGCATCACAGGAAGATGAAGGAGCGATCACATCTGTTCACAGCAAAGCCGTGGACTCTGCTGCACAAGACGACGAGGGCAGAGTTTATTTTGTGCTAGAGGAGAGTAGTGGATACATGGAGCCGTCTCTCCGCTTCCTAGCTGTAGCACACACAATCATCTCCTTCTGTTGTATTATTGGTTATTATTGCCTCAAGGTATACTGGCTTGAGTATGTACTTTTTCAGATCAATAATGAACGCATTTCACTTCTTCAAATTAGTTTCTTCCCATCATATTGGTACCAGGAACTTATTTTAAAACAACGTAGGCTTTAAGGTTGATGTGTTTGTTCAAAAATACCAGTGATCACTTCAGTGATTTTGGTTGGCAGGTACCATTGATGATCTTCAAACGTGAAAAGGAAGTGGCACGAAGGCTGGAGTTTGATGGGCTGTACGTGACGGAGCAGCCTCCCGAGGAGGACATCAAAGGGCAATGGGACCGACTGGTCATTAACACGCCGTATGTTCATAGTCACATGATCAACTGGGCAAATGTCATAGTAACATCCAATGAAAAGTGTTTCACTCAGTGATGTTTTAGTCATCACTACATTTTTAATTAAAATGTTTTTCTTATTAATGTTTTTGATACTATTTCTGTATCTTTTCAGATCATTTCCAAGTAATTACTGGGATAAATTTGTGAAAAGAAAGGTAGGATCCTCCGAGGACTGCAGCTGTGATTTTGCACAGCAAGCATATTATATATGTCATCTTATTCTAAATGTGCTTATGCATGGATGTAATTGTGTGCATATTTCACTCAGTGACACTACAGTAAGAGTAATGCTTACTGAAGTAACAATAAGCTTACTACAGTAACAGTAAGCATTTAATGGCAGGTGTAATTATTTCCCTATCAGGTAACAAAATGATTTTTATTGTCTCCAGAGACTCACACTTCTGGCTTCCTCTTTCAGATTGTCTCTCATAATATGAAGGGAGATGAAATCATTGTTTGGTTTAAGAAACTTGTTTTTCCTTGGAGAATTTTCAACTAAATTTAATTAAAAATGTAGATAACATACTGTAGTGAGAGACCTGTGGGTTTCTCAACTTAAACTAGGGTACTGTACCTGATTTTACTAATTCACAGTTGCATTAAATCACAAGGACCAGTCGTTGTAAATGTCCTCAGAGAAGCACGTTCCTGCTCTATCTAATGATGGCTCCAGTGCAGAATCTCATCAGCATGTCAGGACAGCAGCTGGAGAGAACATTAGCAACAGCATCAACACTTTCAAATGAAACTTTCTGTTTCATATTCCAAACGTGATACATAATGAATAAAAATGCACTGTTAAGTTGTGGAGTGATAGTGAAGGTAGTACCTGTGATGGTACTCACTGTCTTGGTGGGATCTCAGTGCTTCCTGGGATCTCCTGAAGTTGAAGTAAAATATTTTTTATTTCCACAAACATCCACATTAAAAGAAATGGCTAATCAATCCATAAAGGCCTATGAACTAAATGTATTTATTTGTATTTTATATGTATTTATTTATATGACTGAATTTCACTGTAATTGAGACAAATCTGAATTTTTTGAATGTATCCGGATGGAGCTTCAGATTTTCTGGAGCCAGCATCAGGCAGCCATTAGTGGCACTGCAGTCTAAGGCACTTCTCTATGGACCTCAGCTTTTTTGCTGCAGGGGTAACCACTTGGTCTATATAAAGTAAGTTTAGCGCTGCCACATTGACTTTAATACTCTGTATTGCATCACTTTAAGAGCCTGCAGTAAAATAGATGGTATAATGCCTTCAAGTGCTTCTGGTAATCCACTTTTGAGTTTAGAGGATGTGGTTATTACTTACCGCACACTGAAGTGCTTATGTTTGTAATAACAAAATGGGCTCTGCAATAAAAGTAGACTTTGGTTGGTTGTTTTAAATTAATAAATCAAGTGACACAAAGTTTCTTAGAGCTATAGAGAGCTATCACAAGATTAAATTAAAAATGTACTAGCCAATGTTCACTGTGCATACATATTTTAGTAAAAAGGTACAGAATAAAATATGAGCCTTAATCAATACTAATGATTGATATACTGTATAATCATCTGTATTTAAGTATTTATAAAGCATTTGCTCAAACACTATGCTGCCTAGAAATCATGTATTGACAACACAGGTATCAGAAAATGCTTTTTTGCTCAGTACTTATTATGAGCAGCACCATCATCTTGTCAGCACAACTAAGCTGACGTCTCATTATGGCACAAACTGTGCAGGATTCAGCCGGTTCCCTTGTGTTATCCCTTGTCATTCTCAGATGAAACAACACAGAAGAAACAATTGTTTTAGCCACTGTGTAAACTTGCCTTCTTGCCCTGGCAGGTGATGGATAAGTATGGTGAATTTTATGGCCATGAGAAGATCAGTGAACTCCTAGGTCTGGACCAAGCTGCTTTAGACTTCAGCTCTGAGAGAAAAGGAAGGAAGTGGCTCAAGAGAGACACTGCCTGGGGTGCTCTGTGAGTAGTTGAAGCACTGAAAAAAAATGGCCAAGTCGTTGCAATTCTACGTTCTTAAAAGGTGAAAGTGCAGCTATCTAGTTTGTCAATTATTTTGCATTGTATGCAGTTTCAGACAAAGGTATAGTGAATTATTAAATAGCATAGCATTTTAAATTGCTTTTTTTTTGTCTGGGAACAATGCATCAAAGAGCAAAATCTTCAAATAATCAGCAATTGTGTTTGTATTATAAATAATAAATAATGCTGGCGTTTGACAGAATGCAGTTGAGTAATTTGGTGCATAAAACAGCTTACAGTGATAGCTAGCTATGTGGTATCCTTCTCTGATAGCTGCAAGTATGTTTACACACAGGCAACCTGGTATTGATATTAAAGTTCAAATAAAGAAATCAATTCAGCTCTTTCTCTAATGCATTTTACTGTAGAGGTGAATGTGACTCCTAAATGAGGCCCCCGCTGAACATCAACACCATGGGCTTATTTACTGTTCTCTCCAGCTCTTGTTGGTAACACCTTGAAATAACATTTCAGACGATTGATTTTTAATAGTCTGTGCCATTATTAATCGCCATTTCACTAATATTGTGTACGTGTTTGTGAGGGTGAGTATATGTGTGTGTGTGTTACGTAACAGGGGTGGGCAGACAAAAGGAGGTCCTAGAACGTTATGCTGTACTTGAGGAAGAACAGGACATTCTGAGATGAAGCGACATAACAGACAGGCTCTTTTAGAAAAGACAGTGTAGCAACAAGGGTCTGATTTTAGCCATGGACATTTTGACCTTATTCTCCCAGTTATTACAATCATGTGTCTGTGATAACGCTGCTTATTTTCAGGTTTAACTCCACTGACATGAAGTACCAGGTCTGGAAATTAGGAGTTGTGTTCACTGACAGTGTAAGTTTAGTTGTGTCTAATATTTTATGGCCTTTGCCTGGTTGGTTTGTTTGTCCTCTTGTTCCCACAGAGGTGTTACATCCTGCAATTTATGTTAACAGATAACATGATATGAACAAGCAGTGTGCGTAAAACACGTCTGATGTTTTATGACTTATTTCTAATTTGTTTAATATCTTATTCTACTGTGCTTACATTTTGTTTGATACAATTGCACATGCCGCAGAAGTGATGGTGGCAATATCCTGTGATTCCGCCTTATCTAAAATACGCATTTGTCTCTCTGTCTCCCCTGGTAATCTATATTGCCTGTTTTTATGTGTGTATGTTCTTGTGTGTGTGCTCACAGTCCTTCTTGTACTTGGCGTGGTACATGACCATGTCGGTTCTGGGTCATTATAACAACTTCTTCTTTGCTGCCCACCTTTTGGACATCGCCATGGGCTTTAAGACACTTCGTACCATCATTTCCTCTGTCACACACAATGGGAAACAGGTTTGTGTGTGTGTGTGTCTGTGTGTGTGTGTGCGTGTGCGGCAGTCTGTCTTTTAATTCTCTCTCCATCTGTCTCAATGTGTGTTCATAGGTGCAGTTCACATGCATGTGATGTTTGCTTTCACGCTGTAGGGTTATATTAGGACTTTCCTAAGATGAAGAAGTGTATTAAAGCCCATCTGCCTTTCTCTATCCTTTTGTAATTATGTGTGTGTGTGTGTGTGTGTGTTTCTGTCAGTTGGTCCTGACTGTTGGTCTGTTGGCAGTTGTGGTGTATCTCTACACTGTTGTGGCCTTCAACTTCTTCAGAAAGTTTTACAACAAAAGTGATGACAAGGACACCCAAGACATGAAGTGCAATGACATGCTTACTGTGAGTTAAAGTGCATATCGAGACACACAGCCACACACAGGCTCTCTCTCCACATATATCTTTCTACGTCTATCTATCCTCTTTATCTTTCTGTGTTTATCTTTCTAACACAAACGCAGCCACACACCTCATCTTCTACCTGCTCAGATTGAGAGGGGTAGAGGAGGATTCTGACAGTGATCCCCATTGTTGAAGTGAGAAGAGCCTCTTGTCTTAGCCCTTCCACTGCTTTTTCATAAAATGATGGACACATGGATAGAAAACAGCCCCTCAAGCTACAGCATAGCTCTTTGTTTGGCCATTCATAACATTAACACCCCACCACCTGCCCTATTCTAATGTGGACTACTGTCACTCACATAAGCGAATGCGCAGCAATAGCATTTGAATAAAACCCTACTATTATACGAGGCAGTGGATGTTACATTAAATCCTCATTGACACTGAGGATTGTGTCATTGTTTATGCTTGACTTTTAGTAGCACTTTAGCCACAGTAATTTTCAATCCCTTTGCCGTCATTATGACACCACATCAACAATTTTTTTCTTTAGACAAGTGGAATGCAGCACGATTCAATTTGAATCTCAAGATAAGCAGAAAAGATCTCATTCTCAATTGTTTAGTCTCCTTTTGAACTTTTAAGAAAGAAGTACCATTTTCAAAGTTTGAATGTCTTTGAAAGTTTAGCAGTCAGTTTTTATTTTGTTCTAGATCCTTGAGGAAAATATCATCCTTGGCACGAAAAAGCACATTGCAGTCCCCTGCTAGACAACTTGTTAATTCCTCTTGCCTCAAATGCTTACATAGACTCCTTGTGGGCTAAGGATATTGATTAAAAATCCTTCCACTATTCTGTGAAATTGTATAAAAATGCTGCCTGGTGTGAAACTTTTAAATACCCCCCAAAAGCAATCAACATGGTGGCATGTGTAAAAATGCATTAAACAAATTCTTCATTTTGTTTTTGCAGCTTGAATGTCCATTTATAAAGCTTTATCCATAGGGTCTGGAGAAACAATAGTCTTTCTTAGATACTTAAATGCATTTCTCCCTTTATTTTCTCCTCATCCTCAGATGTAACACATACATAGCAAAAAATAAAATGTATTTTCTTTCAGTGCTACATGTTCCACATGTATGTGGGGGTGCGTGCGGGTGGGGGCATTGGTGATGAGATTGAGGACCCTGCTGGAGATGAGTTTGAGGTGGAGCGCATCGTCTTTGACATCACGTTTTTCTTCTTCGTCATCATCATCCTCTTGGCCATCATTCAGGGTGAGTCACAAGACACACAAATACATTTTAGTCACCACTTTTGACTGAAATACATTCGATGAATTGTTCATCAGCTCACTGAGTGCTTGAGCCTCACTGCTACAGCCATGCATGTCCATACCTGTGCTCAAAGAGATACACAGACGATTGCTTCCCATTTTCCAGGCTTGATAATTGATGCCTTTGGGGAGCTTCGTGACCAGCAGGAACAGGTGAAAGAAGATATGGAGGTGAGATTTGACACTTCGTCTCACACACACACACACAGGACACTCTCTCGTGTATACACATACATTTGAATACAGACAAACAGTAGTTACATATACCATCCAAACAATTTGAGTGAATTGTGTGTGGCGCCAAAGTTGTTGTGCTGTGTCAGATATAGATACAAAGAATACTGAAGGATAAATATCCTGTGACTGTCTGATCCTCTTATGTGTCAAACCACAAAAGCACGTCCATTGCATCTCTAGACTAATGTAACTATGCTGGTTTGGCAGCAGGTTTATTTGAGATCAGTAGCTAACGACATTAAGCAGATTATGTGGATTCGGTTGTTGTGGGAGCTCATGTCACAGGAAACAATTTTACAATTGGCCTTAATGAGGTGATACCATTAGCTCTTCCTCCTGGATAATTAGTGGGTAATAACTGCAGAAAGTTCAATCTAAGAAAAACAAATCCCTGGTATTTAAAATCATTTTAAAGGGTAATTGACATACACTCAATATTTATTTTTGATAAAACACAAGCTTTGCTTTCTTTTTTGTCAACTCTTTAGGTTGTCATTTAGTTAGAAAATGTTTGTTTGGTGCTCGGTAAGTAAAGGATAACTGCAGCAGAATGCAAATGAAGATGGAGTTCCTCTTAGTTACAGTTCCACAAATTGCATTGCTCAGAGTTGGCGAATCAGAGTTACATGCAACACTTTCTTTTTTGTTGGAGCCTGTGGAGTTTATTGATCAGGTAGCTATGGTGTATATTTCCCTCAACGGTATGTGCCTAAAGGCTACAGCAGGTGTGAATAGAGCCCAACTAAATCAAACTCTGCAGGCAGGGCTTGTAAGGTTAAAGCTGTGTGTGGTCAGACAGGCTGAGAGTCTGCTACAGGTATGTAGTAGGAAAGGTGCATCAGAGGCAGGCAGGTAGTCAGAGGCTAAACAGCTGAGGAAACAAGGCAGAACAGATGACCTGAAAAACAGCGGTGAGCTGCCCTGTAATTATAAAGGGTATGGATGTGATGTCACTGTGTGCATAGTTGTCACGGTCACTTGCCCTTGGTGAACACAAACACACAAGAGTCGGCGTAAGCCATTCGACTTTCACACGGGAAAAAAATGATATGAAAAACAGTCGAGAGCTGTCGTGTGGTTGACTGCAAAACAGATTCAGAAAGAATTCAAGCTACATTTTGAGATTGCTGAAGGCCAAAGAGAACAGAAGCAAGCAAGGGCAGTGAGTAGTATTATATTAAATATATGGTTTTAGCCATGTTATTGGTATGTGTTTTCATTTAGTCTCTATGTAGTCTCTCTCCCACTGTGTATTTCAAAAATATTAAATAGGGACACAGATTTAACACCTGCTTTTCCAGGAAGTTAAACTTCAGATGCTGCTTTCTGTGCTGCAGTCGGCACTAATAAATCAGGTTCAGCCACTTCATCCATCCATCCATAATTTGTGTCTCTAAATAGGAGTGTCCTAAAATACATACCGCATTAACCCAAAAACCACACATTTCAGGTTTGCTTCTGTTCTGTCATTGCATCAGAACAAAAACACGGGCAAAGGTAAAGTGGCTGTATAGCAACATGATGCACCTCCTCAGTAAATATGTCCCTCTGTGTCTGTTCCAGCGAGTAATCCTGGACGTATTAAGCTCCTGTTATTTACAGACTTTTGCCTTATGTGGGCGTGCTTTGAATGTCTTTGTACAAAGAAACAACTGAAAAGGTGTCATATTGTTGTGCTAGCAGACTAAATACCACGTTTGAGTCACAGAGCACTAAAACAAAGGGCCCCTGGTCTTGAGCTTCGGATTGTATGTTCTGTTTTTTCTAATATTCTCTGGCAAACATAATGTTTGTCAAAGCCTGTTTCATGAATCATTACATGTTTTATATTTCTCCCTCTGCAGACCAAGTGTTTTATATGTGGAATAGGAAGTGAATACTTTGATACAGTCCCTCATGGCTTTGAGACTCACACTCTACAGGAGCACAACCTGGCCAACTATCTGTGAGTTGATTGGTGCTCACTACTTTCATGCCTTGGGTTGCCCTCATCTCAACCTAATCACTTTGCAAATACTAAAACTCACCACTTGATATGTTGTTATTAAAAAAATCTGGCATTTGCAGTCTGGCATTTCACAGATATAGTCAAACATAAATATTCTGCATGCTCCACCATCACTAAACTTTTATGAGAAACAAAAAAAGAACATTCAAATCCACAATTACTGTTCTTAGTGGTTAATCATTCATCGGCTTGGCTGTTTAACAGTATATCCCTGTAAAACATTACTGCCAGACTTTGCAACAGTGTGTGGTTTCCTGATTTAGTCTAAGCCTGTTCTAGGTGTAAAATATTAAAGGGAGTCTTATATTTCCCCCAAATGCCACCTCCACACTTGTATTTCTAATTCTGATTCACACCATTGTTTTGTTCCGTATTTATGTTTTCTTTTACTAATATGTGCATCGTAACATTGTCAGTAAGCGTTTTTCAATTATAAACAGTATAACACAGTAGAAAACATAGTACAACAATCCATGTACATGATGTTGACTTGAAAATACAGACAAAAATGAAATGCCAACAGAAATCAGAGAATATTTCTTTCAGGGCTCTGAAGGCAGAAAAGAGTGACCCAGGTCAGTCATCTTTAAAAGTAAAGAATTATATCACACTTTAAGTGTGTCATTTTTATAGTGGTTTTGTTTATGTAACCCAAACCACCTGTGGAGATGCACAATTGATTAATGAGTTAATGAACACCTTTTCTGCTTTGTGGACAGTTAAAACCGGTTATTTGTAAGGTGGTGTCGCATTGTGCACTGTTGCCACATCAATAATTGCCACTGGCAAGAGCTAATTGAGCCTAGTTAGTATGGATCCCACCAGATACATTTGCATCCGTTGACTGATGGACTCTTCCTTGCTCATGTCTATGTATGTGTGGTGGTGCCTCATATGGCATTTCAGCTTAGCTGACTTTAAACATCAGAATTAAAAATGTAATCAAATGAGTGATCAGTAGTTTACACTGTTCCTTGATCAAAGATTTTAAGTGTTAAAATACATTTTTAACCTGATTGTCATGTCAGTCAAAACCCAGCTGTTATCTCTAAATGTATTTCCTCTTGAAATAACTAACAACTGTTTCCATAATCACCACAATCCTAGGCCTTGTGCACAGGTTCTTAATGCACTGTTACAACTTTCTACCTGAGTGTTTATCTCTCCACTTCAAATCCCAGTATGTGTGGGAGGTTAGGTGCTACATGAATTCCTCTTCTGTGTCCTTACAGATTTTTTCTGATGTACCTTATTAACAAGGATGAGACTGAACACACGGGACAGGTATAACAGTTATCTCTTCTGTTTTATTGCATGATCCAGTCAAAGTAAGGTTAGGAACAAGGTGTGCACTTTTACAGCTCTTAAATAATTCTACTGTAATTACCAAATCTCACATTCCTAAATATATCCTTCGACAACGGTTCCTCCATGTCTCAGTGACCTATTAATTCCAGCATTTGCTATGGTAATGACAAAGCTGTAGAGTAACCTTTTCAGCTAAGACAGAATCTGCATTCACATTGTCCTTCAAAAGCCGTATCAGTCCTGGCACACACATTTTATGATAATATACATGCCAGGCATACTCCTCATGATTAGAGTTTTCCTTTTAACACATAAACCATTGCAGTATTAAAGCTATAAATTTAAAAAAAAAAAAAAAAAGGGGGGGGGGGTACAGATTTCAAGTGGGCAGGTATTTTAATTCACTTGTCATCTTATGTTTTCACTGTAGAGTAAAGAGGAGAGCTTTAAATCAGCTGCTTCGAATAGAGAGTTTCACTGTTTAAAACGCTGCATCTTTTCCTCTTTCTCTCCTGTGTCTCACACTGATTGCTGCACAGTGTAATATAAAAATAATAAATCCACTCTTATTTGGAATGATTTAGATTTATCTTTGTGGCACAGCATGCGTCTTGAATGTGATCCAGCAGAATTGATAAAAGGAACAAAATATTCAATTTCTTTATCAACCGGAAACATTTTGGACATTTGGGTGCTATTTCAAATTGAGTTGAGTCCTTGGACTCATCCCCAAGATAAACTGTATATCCTTTCAGTGTGGTATTTTTTTTTTTAGGTGTAGATTAACGAGGGAGCTGCTAGGTGGAATGTAGAAAATGTTTCCCCATTGGGTCATTGGCGTTGTTAATGCGTTAAAGATATATTACCACTCTGTTGTCTTTGCCAGGAATCCTATGTGTGGAAAATGTACCAGGAGCGTTGCTGGGAATTCTTTCCTGTGGGAGACTGTTTCCGTAAGCAGTATGAGGATCAGCTGGGATGAAAGGAAATCTGAGAGATCTACAGCATCCCTAGATAATGTCGTCACGCAGAAGCCATCTTCACTGATACCCTTGTGCTCACTAAATTACCTTGAATTTTGTGTTTGCAATACATTGATCTTGAACTTTGGCATGTTTTTCCCTCAAAAGTATACATTCTCTGTATTTATGCACACAAGTTTTTCTAAATTATATCGATTCAATTATTTAGAAACTAAAGAATAAATGACCTCTTGTTCATTTTCAAATGCAAAATTAATGTGCTGTTTTGGGAGTCCTGTGGGCAGGAAGTTTATCATTTCAGTGGTGTCTTCGGTCCACAATAAAATTATTTGGGGTAATGTGACAGTTTAGTGTTTTATACACCATTATCTCAAGCAATCAAAGCTGGCAGTCTAGAATCAGATCCACCGCACTTTTCTGGCTGGATGTGTTTCTGTAAAAGTCATGTTTTGTGAATGAAATGATCTTGTCTTTTTAATAACAGCCTCCCATCCCTTTCCCCTGTGTGACATCCAGATAAACACTCTCCCTCTGGCATTTGTTCTTTTTACCCTCCTCTGTTTGTTGAGGCTCTCTCTTCTTGTCTGTTGTGCTCATCTCTCCAGGATCCTCCTCCTCCTCCTCCTGTCCTTTCTTCTTATTCTCTTCTTTCCCTTTCCTTCTGCTCTCGTCTTGTCCCTCACCTTCAGTTCTTTCCTCATCTCATAATTTGCCGCTATGTAGCTTGCCAGCAGGTCTCCCAGTGCCATGGTTGTCTGAGCTTACCGACGTGACTGACTGCCGTCTCTTGATGGCCAAGAAAGTGTTTGGGGAATCCCTGGGTACAACTTAATGACCAAAGGAGCATGGCGAGTTTGTTGAACTGTTAAAAACGTGCACTGACTGTTCATGTGTGCGCAGAGCTTAACGGTGGGGTGACAAGTGTGTGAGGGCCACCTACAAATACTGTCCTCATTATGCAAAGGACGAACCCTGAGCTTACACAATTCTGCTACTGATATGTGTTCATATTGCTTTTGAGTTATGACTTGTAAGCATATGATTATAATTCAATGAAGGAATGAAAAAAAAGGTTTTTGGGTAAAAGATGAGGAACTCTTGCTTTTTATGAGGAATGAAAAAGTATTGGATTATGTTCTTTGCATAAAAATAAATATTAGTAAGCAATTTTGCTATGTGGCTAACTCTTCGTATAACTACATGAATGCAGAAATGTCTGCCAAAGTTTGAACAGTTTTGTTCCACATTAGAAACTTCTGTGTTTGTGTTTTTGTCTGCTCTCCTCTCTCTGGTTTAAAGTGAGCTAAGTTGGAAAAATGATGTCACGTTTCCATGCGCTGTGGCCTTTCATAATGTTTCCACGCCATTGTCGATCAATTCTGATCAAACCACACCCACACATCGCCGATGAAACAGATTTGTTTTGGGGTCTTACAGTCTGTTTAAATAAATAATACCTAGAGATATGTTTGTTTGTTTGTTTTTTTGTTATTTTTGAACTTCAGTGTTTGTTTATTTAATAATGAATATTTAATGTTATAGAGGAAAACTCTAGAAAGGAAACAAAGTTTTCAAGGGCTTTAAAAATAAGCAGTTTTTAATAGTAGTAAACATGTTGTCAGTGAACACAGAACTGGATTCAGGCAAGTGGGGGGACAAATATTGTCCCTAGTGACAATATTTATTGCATTGGTTTTTGTGAAAATCCCATAGCCAACATTAATGATGCCACACATCAAATAATTTCATTTAGCCACTATGTTAATCAGTAGTCTAACATTACAGTTATATCTGAGGTTTAAATATAGTGTTTAACCATTTCATCACCATCATGTAATTTTGATTGGCTGAGTATTGTGCTTATGAAAGGAAGGGTAAAGAAGATACCACAATTACAACAACACAGCCATCCTTATATGCATTTAAGAAAGGTTGAATACAGCACCATAATCATTTTTCTCTACGCACTCTACTTCATACTGCTATCTATATCTGCATATTATCAATAAATAAGAGCACCATGAAGACCATGAAGATTCATAAGAATCCTAGCTGCCAGAAAACGTGTCTGATCAGTTGCCATATTAGCCTTAGTCCAGAGGTTGAGAAATGGGGGAAAACCTCTCATCAAAATCCTATTTCTTCTGGAAATTTAATCCCCTTCCAGTGTATATAAAAATCAATCATACCGTCATAATATCAAACCCACAGACATCTAAAACCTCTTTGCTGTTCTCCCACAGATCAGCAGGAGACACAGGGTACAGTTTCAGCCGTAGCCTTCCACTAGTTGATTTACTAGAACACCACGTATTCGAAGCAGGACACCTAACTCTCCCAAAACATCCAAATTAAACACACTGACTATTCAGTGGATAATTGCCACATCCGCTGGATCAGAAGATAATGTGGATAAGATGGATGTTCGTTTGCAGCCGCCAAACTTCCCCCTCTAGTCTAGATCTTTCCATCCTGTGGTTTAGTAATGCTGAGGCCAGAGGGTCTGGTTGTAGTTTAGGCTACTGAGCATAACTCAGTGGTGGAATTTACACTGTCAGCTCCAAGTATGAACAGTATAGCAGTAGCGCTACGTGACACAGATCAGGTGTGTGCTGTCTAAGAAGGAGAAATCTCATATGAACCTTGGGTTTTCCTCTGTGAAGCAGGGGATGAAACTTAGTTTGAACTGGCATTGCAGCTGCTGTGTGTCTCTGTGTCAGGCTTGACAATCATCTTCTTCTACGATGTTCGCTGACATGTGAGCAGGTCAGCGGAGCCACCTCATCACTGTGGCGGTTCATTAAATTGACTGCCGCTTCCCTCAGTCACAGCCTTCCAACACCAACTCCCAGCCAGGCATACTGATATTATTAAACACTTGCACATACTTGTCTGAGATTTATTTCACATGCACAGGGGAAAGCCATTTCCTCTCCACAATGGTAGATGCTGACTGTGACAATAAAAACCTAAAACAAAGTCCAGGCTAAGCAAGTCATAATGGCATGCGTGATTTTAGTTACAATTTTTTGTCATTATACATTATAGCAAAATTACACCTCAGGGGCAAATGTATGCTGTCTGATGACAGTTGCTTACCTAGGGCACTGCTACTTCTGTCTTTGCAGTTTTTATCTATCAACCTCATGATAGCTTTAGGCCTTTTTTATCTCTATAAAATATACAGAGCTTTAGAAGACATGAATATCTTTACTATAAAGCATGTGGGATATCAAAGAAGGCAGATATCACACATGTTTTACTGCTGAGTCCCTTAATGGAAAGCTGCTGTGACTGTATCTTACTTAAGTTCACTGGTGTCATACAACCCATCACAACAAAGTCAATAGGCTTGTCAGTGACATAGAAATAATATAAACTGATCTGACCTCGCGACACATAAGCAAAATATATGCACTGACAAATGGATCCTGCCATATTTTTATACTCTTCAACGGGAAATCAATGAGCTATGGCTTCATCATGCATTGCCTTCAGGTTTGCATTATTCATAGACATTGTGGTGATGTACAGTAATGTATGTGTAGTCAACAATAAGGAATCAAGGAATTATGCATGGGCAGATGGCTTTAGGTTGGCATGCAACAGATGGGTGTGCATAGAGGGCATTGTAAAAATGATTATGGATATGAGGGAATGTGACTGCATCATTCTGAATATTGCCTCAGATACTTGAGGATCTTTGGGAGATAATGCCTCTGTGCCCACATATATCATGGAAATGTAATCTGAGTTGTAAATCAATAAATGATGACGATAGAGGAAAGAAAAGAGAGTGGGGGGGTGGTGGGGGGGCAGCTGTGAATTTACTCATACCTGAGGCCAAGTATCCTGAATTAAATATGAGCAGTGACTCCTTTTTGTTACTGCCTCTGATTTCAGTTTGGGAGCTCTTGTCTGTCTGTGACTGTTTTGCACACAGGACTGCGTTATGAATCAGTAATCGTTGTTTGTTTATTTTAATTTAGTCCTTGTCAGTGTTGGGAGTCCTTTCTTGCTTGTATGTTTTTGCGGTCTCATACAAATTGTATTAATTTTCTTAATTTGGAGTGCTAGGACCAAAATTGCAGCCCGCGTTTCGTTATAGAAAGATATATTCGGTATGTGTGCTTATGGGCAGTTGAGACTAAACTTCAGCAGTGGTCTATTTTTCATCCATGCTGTCATCCCCAGACACTGTTTCCAAAGTCATTTTCTTTGTTCACTCTCTTTCTTTCTCAGTTTCACTGACCTGTCAGGAAATCACCTGAAGCCTGCCTGCTGCTGTGTAGCATATGAGGGCTTCTTAGGGAGAGACACAGATTGAGTCTTGGTCATGCATTCACAATAAGGCAAGTTCCTCAGTTTAAAGTCAAGAAGTTGTTTTCTGGATATGGACTCATGAAATAATGAAAGGAAAATCACTTAACTTCAGCTTTCTTTTGTTGCTCGTATTTATAGAGGCAGCAGTCTTTTAGATGCACCCAGTATTGGATGAGAAAATAACATTTTCTTCCTTACATTTGTTCTTCATGCCAGTCAGCAGTCTGTGCAGTAGTGACCTCATTGCGTTATTATTCCCACATCTGTCATTCAGAGCATCTCGAGTCTGTAAGAAATACTGGACCTTCAGGTGGTTAAATCCCAGCAGCCTTTTGAAATCATCAAGACAGCCCCTAAACTGAAAAGTTCTGCACCGAAACACATCGCCATGACGCATGTTGATTTATTGTGGTTAGCCACTAAAACTATTGCCACTTAAACTTGTGGGTTTCTATGACAACAAACATGGTGAAAACTGTTGTGCCAGTTTATAGCAAACCTTTAGATGTTTTGGTTAAATTAGTATGAGTGAGTCTGAAACCTGCTGTCTAAAAAAAATCCTCATCACTTAACTGGAGAGTCATGTGAACTGGATTATTGTGGCGGTTGTCAGTTGATGCAACCATGGTGAGCATTTAAGGAAAAAATAAAAAAAATCACTCCCAGTTTTGGCAGCAGTAGCTTTATTGTCACAAGTAATTGAATGCTGCCTTATTAATCCCTTAAGCTTGTAGCCATAAAATCCTGATTGTGGCAGATTAAGTACCTGTGACAACCATTTTGCATGCAATAAACATTATTTTCTCTATTGTGCAGCTGCAACTCTCTTAATCCTTTTTCAGGCTTAGGAGCATTATTGAACTGCCATTTATATGTGGAATTAGTTCTTAAATTGACCAGTTAAAATAACAAACTCAAAGCTTTAGAGCTTTAGTTGGTCTTGAAAAAAATGGACCCTGAAATCATTTTGCTCCATTTCTGTGTTTTGTTTTGTTTTTTTGCAGTTTCCATCCTAGATATGCTGTCATTTTATCCAAAAGTAAAGATTAAAAAAATGTGAGAAATACACAGACCTTGAAAGGTCAGAAAACAAATCATAATGAAGCGGAAATAATATAGAGGACAGGACAAAAGATTATTTTCCCAGATGCCCGTACCTTTGACTTCAACACTTTAACATCAAATTGACAGATGAAATTTGGACCTGCTGTAGTTTCTTAACAGAGAGCATGTCTGACATATTTCATTGTGTGCAAGGACGAAAAGGTTCCACAAATTGGCATTATATTAAAATTGTTATGTATGCATTAAAACTACATGTAGAAGAATTTATTCTGTAATATACCAAAAAGAATCTAAAATCAAAGGGGCATTCTTCTTGCTCTTATTTGTTTACCCTCATTTCCAACACATTTATTGACTGTTTTTACTCCATTAGTTTTATTTACTTCTTTATAAGTTTTAGATGGACTGGGTACTATCCGAGCGTCTATCTCGGTGGAACGTAGGGAAGCATCTTGTACAGGTCACATCCATCAGCGCTAATAAAATGAGAATGAAAATTTATACCCATGGACATTTCAGTGGCTCCAATACACCTGCCTTGCATGGATGTGGAATGAAACCAAAGTACCTTGGGAAAACACAAGTAGACAAGGAGAGGGCATCCACACTCTGCACAGAGAAAGCTGCACTGATAAAAAAAAAATAATGAAACAAGATGATATTTTGATTGCATTTTGACTGCATTTTCTCTTTTTGGGAGGCAATATGTTGTTTATCACATGAAGTGCTCTAGATCAGGTTTCCAGTTTTGATGCGTATTGTCTCGTGACAGTCAGACAGACCCCTGCCTTCTCATTACAACTCTAATTTTCTTATAGAGTAACTGTCCTTCAGAAATCAAGCATTACCACCAGTGGTGAGAGGAGGGCCTTCCAAATTACCATTTAGATTGGACACCTCCATGCCAAGAGAAAGCCAATTACGCAATGAGAGTTTAGTAAGCAAAGGGATAGAGGAAGGCTGGAGAGTGAGTAGATATCCCAGCAGATGAGGTCTGTTTGCATCACTCCTCTTTGAATCCTGTATCACACCAGCATCTTATTTCATTTCAGTGGCAGTTACTTTAAAATCTGCAGACGGAGTAGATTTTGTCTCTGCAGGGCTGTTCGCACAGTGATCTGAGTCACTGAAATTTGAAAGGAGACAGGTGCTGCCTTTAATAATTTAAACTGGCAAATTGGCTCACTCAAAGGTAAGCTCGAGCAGTTGTGGAAATGACCTATTTTCCAGCCAAGTGGAATTATGAGCATTTCACAAACTCGAGCTCGAGTGGCACTTGTTCATTGGCAGGAATTACGAGGAATTTTACATCGGTTTGATTTCTCTCATTGCACAGAAATAGGTAGACTAATCTGAAGCCAAGGGAGATGAAAATCAATATTATTCTTTATCATCATTGTATTCAGTTTCTAAGGACTTTAAGCTGGACTCTCAAGCCTGGCTTGGTTTGAAGGAACGAGTCGTCAGAACTGTTTTTGTATCCACAGCTGTCTGGACATCTGCCTGCTCAGCTGTTATCTGTAGCTTGTGTGTGTGTATTTGTATTACTCATGTTATGGGGACATAAATCTCTGTACACAGTCATGTTGTGGGGAATCAACTTCCTTTTGGGGAAAGGTAGACTTGGTTTGAGGCTGAGGTTAGAATTAGGGTTAGGCAAATAGTATTGCTAGAGTGTTAGAGTAAATCTCCAGGAAAATAATGGAAGTCAGTATTATTGTAATCCTTGGTGATGGAATCCAGTTAATAAGTAATGTCTAAGTTTTTAGTTTAACAAATTTAACGGCCTATAAAACTAACTTTTAGGTCAAATGAGTGAACAAAGGTTATTTTTTAATTTTTCATTTAAAAATGTAAAATGTTAAGTTCCTCATGTTTCAAGCAGGTTTGCAGCTACTCATTAACAAGCAGCATTTAGGTCTGCTGGAAAATAAATGTGTGAGTTTTTCATATAATATTGACTGAGGCAAAAAAACGTTAGGAAGAAAAAAAAGTTAGACTCACATTTTGTTTGCTTGCAGTGTGAGTGAGTCTGTGTCCAAATTCGTACCCATTGTCTTATAGTTTGTCTCTTTGATCAGCCATTGCTCGTTCTCTTCTCCGTATCCTTTTGTTCTTCTCCACCGGTTTTAATTCACTTTTGAGCTCAAAATCGTCCATGCCTAACTTACTACCAAAGTTAATCCCATAGTGTTTGCTTTCCTTCTCCTCACAAAAGGTAACACTGTTTTGGACTCTGCTCGAAATAGTGTCTCAGTGATTGAGCCTTTTTGTTTTTCTTTTCTTTTCTTTTTTTTTTTTAACAAATGAGAAGGTCACTCCAATAAACTAGAGCTGCAACTAGCAATTATGTTCATTAACATTTAGCCCAGCAATCATTTTCTGTTTTGGAGCACATGATAATTCTCCCAAGTTGACATCAGATGACTTATTTTGTTCAACCAACGGCCCAAATCCAAATGTTATTCAGTTACTTGCATTATAAGACTAAGCAAACCAGAAAATATTCACACTTGAGAAGCTTCAGACATTCATCTCTCATTGAAAACATGGACTGAAAATATTCTTTAATGCCCATGACCTGTTTTCAAATCTATCTTTCCATTTTCTCTGGTACCCCAAATCCTGCCTCTCAGACCACATACAGTAATTATCTGGCCAGTGAGGTTAGGCTGCTGAAAATCCCTCCTTTCACACAGAAAACCTTGTTTATTGACAGCACTCAAAGAGGTTGCAAAATGACACACATCTTGAAGTATCACGGTTCAATCTATCAAGCTTTATAGCAGGACACAATTTGACTTGGATAATCTGAGATCATCAGTGTTTTTTTCAAGTGGAATAACACAAATAGAGAGGAGGGAGAAGCACAGGCAAACACTGTGGCACTGTTTACATTTTGTCTCCAGTGTGGTGTTAGAAGTGTTTTAAATGCAAGACAGGGGCTCCTGCCTGATAACACACATGGATGGAGAAGTCATCCTGTTCATTATGTCCTGAGGTTCAGTTTCGCATTGAAATGTGACAAATGCTGCTCACATCCGAACCCATCCCTGCACCGCTCCTTCACAAAATATGATGCTTTCTGCCCAACAGTCATTGCAAATAAAAGAAATATATTTATATTGAATTTGACACAGTGCAGTGCAAAAAGGATGCAGAAATGGAAATTTTAAAACAGAGGTTCCCTCACGGTCTGGGAGTAAATGATAAGCCTGCACCAATTCTGCCCTACCTGTGCACGGCATGGTGCAGGGTGGCAGATGGCTTTGGTTGGCTTTGATGGCAACACAGCTGAATGAGGGCAAATGTGTTGTGTGAATGGCCTGACTGCTGGCAAATGGGCTTGTTTCTTGTCTCCTAAAATGACCCAGATATTGCCAAGGGGAATCCGCATGTGCACACAGTCATAATTAAACTTACACACACACACACACACACACACACACACACACACACACACACACACACACACACACACACACACACACACA
>JBBMJY010000003.1:7601082-7617654 GCA_037833715.1 Toxotes lorentzi
CACACACACACACACACACACACACACACACACACACACACACACACACACACACACACACACACACACACTTCACTATGTCTCTTATCTAGATCCTTTGTATGGTGTAAATAAGCCTTGGAGTAGACAGGCAGAGAGTTACTTTGATATTGGAATTGTTCAGTTACCTTGACCCGTGGCCGCTCATCACCAATGCAACCATTTTGGATCCAGTAGAGAGTGTAAGGACTCATATCACAAAGTGTGGCTAGAAATAAAGGGCAATTCATTTGATTTCTCCTCTAAAAAAAGAAATTGGAAAAATATAGAGCTACATATATCATCACTGAAGCCCTGAGGGTGGAAAAGGGGGGCCCCAAATCTCGTTTCTGATTTCAGTTACTTTAATTGTCTCCGTAAATTGGACTTAATTTGTCAGCTGAAATTGCATTATGATGATTGGCACACAATTTAGAGAGAGCAGTCAGCACGACACGACTCTTCCGTCTTTCTAATAAGGAACACAAACATTTCTCCCTGTCTGTTTATAGCGTTTTGTTTATTTAAGGTGTACATGCATACACAGTGTTGAAAGCCAGACATTGCTATTAAGAGTTTCATAATGTGTTGTTTTTGAAACTTGGCTTTTACATTGGTGTGTAAAAAAACACTGAATATAATTTATTCTCATGAATGTTACATGGGTTAAAGAGAAATGTTTGAATTTGGTCATAGAGTTCAACATTAAAAACAACTTCGGATTTGTGAAATTTGTGAAAAAGTGCTGCACTTCACACAACGATTGTTTAAATGCAAATCTAAACTAGGTGGACACAATGAAACGCACACATGGACAATGTTCAGCAATCAAGGACAGTAGCTGCTTCAATCAGTACAATACCTCGTTCAACACTATTTTCAAGACCATCATTTGTGTTTTATTGGACTACATTATATTGTAAGCTGAACATGTAATTTTGTACTACTCAGCCCACGATTGTATGAATCTGTGTGGGAATAAAATGCTGTCCTTGAGAAACCATGTATTTACAGTTAGCTCATGGGTGTACCTTAGCAAAAGTTCAGATGAAATGAAGAGCGGAGCTGTCAGCTCATCACCGCCTGAAAGTGAGTAGGGTCAGGTGGCAGGGAAAGCTGCCAGACAGACCAGGAAAAACCAAACATGCAATAAAGGTGAATCTCCCTGTCCACAAAGTCTTCAGGTCTGGAAGAATTTTTCCTGCATCCAGAAGGAGGTTGGAGGCATGGCAGTGGGCTATTTATGAAGGGTGTTTCTGCCTTGAGAGGTGGACTGATAGCTATTGCAAGTTGTCAACATGATGACAGAAGGCTTTTGGGTTCAGTTGGCCATGTCAACTGACTCAAAGGACTCAAGCTCAGCCATCTTCATGACAAATCATTCACAAGACTTGACTTAACAGACAATGGTTTTCTCAGAGGTGAGCAGTAAATTAAGATTTTGAACCTTGGGCTTTAAGTTACATCCGAAAGACTAGTGTTTTATTAGTGAATGTACAGTTTAGTTGGTCCTAGTTCATCCCTCTTGGCTACAGGCCATGTTACATACCTGATGTTCCTAAAAACCAAAATAAAATCTGCCAGCATTATAATTCCATATTTGAAGCTCAGAAGCAATTTGGAGACAGATATGTCTACTTAGGATATTTTGCAATCTAATCTTTCTTAATTATCTGAGGTTGTTTTTAATCAAATATCTGTATCTAAGTGGTGGGTGCCGATGGGGTAAATTAGCTGAGGAACCACACAGCCACATTTTTCACTGTCGCTTGAAGCTTATTTTGAGATACTGAAGAAATGAGACACCTCATGGCCTTATAGTGTTTAAATGTGTAAATGCTAAAGTTGAGTATCTGAGTTTTTCCACACAAATACAATACAGCAAAAGTATCACTTGTGTCAGCACTGGATTTAAAAAACAAAACAAAAAACCCTCTGTCATTAAAGGGTAAGTAAGAGACTTGGAATAGCTTGCATTTTCTGCTGTTTTTCCTCTTCTCTAACTTTTCCACTCTCTATTCTCTCTGTTTATCCCCCGGAGGAAGATGATAAACAATCTGTCGATTTTAATAACCTGAAATCATGTATATATTTGTTGTGTTATGTTGCCTTTATCTGGAATGCTCAGCTCAGCTATGAGATGTGTTCCTGCCAGAGTCATTTTTACAGTCATACAGTTTGTACATGATACAAACATTCCTCATTCTGAAAACATGAGTGCACAGCATTGAATAATTCATTAATAATAACAGTATCCTAACTCTGGAGGTTACTGTGTGGTCCCTGCTTCAAAAAATGTGGAATCTTTTTGAATTACAAAGATGATGACAACAGCATATATAGTATGTTTAGTCCATTGCAGACACAGTGGCTTTATCCTTGTTGACAATTTTCAGAAAATTAGACAACTCTATTATTTTTGTTAGGTCAGTTGATTCAGACTAAAATATTTCTGCTGTTAGATAGACTGACATAACTTCTTAAAAGACATACATGGTGCCCAGCTGATGAGGCCTATTGACTTTGTTCTTGTTTGACTCCCTTACTTCTACTTTAGCGCCACCAGCAAGTGAAATTTTTACCTTTTAACCTACAAACCCTTCACTTTTCCACTAGGGCCATCATCAAGAGAAAAATTTAGTGTGTCCAATTCTTCTGTTTATGACTTAATATTCAGAAAGCTAATATCATTCCTTTCTGCCTTAGCTGTGCACACTGCTGTGCCCAAGTAAAGCCTCACAGAGCTGCTAGTTTAGCTGTCGACTCAGCTAAATGGATTTTGAACATATTCATGAGCTATTTGACTAATAAAACATATTCTGCAGCATGCTACAGTAGTACAATGTACACAATAGCGTGTTTGTGTCAGAAGTATCACATCTAAGCTCTTGTAGATTGTAGTTTACATTAGCTTAGTACAGATATGTGGGTCCCTGCAGATGTCTCCTCATGAGGTAATGAACTGTTAGCAGAGTTCTGTCTCTCAGTCCATCAAAACAGTATGATCCAGCATTATCCCATAAGCCTGGCTGGGATGGCTCTGATTAGTCCTGCATGAAGAGCTAATATGAGTTTAACAACCAAGGCCAGATGTGGTCTTTCTTCAGAGAGCTGAGGAAGAAGACGACGAGGAGGAGGATATTTATCAGCACTTAACCTCATTGCATAAGTGCAAAGAGGTAAACAGAGTGAATTTGGGTGCTTAAAGGTAGACATGCAGACGGACCTGTGCTGTATGTGTGGGCAGGCAGCACACACGCACAGGCACTAATTCGTTATTACATAGCAGCCCTTTATTTGCCTTTGTTTATCTTGTCTTTGTCTATCTAGCATAAGTAAACGAGCCAAGAATCTGCTCGGGAGACAAAAAGGATGAGCACCTTCATTTTGGCCTTTGAGGTTCAGCTGTTATTCAGTACATATAAGGGTTCAAAACTCAGAAATTGCGCTCTGTTACTATCCATCCTTCCACTGCTTGTTTTTCTATCGCTTGTTTTCTCACTGTCACACTCTCAGTGCTTATCACAAGCACACACACACGCCCCCACGAGTGCTTGCGTTTTGAACTGTACCCAGTAAAATCCCTGTTGGGTTTCTTTCTTTTATGAATATTTGGAGAACAGTAGTTGACTAACCAGGTGCGCAGTAGGTAAATCATTAGGAAAGGAGTGGAGCTGGGACTCAGGGAGGAGAGACAAAACAACATATGGTGAGCAAGTGGTTGGTCCGTGGCATACTGATACAAATAAGTGATTCACGCACTTTGGCATTGTGTTGTTGGATGTGGGGAAAGCCCTGTTTTGTGGCTCAAGGAGGAATTAGTCCAACTGGATCTGTCAAAGCTCTGAGCCATACTGGTAAGTTATCTCAACCGTGGCAAAGCTTCAGTCTATCCCCTGTGTGTTCGCAAGACAATGAATGCCAGCGAACACTATTTGTTGCAGAATTCTGCAGTGAAATTTTGCAGAATATTAATGTTTGACTTTCAAGTTCATGCGTGTCGTGTGTTGTCTGAACACTTGCTTAGAAGCTTACTGAAGGGAGAGAGAGGTCAAAAGATAATTAGATTCAAGTTCTTTATCTAAAGGGATGTTCCATACCACTGATAGTGATAATTAATTAGCTTATGCCTTCAGCGTAATTAAAACCCTCGATAATCTGACTTTTGTTCTGACTGAATAGCTGCTGACTAGTGACAGATGGGACATGGAGAAACAGGGCGAAACAGGAAAGTCTGGGGTGACTGATTGTGTTTGTCAACGTGAGTCTATTTTGTATGCTGCTTCTTATTGATGCTTTCGGAAGCAGACCTGCTCATCAGTTTGCTTTGGCAGTAATTTTAATTTTATCTGATTGCATTAAGAAGAATTTGTGAGATTTCATGAAGGACACAGTGTAACTTGCATCACAATGAACCGGTGGTGAGAGCTTCTTCACCTTGAGTCTAGTGATGCAAGCATGTGCTTACTAAGACGTCTTCATGTTTTGCGGTGGCTGTGGACGATGTTATGTTAGGGTTATGAGTCATGCCGAGGAAGGAGAAATTCAACAAACAAACACAGAGTTGTTTGCATTTTAAAGTGCCACTTCCACAGTTTTACACAGATCAGTTTGCCTGTCATGAGGAGTTCTGCCTAACTTGTGGAATCGATATGTGACTCTTGTTCCTCTTGAGGAGGCTCCTAAAGTCTGATGTTGTCATAAGATGTAACCAAAGATATTCTGATTTTGGCTGAGAGTACAGGTCTGTGTTACAAACTGGAGGTGTGAAGAAATGTGGGTGTTTGTCAGTCAGGGAGCGTCGAATGAAAGACGCAGAAGAAGTGAATCCAGTTTGGTGGATCCTGGGATTTTGGGATCAGGAAATCTAAAAAAGTCAAGAAATCTTGGCCTCTTTGATTTTGGCCATTTTTAAAAAAATCTGTCTCTCACTAACTTTGTCTCTGTGTGAAATCAAGGAGCCACTATTTCAATAATTAAGCAGAATTTCAAGAGGTAATTTTTTTTTTTACCACCGTTTCTCTCTTCATTACACACAAATATTCTAAATACAAATTTAAGTGGAGTCTCTGTGCTTTTGATTAGAACCTAAACTAACCTACCACTGAACCAGAGCTGAGTGGAAAGTTGATTAACTCCTGCCATTAGTCAGCATGTGTCACCTCTCCAGTCTGAAAGAAGCACTTTCTCTACTTAACTCTATTTGATTGTGATTACTCTTTGTCACAACATGGCAGAAGCTCTAACCGCAGGCTGCTGACCTCTGAGCGATTACTGACTGATTGCCCATGGTTTCCCCATAAAAGAAACATCGAGACTCAGACTCAAGCCAGGCTTGGAAAATACCGACACGGTGCAATCGCTGGTTGTGTTTCCAGTGATTTCTGCTTGTCTGAGTTGGTATGAGAAGTTTTAAAGTATGCATAGCGTGGTAATGGGGACTAGGCAGCCAGATATTTTGTGTACCAGTCTTCACTTTGAAGAGCTTTCATGGTGAAGGACTGAGAATCCTGTTGACTGACTGTATGGCAAATAAGTTCTGCAGGAAGACAGAGAGAGAGTGGGCCTAATTGTATATTCTGCTAACAACTCGCCAAAGGACAGGGATGACAGTGGAGATGACAAGTCAGGCTGTGATCAAGGTCAGTGCTAAAATGTCTACGAAAATGCTGAAGTTTTTGGACATAGTGAGAGGATTAGGCTTTTTATTCATGTGAAGAGAGGGATGAAGAGATGCCTATAAAAGGGAAAGTACTGGGCTGACTTTGGGTGCTTGAGGTAAGAAAAACTGAACGAAAGTAGAAGTTGGAAGACAGAGAAAAGACGGCAGAGCAATGTAGAGCGGGGATTGCTTGACAATTCAACACTTCATTGGTATTCAGATGATAATCTCTCATTGCACATGTCAAGGAAGGACACACATATACATACGCATGCACGCACACACGCACACACACACACACACACACACACACACACACAGAGAGAGAGAGAGAAATCACCCTGAGGGCGTTAGCTTCTAATTATTTTTCAGGAAAAAAAAGACATGCATTCTAAATTGAAAAGCCCTCCAGAAAATCAAAGACTGGTGGTATTCAACATGTCATCGGCACTAGCGCCCAACCGATATCAGAAAATGAGGATACATGGTTTTCAGTTTTTATGCCTCTGCACTGGCGACAGCCGTGGCCCGAGGCATCATGTTTTCGGGTTGTCTGTCCGTGCCATGCTTGTGAACGTGATTTCTCAGGAAGGGAATTTCTTCAAATTTGACACAAACAGTGCAGTGAACTGATTTTGGAGGTCAAACGACAAGATTACTGTGACCTCAGGACCATCTCGTTCTTGTGAACGCGATACATCAGAAACTCCTGGAGGGAATTTCATTACATCAGTGTCAAACGTTCACATTGAACTGATTTTGGAGGTCAAAGGTCAAAAGTCAAGGTCATTATGACCTCACAAAACATCTTTTTGGCCACTCAAAAATGTGTCTGCTAATTATGATAAAATACACTTAATACATTTTATTAAATTCCTTTAAAGTCTTAACTATGTATATTATATGAGTCTATAGATAATTATATATATAGAGATAACAGATAGTTGTTACAGGTAGTAATTTGTTAATCAGCGCAGATGTGTTTTTACATGAATATTTGGCAACATGAGGTTTTGAAGCTTTATAACAGTATGTCTGAGCTGTAATCATCAGCAGAAATGTCTCATGCTGTGAAATCAGAAATGTGGGATCAAGTAGGCAATGTTTTCTCTGTGGATAACCCTGTATAACCCCAACTGTGCGTCCTATAAAGTATTTCATGATTTGAAGTAGTGATGCATGATGTTTTCATGCTGTGACTTTTCTATGTTTTTTTCCCGTCACGACCATATCAAAGACAGATTATTAAAATGAAATGTAGCTTACTCAGAGCATTTGAAGTCTTTGGGTTTTTTGTCTGTTTAATGGAATGTTCCCTCATCAGATGTTGTTAGTTATACACAAGTAAGAAGCTCACAGGAGAATATCACGTCTGAAAGCTTTCTGTTATCACTCATATTGATTTTTCATAGTCATACTTTAATTATCAACCTGGATGTTGCCTTTATGGGCCAGTAGCTGTGAGTGTTTTCTGTCTCAAGCCTCAGCAATGATGAAATAAAGTTTACTGTTATGCTGGCAGCACTGTATTAACTTTACTTTACTATATTATATTTTATTTATTATGTAGGTCTTCTTCATCCTATATATATATATATATATATATATATATATCATACCTGAAGCGTAAGCAGAATGCTAACAGAAAAATATGAAATAAAATGAAGTAGCAGACATCTCCAAGTAAGATACATAGTTAGTCTGGTGACAGGATTTAATTTTCAAGTCATAAATAACAAAATGGTAAAGAAGAACCCAGTCAGTGGTTCTACTCCAGCACACCTGCTATGTGGGCCTCGATAAACACACACTCTGGGCTGAGCCTCAACATTCACCTTCCTGCAATTTCACACTGTCTGATTCCTCAAGAACTGCATGAACACACTGATAACCAAGTCACTGTAGCCCACTGGTCTACAGAGACAGTTTTCACTTCATAATGGCTTCTACCATCCAGCTCCCCCTCTTAAAAGTGTCAACAAAATACACGATTACACAGAAATAATGTGGAAACACTGAACTAACTTTTTAGCTATGTAATATTTGCTGAAAAAATTTTTTTATATATATATATATAATGCAGTGATCACTGTGCTGTAGGTCAGCCTCAGTGTCCCTGATGTCATTGCAGCCCTCATTTGCAATATTTGCTCTCTTAGCCCGGTTGTAGTCAACAATGAAATAAAAGAAATTGGGTTTTATGTCAATATTTGCCTTCAATCTTCCTTGATCTGTTGTCGCTTACGTCTCTAGTTCACATCAAGAAAGATTCTTTAAATACCCACAGATAAGCACATATCCTTGAGACTATAGGAGAGTACACAGCACACCCAACATAAACTCCAGAGCATTAACTAACCAGATCAACAACTGTAGTAGATGAGAAAGCCATCTTTCTCATCTACTTACAGCAGACATGATATTATGTAAACCTACACACACACACACACACACACACACACACACACACACACACACACACACACACACACATATATATGCCGGCATCCAGATGGAAAGAACTGGTTCCCCACTCACAGGATGCAATCAAGCCACTGATGAGAAAGTAGACACAGGCACAGTGTCAAATGGCCTACAAGGCATTAAGATGATGAGAGTACTGAAATTGTTGGAGGAAGTCGGCATGATATCCTATTCATGTCTCTAACCATTCTGTATTTTCATAGAAATATTGCCCGTGCACTGGGAACAGGAAATGTGGTCCGAGGGTCTGCAGTGAGTCTGAGCAGGAAGCTCTGCGGCTCCATTCCACAAGTCCCTGCAGCCAGCCGTAATTGGCTTACACATTCCTCCAAGGATTACCTCTCACTCCTTATTTATGTTTATAAAAAATTATTAAAACATTTGCTTTGGCTCCCTGAATTACACTCAGGCAAGTGTCAAAACACACTCTGTTTCCGCTTGCCTTGTTTTTTTCCCCCATATTGGGTGAAATAAACAAGTGAAATGATAAGTCTTCAGTTCTGATTCAACACCTTCATAAGTTTTCTCTGTTTTTTTATGTGGCTCTGTCTGCAGCAGTCTTCAGACTTACCATGTCTTTGCTTGCATGCTGCTGTTTTTCTTGTTCTTGCTTTCTCTCTCTCTCTCTCTCTCTCTCTCTCTCTCTCTCTCCCCCCCCCCCTCTCTCTCTCTCTTTTGTTGAGAACTCCTCAGCCATTTTAAAAAGTCAATTGGACTTATTTTTGGCTTCTTTATTGTGTGTAAAATAGATTATTTGCTCAAAGAAAAATAGAAGCAGTGTTTTTTTTTCATGTTGCAGTGGAATCGCTTCTGGAAAGAGAGTGCAATTAGAAAACAAGGCAGGACATTTCTTGTGCCAAATGAAATAGCTCTGCATTTTGTGCCAAATTAAACAGCTTGAAGCTTTGGCTAATGACACTGTCCCATAATTACAACGGGAAAAATAGAATAGACTCAGCTTATAGAGAGACAGATGAATTAAGGAGGACCCTGACAATCTCGGATCTTGTATGACTCCAGCAGAGTGTTTGTCGCTTTTATCTGCGAGTGTGTGTGTGTGTGTGTGTGATGAGCTCCTACAGTTTCCCCAGAGCTATTATCTATGAATGAATCTCGACTTTTTTATTCGCCGGGTGTGCCACCTGCTGGTGCGTCACGGCTGCTCTGACCAATCCTGACGCAGTGACTCTCCGTGCGCCCTTGGAGATCCCACGGTGCTTCTCACATCGCCTTCTAATCTACGGTAGAAGGTGGCGAGCCTCCTTGGCTGTGTACCGTTAGCGCTTCAGATGTGACTGGATTGGTCTGCCGTGCTGCCGCTGTGCCAAACATGGACCCGAAACAAGTTTGACTGGATTGCCATTTCCCCATCTACTTGTACTGCTTTTGACCCGCGCATCATTGAATGTTATGAGGTAGGTAGAAATAAGACTGAAAGTTTTAGAAATATTTGGTCATAGCAAAGTATTGCGCCTTCCACTCCCAGAACCGATTTACAGCTGCTTTATTGTGCCAGGTTTTAGGCTGCACAACGCCACATTTTCAACTTGCAGACTAACCAAAATAATATTGATTTCTTGTGCGCGTCTCCAGAGCGCACATGCTATATTCAGGGTTGTATTGGAAGCGCGCATTAGATGTGCTTGTGTTTAAATGCAAGTTTGGCAAACAAATGCTCCTGCTGTTCCCTCGGTGCACGGCTCAGCATCCCTGCCTAGCCCTCTGCGCTCTGCACTCTTCAGATACATCTCCTCCATAAAGGCTGTGTGTCTTCCCAAGCAAATGTGTCCTTTAAAGTTAAATAACAATACGGCATTATGGTCGTTTACATATCTTGGATTCCTCAAAGTGAAAGTTAATTAAAAAGAAGAAAGGCATTGTCACCTAAAGGGTGGGTCTTTGATGCGTATTCTCCCTCTTGTGGCACTTTTATTATAATAACGGGGATCAGATGAAAAGTATTTGTTTCTGTGTGTATGCACAGAGGAGAAAATTAATTGTGTCCTTACATGGGAAGTGGAAGGCTTTCATGAATTGGGGTAACTGTTTATTTATGATGCCCATAGATGGCAATGTGAAGGAATGTTCCCTCTCAGTGACCTGGGGGTACTTTGACATTGTGTTGGATAATGAGTAAGAGCAGAGGGAATGGCATCTGTGCCATGGTGCAAATATTTTCCTTTTAGTCCATGGCTGCAGTTATTCATCCCAGAAGCCAGAGTGTGAGTTTGACAATACAGTAGCCGTACATGTATCACAAACTACTCCACCATGCCTGCAAACCTTGATAGTTTAACATTTTAATATGTTGCATATATCAACACAACCAGCATGTTTTTATATCAATACATCAACAGAGCCATTGTTAGGGAACAGTGCAGTCAGGTTCTGTGTCATGGTGAACGCACAGCCTGTTACTAGTCTGTTAAAGGTGGAGCAGGAATGTGTTTAGATGATTGTGACTTTCCATTGCCTGCTGTGGGGAGAGACGCAGTGGAGGACATTCAGAAAAGAGACACATGAGGGAGAAGATGAGAGAAAAAGGTGAGCAGCAATAGAGCTTTCATGGCTTGATGTATTGTTTGAGCCCCGGTTAATATTGGTTGACAAATATTTTTTTCAGGCTTTTCTCTCTTGATAGATGGTTTTGTTGTGTACAGAGCTACTACCGTATTGATCACTGTTATGACTTTCCTAAATGGGCTGTGGGTGGAGGATGGTACATTTATAGTGCTGGCCCTGGTGACAGAGTTGTAGATGGCTCCAAGTAAAATGAAAATGTCTTTGCTTTTACCTTTAGCTGTACCTGTTGTGCGTGGGTTGCTGCACTGGCAAATGCTGATGCTTTTGGTTTATTAGTCCCATGCTCGTGAATATGCACTGGTGCTGATGAAATAATAATGCACACTGCAGAGAAGTGTACAGGTAACCTACCACTGTTCAGGGTGTGGGGTATTGTTGTACTACAGTATTTTGCAGTTTACTGGAACATTGTCCTACTGTTTTACCTTAAACAGCTTCAACTTTTGATGATACACTGACTTGTAGAGGAAAGAATGTCGTCTCTTTCATTCACTCCACTCCCTGAACACCTGTCCTTGCAGTGTGTAATGTGGTCCATGATCTCCCGCGAGAAGTGAGTAATGCTATATGTCATACACCACCAGCCATTTTCCATGGTGTGAAGATGATGTGGATCACAACATTGGTGGGACATTTTCACATGTGGGGTGACTCACTTAACTGCCCGTTGCTGTAGCTCAGTCACTCAGTCAGTGTAAAATGAGTAGCTGATTAACTAAGCTTTGCATGAAGTCTGGAAGTGGGGAAACAGCTAGCCTGTCTGTGTCCGAAGGCAACCGAAAAAATGCTGAATGTGTTTGTTTCATAGTTACAAAAACCAAAGTGTAAAAGGAATAAACAAATGGGTTACAAATTAATTAGCAAGATTTTTTTTTTTTTTACCTATGGACAGAGCCAGGCTCTGTTTCCTCGCTTCCAGTCTTTGTACTAAGCTGAGCTAATTGGCTACAGCTGTAGCTTCATATTTTGCATAAAGACATGAGAGTGTCGTCCATGTTCTCGTCTAACTCTCAGCAAGAAAGGGAGTGAAGCATGTTTCCCAATATGTCAAACTGTTCCTTTAAAATAATATGATTATGGTACAGTTAGTCGCCCTTCACCAAATCATTTTTGGTTTTTAAGGGGAGTGTGACAGATGTCTCCACACAGTAGTGTATGAAAATTTTAAAAGGCAGGGTGAATCGGCACCCTGTGTGCAGTTAGGTAAAATAGAGACTTTCAGCTGCTGTTTGATCCCAACAAGATCATCAAACAATTTAACCCTCCGGCCACAATGTACATTGACTGGCACCACCAGGCTACTTTTAAAGCAGGCAATAGGAGACAGTGATGGGTATTTTACGGGAGTCAGCTGGCCAAACAGACAGGCTAACTCCCCCATTGGGTTTCATTAGAGCTCGTCTTGATGTTAAAGCCTGTTTAATCCACTTTCACAGCCATGCAGACCACAACAGAGCAAAGCACAGTATCTATCTTTAGACAGCAGATGGGCAGAAACTTTTCCATCTCAGTTCAATTATTAAAACAATAACACAAATTCCCTGTAGCTGGCCTTTAAATGTCTCTGTTGAGGAGTACACTTTGTGCTGCTGGTACTGTCCAGAACTGATGGGAACGGTGATTTCAGCGTCAGATAGAAGGCTGTCAATCAGTTTCTGCTCAATTAGCTTGTCCATAAACAGCTGTGTTTATACAACCCTGCGCTCCTTCTGCCGTCTTCGCTTGTTTCTCCAGTAAGTAGACATGCTGCCTGAGGGTGCAATTACAGTAAAGCCTTATGAGGTGAGTGCTTTGCCTCTTTGTCTTTGTCTCCACTTTCTGGGCAGCCACTGTTGTTGTCCCCTGTTCATAGTGCCTGCTTAGCTTCAGAGACTCAATGCTGGGAAGACACAGACAGACTTCAGTAAATAAGTGGCTAGATAAGCAGCTAGACATCTTTTACATTTAAACAGAAATTTGTTTTATGTGGCCATTAATTTAGATTCGATACATAAGAAGGGGTTTAATCATAATTATATTGGCACCAAATGTAAATAACCTGTTATTGACATTGCAATTTTTTTGTCGTCTCACGGTTATATTACTTGCAATAATTGTGCACGGCAGATGCAACGGAGGCTTTTATAGCTAACATAACATATGTGTTGAACTGACAATCATCATTCAGTGAACTTTACTAGTTGCTATAAGGTTAGCTGGAGCTGCCCCTTATTGGGGGCAATAAGGTGCTGGCTTTAGGGCTGTTAACAGCACTGCTCCATGTTTACCTTAGGATATTGTGTATGTTCAGTACACAGCGATCCACACACACGCACACACACAAATTAAGATAATGCAAGTGAGTTATAGTTCAAAGGTCACATCTTGACCAGGGAAGTCAGGGTGATTTATAGAGGCAGAGTGGAGGTCAGCATTTAGATATATAAACTCTCCTGTGGGTGCACATTGGAATCTGTCAGCCGTAACTGTAAATGTTGTACAAAGAAACAACCCGCAGTGCTGCCATAAAAATGTCTAATAACCCTTAGTGCACTAATGATCATTGTTCTGAGTTATTTTTCCTTTTTGCGCCATTTTTTGACAGTTTCCGTTGTGCTCCCGTTACATCCCTTTGCTTTCTTGTGTCTGAATTTTTTGTCGCCCTTTCATTTTCACTTACTCTCTCTGTCTTACTCCCTCTGTCATGTGTCACTGCCTCTCTCTCTCAAACTGTCTCACTCTCTTTGCTTCTGCTCTCTTGACAAAGTGAACCTCACTCGAGGGAATTCAGATTCATGTCTAATATATGACTGCTCTTTTATGTCTGCTCTCTCTGTTCTTAGCAAATAAATCAATAACAAGTTGCCCTCCATCATTTTCAGTGGAGGTCCAGAGGTATAAGAGAAATGTATTGCACATATAGAGAGTTAGAAAAAGAGATGGGGAATGAGACAACAGAGAATGATGGAGCTCTAGAGAAATATGTTTGCTGTGAGTCAAAAACCAAACTGCTAACAGACAGTAGATGTGCACCAGCTCCAGCTCAAGTGTTGGAGAGTAGGGACTGGTGTTATCACAAAGGGGGAATTATTATGATGATGAATATTTGACTTAGTCTGGACCAGCCTCAAACTCTCAGTATGCAGCCATATGCCTCTTTGCTCCGATTAATGTTTCCACCATTGATGGCTTGTTTATTATTCTGAGTTAATGTAGTTTCACACAGTATTGATTACAGTAAAGATTGTGTTGTAAATTAAACTCTAACATACTGGACGTTTTTTTTTTTTTTTCTTTTCAAAAAACTATCCACAATAGCTTTGGAACATTTAAGTTTATGTGAAATTTATGTGATTTTTTTCTAACAAGAATTTGCTCTTCATTAACATTAGTAGGTGGTGTGAGTTGAATGTTTGGACTCTGTGCTCGGGCCTCCACTTCAATTTTACACAGGGACTGGTGGCTGCAAGTTTCAAGTGTTAATAAGACAGCAATTACCCTCTGTTGACACATGTATTGTCTTCAGTTTCATAACATTCTGTTGCTAATAATCCTGAAAAAAAGATAGTACAAGATTATGTTTAGAGAGAAGTGAGTAGGCGCCTGTAAATATGGGTGAACTGCTTTTGTGGATGAAGGGAAACTGAAAGTAGCAAAGAAGAACAAGGGGAACACCAGGAAAAAAAACAAAACAAAACAAAATTCAAGGATAAGACTCTTTTAAAAGAATTTAAAATTTTGAGATTAAAAGACAATGATGTCATGCCACAATGCAGTTTCCTTTTTAAATAAACAGTGTATTGATATTTTAACAATGGAGTTTCCTTTCAATGTTACTGATTTTTTTTCCACACTACTGAATTCTCCAAAGACCACGTCTACTTACATTGTCCTGACAATGCAGCATTTGTTGTTTATTTTAACAAAAAGATATGTTACTCCACTGTAGATCCACAAGGAAGCCATTTCTCAACATCAAGGCAACACTATAGACTCTGCAATTTGCAGTTATAGGGATATGATTGCAAAGTGACGATGATGATATCTGTCAGCAGGATATTTGATTGAATTTTTCCAGACTGAATAAATCCAAAGAATACCGCCTAGTGTGCAACCATGCCATTATTTGTGCACTGGGTTCATGAATAATGGCATGGTGGGGTAAAAGCGATGTGATTACACATAAAGATGAGCGGAGAGAAAAAAAAAACAAAACACAGAAGAACATTTACACATTAAGATAACAGATAATTTAAGTTGATCATTTCCACTGGCAGATGTTGGTGTAGACAGTATTGAACAAACATCTGTTGTTAGTTCAATGAAAATGCTTCTTTAACTCTTGGTTACAGGTTCCAATGAGTATACAATCTGATTACATATCACTGAATGAATGAGTCACATATAGTGCTGGGATTAGTGAGGATACCTTTTCATTATCAGTGTGTGATGATGTCTGATGAATCGTATTTCACAAATGTCACAACAAGAACCTCCTAATTTCAACCTAAATTCAAAGTGTTTGAAGTCTAATCACTCCAACATAAAGTATGATTAGATGCTGCTGTGTGATTAGCTTCCTGTTAAAAGGAATTTGTCAGAATTTATCTGTAAGGAAGTTCTTTTAAGGATTCTGCCATGAAATGTTTGGAAAAAAAAAATCCCGGCTGCACCTTGTTTTGTTTTCTCCAGTTGTTGGTTTCTGCCTCACTCCTTGCTTTTGTGATTCAGCTCATCAAGTGAGTCAAATTGTGTGTCAAGCACTCAGCTTTAACACGTCTCCACTAAATCACATTTTTTGGCTTTGTAATGTTCCGTCTCCAAATCATGTCAGAGGTTGGAGAGAGGTGAAGAACTGTGTAGCATAAATTATTTATGTTTGCTGCTTTCTGCCTTCTTCGTTTCACATGTTGTTGTTGTTTGTTTGTTTTGTTTTGCACTAGACGAAGTAGAAGACCGTGTCATAAGGACAAGGTGAACCATATCAGATTGCTAAGTTTTTCAACTTAGGGTTGACACAAGTGGCAGAGGCGTAGACATCATAACCAGGTTAGTGACACCCATCACATAGATTTGGCCTTTGAGCATATTTAGGACATGTTTAAGAATTGATATCACTTCAGTGTCTTGATTTTTGTGAATCATCTCTCGGTTTAATCCTCTGCAGTGTTTCTGTTGCTCTACCTTGCTGTTGTTTTGGCATTGTCTCTGTAAATGGGCTTCTGTAATATAGTCTGAAGTATAGGATTTTGGTGCCACGCTTTTAACACCTGTCCCACAATTAAAACAGCATGAGTGATCTTTTTCTAAATCAGAACTAATCAAAAACTACTTGTGGAGCAACATATGGCACAAGAGAGACTGAATGGGCCGGCTATTATGTCTACTGAGAGGATCATAGCTCTGGAATTTAGATAAAGGGGCACTGTTGAGGATTTTGCACAATGCCGAGCTCATGGGATGCACTTTTAAAAAGGTGAGCGAGTGCTTTTTCAAGGGAATTTGGACTTACTGATTGGCTGCTGTGCCAACCTGTTACAGCTAATTTCTATGCTGACTCACTGCCAACTGTGTTTTTGATAAGACAGAGATGCTGTGCTAAACAGGAGCATTTGTAAGCTTAGAACAGAGTGTGTGCTCAGGTGTTACTGAGGCATGAATAGTCGCAGTGAAAACATCCCAACAACAGTTGACTTGTTAAGTTGCTGATTTCATTTTCTGGCAGTGACTTTGTGTTGGTCCCACATCTAACCACACATCTACCTTTCTGATGCACTGTGTGTGTGTGTGTGTGTGTGTGTGTGTGTGTGTGTGTGTGTGTGTGTGTGTGTGTGTGTGTGTGTGTG
>JBBMJY010000003.1:7617754-7629872 GCA_037833715.1 Toxotes lorentzi
GTGTGTGTGTGTGTGTGTGTGTGTGTGTGTGTGTGTGTGTGTGTGTGTGTGTGTGTGTGTGTGTGTGTGTTTTGGGGCATATATGTACACTGTACATGAACATACATATGTATACATATATCTTGAGGTGGAGAGCCTGAAATCCCTTTAGAGAAACATCTGTCCTTTATTTTATATATTTTATTTTATAAGAATTTGAGCAGATGCAGTCATGCTTTGGGGATCAAACACTGATCTTTTCTTTAATGTTACAGTTATGGAACTAGTTAATTGTTTACACAGCTGGTTTTCATTATACCAATTCACCTGATTCATCCGTCTTACATCCGTTTGTTTGTTCTAGCTGAACTCTTAGTGATGCTTGAAGGTTGCCTCCTGTGTAGCTTTATGCCTGTCTCAGTATTATCACCTGCCCGAGTTCACACCAAATGTCAGAGTCAGAATGACATGTTCAAAGTTAAGTCAAACGAACAACCCTATTTGAAATTTCATTTTCCCAGTTTTTCCCCTGAAGCAGGTGACAATTTGCCCCATTCTTTAAGGGAGTTCAAACCAGCACCTGTCTTTGAGCCTTCCTCCTTTCTGTTTGATTGACATTTCAAGAAGAGACAGGGAGTTGTAGAACTTGTACCAGGCTAGGGCAAGATGTAGAGCGAGCCCTCTGGCTAAACTGTGTAGAGGAAAATTAATCCAAGCCAACAAGACCACCGTCCCCAGGCTGGCGAATCAAATCCTCACCTGACATTTACATGAGTCCACAGCAACAAAGGGATATGGAAATAATTTTACTCCAATTTTCTATCTTGCCAGTTTGCGTCTAAAGAGGTGTTTGGTTCAATACTTTGTTGCCACTCTTTTACTGCACAGTGGAGTACTCCTTTTGGGCAGGTTGAAAGCTGAGACAAAATTAGACAAGAGGGACACAGATGTACAATGTTCCCAAGGGGATTTGAAGTGTTTCTTAATAGTAACAGGCAGACAACAGCCTGATCACAGCAAGGTAGAAAACTGAAACCTCTTGGTCCATCAGCCAAATTGAAAATTTAGCTTTAAGGTTTGACCCTTTACAATTACCTCTTCACTCTTTTTACCTACAGCCCTATATATATTAATACACTGTACAAAGCAATTTAGAAATCAAAGAAATGTTACATTCACAAAGTACAGCTTTAAAAAAAAAATAAAATCAAAAGTCTCATTGTAGGGTCACAAGAATAATCAGTGGGAGAAGTACTCTGAGCCTTTGGTTAAGTAAAATAGCAATGTGACTATGTAAAAATACTCCATTACAAAGTCCAGCATCCATAATGTAAAAGTATAAAAATATTATCAGCTAAATGTACTTAACTGAACGTGACTTATGTTGTTTGTATATTATCATATATTCCATCACTAGATTGTCAATAATGATGCATTAGGAAGTAAGTGGCAATTTACAGTTTGAGCTGCTTGGAGATAGTTTTAATAACTTTATATACAGGTAGGTTGTTTAGTCCAGTGCTTGCTTGAGGTCGAGGGTCACCAGATAAATCTGAGGTCTTGTGAGATTATTAATCGGGTAGAAAGGAAGAAAAGCAAACAAACATTATTCTACACTCATTTTTATTCTTCTTGTTGTTGTCAGATAAATTTAGTGGAGTTTAAAGAAGCATAAAAAAAAAAAAAAACTGCAAACAATCACATTCCTCCAGTGTAAATAAATGACTCTTGATGATTGTTATCCCTCCAGTCTGAACACAATCTCACATCCATAGTGCAATGACATGAATCACTGGAGTAGGTTTTAGGACTGGTCATTTGTTTTGTGTTTATCCTTATGAGCTGTGCGAACCCTCTGGCACAAGCCTAATCAAACAGCTTTGTGAAAGAAAAAATGTAGAAGTATTTTTGTAGCCTTTAATCCAATTTCAAATCTGTGTCGAACAAGCTTAAAAGACGGAGGTATTACAGAAATGGGGAGATTTGGTGGTGGGCTAGGCAGCCAGAGTACATTAACTTTACTGGTGTCTTTGGGATGAAGAGCAGGCCAGAAGCAAGAGAGGATGGATGGAATTGCCTGGCATGTCTCCATACAAAAGGTTTTGGCAGGGTTATGTGGGTAGAAAAAAAAGGAAACTGTTTATTGGCTTGGTACCCTCTGTGTTTCTTTGAAATGTAATCATAACCCGAGCTGGACATATTTATTGCATATACAGGCAACACACTGGAGGTGCAGGAGTTTATTATTTATCAATATTTGGTCAGCTAAATATACAGTGTAAACATGAAAATACAATGGTTAAATCAGCTTGATTTATAAAGTCTGGTTTCCTGACATAGAGCTCGGTTTAAATCTCTTCAAATGAAAGTGGCAAACGAGGAAGACAAAGGACACTATGGACTTTTATTCTCCAGCAGTAGCAAACCTGGCAGAGGCACAAAGCAAGACGCCATTTTAGTTTTAGTTTGGGGATTTTGCTGCTTCAAACAAACCTGCTTGCACTGAGGAGGATGAAGTATCACAGCTAATGTTCTGTGCATACTTATTAATTTGTTGGCCATTTTTGCTTGAAATAGTGTCTGCAGTTCTGCCTGCTCAGTCCACCGCCTCACAAGTGTATGCAGAGTGGTTTGTTTCTTTTTTTGTGGGTGTGTTTCTTTTTTTAAATCACACCAAAATTACATTTTAAATGTGATTATTGCAGAAGAATGTATTGTGTTTGTTTATTAGAGTGATTAGAGGGAGTAGGAAATGAGCGGAATTTCAACAGGAGCGTCTTGAGCAAAACTTGTGGCTCTGTGGGGCTGTGCTTTGTGCAGTGGTGTTTTGAGCTAAATACTAACGTCAGCATGCTAACAGGCTCACCATGTTTACCATATTGTCGCTATGTTAGCATGCTAATATTTGCTGTTTATCACAAAGTACAACTCAGGCTGATGGGAAAATTGCAAATGTATTTTTAGTTATTTGGTCATAAACAGAGGATGAGCCGTAAATGCTGGCAGTGCAATTACAGCAGGTTTTGAGCTGGTTGGATAAATTGCCACATCTCTTTTCGATATTCCATCAAAAAGGCTACGTGTTGTCGCTGACCCTGAGTAAGCTCCTGAACTTTTCTCTCACGCTGTGCCACCTCTTTGTTCCTTCCTCTTTGCTGTTCATGTTTATTTAACCACTCTTTTTCATCCAGATTAGTCTCACTTAAGCTCTTTAAATTAATCTCATTGAATCTCTTTCTCAGCACACACATGGAGGGGCAGTTTGTAGTCATCTGCCTCATTTTCCTTAAGCTTCCATCATTACATCGGTCACATCCTGCTTAATCCTTAACTGCTGAGAACCACCAGGGGAGCAGGATAACCCTGTGACCTCTTTGCCGCCTCTCTGTTTATTATTTGTACGTTAGATATCAGGATCTGAGGTGATATAATGACTTAATGATCGACGGTTCTTTGGAACACAAGTGAAACAGAGTCTGAGTCATTTCCCTGGTTTGGTAATGACCCCTTTTATTGTGTCTCAGCTTTGGCAGTAAGTTTGAGTACAGCACTTTGCTCTCCATATATCATAATCAGGATGTTGCAGAGGTTATTTACATTGTTCACAATCCAGTGTTTGGGCTCCTTCTTAATTCCATGGTTAGTTTCCAAGCACTGTGTTGTGCTAGTGTGAAGAAAGTTAATCATATTACTGCCAGATCTATGTGTTTTAATCACTACTGACTTGGTGGAGTTGGGATTGAGAGCACTTGGCTATTGTATGAAATGCTTCGTCACTGAACAGTAACATTAACAAGGCAAGAATGCTGATGAGACCTAGAGACTCCAGACAGTCGAAATTCCTGAACTCATATGTTTTGACTCTTTTCAGTCTTCGCAGCGCCAGGTGTCTAAAGCAAAATTTATGTCTCCCTGCTGAATATGTCTAAGAGCTGCTGAAGGGTGAAATGAGAAATCTGTCAAAATGTTTAAAACATAGTTGTGTTCTAATCGGGTTATTTAATCAGAGCAAAGTGTCTGGACAGATGTTTCAGATGCAGCTGTTTACTGGGTAAATCTTTAGGTATGGTAAAACATCATGCATCCCTGCAGCTTTGACGTGCTGATTTAAGCAGTATTTTACTTTAATGCTTCTTGTAGACTCTGCAGAATACTTGTTTGTTAGTTTACATTATGTCTGACCATCCTCTCAACTGTCCTGTAAATGTGGATCAGACTTTGTGAATATATACAGGTACAGCACGAGCAGTGTAGTGCTAACTCATTTTTCCTACATGTGTGCTGACAGTCATGCAAGTACTGTAACTCCCAAAAATGCCCGAAGCAAAAAAATTCAATTGAATGTTAACTTTGACTGGGTGTGCAAGAGACTGGGAGCTTGAATAAGAATAAATTTGTCTCTTTGTGAACTGTTTCAAAGAGCCATGAAAAAAATTCAGTGACAATTTGTGGTGCAGATGGTTGCACCCAATGTAGAAATCTTTCCACGGGTGCTGCTGTCACCTTTCTTTGTTTTACGGTACAAATTGGAAAACATCACTTCTTCCAAAGCATAAACATTTTCAGTTTATCTGTGTACATTTATTATAATCACTTCTCCATTGTTTGAGTGGCAACAATTTAATACTTCAAAGAAAATAATTACAATGTTTCTGTCACTGTAAGAAAGTTGTTTTAGTTTTCATTCGTAACAGTATGCCATGAATGATATAATGTGCAAGCATCCGGCAACTATGAAAAGAAGTATTAATTATGCCATATTGTTATTGTATCAATTTTGAAAGTGTGTCCCTATTAGGAGATTTTTTGGGTGTTTTTAATAAATCCCTCGCCTCTTTATTTGATTTACTTCTGTTGTGACTTACACAGTCTTTGGAGGTCTGGATGTCTGAGAGAAAATCAATTGCTTTATAGTAACATAATTCTGAGGACTGCAGGGGAATGAAATGAGAGATCCCTCATCTCTTAATATGCACCAAATTTATTTACTCGCAGAGTGCTGCTGGGTCTAGTACTCAGACTCACAGCGTTTACTTTTTCTTCTACCCTCTCTGGGATGGATATACTAGAAAAATGCATGCGCACTTCACGTTGATTTAGCCCCCACCCCACATTATGGGAGACTTGTCGTTGTGATTGTACAGGCATGTTTGCATTCAGTGCAACCATCAGTCAGTGGAAATGACAGGATGGGACCCAACCTAACACAAGGCTTGTCTAAACAGCGAGGTCATTCGATCTCTGCTCCCCCCTCATCCATCAGAATGACATATGCAGATGGTTCTCTGTACAGCCATAAGGCCTTTATTTAACCTGCTCTCAAGTCCTGTCTGAGTAAGATCATCCATTTTAAACTTCACATCTCTGCAGTTTGAAAGATGTTAGCATCTGGTGATGTGTTATTTTAAATTTTTGTAGCAGTGTCGCCACTGATATTAAGCTTTTTAATTCATCAACAAAATCTCAAAAAGGCCAAAAAAGTGTTGGGTTCACTGGAAATTTACACTCACGCAGCACCTTGTATTACTTCTGCTTGACTGAAACCTGAATTTTACTTAATTCAACAATTCACGCATGCTATTCCTTTGAGTTGTGACAGAGATAGAGAGGAAAGGTGGAATGAGAAAAGGTAGGAGGAAGGGATGATATAACATTTGTGAACTTGAACAACACTCTCCCTAAAATAGAAACTAGAGAAGCAAGACTCTAATCTGTGATGCTCGGCTGAATTTACAGCCTTGAGGTGATCCATGGACACAGGAGATTAAGAGGTTTGTAGACTAGAATGTGTGAACCTTGAAAGAGGTTTCGTATTGTAGCTATTCCACAAGTTCTAAACCAGGAAAAAATCGTCTGATGTGTTCTGAACAAAGTATCCCAAAGAACATCATCAGTAAAACCAGCAGCGTGTCTCTTAATGGAATATGCATGTACAACACGTTTTGCAATTGTGCAGTTTTCTCTGCATTAATAATCCCAAACTGGAGAAATATTTTTGACACAGTCTATCAAATTTTTATGTCTTCTCCACCATCAGGCACCCTGCAAAATACTAACTTTTTTACACTTTTTCTTCATCTTGTGCCTCTGAACATATGGTGAGGCTTAGAAGTAGTGAGGACTGACTGGCCTGAAAGAAAAGAAAATGGGAAATTAATTTTGAAGACAGCCCCAGGCTAAGCAAGCAAAATATAACATTTATAATGAATGATTATCAACGTTGAAGTTTTTGGGGTTCAAATCTGAAGAACACATTTGGTATGTTCTATTTTTCTATTTTAAAAAATCCTGTGGTTTTACAAGCCATCGCTGCTTTTAAATTCTTCTACATGGGTATCTGAATATTTTTTTTTATAGCTGAAACGATGTCATTGTTGGAGCTGAATGTGTGTAAATCCATTTTCCTCCATCACCGGCTCACTATTTGCTTACACTGGGCATAATGAATCATTAATTCACTGCTGTCACTTGCAACCCACAGTCACTCTGAGCAAAATTAACTCTTGATCCTGCAGAGCAGAGGAGAAACAAAGAAGTTGAGGAGCATGAGCCTCTCTGTATTTGTTTCACTCCAGACAGCAAGCTATGGATCCGTTTATGTGTTTAGGGGATGGGTGTTTTTCTAATAAGGCTGTTACAGTGCGGCCTCTGATGCATGTTGTTTTGATTGTGTTTTGCATTTTTATAATTTTATTGTCTCTGATTATTCCCCTCCTGTTCATCTGTGCTGCTGCTATTTTCAGATTTTGAACAACAGATGATTTTCTATTCTACAGTGGGTGAGAGAGCATGGCTGTAGGGTCTTATTGTTTTTTTTTCTTTTAAATAAACCCTCTGAATCCCTAAAAAGGCTATATATTCTAACGCAGTGGGTGCCCATCCAGGGGTACTTGTGCCTAAGGGGTTATGTGGAAAGGTTTTCTAGTATCTCAGCTAATTTGGAAAAAATATAAATTATTTTTTAAAACTATATTCACATGTTGATTCAGGTTAGAGTTACAATTTAAAGTGCATAATGTGGGTGATGTGGTGTGTTTTAATTCTGGATTACCATCTCAAAATCTCACCTCATTAATGCCCTGTTGAAATCAGAGTGGAGTTATTGTGGAGGCATTAGCATTACCTCCACATCATTATCTCTTCACTGGATAATAAATTGTGCCCCACAGATAAGGTCGTTGATATCCCACTGGACAATGAGATAGCTGCAAAACAAAATAAATCATAGCTGAAGATAAACTTTCTAATTTTGTTAAAGTGCCAAAAAATACCCTCAAATGATTAGGGTTTCCATGCAGCTCACTGTTGACGTTTTGAAACTCATCTGTGAACTCCACTGAGACTATCCTTAAAGTTAATGTTGCAAATGTTGTGGCGACATGTTTTTGAAACAGAGAAAATGTGCCGCTTCTGAAGATGACTGCTCTCTTTAACACAAGTCACCAGGTAGCCTGGCATTCTAAACATTTATTCCTTGGTTTTTTATTTTCAACAGCAGCAAAGCACAGCATCTAAACCTTTCTCTCTCCTCTCTCTCGTCTTGTTTCTGTTTTCCATTCTGTGGTCCTGAGCAGAAAAATTTTTCCAATAAGACTGCTACTTGTCTTTCTCTTTGTCACCTCTTGTGGCAGAAGCTCAGCTGTTCTTCTCTCGCCGCCACCACCACCCCTCCCCCCTCCCCCCTCAGCCACACAGGCATAGAGGCACAGCCGGTCTAATTGGTAATAACCCTTCAGCTGTCATAACTGTGGTTCACTGCTGCTCTTTGGAGAAAAGTGAAGAATACCTGTTTGCTGTTTTTTCACTTTTGTGAGTTCACATACGGCACTGTACCCGTTGGCATTAACATGCTGTTGTTTTTTATTTTCCAGGATTACTGAGAGGGCATGTGTGTTTTACCATTCACCATGTTTTTGATTGTATTTCTTATTTTACCTCTGTTTATTAGCTTAGATACTGTACATTCTCTTCAAAAATGCTAAACAGACACAGCTCAGACCTCTCCTCCATTATTGCTCATTTTTCAATATGTTCTCTCAGTGAAGTTCCTGGCTCTGCCCCTCACTGTTTATTACTTACTGTTTGTGCAGCATTAAAAGGTCAAACTGGACAAATAACTTGTGAAAAGGCAAACAAATGACCCCAGAGATGTTCCCTTGATTTCTAAGGGCAAGTTTTCACAGCACTGGTAAGCTTCTCTCTAAACGATTCCTTGAAAACACAAACACTTCTCAGCATTATGCAAATTGAATTATGGCCACAACATATTAAAAAACACCCACTGAGACTCATTAATGTGTGAGAAAAGACTTTGTCTTCATCTATGTGTTTGTTTGTGTGAGACATACAGTGTGCTCTGATTTAAGAAACCAAGGGAATTTAATTCCATTATAAGTTTGTTTTCTGATGGTGTTAGCACTGACCTTTAGCCTACATTTTTCGCTTCTTCTTCTTCTTCTTTTTTTTTTTGGACTACAGAGTCCACAGGAAGTATTTCATGACTATCAGCGGTCTTGCAAGATGAAGGTTAGAAATAGCTTTCGCCTGATGGAAGACAATCTTTATTTGAAAACCAAGAATATTCTTTTGTTGGTACTGGCTCTGGGACAATGCAGTTAAATTCCTTTGTGCATGAATAATTCTTTTTGCTCCTTTTGGGACATTGTAATAAAGCCTGCTTTATTTTTTCATTCTTTCGTGTCTCAACCAGTCCTGAGCTAAATGGAATTGGAATGGAGCGCAGTGTTTGGGAGTTGGTGTTCTCCCATTTCTGATGACCGATGGCAGGAGAGAAATGAAAGGCCTAATGTAAAAAGCCATGCCTCTGCTTCTTTTCCTCCCCACGTCCTCTCCTCTCCTCTGGGTCTGCCGGTCCCATCCATATACCCAGCACACAGATGCAGATACGCAGACCCATATTCCACCTTTTCTTCCTGTCATCCTCTCCATTCTCCTATTCCAACTTTTCCGCATTCTCCCCCCTCCACCTTGTTTATTGGGTGCGATATACTTCATGGGGGCAGGAAACAACCCACACAGTTTTGGCTGAGTGAACACGCTAAGAGCTTTGAGCTTCTGGGATTCTGAATTCTTTTATGCTACTTTGTGTGTATTTGTGGTGATGAAGCCCTGGATGATGGCTGGCTAAGCGGGCTGAGGAATTTCACTCTGTGCAGCATGGATACACATCATTTATCAAGCAAGCTGCCTTCAATTATCCATCAAATACAATACTAACCATTAACATGAACTTCAATGAAAAGCTTATTTGTACACCAGCTGGATATAACACATTCAGAGCACCCCATAAACAGGAATTTGGTTTTGATTTGGTCATCTTGTTACCAGACACAGAGCGGGTACGATTGCTGTTGATTTCTTTTTTTTTTTAATTGCATGATGCCTCCCCTGCAGTTAAAAAGAGTCAAAGAGAAAAAAATGTGTTCTGTCGATCACACCTCCACGCCTCACGCCTCCTCTTATGCTGTAGGCTCACATTCAGAATAGCTCTAATTGAGGTTTTGGACAGCCGGCACGGTCTCAAACGCTCCACGAGAGATAAAAGAAATTTTGCATTACAACATCAGTGGGGTGCAGCCTCACCCCATTCCACTTCCACAAACACCAAAACATGCTGAGATCAAATGAACATCTAAGGTCAGTGTAGCTCCGAAGGGTTAATGATGTGGAGACCGCGCTCTGATTTTTAATTCACACTCTGGGCAGATAACTCTACCCTCAGCCCATTCAAGTCTCATCCTTCCAGTGATGGCTCATGCACTTTGCACTTTGTGAGCAAGCTGTTTATTTAATGCAGTTTATATGAATACATCTGACTGTAATTTGACATGGCCTGGCATAGATCTGTCATTATCTGACTCTGTTTACGTCAGCAGGATCAATAGGCTGTTAATGGCAGCAGACGCGACATAGACGTCTTATCTAAATTCAGCACTGGCATGAAGTGTCCTGTAGTACAAAGAATTACTTGAAGTTAGAGGTAATTCAGTGAAGTGGCACAGCCCAGAGATCAATTCACAGAGGTTCAGATTCTGCTTTCCTCCTTTATTTCTCATATAGCTCTCATAATATAATTCTCTATTTCCCAAAGAGTATATAATAACAGTTACATCACTAACTTGGACAGAGAAAATGATCCAATTATATTATACCCTGACATACTCAGCCTCTGCATTTCTACTTCTCTACTTTGGAAGTGAATATTGGGGATATTTTGAGAATGCTGCTGTACCTTTACAGAGTATATAGACATTTAGATGAAGCTTTCATACCCAGACCTACAAGATAGATCCACTGACCTCAACTGACTGAAGTCAGCTCAATAAACAGAGGGAGGTGTGTGTGGCTGTGTGTGTGTGTGTGTATGTGTTTGCCCACCCCACTTTAACACATGAGATTCATTAATAAGACGTGAGTCATTTGCTCAGATGACACAAGGTTTTTATCTGAGGGGCCGTCAGCATAGTTGTTGTATCAACCCAGCAGATACTCCAGAGGCGATTCAAGAGCCGCTCATTGTGTTCACAATTAGCTTTTATTTCAGTGCTGGTATTACGTGCACCACAGGGTCATTTTTCTCAAAGTCATTACCATCTCTTTTTCGATTATGTAACTCTGATAAAAGTCTTGTTTAAATCCTGTGTTGTTTACGTTCATGTTTGTTAGTCTGCTGTCTTCTTCTTCCTTGATGTTGTTGACTTACTGCTACATTTTTTTGCCAGTCATTCAGTGGAATAGTGTGAAACTTGAGTGTGAGTATGTGCGTCCTCGTAGGTGGTACAACCAAAATGGGGACCCAGTTTTAAGGTTTTTGCTCCATAGTGCTATTAGTGGTCAGGAATTCCACAGTGCTGTCATGTGTGCTTTACTTGAACCTACTGTAAAATTCAGGAACATAACTGAAAGATTTGTCTCGATGATGATGAACAGCTTCTGACAACATTAATAATTTGTTAAATTTAGTTGCTGTCGAGAGTTAGCATACATTACAAGATCTGTCAGTTTGAGAGTGCATAGCAGCTTCCTTTTGAATGTTGGTGCTAGGGTGACCTTTGTGTTTATATTTGGATCAGAGATTGTGCTTTTGAAGAGTTTGGCGACTGTCTAGCACTCATGCAGTTTTTTGTGAGGTCCCAGAGACCTGTTCTGCCATCAGTGCTGATATGTCTGAAAACAAAGTCTGAATGAATCTTGAATCTGTCTTTGTGTTGAACTCCTTAAAGCAGTGCTTCTCAAACTGGGGACTGGTGGTGTGTGGAGGACGAAAGGGAAAAATATGGAGTGAAACCAAGCTGAATGAAGATGATTTGTGTAGTGAAAGTAAACAAGAGTTTGTTGATGCTAAAGGTAGGCTCTGAAGGGGGGGGGGTGGGGGGTGTGGGGGGTGGGGGGGACGATTGCTTTAGAGAGATGACTTTTAACGAATGTGAGCGGGTTAGAATGCTTTTCTTTTGGCAAACTTTCAAGGCCTCTCTGTGTCTCTCTCGTCTTGTTTCTTGGAACGATTACATAAGATTACACTGAAAATAACAGTGTTACAGATCACTTTCAGTGTTTTTAACTCCTTCAAACAGATGCAAAAAAATAGTTTTGTTCACATGTGTTACTTCTTCCTCGCGAAGTGCCTGATACCTAGACAAATATAGATCTCAGTTTCAAGCTCATTGGGCTAAAAGAGGAAATTTGCTTTGTTCTCTTCTAATCTTTTCTAGTTTATTTTATCTGGCAGTTATTTCATGTTACCCGCTTGCGCTCCCTCTGTCTCATTTTCATCTTCACCCCTCATCTCTTTCCTTCCTTTACAGCCTCATGGGCTTTATAGTGGCTGCCTCTCTTCCATCTGTTTCCCAATCAATTTGGTCTCATTTCCTGCCAATTGGTCCACCTCCATGAGCTAAGGCTCATTTAACAGGAAGCATCACATGCTGAGATCATCAGCTGTAGTTATGGTGATCAGTCCGTGAACCTCTCGGCATCACAGAAGCTTGCCGGGAGTTTGGCCATTTGTTTGAAGTTTTGGATATAGCCCTTTACAAGACCACTGGGGGAGTGTGTGTGTGTGTGTGTGTGTGTGTGTGTGTGTGTGTGTGTGTGTGTGTGTGTGTGTGTGTGTGTGTGT
>JBBMJY010000003.1:7629972-7670049 GCA_037833715.1 Toxotes lorentzi
GTGTGTGTGTGTGTGTGTGTGTGTGTGTGTGTGTGTGTGTGTGTGTGTGTGTGTGTGTGTGTGTGTGTGTGTATGGGAACGGCAGTATTTTAGCAGATGGCTCACAAATTTACTAATTTCAACATTGTGAAAGTTTAATGAAGAAAATATTGTCCCTGTGGTCAGGCTGCTGTCAAAGTTTCTATGGTTTATTGATTTGAGATCCTGGTTTCTGTTAGTGTGATGCACAGATACACAGTTTGTTTGATATGCAAGCTGGAAGTCATGTACAGACAACTGACTGTAATCTGCACACAGAGCACTGTCAGTTCATCTTAATTGGAGAATCATGTGTAAATGTTTGTAAAAAAACAAACCATCCCAGAACAGCAAATATGACTCTTCATTACTTTATTGCCACTTTCTTAAACAATGTGTAATCTGTTGCCATCATCATGAATTTGGCACCAACATGGCGATTGTCTAATCTCTTTAAACAGTAATGTTTTACCCATACAGTATTTATTGTTGCCCGTATCCGTAGCTGCTGTCCTTAACTGAGCCTTAGTCTTGAATTCATTTGGCTCTCTGCAAGTACAACTGAACTGCAGGCTTAAACTGAAATGTGTCCTCACTGAAATGCCAGAAAGATGTGCTTTTGTTTTCTCTCATAAATAATTTTAAAGGAGGCTTTACTTGGCAGCAGGGCGGTGCCTGAGGTTTGATCAGGAGAAATCAAAGCAGTCCTGCTGGTCAGCGAGGTGCACTTACACCTATTAACCTCTTCCATTTTACATCAGCTTCAGTATACACTGAGGAAAAATGTGGACTGTTGGCATAGTCTGGTTAAGGTTAAGCTGTTTCAACACTCTTTGGTAGCCTGCAATTGAGTTTCCCGGCTGACATGAATAAACCAATTAACACAATATCCCTGTCCACCTTTGTGGCTTGAAAGGTTCTTTAGCGAAATAATTGAGCAGTGGGTGTGACTGCAGTGTGCTCTTTATGCTTTACAGCAGATAGATCATTTTTACTGCATTATATAATCAGAGTACATATTATAAAAAAAACATCAAATTATTTAAATAATGTGCATGAGAGAAATCTTTATTTTAGCCATGTACACTGGTAGATTTATTTTAGAAGGCATGTATTGTATGTGTGAGAATACTGTCCTCTTTATGGCAATCCAAGAGAATCTTAATGTGGTTTAATCACACTATATCCACACAATGCAGAGCCGTGGTGTCTGTCTGCTGCACATGAAGTAGCGCTCTTATCAGTGGTAGCAGATGGAGAGCGTCCAAGTGAGAGGCTCAGTCTGGCTCCACGTATGTCAGAAGGAAGAGGATGACCTTGGCTGAATCTCAACTGCAGTTCAACCATAAGAAACACGCACTTTCTGTCCTTTTCTGTCTGTCTCTCTGTATGTCTCTGTCTTTTTGCCTCTCTCTCTCTCTCTCTCTCTCTCTCTCACACACACACACACACACACACACACACACAAACTGCCTTGCTCCTGCACATTCCTGTACGTGGTGTTACAGCTGGAGACAATATACATTCCTCCACACTATCACTTCATCAAAAAAAAAGCCATTTGTAAGACACTTACTGAGGCACAGAGGCTCTTGCAAAGCCCTTAGAAGCAGGTGATTAGATACTGAGCCATTTGTAGCATTCACCACAGTGGGATGAAGTATTTACTGCAAGGTCAAGATGTTGCTTGATATTTAATATCAGAGGCAGGCTCAGTAAACATTCTACCCCTTTTGCCTAAACATTCAATGAAGTTTTAGCCCCATTTTTATCGTGCCCCAACAGACCTCGCAGCTCTTAAATCAACCCGACACTGGGTATTTGACTCGTATAACATAAATCCCAAAACACATTAATCAAGAGCAGTTTTTTAGGGTCTGCGTAGTTGTTCTTTGCTGCGCTGCACTCACAGGGAAGGATAAACACTCAGTGAAACGTGATATCAATGTACTTTTGGCCAATAAATTCAAAGAGCTTTGCTAGCAGATTTATGTTGGACCATAGCTAGGTGAGATAAGGGGCTCTATTTAGGACGAAGAGAGATGTGGGACTCTGAGAGAAAGTGCCATGAGATTTGCAGTGGTTTATGTTTAATCCACACAATCCAACCTGTCATGTTTTAGTTGTTGCCACTGTGGTTTCTGTGTTCCACAGTGGCCCTGTGCAGCAATTGTGAGTCCCCTCTGTGGGACTGAGGAGGCTATAGACTGTAATTTACCTCCTTTTAATACACATGAAGCCACCAGGTGGTTCTTGGTGCCAACAAGTTGTACTCTTGCTTTTTAAATTCAGAAGGTCACGTCTCCCCCAGCAGCAGGTTGCACCAGTTCTTTATTTACAGCTAAAACAGGTCGCAACAGAAATTGTTTCTTACATAGAGATTAGTTGTTGTATTGTTGTATTTCCACCAAGCAACTACCTGGTGTAAGGATTATGTAGCCAACTGAAGCAATTAACAAAAACTAACCATTTAGAGTAAAGAGTGAAACATCTGCCTCCCAAATAGGCAGATTTTATTTTTGGTGCAGAGAACTGTAACTGTGATTTGCCCCTGTGCCTTCCAGATGCCCTGTGTATGGGTGGATATGCTCACAGTTAACAAAAGTTTGCTGATTAAATGTGAGTTTCTTTTCATATTCCTCACAGTTGCATTTTGAAAACGAACACTTTGAGATTTTCCTCCTGCAGAATAATTCACTGGGAGACTGGGAACTAGAACTTATATAATTACTTGACCTTTTATCTATTACTTTAAAGGAGTGGCGTTCACATGTACTGTATGACACATTTCTGTTTCAGATTGATAATGAGCTATTGTACATTCACAATCTCTATCTGGATAATTACCATTTCGTATTATTGTGGGAAAAGCTTCCTTATTCATGGGATATTTCATGCAAATTGAGACTCAGAAACTTGAAAATGGTAATTGTCTCGTTCAATCTTCTTTAAGGCTCACTTAAGAACGCCCCTCCAGACTCAGCTAAAATGTGGAGCAGATAGGCCAAGTGAGGTTGTCAGCATTAGGATGAAGTACTCCATCTTGTTAGAATGCCTTTTATATAATGTTAGAAAACAGTTGTGGATCTTTATTTAAATTGGTGTGCTTTTACTTTGTCCTTCATGCAGCCAGTGAAAATGTCAGTGTTACTAAAAAAAGATGTCACTGCAAAGAGAATTGTCCTCGCCCAGAAATGTCATGCAACCTCCCATTAGAAGAGAAATGCTTCCTTGATTGACCTTTGAGATGTAGTTTGTAAATGCAACACGAGGAGGAGAGTAGTGGGCTCATTTGTTTCACAATACTGGAGGCGTTTATGAATTGTTTGAATATTATTATCGAGCCCCTGCCTTGACCGCCCTCCGCCCTGTTACCCTTTTTCATTTATCCATCCAGGCCAGCTAGGACTTCCGTTTTTAATAAATGTTTTTTTTTTTTTTCAGTCTGGGAACTGCTCCATTACTTCTGATTATTTTTAATGACAAGATCTTTTTTTAGTACATTCATTTTTGTCTCTTAAGACTTGAAGACTGTTTTAATGAGCTCTCATAAGGTCTGCTTCCTTAGCCCCTGGCCAGATCCAGCTATGTGCAGCAGGCAACTCTACTAGACCAAGACTATATAAGGCATGAACACTTCCCTAGACATGAAGACATGCCATTCTTCCCTTTGACAGATATTATCCAGTGGGGAATGGCAGCTACAGTACTCAAGTAGACCCTTGATTAAAACATATTCCACAAATAAAGCATAAAGAAAGGTTTTACCACTGCTGCAGCTGTTTGAGGTAGATTACTGAGCAATATGAGCCATTTGGCAGTGACATACATGAAAAGATGTACAAATTAGTTTCCGACTAAAGAGCTTTGGCTCTGCTTTGAGAGGCAGAATGTATATTTTCTGGAGAGAAAGAGCCATCATTCTGGCTCATATTGTACTGACATAATGTCATGGGCTTTCCCACTTGTTGAAGCTTGCCATTCATTACAAATGCTAAAAAGAAAAAAGTTAGTGTGCTATAGGTGTTCCACTCCCTAATTTGGACACATCCTCTTTAACTCGTTGTCTCCTTTCCTCTCCTCCCTCTGCCCCCTTGTTCCCTGTCTGCCTCCCAGACGCCATGATCCGGCTGGAGGAGGATAATCGCACACCCCCAGTAGACAGCATGGACACCAAAAGGCACTCCGCTGAAAGGTGACCTCCAGACACTTACCTCCCCAAAACATTTGGTGAGTTAAGAGTCAGAGAATCCCTAGTATTCACAAATGACACCATCCCCTCTCCCCCCATCAACATTTGGCAGAATGTGCAGCCCCAAGCCATCTGCTAATGTTCATGTTAGACATTTTAAATGATGCCCTCTAAAAGAGAACACATTATCTAAAGTCTTTTTCTCTGCTTGTATCACAGCTCCCTTTGAGAACTGCTGAATGTCGATTTTTTTTTTTTTTTGTTAGCTTTTCCTTCATAAAGCATTGATTGTCTCTTCCATGTTTGAGAATTTCCATTTTCCCCTTTAGCCTAAGTGGTGATAACCTTCAAGCAGGGGGGGTGTCATTCCTTAATTTTTCTTTAAAGAAGCATACACTGGTATTTTATCTGAAATAGCTTTCAATAGGATCAACAAGCCTTTGCACAAAATGTACCCATTTGTTCCTGTGTGCGTGTTTGTGTGAGTGAGCATGTGTGAAAAGGATATGGTGATGGGTATTGATCATTCCTCACAGACTTAGATTGTCTCCTTGCATGTTTGTGTTTCGTGATGGCACGTTCGTCCACCGCTGCTCTGATATCTGCACTGAGGGAGGCAGTGATCACATGGCTGTGCTTAGACCAGATATTATGACCTCATTCACAAATGTTTTCATGTTTTCTTTTTTAAAGAATGAGTCTGGTAATATTCTATGTTTTTGTTACTGACAACAAATCCCATCAAAAGAACCAAAAGCAAGAATGTTCTAATTCATATCTCAGTACTTTCTAATTTCAGTTCCCTGTCTGTGGTCTCAAACCCATTTATTCCCCGTGAAGACTTAAATCTTTATTTTAAAAAAAAGTTAACAAATACAAAATTTCATCTTTGAAAAATGGCTCAATAAATTTGTTAGACACTAACTTATTATGAACTTTTAGTAGAGAAGAGTTTAGTACGCAGGTAATCCTTGTTAGCAGGATCACTGTATTGTTGGTTTTGGTCTTTTCATAGGCTTTGATGACAAGGAAAATATATAATGTCACTATCTATCTATCTGTTTGTCAAATCTGACAGATAAGAGATAGATTTCATCTCTTAAATCTCTATAGACCACTAAATTGTAAGTACCCATGTGAAAATGTTGGTGAATTATGTTTGATTTTAATTTGTATGCACATTCCAGGCAGTTTGTTATGAGCATAAGCGAAGGCCCATTTAGGGCAGCAGCCCTCAGTGGCGGTGCTAACCATCTGTAAGTTATTATCTGTGGAAACTACATATCAGCTAACACAAGACTGAAAAATTACACAAACACAGCAATAACAGCCTGACAACTACAACCACAATGCCAAAACACCAATATTATTACCACTGCTTCCAGGGGTTAAAGTGATATTCGGCAAGTGGGAGAACCCTGGGCTCTGGTGTAGCAGGGGGTTGGGCTATGCTCTCACGTGTGCCCCAAAGGACCAGCACACAGAGAGAGCCAGGACAGAGCTGGTAAAAAACTAAATGGATTTTGTGACGGTCCAACGGCCCACATCATTATGTTTGAGACTGCCAATCAGATTTATTTACTTATTAATCAAAGGTGCTGGAACACTGTTCTGGGTCATTCTGGCCCACTTTAACCCCTGACTACTTCTTCTAATAATAATAAATGTGATATGTAATTATGCGTAATATGATTAGAAGCTCAGACAAAGAGAGAGCTTGGGAAAATGTCATTGTGCTGCATGAACACAGCATATGTGTGGTTTAATTGAAACAAGTGGTTTGATTTAAAATAAGAACCCTGGAAATGTTGTTGAAGGCAGGCAGTTCCTTAGCAACTGAAATGGATGTGTGTGTTAGATCCAGATTGGAAAGGCTAGGATTTTGTTTGTCAGGGTTGAATTGCCACTTGTGACCAGTAGCAGATATACAGGCATTTCTGTGATTTACTCCCTAGTGTGTCAAAAATGGTAACCTTAAGGTAACCACATGTAGAGGGCATATTCCAACTGGCGTAAAAACATAGTGAGAAAAAAAAATGAAATATTAACTCCAGGAGAATATTTTACATTTTCACAGTGTATATTATGCTTTATTTATTAACCATGGCCTAAAACTTGCCAGAACAGAGCAGTTTGTGTACACATGGTCCTGACCACACATAAAAAATAAATTAAAAAAACTTTTGCATCCACACTAGTCTTTGTTTTCCAAATGAGAAGAATTGTGAAACTATAACCTTGTTTGAAAGTAATAAAATTCATCCCGAGTGGTATTGATATTGGGCTGATTTTGTGTGATAGTGCTATCGACATGTTGCATCATGCTGCAGAACTTGTGCTGTGATAAAACATTACCTTCAGCTCCCCTCGAAAGTTAGTATTAAATGAAGTAGCCTTTGGCCAGAGGGCCTCTTTATGGAAATCAGGTCTCATACTGAAGTGATGATTGATAGCAGACTTGAATCATTTGAAAGTAGAGAGCCTCAGGGTATAATCAATGCAATCTCTATAAGTGAAACTAACACACACAAAAAAACATTAAAATCAAGCAAACATCAAAAAAACAAAAAAAATAATAAAAATAATTTTCATTAACTGGCCAAAGGCAAGGCTCATTTTTCATGGAGGAAATGGTGCATATGTACAGTGTAAATGTTGTTACTCCGTATAGAGTTCAGTGGGTTTACAGTTTGTCGCCCAGTGTATCTGTGAGCGTGGGTACAACAGCAGGAGTGGTTAAAAGCACTAGAGCATTGGATAGAATTCAGCCAGCGTGAATTTAATTTGGGTTTGTGGTAACAGGAGGCACAGACATGGTTATACAACAGACAATGGATGAGCACATTTGGGCATGAGTGTAGGAAGGCACAGATAAACCATTTCTGTCACCTCATTACTTAGAATATGATTACCTGTCGAAAGTAATGTGTTTGCCCCATGTTTGATCTTATCTGTATCATCTATTAGTTACATTGTTAGATTCTGTTGGACATTCAGGGCGCTCATGGCAGATTGTAATCACTGATTTAACGTTTGAAATGCTTTGAGGAATGTTGTTTATCCAAAACCCACAATTGAAGAGGTCACTGGAGACATCTTTGCAATGTAGGAGAATATTGATAATCCAGAAACTATGGCACTTTGTCTTTAGCCTGATTTGTCTTTTAATGAAGCCTCCTTTGTGGTTAGGAATAATAATAATAATAATAATTACATTAAATTTTCTCATCATTGAAAACCTTAGCAGAAGTTACATACGGCACACCAGATCTATAGTAGCTACTCTGCATGGATGCAAAATGCCTCATTCAGTCCAGAAAAAAACTCTTATGCAGAAATTAAGACTAACTTCTAGAGATCTCATGTGTGCTGAGATCTGAAATTCTGCAACAGCAATTTGTCCTGCACTTTACTAGAAATCTTCCTCAAGCTGAAATTTAAGAAATAAAAAATCCTCAAGTTGTGCAAGTGTAAAGGAACTTTCTGCAGGCTAGATTTACATATTGCTGTTACAGTTTAATCATAAAAATAGAATGCATTTACTCCACCTTTTAAAGCCACAAGCTATAATATTATGTCGGTCTCTGTCATAATCTGCCTGCTGTTTTTTGCCGTTTATCCCATCCATGTCTGTCGTAGTCAAACTGATGGCATGTTTGTCAGAACAAAAGGTGAGATACAGTGAGGAAAACCAGTCCAGTGGGACTTCATTAGGCATACTTCAAAAATGATAGAAACCTATTTGGTATTCAGCTACGGTTCTCACAGGTTTGTACTTGCAATTACAGAATAATCTTTGACTAAGTTAGGAAATCTCTCATCAAACAAGTACATTGATGCACACATGGATGCACACTCACACATACACTCACATACTTTCATTAAGGTTACTCTGCTGAAGTCTTTCCTGTCCACACAATGTTTTGATCAAACTATAGCAGGGTTGCAGATTTTTGATACATTACAATGTTTGTTTTCAGTCCCCTTAAAGACTGTTCAGCTGTGCCCATGTCTTCATTAATAGTTTTTCAGTTTCAAATATGTAGGCAGTTGCCAACGATGTGTGTTTCCTAGGAATTCACTAATCATCTTTTTTTTTCGCCCAAGTCCTGGTACAAGTCATTTGATATTCAGCATCGGTGAATTCCAGAGTTCCAATACGATAATTTTGTTATGTTTACATAACAGAGCAGCACATTGAACACTAAATTAGGTACATGCTAAAATTAGTATCACAGTTTTGACAGAGCCATTTGATGCTGCCCTTTATTTCGATGTCCCATGGTTCCCTCACATATTGTGTTCTGACACTTGTTCATTGTGCAGCTCACCTGAGTAAGAATCGTCTAACAGATATTTTGTACAGTCTATAGTTTCTGAATTGCTTTGGGTTTTATATAATATATTTAAATGTGGAGTGTTTGTTTGGATCTCATGGAACAGGAAGGTTTGGACAGGATTTAGACAGCCTCTCTCCCCAACACTGAAGTTCAAATACAGTTTTTAGCCAATTGCAGCACTTGAGAAGAATGGTACTTGTACAAAACGTTGCTGAAATAGATGCAAATTGACGTGTTTTCTTAACCTCTACTCTCTTCGCTGTCAGTGTCTATATAACTTCATTAAAACCATTGGCTGCTGTTCTGTTTTTGTGCAACGTTGTTGTTCTCTTGTTCATTAAACAAACTGTATTTTTGCAATAGTTAGAGTGTTTTAATGAAGCAAAATGGAAAACTTTTGACTGCTGGCATACAGCTACACTACCAATATGTTACAATGAAAAAAGGACCTGATTTGGATCAGCCTTCATACAGTGGTTAGTGATTTTTTTTGTTCCTTTTTTGCACTATTTGATGAATTTGCTGGTTAGCTTAAAATGTTTCATTCTTGTGAAGAGTAAATTGTTCATTTGCTGCATTGTGTAAACTGTATACTGAATATTACAGACTGAACATCACTGAGATTTACTGCAGTTGTGAGATTGAACAAATGTATTGCAAGGATTATTGCAACAGTAATTACTTTTCTATATGGTATATCTGCAGAGTTGTATTGACCAATGAGTACCCACAATATAAGATTGATCTATGATCAGGCAAAGTTCTCTGACTAGACCTTAATTTACCATAGAGCTGTTTCTGTACATGTCATATGTAGTAGATGCTTAATGGGACAGTGGTGAAGTTCACAAGCATAGGGCTACTGAGATGGAGCCCGGCTCTGTGAGTATGAGGTGAAGCCTCTGGGGACAGATTGAAGAAGTCATGGGTGTTAAGGAAAGAAAAAGTACCACAGCTTGCAACACTGCAGATCCAAAGCTGTGACATTGTTTCTGATGACTTTTCATTCTGGAGTCAGATCCCCGAGGTGCTGTCATGTCAAGACTCAATGCTGTGTCATTTCCACTGAAGTATATTATAGATTCTCTGCGTGGTGAAAATTCTGCCTTGTGATAATATGATATCGAGAAAGCGTGTCATCATTTTAATTTTAATTTTCATGATTTTAAAACAAGATATGAAGCTCCCCTTTTGTTATTATCTTGATACAAAACATAAGTGATAGATGAAGTAATTTGTACTGTTAAACAGTTTATAATAAGAAATACCTTGAGAGTGGCTGTTGTAGCCTACTGTTTTTATGCAACTCTTATTTAGCAATGACTGCTGATTATTCTCCAGTATTCTCTAGTCTTTTCTCACCCTCACTCCCCTGAGGTTTTTGGTCATGTTTGAGTCTAATTTGGTTTTCTGCCATATTGCACAACCCTTTATCCAAGTCCCCTTCCTGCAGTTTAACAGCTCATCCAGCAACTGCTTTGTCCAAAGGCAGCTTTTGCTTGAATTGCTGCCTCTTTTTGTCAATATGTTAGTTCCACAGCAATCTGTCTTTTCTGTGATTGAGTTTTCCTGCTGCAAAAAGCTCGCCCTGTGCTCAGCGATAATCTATACCTTTTGCGTACCTTTCCTATAATGTCTGGGCACTTATTATACCTTTCAGGAGCTTCTTTTATATTTCATTAGAAACCTGTTGGCACTCTAATCTCTATACTCCTACCCTTCTCTTTGTGTACTCTGTGAACTTGAAATAGGCAGTTCAATGTGTGTTCTTATAAAAAGCTTCTGCTCCATGAGACTCTGAGCTTTTTCCTAACCTCTCCAACATCTTTAACTCAGATATTTTTTTAATATTCTATACTACCTTTGACTGCATTAGCTAAGGAAACATACCAACTCTAATCTCCACACCTTTATCTTAGGAATCATGATATGGAATATATAAACTCTCAGTACCCCAAAGCTCTAATGATGCTGGAGTGCCTTCTGTTTACCAGGTCTTAGCTGTGAATATGTTTTTAGCTTCCATCTGCAGATTTAGTGTTGTTCAGTTTGTGTATTGGAACATTTTAGTACATAGAAGCGAGGCACAGCTTCCCTAACAGCCTTTTCCTTTGCCACCACCCATTTTTATGCTGTGATCATTTCCTTATATTGTTCCCATAGTGAAAGCTAAAATGAAAATTATGTACTTTGCTAATCTGAAGAACATCAAAACATGAGTGCCAAAACTTTGATACTTTTTTAAATTTCCCATCCCTTTTTTTCTTTCTCTCCCTTCACAAAAATTATTATCCTTCCTATTTAGCTGTGAGAACACACAGTCATATACCTGCTGGAGACAGTGTTCATATGTATTTCTGCCACTTTTATCCAATAGCATAAATACATTTTTATCTGTGACTTTCCATACGTAGACATGTTATTCCTCAGACATGGAATGAAGTGATGGAAACAACACTGTAGATTGACCCCTGTACATGTTTGCAATATACACTGCAATATTTAATACATCCTATACACTTTGGCCTCTTTCTAGGCACTAAAGGAATTTAAATGAATACATGCTACATGTTGGCTTTTTGTTTGTTATAGTGACTTTAGCTGTGAACTTGTTTTTGACAGTTTTATTCATATTTCTTAACTGGCAACATAACTTGGAAACTGCACTACAGTTAGACTCTGAATCTACCTGTACTATCAAGGTTCTTTACACAACGACATGATTTAATTTTAGTGTAAACACATGTCATAAGCTTTATAGTCTTACTGGACCTCACACAAACAGGAGAAATGACAAAATACTGTTTCAGGCCACAGCACTCAAAAACACACAGAAAGAAAATGTTTTAAAGCAGCCCATTTAAAGGCAAGAGCGTAGTATTGTTAGGACACTTAATTAAATTTTATTAGCTCACAATGACTCCATCACACTAACAGTGTTGTTTTAGCACTAAAAGTTATTGACTGGAACGAGGTAACACCCATTGGCATCACCCACTGCTAGGCCTTGGCTTACTATTTGAGGGTGGAAAAAAACAGGTTGTCTTTTAGTCTTTAGACTTTAATTTTGTTTCTTTTCTATATCAGTGTTTAAAATTTTACAGCCCGGTCTTGAGTTTAATTTGCCAGTCTCTCTGGTTCTGTTGCTCAGTGTCGTCCATGTTTTACACCTGTACATAAAGTGTGAGTCTCTGACATGACAAGTGTGATAGTTGTCTAAGTTACTGTTTCTTCTATGTTGTATACACTATATTACTTGCCAGTGCATGTTTGATCAAGAATGACATTGCTGTTGTATCAATGCTAGATCAATAAAATTTGAATCAGATATGCATGCTCCCCTCAGAATTGTAGTCCCATTATAATCCACACATCTTCATTGATTCAGCGCCAAATGTCCAAATAATAAGACCATCAAAAGGAAAATAAACATGTTCCAGGCAGTCATGTTCTTCATTTTTCCAAATATGAATTTCTTCCACAACTCTCAAATTACTTAACAAATCCATGAGTAACCCTTGAGACACAAGTTTGAAAAGGAGCAAAACACACTTTCTTCCTTTTGTCTTTTGACCTCCAGTCATACCAGTTTAGTTATTTGGTTTACACAACCCCTTAGGAATTTTTCCTTTTCAAAGTCAGTGATAGAAATCTAGGCATGCGTCATAATAGCGTGGTGATAAATTGGTAAACTCTCTCTGCTGAACACTGTATCTTAGGCCTGTATCATTATGATGGTGAATTATTATACCTTCCACATTTGCTAAGACACAGATAGACAGTAAAGGATTGAGACTTCTGAGCTGAGCATCTTGAGTGCCAATTTTTTGCTGGACAATTCTGACAAACAGGCATACTTTCTGGTTTTTTATTCACAAAGGTTTCAAAGAGCAAACCAAACCAAACACGGAGAATGTCATCTCTTTGACATATAAGTCTGAGAGCCAGTGCCAGTAAAGCATCTTCATTACTGGAGCTGTTGACTCATCTTTCCTAGCCACTGCTGTATTCCTCTTTGTGAGAAATTATGCTGTATTTTTGCTTAGTCTTCATTGGGCAATTCTTATTGAGCTGAGCTGAGGTCTAAAACAGAATGTATATTTTCCTTATCTCAAACCGCAGTTCTCTATTCATTTGTTTTCTGTCATACTGTCCCTTCCTAACTCTCTCCTTGGTTGTTCATTCTCTGTCTCACACCAGCACCTTCCTCGCTCTTCTCCTTTTCTTTCTCATGCTCCCTTTATTTCTCTTCCACCAGGCTATCCATTATAGGCAGAGTGTCACTGAGAAGCTTGTCCCGGTGTGATGCATTGTGTGCGGTATAATTCACAGATATGGCTTCTGTGTGATAAACACTTATAGAATGAGGGGACATCTGTCCTGTGCAGCCCTTCACTGTTCCTGTGCTGCTCTGCACTGCAATGGGCCATGTGTTGAACACTCACAGTGGGAAAGGGGATTTGCAAACTGGAGGCATTTCTAGCACCCAGCTTGAATGATGTGAAAACTTTTAAATCCCCTTTTCCCTTAAGACAGGAAATAAGAATGTTTTTGTAGCATGTGATGAATATGTTTTGTCACATTAAAAGTGTTATTCTTTATATTTTTATACAAAGGAAACATCCAGTTTCTCTCTTTTCTTTTATCTTTCAATCGTCTACTCACCTTCTGATGCTAATGTTTGATTCGTTTCCAACTTTAGCTTCGCTTGAAACCAAACCTCTCTTTCATTTCTAGGGGTCAAGGTGTCCGAAGATCTGAATTGATGATTCTGGCTTTAATTAGTATAGCCTGTTTTAGTGATATCAACAATTCTTTACAGGCTATGCTAATCTGTGCCAGAATCAGCAATGCAATTGGGACGGATGCATTTCTCCATGACGTACATTAAAGCCGTTTATTGTACTGTTGTCATTCCCCAAATTTCTCGTTTTTATTTATTGCTGGTTTTGAGTCTCTGCTTTGAAATATAATAAGAGCAACAAAAATAGTTCCTCAAGATGGATGGAAGTTGATACAGGCCCTCTGACAAGGTGCAGGTCTGCAGACAAGATATAATTTGTAATTACAAGACTGAAAAATACCAGAGTCTATATGTCTTACGTGCTCCAGTGAAGTGGCCTTTTCTGAGACATGAGTGCAAATGTCAAAGATGATGTCAGTATCTCATCCCTCCCTTGTTTTCTCATTTCACCTTTGTTGTTGGATAAGGTGGATCATTGGTGTGAAAAAGTACGGACAACACTGGCCCCAGCAGCTGCTCCCATGCTCTGCTGGTGTGTTTTCCATTAACCTAGTAGATTAGAGAACCCCTAACCTGTATACACTTAATTTAACAGCATGCCAGTCCCTTAAAAAAGTCATTATCTCTGCAAAAGCTCTTTTGACCCCCTGCAATGATGTAATGTATAATGTGTGTCTTGTTCGTAAATGCACATATGGAGAATATATCCCTTGTGAAAAAAAAGTGTAAGAAGGCTTCATTCTATCAGTTTCATGCTTTTATTTGGAACAGTTAAATTCCTTTTTTCATTGTATCAAACCCAGTTTTTGATCCTAGTTATGGTTCGCGCTTATTACGTTAAATCTATATGAAATCTAATTAAATCTAATTCAGTGTATTTATACTCATTAGTTTTATTCTTTATTCTGTATAATAGTTTCATTCAGTGCCATTCCCTTGCTGGATTCAATGAAAATGGTCTGAGTAGCTGCTCATAGTATGTTTTCTGCACCCAGTCATCATATAATGTGTAAATTGAAAATGAATTGTAAAATTTTTATTATCAAGATGTTAAAGACTGAAGGCTGTTATAACTTGAACTTTTTTTTTTTTTTTTTTTTTTACTCCTTGCAGTTTTTATTAAATACTATTCCAATCATACATATTTATAATTTCATTCCCACTGCTGGCAACTGATAAATGCTTAACCTGTGAGAAAATCTTCCCTTTGTGTGACTATGTTGCTACACGGGTAGAACACAATGTGCATCTGAGTAATACTGACATACAGGTGAGCCGCCAGTAAACCTGGGCTCTGAGGGACTGGCATTCTGCTGTGGCCTTTGATTGGCAGGGGAGCAAATGGCAGCAACATCTGGAGGCACTTGGATCAGACCCTGATAAAAATGCAGACACACACAGAGACGGGCAGATAAACATGTGAACGCACGCACATATGCACACATGCACGCACTGAGTGCTTCTGGCTTCACACTAACCCTGCAGCCATTTTTGCTTTGTCTGTCTCCGAGCAGGAATATCAATCCACCTGTGTAGGCTTCACTTTGAAGCAGCTGAGGAAGGAAATGTGCTCTCATTAACATAATCACCCCTTGAGTTTTCCTCATGTACGACCTTTAAAGCTTAACGTTTTAAGTAATTTGCCATTAGTCATTATTTAGCTTTCATGAGGGACATGATTAAGTTCTACAGTCTCCCCGGTTTTCTCTCTCTCACACACACACTATTTACTCTGAAATTTGCAACATGCTTGAGACTCAGGGTGATTGATTTAGTGTTTGGTATATTAGTCCACTGCCCACTGTGTCATGTTATCTACATCTGTGTTGATGAATCATCTGTCTTTATGGCTAACAGCAATTAACTTGCATGTTTAAGATTCCATCCATCTTGTCCAGCTGTGTTTAAAACCCTAATGCGGCTGTTTAAATCAGACCCACAGAGTGTTCGACTTTACAGAAAGCCAATGATTGCATTACTCCCCACTCTTACATCAACGTAGGCCCAATAAAGTTAATGCTGTCAGTTATCTATTCCTCAGTCAGGCTTTTATCGCTGTCTGTCTTTTGTCTCCTTAATCATTTCATCAATGAAAATAATGTTCTAATTTTTCTGGGTAATTATATTAATGTAACTATGGAACAACTTAAGTAATATATATATGTCATGATAACTGGAAACCATGTGGTGTATTTATAGATATACCTTTGTAATTTTTTTAATAGCTTGCGTATTTATGACAGTAGTTAATACTCTCCTCCTCAGTCTGTCACCTGTAATCCACTGGTCAGTGATGGACCCTGTTTAACCTTGCTGATAAAATCCCAGCTGAATCCAACCCATCAGCAGAGAGAGAGAGTAAAGTGCAGTGCCTCCTGAGGTCACCTTTCCACAGTGTTATACTCCAGAGCACCAGGCCCCTCCATTTAGCAACATAATTTGACTCATTACCTCCCTCCTCTCCAAACTGTATGCATGGAAAGTGTTATGCCTGAGCAGCTATAGGCTCTTAAGCTGCCTTACTTTATGAGGTACCTGCTATGTGTGTGGGTGCGTGAACAGTCGCACACGCTGAGTATCTCTCCCTCTGTCTCCAAACATTGATAAACCCCTCGGAGGGAAAATTTCTCTTTTTTGCATCATAGCCTGGAGCAAAAAATAAACAAACTCTAACACAAGTTCACTTTTCATTTGCACTAAATCAAGACGAGAACAAATGATAAGTAATTGGAATGCCAGTAATTTGCCAGTGCACTGAGGGAACATAAACTTCAGTTATTGGAGGTGGAGGGGCTGGGTTCTTCAGCATGCAACACAGAGTTGCATATGGTTATATTATAGTTTGTAAAAGTTGAAATTGGAAAGAATCAGGCAGTGACAGATTTTTAATAACAACTGGATGTACTGCTGTAGTGAAAACAAGGGTAGAGTGATATGACAATATATAGTATTTGTCTGCTGCCAAAAATTTTCCCATACCATTTATAGCATGGCATCTGTGTCATTAATATTTCAAGGCCATTGTGGGCCATGCTCCAATATGGCAATGTTGATTTATTTCTTTGATCATTTCATCTAAGTGATGATGCACCATTTTGATCAGGTATTTAATTTGAGGGAGCTAGACACTCGTGTGTTTGTTTTTTGTTTTGTTTTGTTTTGTTTTTATTAACAATTTATCAAAGGCAGAGCTGAAATGATAAAACTTTATTCATTGATTAATCACGGAAATAATCAGCAGATTAATTGAGAAACAAACGAATCACTGCAGTTGCCGTCCTAATCAACAGGCAGAACAGAAAGCTGGATATGGGGAGGGAGGCACATTTTTTTGACCAGATTCAGACAATGTGACTTTAATGGAGCTTCACTTCTAATGTATAATTTCTTGTTCATTTCTGGGGAACATTCGAGCCTGGCTGCCCCTTGTCTATCAGCTAAGCTAACTGCCAGTGTGATTTCTGCGGTGCAATAATGCTCGCGGCCATTTCCTCCGTGAATTATTGGAACCAAGAATACCACCCTGTCCTGCAATTAATGACACTCCATTGATTCAGCCTATTCCCTTTTGGCAGTAAAAAAAACAAAGCGCTCTCCAGAGAGTCGGTCTTCCCTGGGGATCTTTGTGTTAGTCACAGATTTCTATAGCTTAATGCACTTAGTTTAAATTTTTGTCGAGGGATATATGCGGCAGGGTTTCACCAAAATATATTAACGTAATATTAACCGTAACAGACTCTAAATCAAACCCTAAAGAGTCCAGTCAACATTTGATTTGCAGGCGAGTGCTGCCTGGTTTATTTGCAAAAGCTAATGTTGTGTTAAAGTGGATTTTTTATTCCCAGTCAAACATGTCTGCTTTTTAAGATTTCACTTCACCCAGTGAGACTGAGGTTGGATCAAGCTGGCTGAGGTCTGAATATTCATGATCAGTTCAAAATATTTGGTTGGGATCGGATAAAAATTCATTTTTACCAGTGGAGTTCATCTCATTTAGAAGTACTCATATGATTTGATTTGAAAGCCAAGATTTAAATAGTAGTGTGGATTATTTCTCTTCCCAGTGGATTTCAGCAGGAAGTCTGAGACCACTCTTTGACATCTCATAATATTTCTCCCCTTTTTCCTTTGAGGAATGGCAGCAGGTTAAGAAAAAAATGATCATTATCCTCTTCCAGTTCTTGCGCTCTCTCTCTTTCATGATCTGTTTTCCTGCCAGTTACTGTTCTTCCTCTGTCCTCTTTCTCCCTCCTGCCTTTACGCAGCGTACTGTACGCCTTATTTAGTCAGGAATAACCTTTCAGATGCACTTGCATCCGCACTCGCAAATTCACATGGCTGGCATACGGCACAGAAAGCCTTCCATCAGCATTATAGGGTGAGGAACTGTGTTATTGGTCAGCATCCAATACTGAGGGATACACAATCCTGCAGCATGAGGCAGAAGCTGAGGCTTCTGGGAGGAAAGTAAGCACTTTTATATGTACTGAGAGTGATAAAGGGGAGACGTTGGACAGAGGTTTAAGCATCATGTAGCTCAGCTATATAACTATAGTTGTGGTGTGGAGCATAAAAGATTTACCTTGAAGGAACCCCCAGATTTTGTTACCTTCGCGACCTAGATTATGGGTTGATCTGTGCACACTGTGAGAGGCTTTGACTTCACTGGTCTCATGCTATAATATGTAAAGAAAAAGATTTAGCATAATACTCTGTATAATACTCTGTTTATACAAATGACATATTTTACCGCCCTGGTGTTGCTTTGCCTTTCATAATATTTTACATTATGATTATAGAAATGCTGTGCTTTTTTTTAACTAAATTTATTTTACATATGAAACATTTGAGCTTTTTTTTTTGAAACTACACAAATGTATATCAGTTAGTTAAAATTAGCTCTCTCTAAACCAGCCACAACATTAAAATGCAGTGTACAATAATAATTAATAATATAAGATATGATAATTTAACACTGATGAGGGAAATGCTGCTGCATAATAGGCACTTTTACTTTTGATACTTAAAATACATCTTGTTAATAAAACTTCTGTAATATTACTTTAATTTTTAATGCAGGGCTTTCACTTGTAATGGAATGTTTTTACATTGTAGTTGTGCTACTTTTACTCCCACCACTATTTTATTAGATATCACCATGGCTAGCTACAAATGCTAAGAAGAACTAAGTGAAAATAGACATAAATTGGTTTATGTTTGATATATATGCCTGAAATCTATCCAATAAATAATTTAGAGAATTTATAAGCCTTTAATTTGTCCTATTAAGCATCCAGGAGGGATGAAAAACTGAGTTGAAACGGTTGAAACGGCCGATGACTCACTTCTCACAGCTGACAAACTTGCTGGGCATCTGCTCATCTGCTGAGTTTCCCCGGTGTCTCACCTCTTTAGGAAATGAATACCTTGCTGATAATGTTGCGCTCTGCATGAACAGAAGGTCAGAGTTTGCCTGAGTTTCCTTAAGCTCAATTTAAACTCTCGCACATTTATCTGCGCTGAATGATAAGACGTTAGTAGCTCCTTTTTCAGGTTTAAATGAAAGTGAAATGTCTTTTCCTCTAGCTGTTGTAAAAGGAATTGGTTATAGTTCAGGAGCAAAACAAATTTGCCTTATAAAGGTATGTTCACCTTTATAAGGCACACACATTCACCTGCACAATGCAGTCAATCCAACTTACTATCAATGAAACAAACCATACAACTAACTGGCTAGTGGATTTCTGTCTTGATTTCCTGTCTCTCCCAGTTTCCAGTTTCTGTTGGTTTGTGTGTGCATTCATCTTGCTCTCGCTGCAATGTTTCTCTCCTCACAAGTGGACCCGCTAAGACTGAAAATCTCTTTTTCAGCGAGACCAGCAGCAGTGAGTAGTGTCTAGCTGATTCTGCTGCTCCACCTGCCGCAGACAAAAGAAGAGACAATGAGCTTTGATCTGATCTGATTCTGATAGCCACGTCTGTGTGTAGCCATTGACAAAGAAACGCCCTGGTGACATGGCATTAATGGCTTCAACAGGACAGCATAATGCAAAAGCCAATATCTCAGGTCACCGACTGAACCATGCTTATGAATTTGTCCTTGCAAAGATGCAGCATAAAGGAACATGAATGACAAACATTATTTCAGGATTAAACGGTAATGCAGGTTTGTATCCAGCTGCTCTAATCAAACCCATTTCATGAAGCTGTGAAAATGAGTGAATTTTTGCATGTCTAAAATCAAATGCCCTTATATCATCAATCTCATAACGTAGGTATGTTGTTCAGTCTGACAGGCCGTTTTAAAACTGTCACAGATATCTATGGACAAGAACATCTGAAGCGTTGAAAAGCTGTGGGATTTCACTGGTTTCTGCAGGGAGGAGAGCAATTTAAAAGGCAAAGACAGAATGGGGGTATGGAAAAGCAGGGGCAGATCAAGAGAAGAATGAAGTTAAGCAGAAGAGATTGATGATGGTGAAAAAAGAGAAACAGAAATCTTGGAAGTGAAGAAGAGAGGAGGCGGTGTAGGTTAATCAGAAGAGAGATAAGAGCAGGAGCGTGAGCATACGGTACTGCTGGAGGAGCTGCAGCTGTCCCTTGTCCGAGTGGCTGGTTCAGCCAGTCTAATTGATAAGTATGCATAGATAATAAAATCTATAGCCATCAGTCTTCGAGTTATAATCTTTCTGTGGCAAACGCTCTGTCACGTGGTGGGTAAGGGTAAAAATGACACAGAAAATGGAATCATGTTAAGTGACTGCACATCCACTGGACTTAATTGGACTTGACTGGAAAGAGGGCTGAATAGTCACATTAGCTCCAGCTCAATATTACCGCTGTATGAGATGTGTGACAGGTCTGTTTTGCCACTGACATAGTAGTGTATACCGTTTGTTTGTATGACCCCCCTCACCCCCCCACCACCACCGCCTCCCTTAGATTTGGAGGTCATATCCTCGATGTCACACTTAATCTGTAAAGCTATGCGTGACCTGAGACGCAGAGCGTGAAATTTTACATAACGCTGCCAGAATTCAAATGAGATTCAAATGACCAACGTGACCTATTAGCTTGTTATTCATGCTGTTGGTTTTAGCTTGTATCGCTCGTTGTTTGAACATTGTATACAGCCAGTGTATATCATTGCTTTTGCAAACCACACCATCTTAAATTAATATTTTCCACAGTGATTACATAATAATTTAGTTTGTTATTGTTTGTTATCTTTTTAATCTAATAAGATTCCAACACAAGCCACGGTTTTGCCCAGTGTTTGGGTGGCCAATACTTGGCATAACTCAAACATGAGTAAGCCAAGACATGTTTCATAACAAGCTGAGGTTTGCTACAATCAGCAAATGGCTCTGTAGTCTTCACAGATTGCAAGTTACATAGCAAAGTGACACTGTCCGCTAACACAATTACAGCACCAGGACAGTGGTGTAACCGACACCTGACCTAGCAGCCAAAAATAGCATGTCATTTGTTTGTTCGCAAACTCAATACAGGTCACATGTGCTGTGTAATATCACCAAATTCAATTCCCAAGTGGGGAAGTGGAGGAGAAGGCCATAAAATATGTCTATACTCACACAAGCCGGAAATCTGACTTCCAAATGACTCCATGGATAATTTAAGGTTCATAGCAATAAATGTCTCTCATGGCAGTATTTCATTAGGCGAGGCACTCGGGTTATAAAACGCTTACTTGATTCTGTTGTCTCACCTCCCACAGTTAGAACACTATTTCATCCCTCACATGAAACGTTATCTCAGCCTGTCCTCAACACCTTAAATGCATGTTCACCTCACACTGATTTTATAATGAATCAGCAAAAAAAGCGCTACACAGCAACCGCCAGCTGAGAAATTGACTGGCTGCGATTGCGACTGTCAGCATTGTGAGCAAAGCATAAAAGAGACATGATATAAACTATATAGTGATATTAAGTGGTATTTCTTTACAGCACAGCACACGTAGTCTCCTGACTCTCTGCAGCTCTGCCTGGGGTGACTGATGTGTCCTCAGAGGAAGAGCCTAGCTTCCTTAATGGATTTTCGCTTTTATAAAAGTAGCTTTCCATTTAGTGCCTTGGAATGGTCTCAGTCTGAATTTAAAGTGACACCATGTTGTGAGGACCGGCTCCCTTTTGGGGAAGCCCTCCCCTGTTCTTCTTAAGTGACTGGGATTACTGAAACTTGGCACGGAGTGTTGTGGTGTTCAGAACTGAGCCGTCGCTCGGTTTGTCAAACTCTTGAAGACAGCTCAAAAGTTTCCTGTCATGGAAGTGTCTGTAGGTAGATGGGTGTAACTCTGAGCTGATAGTAATTCTGTCTCCTTATTGAACAGGTGCCTGTGACTCAAAGATGAGGCTGTTAAATTTATTGGCATGTGCCTCCTCTGATATACCACTGTGGCAGCTATAGTTGAAAGGCTTCATGCCTGTCACTCTTCATTTCTATCCTCTCTTCTGCCTGTTGCACTGTATATTCATAGCACTACAAAATGTGGTTTGCTTTACGCATATATTTCATGCAGCAAATGACAACTGACTTAGTGATTTAGACAGATTATTAAGTATACCATATACAAGTGGTACTTGTCTTGTTAAATGAGTGCTATTGCTTAATTTTAACCTGTCAGCTGTCACTGCTTTAATTGGTACACTCAGTCATAATTGTCAGGATTTGTAATAAGTTGATTATTATTTTGAAGGGTGACTGCCAAAGCCTCTGTAATGTCAAGCAAATGCGCATCATGCATTTTGATGTGGAAACACTTGTCATTCAACTGAGGTGGCAGGGGTTTCACAGACAACTGAACTGAATACCTTCTCTTACTAATGAGCCCACAAAAGACGGGGTAATTCTGAGTATCCCCTGCTGTGCAATTAGGCTTAAAGTCTGAAAATAATAAGCTATTGTGGTAATTATTTTCCATTGTTTGTATGTGTAAATGTGTGCCAGCGTTTATGGCTCGGTGTTTGATTGACTCCACAGGTCTCTGTATTTTCTCAGCTCTGCCTCACTGAATATGTTGCCATACTGAACATTAACACCTGAAGAAAAGCAGTGTCGAGTTTTTATTTGTCCCGCCACTTCAAAGACATCATCCTCATATACCAGTCTTAATTTCCCCTGGACATTTTTTTTTCTTTTCTAATGATGATACTTTTTGCTAAAGTCTTTTTCAACTACTGAATGACAGCTTTAAAATGAGTTTCAGGGTCAACGATAACAGAATGTAGGAGTTGAAGGCAAGAATCTGTTGCTGGACGACTTGAGTCTCACAGTTCTATTATTCAGGTTCTGTCTCCATCATTATTTTGATAGAAGAAGAAAAGAGCATTCCTTTCATTAGATAGCAAAGGCAGGGACTTTTCATTGTGATGCATCTTAGGAGTGGTTCTGTTAGATCTCAAGAAGTTTTTAAAGGGAGCCGCTGATGTTTGAACAGGGGTCTTCATTCAGATACTTCTGCTGCATACTAGCTCTGAGATAATGATACTCAGTGAAAAGAAAATTACCTCATAAAGCTACTGAAGGTTTAAAGATTTTTATTTTATTTTAGACAATAGAGAAAGAGTTTTCTAAGCCCCACTGCTACACCTGTCAAGCTGGTCCTACTGCACTTGATGGCTACATGCATACATGATGTTGAACTAAAAGACTGAGTCTAAAGCTACACGTCCCAAACAAAATGTCAGCATCCTCACCAGTCGATGGTCCATGTAAGAGACACAGAGCAAAGAAGAACTGTTCTTGTGTTGCAGTTCAGAGCTAGTTAGTCCTTTCCTGATAATGATAAATGTAAGACCAGATTGTTTTTTTTTTTTTTTGTTCTAACACAACCCTGATTGGCTGCTTTGTGTATGTACTTGAATAAGCAAGTAGGAGGTTTGAGTCAGGTTTTATTCTGCAAAAGAAAAGGCCTGAGGACTGAGGCCTCACCTGTATGTTTGATGAATTTAACACCATCTTGGAAGTCAGCTTCAGCAGGAGTTGCTGGAGTGCAAACATCCCCAAATCCAATAAAGAGCAGGACAGAGCTGAATGTGACATTTTCTAATGAAACCTGCAAACCCACAAAATGTAATTAGTTAATGCCATTGGGTAACCTTAACCTTGGGTTTGTAAAGACAAAAAAAAACATCCAGACTCTTTAAATACTGTAGCCCCATACACACCACCTCATCCAGTGGAGAAATCCAATCCTTAACAGACGTACATTGCCCAGTTACAATTGCTCATTTTTGTCTTTTTTTATTCAGTTTCAATGATTCGTGCCACTGAATTTAATTTCAGTTTTAATTTCATTTAATCTTGCACATTTTGTTGAATGCAGCCGAGTGTAAGATGTAAAGAGAGGAAAAAAAACAAACAAACTAAATGTTGCCACATTCCAACAGCAATTATTTCCAGCTTTAACTCCCTCTCTGAATCTCAGCACGGCCGTACTTTACCATCATTCTGCATTGAGGAGGACAGAGCAGTGGAACCAGGTGGAACCGACTGTAATTAGACCGTAGAGAGAAATGATGGACACGCAAAGCAGTCACACACAATTTACTCCAGAGGAGAAGATACATTCCCTGCCTTTTCCGCCCCAACACCTCCATCCCGCACTGCAGCCTCCCACAGCTCCACCAGCTCAGTCAGATGTTAAAACCACATAATCACCTCACTCCATTATAGGTCATAACAAGTTTTTATGTGCTTATATTTTTCCTCTTACCTTGACCTGCCTTTTCTCGCCTCTCACACCCTAATGTCATGCCTTGTTACCTACAGTGCTTGTGTTTTCCCTGGCATCTTCTTTTGTAATATTTCTCTCTTCAGCTGCTGCAACCTGTTTGCTCTTTCCCACTTTTTTGTTCTTTTCCATTTGTCTTTCCTCTCAGCATTCAGTTAAATAGATTGTGTTCTCCCATGGTTTGCCTGTTATGGGTTTATGTCACACACTGCGTACTCCAACATATTTGCAGTGATTTTTTTCACTCATGGTACTATCATTGTCATCACCCTGAGCAACATAGTTTTAAATCACCTTTTTCTCTAAAGATTATTTTTCATGATAATGGGTAGTTTCATATTGGCAAAATGCCTCTTGGCATAGATGGTGGCGCTGTATTGTCTCCTTCCAAACTGTGCGTTTTCACATTTTAACAGCTTGGCTATCCATCACACATGCTGTGTTTGTCTGTCTCCAGGGTAGAGGTGATTTATTATCCCACTGGAAATTACTGTGCTGATGCTGCTGTCGTTTGTTTAAAAAGAAAACACCCGAACTCTGAAATGCTGGGAGGAGAAATGGAGTCTGAGATGTATTATTTTATATTGATAATCTGCGCAAATTAAAGTAGTTATTTAATAAGGCCTACTTAACCGAGATCTGTTTCTTGAAAGAATGAAAGAGGCCAAACCAAAGACAATTTGGCTAATTTCCTCTCTGTCTTGGTTTTACTCTCCAGTCGCCCCGATGTAGTGTGCTCAAACCTTATTATGAATTACATCCAAATTGCATCATCTTGAAGGCATCATGAAATTAGTTTTTACCAAAGTACTCTTTAATTCCATGTCTACTCTTCCATTTCCACATTCAGTATTAGAATTAACATTTATTTGCGGATGAATATTGAAGAAGACAGGCCTTGCTGCTTTCACTCAATAATGTGCCAGCAGGCATCCACCTCAATTAAGGAATAACTACAGTTTTGCAGGAGTTTAAATGTTCTTAAATGGCTCTAAGTAGCTAAGCAGTAGAAGTAAACTAACAGGAGAAATAAAAGTTTTATATATTTTATAGTTGGAGTAAGAACCAAATGTTTCTTGTTCCTGCGAGGAGAAAAAGTCAGTATAGAGTTGACTGTAATGTTCCCAATTGAGTATTGATGCACTTTTCACCACTGCTGAAGGTTAATGATGCTCACACTTAATGACAAACCTATCACTCTCATACTGTAAATGAGTAACACCTGCCACCTTTGAAAAGTGTATTTGTTTCCACCGTGTTCCCTCTCTGTTTATTGTCAGCTGCAGTTCTGTTTGACTTAGACAGCTTCTTCTCAAGTCATGAAAATGAAATTTGGTGCATAAATTCATGTTTGCCTCAGGATGAATTGTAGTATCCTTGATGATCAGGTCTACATTTTAATTTGTCCAGTATTTCACTGGCTTCTGTGGCATGTTAACAATCTGACATTAACATTTAACTCAGAGCACCTGTGTCGAGCCTTTGCAGAAGTCATGTTTAAAATTCCTGTGACATCAATGATTTCTAAAAGGCTATGTGGTCGATTGTAAATTCTTGATAAGCAAAGCAATATCAAAGAAACGGATTTATGAAATGGTACTTGGTGCTCCTTCTACATGGTTAACAAACTACGTCTGACTTTTGTTGATTTTGGCATTTAACGTTGGATGTTTCATCCAAGTAAGACTTTGTGGCAAGCTGGGACTTGTCTGTGTGTGCTGGAGTGTGACAAATGCAGAAAGGAGAGAAACAGAGACTGGATTTGACAAATCTTGGCTGCTGTTATTCAATTTGGCATGTGGCAATTTTTTATTTTTTTTTGTGGATATTTCATAAGTGCGGAGTTCAAAAAAGAATTTACTCCAGCGTGAGGTTTACCATCAGAGCTACTGCAGATATTGCTGCTTCGTACCTGAAGGCTAATGCAAAGTAGGTATTACTAAGTAGTTATGTAGCTGAAACATACTGTACTGTCATGAATTAACTATCCAAAACTGAAAAATTGCATTGTGTAAGAAATACATAGAAAACATTTCCTTATTAAATTCCTCAGAAGAAATAGGAAGCTGTCATCCACCTTTTCTTTAGGAGAACTGACTGAGTAACATATAGGACATGTCATTCAGGTTCTTCCGCAGATAAAAGTGGACAAGATGCCTGAGATTGGATTTAGGGATAAAATCTTTTGCAGCAGTATTCAGGAGAGAGCTACTAGGGTCCATTGACTTCTCCCTCACCTGTTTGTGAATGATGGGTGGGGGGTGAGGTCAGTCGGAAGGTGCTCTATCATCCGTGCCAAATCCTGTACAAGAAAACCCAGCGACATGGATTGATTGGCCAGATAAACAAAATAATGATGATGAGAGTGACTGAACACTGAACACACCGGAACTGTGGTCCACTGAGCATTTGTCTTACTCTGCTTTTCTCATTTAACTCTCTGGTTGGGTCAGTGGAAGTTAATTAATTTCCCTTCACCTGATTTTATCTCTGCCACACAGACACCTTTTTGGTGTGGGTTTTGCAGATAGTTCTTTTTAAACATGAAATACCTTCAGGTGTCATTTGTCTAAACAGTGCATTGCATATTAATGTAGTATAAATAGAAGAAATACTAAATATTTAGAGGGTAAATTACAAACCTTCTGGGGAAAGAGTTTATCCTTTATGACCATTAAACACAATAAAATAAATTAGGCTTAAACTGAGCCTTTTGTTGCAAGACCAGGAATTGTCTATGATCTACAAAGCTGTATTGAGACTGTTATGGTGGCTAAAGCCACAACCATAAAAGTGGCCTTGTGTGTGCTTTATGTTTACTAAGATAAAGTCCCATCATTCATCCTCAAGACAGTTATTATTATTTACACCAACCAAACAGACAGGAAGACTGACACTTGGACACTGAGGTTGTCCTTCAGACTGTAAAAAGCACCAAATAAATACTCTAACTTCCCTGAAAACCATAAATACTGCACGCTGAGCAATGTGCACGACTGTGTGCAAAAACAACATTAAAGTTGTCTTTGCTGACTCTGTCCAAACTTGTGGCTCAAAACGAACACTGTACAGACGGCCTGTGATAATGTAGGAGGCGAGGGAGGTCTGTACGGTAATCGCTTTAAAAATTTAATTGGGAATGTGATACGCAGTATGAGATGGGCAGATACTGCCCACTGCTGAAGCACAGAGCCAGTAAAAGGAATCCACTATAGTCAGTCACATCTGATCAATGAAATGTCATCCAGCCTTGTCCCTCCTCCATCTAACCCTCCTGTAAGAGCAGCCATATCACTGCACAAATCCCTCAACTGAAAGCAGCTGAGAGACAAAGTTTCAGAGGCAGAGGAGCTCAGAGAGACAGGAAGAGGGTGATTAAGGGACAGACAAAGAGAAACTACAAAAGGATTAAATGATCAGTTTCTAATGTGCGTGTGAAAGAACCCTTACTGTCAAACTGAACTTGGTAGGACAACTGTACGATAATGAGATATAGAATAGAATATAACCAGTGTGAACAGATATAGTGTGGGTGCCAAGTTGAAGCTCAGGTATTCACAAGTATCTGTCATTTTGAACAAATTTAGCCACTGTAATTTTAGATATGACTAATTTTTCAAAAGTAATAAGTCTGTGCACCTGTCAGATACCTCTAGAGGTTAACATCAGCTTCGTAATTTTAATTTTTCCTTTCTTATGGCATATTAACTTACAATTATTAGTGTATTTTGTTATTGATATTTAGTATATTTAGTGTATTTCGTTATAGAAAAATAACTGAAATGTCATTGTATTTTGTTATTTTTGCTTTGTAACTAATTACAGCAGACACATGAAAAGACTATAATAGCAAACATGAAAAACCTGGTCCTTTCAGACCAGTATAACTGACTTCTTCACTGTTTCAGAGAAAAGTACCAGGTGTCTCTCACTAACACACTGATGCATGCTGTACATGGAAAACATTAATCAGGGATAAAACTTACACAGGCCTGTTAGAATATAAGTCAGGAAATTCTGTGATATGTAGCCAATAGATTGTAATAATAGTAATTTTATGGGCATATTCATGGTCATTATTGACACATTTGTCAGAGTTACCTGGAAACAAATTCCTGTTTTAGTTTACACTTTTTAAATGATCAATTTTCCACACTTATTATACTCAGATGCCACTTTATTGTTCCTGGAACTGGTGAATAGTAGATTAGTAGATCAACATATGCACTGTTACATAAATTCCCTGGCTTAACAGGGGTGAGATGTCACAAATTTCTTTCGCAGACTCCCATAATAGAGTATGAGATAATTGCCCCTTGAGCACAGATGCCTAAGAGACCTGCCCTCCTACCTAGCAGGCCCCCTGCCCCCCGAGTTAGCAAGCACATATTGCATGTTGTCAGACCAGAGCCTTAAAGTCCCCCAGAAAACCTGAGGGGACAAACACTCCCTGTGGAGCTGTCATAATGCTCTCTTTGTTCTGATATCTTTGAAAGGGAATGGGAAGACTGTTTCTTCAGTTTTTTTTCTTCTATTTTTTCAGTTGAAGAGCTCTTTGACTCCTCAAGAAAAACCGTTAAGTCCCTTCTCACAGAGGGTCGGTAATCCATCCATGCTGAGTCCTCTGATAAAATAGATGTTCTCATTATATTTAGGAGACATTGCTGCTTAAATTTACATACTAAAGAGGGAAAGACTGATTTTGTTGATATTAATATAACTCTATAAAGTTAAGCAATTAATAATTAAATATAATAAATGCAAATACGGCACAGTGTTTAGAGACAAGTGTGTTTACATAGCAGTGTATGCTAATTAATTAATGAATTTCATTAAATAATGGAACCATTAGCACAATTGCTTATGTTTAGTATATCATAATGATCATGTTAGGTGATTAGGCAGCTAAAATGCCTCGTTAAGTAATTTAGAAGTAATTTTGTAGTGTACCTTTTTATTAAATGCTCTAATTAATAGATTTCTCTCTCTGCCCAAAGTCTGCCCAAGGAGGACATAAGATCAATGACATGAATTAGGAATATTCAATACATCTATTTGCGCAAAAATCTTTCATAATTTGCTCCCTCTCAGGAAAAACTCCACTGGCAGGGAAACAGAATAATCTTTGGCAAACACACATAAACAGAACATAAGCAGCTAGTCTTAATTGAAGTTAACTGGCACCAGGTTAAGACGTACATAGATGATAAGTTAGAGTTCACTCATGAATTTACCTGGTTTTACCTCTCCAACCTGTGAGGCCTACATGTACGCGGAATGTTCTCTTAAGTGTTTAAAGATTCAATGTAATGACTTAATGTAACAGCTCATGTAAAAAACTGACACTGTAACATCAATAGATCTTCAAAGTTTGCAACATTTAAAGCAAACTTCTCAGCACTGATGTTAGGAATAGTGTATTTGTACTGATTCATAATTCATATAAAAATGATTTGAGCATAAACATGACAATTCTTGATATTCTGTTGACTGCAAATTTAAAAAAAATGTCTGCAAAGAAAGTAAGCTATCTGTTAACTCCAATAGCCTGTGAGTCGTGTCCTTGACAGTCAGTGGAGGCTGTGTGCAGAGATGACAGCTTCCAAATAAAACAGAGAAACACCACCTGCAGTGTATCAAAGTGGTTAATTATCTCTGGGGTTCTTATTCTGTAGAAAGTGCTTGCCTCTTTGAGGGCAGCTTATAAGCATTTATTATCATGAATATATGTTAAAACCATAGGGAAATGCAAGATTCAGTCAGGAAAGGCTTTTATGACTGCCATTCTGGCTGTTTCTCAGCAAGTCTGCACCAAGATGCTTCTTCTTCCCCTGTCAGCACGCTCCGCGCCATCTGCGTAATGCTTAAAGTAGGGTCAGTTTGTCTTTGGAGAATGAAATTGCCTACTGTGATGGTAATTACATATTTCAGATGTTACATGTCAAAGCACATGACAAATAGAAAGAACAAGGCACTTATATTTAGTCTTGTAACGGTAATATGCATGTTCAGAAGAAAGAGAGAAAGTGAGAGAAAGTGTAAATAACAGCATTATTGTCATTTCACACCAGCCTACGTTTCTCTTGTTGTCCACCAAGGCAACCTGTCACCATTCCCCTCTTAATTCCACACAGTCAACACAGCCTGCTCAGCTGCCTTAATGTCACAACTGAATTAAGAAGGTGGTAGAGATATTTCAGATCTCAGGGATGCAGAATCCAGATTTTATTGCACAAACGCTCCCTCTTACCAACCTAAAATGCAAAGGGCTGCAGTTTTGTTCTCTTGCCTCTGGCGTCAGGTCTCTTCAGACACATTTACAGCAAGCAAGACACACCTGTGATGTAACCTGTGCCTCTGTCCTTTAAAGTTTGATGTATGATCTCAAACTTGCCCCACTGATATACATTAGTACATGAATAGCAGGATTGTTTGTCTACCTAGGCGCATAAGCCCGAGGCGTATAAACTTACAGTCACTTATCATGGCATGCCTGAAATAAGAGTGCTTGTATATCAGCATAGATAGTTGTCCCTTTCAATTTATGTCAGTATCTTCATCTTGGTTGGAACAAATATCCTGCGTTCTGCAGCATCTGTTGACAGTTTGTTCACATGGAATATGTTTGAACGGTTCAGCGACCAGCTACCGTCTGAGAACGTCTTGGTCCTAACATAACATACTGTTTGCATACAGGTGGAAAATCAGAGCATTAATTCGAATGTGGATCCTGGGAGCAACACCAGCCAGTAGACTGCACTTCTGAAATATCCTCATTCTGTCCTCCCCTCAGAGTGAGAGCTTCTTAAAAAGTATTCATTAAATGTCCACAGCCCTAGCAGTCATAGGGAGCCCAGTATGGTATTTTTGGTAAGCGTACATTAACAGGCTCTAAATTTAACACTACCATGACAATGGAAAATGTTCATTTCACAGAATCTGAGGCATAATATCAGCATAGCCCAATCTGTGGCCATCTGTCCGCTATATCTTTCTGCCTATGTGCTTAATGCCAAGAACAAGCAATTTCAATTTGGTTCAAGTTAAAAGATAAATTGGATGGTAACACTAGAAAGATAGTTTCTCATCAGTAGAAGGTCATGGCAGCATACCAGTCTAAGAATCCCTCTCACCCCAAAAAAAACAAAAACCAGCTTACATGCTTTTTTCATTATTTCATTTTTTTCATGAAAAGAACTATCATTCACTACCAGCAGAAAACTTTGTTGATTCTTGCAGCCAAAGTATCTGTTTGGTTCTGTTTATCATCAAAGAAAAGTTTCTCAAATGGTGTAAGAGGAGATAAAAGCAGAGACAGTACACCACAGAATAAATGATAAGCCTTGGTGAAAAGATCCTTACGCTATAAAGGACATTTTTAAAGCAGAAATTTATAAGATGACCCGGACATTCAGTTTTTTTCTGGCTGCAAAATGGCTCCGACAACGGCTAGTCTTTTTTAGGTTAAAGAATGCTGCTCGAACATGTAGGAGGACATAAGGTCAGTGGTTTAACTTGAAACCAGGCCTCATTGAGCTTTACAAAACTGTAAGATTTTTAAATCAATTCTGCTGTTGCAGGGAAGCTAGTGTCATTTTGTGCAGTCCTGCATCTGGAGCTGACAGAGCTCGTGCTCAGACCAGGGGAATAAAGAGCTGCTGTAATCCAAGCGTGATGAAGTAAAGGCATGGATTAGTTTTTCCAGATCAGGAGAGGGGAGTGGGAGATGTTTTTCAGCTGAAAAAACTGACCTTCTGTTATGCAATAAGTTCATGTGATTGGGAGACGGGATTCTCATTGAATTGTTTGTTTGAGTTTTGCCATGTTTACAGAGAGGGTTGCTCTCTCTCTACATGAAGCATGAAAGGCAGAGTAGCAATGTGTCACATAGACAAACAAGACAGCGGGCCAATATGTATCCATTAATATGACAGGTCCCGGACGTGGATTTGCCCTGAAATTCCTGGTTCAAACTCCTGTGTGCCCTGAAAACCTAGCAATGAACACGAGTACTGTGTTTTCTAAGACCTAAATCTTTCATTGATCTGGGTGTACAGTAATTTCGTCACCTAACAACAGTGAAACAGGAAATCTAATGCTTGTTGAGTTGTCAGCATACTGAGTTTCAAGTTTTTACAGGAGCCTGAAAAGTGAGAATTGCACATGATCCTCCTCCTTTTTTTTTTTTCTAACCTCCTCTGACCTGCATTTTTCCGCTCTGTCCAGATGACCAATTCTCCAAAAATGGCACTTTCTGCAATGTTTTGCATGACACAGACAAAAATATTTGACATCAGGGCTTATTTGGGATTTGTGTTTGCACATGAGGGGAGTACAGTACTTTAATGTGACTTTTGAGTTTTAAAGTGAATGATTCTGGCCATTTTGGGACTTGGAAGAAGGGTAGATAAAATAAGTTAATGAAGCATTGCGTTAGTTCAGGCAGGACATGTACTGTAAGTCATGTGCACCCAGCAGATGATCATCAGCTGATCCAACAAACATCAATCACGTTCAGTGACTCAAACAGGGCGATTGTCTGTTCAGGTTGACAGCTCCTGATTCATCTCTCCAGTTCACATCTTTCAGGTGTTAGAGCTAATAGAAAACACATTTTACTTAATAATTACACCAGAAAACATGAAGGAAAGTAATTTTTTTTCCTCTGTATAAATTAGAAATGTATCAGGAATTAGAATTATTAATAACATACTGTTATTGTATGATATTGTTCCTGCCGATTTTTGAGGCGTGTGAAAGTTTTAAAATATAATGTTCTGGCAACACTTTTTTCCTAATATTCTCACCACCACATTAATAATAGCACTATGTACAGTGGACTTATTTTGATTTCCGTGCGTCATCAAGCTGACCTTTAACGTAGGCATTTGTTCAATATTTACGGAGCTCAATGACCTGCATTTTTCAGTGAGATAAACCTTTCCTGTCACAGTTGGGCCCTTTCATATTAAATGCTAATACACTGCAGGCATGATAATCTACCAGATAGAAGGCCATCATTTACTAAATGATTCATAAATGTTTGCAAGAAATAAGTGTTGAAGAGACAGTATGGAAGTATAACACAGTAGGTGCAACAGACAGTGGCAGCTTCATCAGGAACAAAGTGCAACATTAATTCCACCGAGTAAAAAAATAGAAAGAGAGATAATGAAATATTATCAGTCATATCCCGGCCACTGGGGGATTTTCCTTCCTGCTATATGTTTCTAAGCTTCTGCTTAAACCATTAGCCCATAGAATGAAATTCTGTACAGGGGATGAGATAAAGGGAGGAACTGTATTTCAGCAGGGCTATGATTATGCATTAAAGTTTTAAGGCTACAGCATGGCTGCAACCTCTGGATCATAGTCCCGAGGAATGACTGAAACACTTGGGTGGTTATGCTGTTTATCTTCATCCACCTACCTCAACAATGAGTAATATACTCACTCTCAGCACTGTTTAAATAAGTTTAAGGGCCTCAGAGCCTCCTCATTCAGTGTTGACATCTGAAAGAGACACACAAGAGACTCTAGGGTGAGAAAAATGGTCCAGTTGATTAAGAGAGAGGTAGTTCAAAGCAGAAAGAGCAGAAAACGTCATTCCCGGTATTGCAGGAGGCAAGAAAGGATAGATTATTATTTTCTGGCAACAGATTCAAGTGCTTGAACAGGGAAAAAAGGGTGTTTTTTTCCCCCCAGGAGTAATAGGAGTAATAGACTAATTTAATGGAAATTTTAAACCTTCACCGTTCTGTGCTGGTTTCTGTAGAACATCGACACAGTTAGTGATGTTTTGCTGGTTTTAGCACACATTATTATGAAAGTCCAGCAGTGAAGTATCAATAAACTCTGTGATTTACGCAGCAAGCTTTCCGGCACGAAGCCTTTAGAATTACACAACACTGCAGGTGAAATGTGATTATGACATATGAAAGTTCTTAACTTGTGGTTTATTTTTGACAAATACCTGTGTTAGCCTTTATTGTACAAGTGGTATCGTACGTTGTGTGTTCTGTAAGTCCTAAGAAGAGAAGGCTTTATAATTTTAATATCAAAACAGTTATCAATATCAATACACTGATGACACCTGAGGCAGAAAATCAACAACAGGTGAATATTTATAGAGCCATTACTGCCCGAATGTAATTTGGTCGTATGATTCCTTTATAGCCCGAGACAGATTTTTATGGCTGAACCACCCACATAATATTCAGGGAGTCTCTCCTGGTCTGTGTTGTCTCTTGCAGTGAGTGCTGCAACTCATATTAGCCAAGTTACAAGTGCAACAGGAGTCAAAGAGAGTCTTTTTCCGCTCAGCATGGCTCCGTACAGTATCAGAGGCTTATGAGGATCTCATCACTCTCTATCCTCATAATGTTCCTGTCAGTGTGCCGGATGGGAACTATTACATGCCACAGATCATCATTCACCAGATGCAGGGGCCCCCATAAATGTTTCATTATGCAAGATATTAGTCCATTTGTGTATAATCTCAGTGGTTTCCCTCATTATGCTAATTTCAGAATGTGTCTAGTGCTTTGTTGTTAGTTCTTAGGTTGGGAGAAGACAAGAAGCTCCTGTCAAAAGGATTATACTTGTCCACTATTCAGATTTATTTTACAGTGTGCCAGTTTTTGATCTCTGGCTTCTTCTCAGATTAGCCTCATTGTAATCTCGCCTATGTAAAGCCCTTGGGTATGAATGGACTCTTTTTCATGTCTCCCTCCTGTGTTGGATGTTTTCTGACAGACCAAGAACAACAGGCCTCGGCAGCAAAAGCCAATTGTCAGTGTGGCTGATCCATCACTCGTGCGTCGCCATTAGCATTCAAGGTTCATTAGCCAGTAAGCACCCAATATAAAATATAATTGTAGGCTATAAACTTTGTTGAGTCACTCGACCACTGGCACCCACTGAACGTGTTTCAAAATGAGGGCTCTTAAGATGCCTGTGTTCTCAGTATGTGGACTCCAGGTTTGACATATGACCAAGAGCTTTTGTTTGTCTTCATCTGTTTTTTGTTTTTTGCTTGGTTTATTTTTTTAATGTGTAACATCAACCTGCCCAGAGACTGCAAATGAAAATAAGCTTTTTGGCAAAATCTTGCACATTTTCACCACACGGATTTTAGTGAGTGTGTATTTCCCTGATAGATGAATAAATTAAGAGCGTCTAAAGTGTGCACTTTCCCTACATTCACACAACACTCACTTTTGTTTGCTCTATTCTGGTGCGTTTAGATTGAACGTGAAGCAAATTTTTGTCCTGGTGGACTGTTTGCACAGTCTGTGTTTATCCAGCCCAAAGAGCAAATGTATCTGCTGTATATGTGTGTGTGCTTGTCTGACAGCTCAGACTCCGACTGCTGTCAAAACTTACGAAAAACTGCAGTTCTTTCTGTTATTATCCCACCATTTCCACTTCTTTCTTTGGAATCCCACTATTTTGCCATTTATATACACTCTTAAAACTTCAATTCTGTGCTCCCCTAAAAAAACAAGCCTATAGGTTGTCTGTTAAAGCAACTTTTTATAACCTGTAGTTATGTTTTATTGTTAGGCAACCTCTTGCAGTGGTAGTAAGTATTATGGGAGCAAAGGAGGAAGTCAGGTGACAAAATATGCATAGAGAGGAGGTTGGGGTGGATGGATGGGTCAACAAAACACAGGATTTTGACACAGGAGACTGCTGTTTGTGTCCCATTTGAAATCAATACTCATTTCTTTTGACCGTGACTATTCCACCAACCAACTGCATGTGTATTATTGTAACCATGACGACTAAGGTTGTACCTTAATGAAGTATGCCATGATCTTTCCGTGAACCTAAAAGCTGTTTTTGTGCCTAAACCTAACCAGATTGTGACTATTCCTTAAGCTTAACCTTGTGTTTATATTGTAACCATGACAACTGAGGTCCAGGTGTAGGGGCGCTATTTCATGACACGATGCTATGTGTCACCTCAGAGGGTATGGGTCCAAACGACCTAAATGGTCGTTCTGGTTGGAGTATTATAGTTTTTGTATAAGTATGTCCCTGTAATCACTACCCAATCCAATATTGTTTTGTCTTGTGAATTAAATATTTCACAGGTATATTAAGACGTCAGAGGATCAACAAGAGAGGTAAACACAAATAGATAATAGTTGGTTTGAGATGCTGTGTTGGCAACCCCATTAAATATTGATAAAAAGAAAGTGAGAGGCAATCAGTTCTGGGTAAACTCAGTCCAGTACACAATGACCTATCCAATGACATCTTCAGTCTTATGATACACACTGCTGGGACAGCTCAGACTGTAGTATCAAAAGAAACATCATTCTGTTTATCTGCATATTCTGCTCAGTTCAAGTTCTGTGTGTGCATGCATGTGTACAACAACCATATGTTCCAGGCCACCTTTGGCACTTGTGCACATTTATGTGTGAGCAGGTGATTTTTTTTTTCTTTTTATCAGATCTGTCTCTCCAGATCTACACATCATCTGGAGCTGGTTAACAGAGAATGGGCTTTTGATACTGAGAAAGACAGATGACACCACAAGGATTTCCAGAGATTAGGGAATCAAATTCAAAAGCTTTTTTAGGCTCCAGTGCCATGTACAGTGATGTCACCTGGGTTGGAGTTATTGGATGAAATAGGATACACCCTCTGCCAAGTTGGTGGTGGGGGTGGATGGGGAAGCAGCCAGAAAGAGCAAGGAGGGGTGGAGTGGCTGAGGAAGCAATGTGTGTATGTGTGTGTGTGTGTGTGTGTGTGTGTGTGTGTGTGTGTGTGTGTGTGTGTGTGTGTGTGTGTGTTTCCATGCCTCTGCAAGTGTTCATGTTTGTAATACAGTTATCGCTTTGTTAACTGTCTATGTAAGCCTGTCTACATCCGCCAAGAGAAGTGTTTGGACTGTATTATAACCAGTCAGCACCACCTCTCTTTGTGGCAATATGGTGCTTGGATCATTTTTGAGACTTCCTTATAATCACCTTGTTGACTCTCTGCCCCCACAAGTGTTTGAGCTTTGGCAAGTGGTCATGTGTGTGTTTGCATGCCTGTAAGTGTATTAGTGAAAGGAAGACAGAGTCTGTGATAGAGTCAAGGTTTGTATGGGTGTGCTTCAGTCCATATGTGCCTGTGTATATCAGCCTTATGTAACACATGGGTGCATGTGGTGTAGAGGCAAACAGTACCGTGGTAGACATGGTCTACATCTTCTGACAGCCCTCTGTCCTGAGATGGGGAGTCAGTTTTGTTCCTCCTCTCTCACATAAACACATAATATCCCACTGCTGGATAACGTACACTCGCCGAGCAGGAGGTGTGACTGTTTACGTCTCCTTGCACATTCCTAGTCCTGCCACAGTATCCTTTCACTTTCCTCCCTCTCTGTCTCCTGTACCCCCTGCACAACCCCTCATATCTGCCTCCAGCATTTAAAGACCCCTCTTTTCCTGCTGAAGCATGTTTACATAGGAGTGAGTGTGTGTTTTTTTCTCCCTCTCCGTCTCTTTTGAGTGCCTGTTCAATAGGCAGATGGTTGCACTTCCTTTTAAGGATTGATCGCAATAGCCTATCACTTACATGTGTATAGCATCTGTGTAGGGTTGTATTGAAGTACAGGCATAAGGAGCCAGGCAAAGGGTCATGCGCTGGAATTAGGCTTACACGAAACAGCATTGTTTCTCAGAGCGTGGTATTTCATGGTTTGGATTGTGGGAATTGTTAGAAACTAGCTGTCACTGTGGCAAATTTAATGCACAAGTTCATTCCTTTCCCTCGTGTTCCACTGTGACATCCACCATAAAACTCAGCCTAATTTCAATGACAGCAACTTTGCTTTTGTTTTAAAAGACACACGAGGTATGCACTGGACCTCATCCAGGTTTAGATTTATGGTGAGAATGAAAGAAAGGTTAACTTCAGCTTTCTCCGTGCCGTCATTCTCAAGTGGCCGCAGAATTTTGGTTTGACATATTCCTGAGCCATTCTTCCACTGTCTCTATTTTGCCTCTCTATTTTTCTTCCTGTCTCTTGCTTTCACATACACACATACTACACAGGCATGTCTAAGTATCTTAAGAGTGCCATGTCTAAAGAGTTCTAGCAGCTTGTTACTGAGGCTGTCAAAAAGCATGGAGACCCACCACTGAGGTGAGGATGTGTGTGAAATCCCATGAGCCTCTAGCACTGGTCAGATGCATAACAACATCCTACTTCTCTTTCCACGTGCAGGGATTTCTCCTCACATCTAGCTACTATAATACAACAGCTGAAGCCTGCAACAAGAGGAGTTCATACTGTGTATAATACATTTTGGGGAAAATTTGGGCTGCCTAGATTATGTAGGCAACAGACTAAAAAAAAAAATGTTCACTGACACCTTTTTTTTTAACAAGTCCTCCGATTTAAATGACAGAGCGTGCTGTTATAATTTCCTTGTAGAACGACACACATTTTCTGATCTGATGCCTCCATCAGCAGGATGTCAGTGCCTTCTAAGACTCTTACAGATCACTATCAGAAAAATAAACTCTTTTACTGATCTGACGCAGCTATGGTTTAAGCTCGATTAGTTTTACCCACAAAAATGACTCAGTTAGAGGTAGGAAAAGATCATAGTTTGGGTTAAAATTAATAGGGGGCAATCATGCTCATAGTTAAAAGAAACCAGTGTTGACTTTTGGAGGAAGATGGGAAACAAACAGTAGTTTCCTATATCAAAGTCCAATGTTTTGTTGACCCATCTAGCCAAACCAACCTTCTCCTTCAGGGTACTTTGTGGCTCTGTAACAACATCACGCTATTTCCTACTTTGCTCTATGGCTACCACAGTGCTTTGTTACTCTAACATTAACATATGTAGTTTTTCGGGGCATTCCCTGAATCAAGTGACGTTGTTGGTTTTGTGGGAGGACAGTTTGTTTTGAAGAACTGTTTATATAAAACATATTGGAAAAATTACAGGTATTTATGGTTATGCTTGGGAAACTAAAAAGCACTCGGTATAGGTTCAGGAAAGATCACGGTTAAGTATTGAAAAACTCAATATTAACCTGAAGCATGAGACAGGACATGAACCATGGTCTCCTGTGTTGAAGCCAAGCATTTTGCACAACCATCCATCCATCTCAGCCACCTCTCTGTGCCTTTTGCTGCAGTGCAAGAATGTTAAACTTCTTCCTGTATTGTAACTAAATGTTCCAGTGAATGTAAATCATGTTTGCAAATTAGATGCATATGAACATTGGTGACATGGCTGCAAAATATGCAGCCTTCAACATGTTCAGATTTAGAAGAACAAAATGTAACTGTACTCATAAAAAAAATTAAAAGAAACCTTTGGAAGAGAGGTATACTACTTAGCTTACATTTTGCACCTCGTAAATAGTTGTACTGTCCCTTTACCTGCCAATAATACAACAGAGATCTTTACAAGTAGCAGGATTTTGGCTGGATCTCATACACATCCATCCTTGGCACCCTGAATAACCTCTCACACTGATTATTATTTCACTTCCTCACATTGTTATTTTATCAGACAAAGCTCCCGTCAAACTGCTGTCTGTTTATGGTTCGTGGTGCCAGTGTAAGCAGGACTCAGACACTCTGCTGCAGTAATCTGGATTGCAGCAAAAAAGACACCTCAATAAAAGCAGATCTCCTGGCTGCCCACGGTCATAAAGGAGAATAAACAAGGTTAGGGCAGAATAATTATGCTGAGCTGCTTCCTGGTATTAAGGGACTGACGAGAGTTCCTCAGTTGTACAGACACTAGACCAGTTTTTCTGGCTCTCCAGGCAGAAGAGTTTGGTCATATTTCCACTTTCCTTTTAAAGAGCAAGATTCTCCCCAGATGACTAAAGTATTATTATCTGGTGGTAATGTGTCTAAAACAACCATAAAGTTATTGAATGGCAACATGTATGACTTCTTACTGAAAGATTCCTTATGACACTAACTAACTAACTAACTAACTAACTAACTAACTAACTAACTAACTAACTAACTAACTAACTAACTAACTAACTAA
>JBBMJY010000003.1:7676728-7718834 GCA_037833715.1 Toxotes lorentzi
GTGTGTGTGTGTGTGTGTGTGTGTGTGTGTGTGTGTGTGTGTGTGTGTGTGTGTGTGTATGTGTGTGTTTGTGTGTGTGTGTGTGTCAATTTGGGAGGTTTATGGAATGAAATGGACTTTAAGAAATTAGGGTACCCTATAATACAAACACACTTTTTTATATTTGTGGTATGTACATATAGTTAACCAAGCTGTTCCCATATCCACATTTTGCACATGCACACATCAGAACTTAAAACACCACAGTAAAAATAAAGGCACATCAAAACTTGAATTGGATAGAACATGCTTCTATGCAAAAAGGAAGTTCCTAGTCTTATTATCCAATTATCAATAAGTGCTTTGACAAAAACAGCAGGATCTTCTGTTTATTGTTTTCGTTTCCATCACGAAGTGATCCCCAATCAAACAACAAACAGCACTTAATACTCTCCAGGATCACGTTGCTATTAGCTCTCGCAGTGCTGTTTTCTCTCTCTTTCATCATTAGGTTTTGTCCCTGCATGGATTTCTCTGTCTAAAATGTGCCTTCAGCCTTCTCTTTCTAACGAAACACTACATCAACTCTGGTGACTAATTTATTAACACCATGAATTTGAAATGATCAAACTGCCACCTAAAATCTATTTGTACAGGAGGAAATGCCAGATTACCTCCCAAGGTTTTACAATTCTTCTTCAGATAATTTATTTTCCTATGTCCTCCATTTTGTCTGCATGCTACAAGCCCTTAATTGTTGCCTACATAATGTTACAGCCTACCAATGTCATTATTAATTTCTTTCAGCCTTTGAGCTTGTGTGTGAACCTACTGTTTTCTGGCTGTTGTCTGCCATGTTCTTATTTTAGATAAATCAATCAGAACACAGTTTAAGCAATGTTACTACAAAATATATCACCAGAAATCTGTTTGACTGTGTGTGTGTTTGACTGACAGACTGACGGACACCAGAGCTGACACCAGACAGACACCAAAGCTAAATTTTGAATAAAAATCACAGGCATGTTAACCCCACACCTGATCTGACAGGAGAGAACCGCTCCTAGGCCTAGTGAAATGCAAGGTGTAAACCCAACATCTTTACAGACTAGGAAACCATGTGGGAAAATGCATTACCTGTGTATAAGTGAAATGTCTTTGCAATTTGCTGGGTGTCATAAGAAACAGGTGTTGATTGCAATCCTTCTCTCTAGCTAAAAGCGTTGGCTGTCTGGCCTTGTTGATTCAGATGTCAAGTTGTAATTTAATATATGGCTTGCAATGTATTTACAGTGTGCAAACAGATCCTCTGCAAATGAAGTTACAAGTGATTGTTTAACAGGAAAGATAAATTAGACATCTTAACATCTTTTCAGCCTTTTCAGACACCCAGCTTGGTATATAATAGGTTTCTAGCCTCACCTACTGGATATAAATAGGAATGTCAGCTACTCATATGTCCTTTCTCCATTTCATTCCCTCTGTCACTCTATCCTTCTCTACCTTTCTACTTCTCTCTTTGTGCCAAGTCCCTCTTCCCTCCCTCCCTCTGAACCTTCGTACCTCCTTTTACTGTCTTTCTTTCTCTCTCTTTAGAATATGCCAGGACATAACAATGAGCTCCAACAGCACAGACCCTGGCTTCTTCCTGACTGCCAACACCTCACCACCAGTGGCTGCAGCCTATCCACAATCCAATGCTCTCCACCAAGGAGGAACTGGAGGAGCCCCGTGGTTGGTTTTTCATGTGAATACCCTGGATGATAATTCCTCTTCCACAAGCAAACTCTTAAACCTCACCTCAGAATCACAAAATGGGAACAGAACTGCAGCCCTCGATCCCTTGGGTGGCCACCCTGTGTGGCAGGTTGTCCTCATTGTCTTGCTCACAGGTATGCTGTCACTGGTCACCATCATCGGCAACATCCTAGTAGTGGTATCCTTCAAGGTTAATCGCCAGCTAAAGACAGTCAATAACTACTTCCTGCTGAGCTTGGCAGTGGCTGACCTCATCATAGGGGTCATCTCCATGAACCTGTACACAGCTTATCTTGTGATGGGATACTGGGCCATGGGCAACTGGGCCTGCGACCTGTGGCTGGCTATAGACTATGTGGCCAGCAATGCATCAGTTATGAACCTACTGGTCATCAGCTTTGACCGCTACTTTTCAATCACCAGGCCTTTGACCTACCGGGCCAAACGAACCACAAAGCGAGCTGGGATCATGATCGGCCTTGCTTGGTTTGTTTCTCTTGTCCTGTGGGCCCCAGCCATCCTGCTATGGCAATATTTTGAGGGTAAAAGGACAGTACCCTCAGATCAGTGCTATATTCAGTTTCTCTCAGAGCCCACTATAACCTTCTGCACAGCCATGGCGGCTTTCTATCTGCCTGTGACAATAATGAGTGTTCTCTACTGGCGTATCTACAAGGAGACCCAGAACCGTTCAAAAGAGTTAGCTGGGCTGCAGGGCTCGGGGGGGCGTGGTGGGGTTGGAGGGAGAGGTGGGAATGGCGGGGGTGAGAGAACCCGTTTTGTCCATCAGACAGGAAGTTCTAGAAGTTGCAGCAGCTACGAGTTGACCAGGTTGTCGCAGAGGAAGAGCAGATGTCGTGAGCTGGTTGGCCGCTTCCACTGCTGGCCTGGGGTTCGTTCTTGGAGACCTGGTAGCACACGAGGGGAGGGTGATCCAGATCAGAGCAGCAGCGACAGCTGGAACAACAATGATGCTGCAGTCTCGTTGGACCACTCTGGGTCTTCAGAGGATGAGGACTGTGGGGGCACAGAGATGATTTCCCAGAGTCATGCTATTTTTTCCATTGTTCTCAGCCTACCTGGTATAAAGGCTGCTGTCAACTCCCAGCTCACCTCATGTGAGGATCTGGATGCAGCCTCAGAGGAGGATCCCCTCAGGGGAGCCGAGTATAAGCGGGACAGTCTCTCAGCAGTCACCACCAACACCACTGCCACCACAACTCCTGATGGAGCAAACAGTTCAGAAAATAGCTACCACCAACACTTCTGTTCACGCAAGATTCAGTCAATGCCCATCATCCAGACTACGTCTAACCAAGGCTCTCTAGATGGTCCCCCAGCAACTGCTACCACTGCCACCGACAGTACTACTACCAGCACAGCATCCAAATCCCCCTCTGTCCCGATGTCCTTCAAAGAGGCAGCTCTGGCGAAGCGTTTTGCAGCCAGAGCTCGGACTCAGATCACCAAGAGGAAGCGCATGTCCTTAGTGAAAGAGAAAAAGGCAGCTCAAACTCTCAGTGCCATCCTCTTTGCTTTCATCATCACATGGACACCTTACAACATCATGGTGCTGATCAATGCCTTCTGTAAAGTTTGCATCCCAGAGACCCTGTGGGCAGTAGGGTACTGGCTGTGCTATGTCAACAGCACAGTCAACCCCATGTGCTACGCCTTGTGCAACAAGACTTTCCGTACAACCTTTAAGATGATACTGTTATGTCGCTGGGACCAGAAAAAAAGGAGGAAGCAGCAGTTTCAACAAAGGCAGTCAGTGGGCTTCCACAGGAGGATTCCCAGGGAGTCTACGTAAAGGACAGGAGGTTTGATAACGGAGAATTGAAAAATTTTGCATAAGACAAGGAAAGGGAAGAAGCATCCATGTAGTTATTTCTGTGGAGTTTCTTCTACTTAGAGGTCCTTGGTGTGTTTCTCTGCTGGTATGACAAACACAGCAATCCTATGTGGTGGTCTTCAGGTGTGTGTTTGTGCCGGTGCACCCATTTAGCAAAGCTGTGTGTATGTGTGAAGGGTTGTTTAAGGTGAGGTCCAGAGATGAAACCTTTCCCTCCGTCCTTGGAGAAACCATTTCACACTAGTACAACTGAGAGAAAAGGAACTGAGTGGAAATAATAGAAAAGGGCTTTAAAATGCATTGCAGGAGAATTATTGAAGTGCAATTGACACAAGGGGAAAGGACTTCTTTGTCACGGGGTTGGGGATTCACATTTCTTATCATTTCTCTCTGTGGGTAACTAGATCTGTAACGTGCAGAGTGGTTTTGCATTTCAAACAAGACTATGGATCTGTTATAACTCACTGAAAGCCAAGACAAAAACTATTTTGTGTTTGCAGGCTTCATTGTACGGATTCGACCTGCCATCCTCTTGACTGGCATGTGATTTATCAGAACTCCTGTACATTGCCTTTCTACATGGATATAGCTTTCCTGTGTCTGATGGAGTATAAAAGTTCTTAAATTGTGTTCTTACTTTTCGTCAACTGAGATATTTTTGTGATATTCATCTTTGGTTTTCTAGATATTCCTAAGATTTTGAGCCAGTCTGAAAATGATTCTTCTGATGAACTGAGTTGGCACCACAGTCAGTGAACTGCTGTTGTGTTCAATGTGAACTGCTGTTGTGTACAATGTGATTATTGTGGTTTTTATGGTGGAGACAATAAGTACATTGGTTGTGTTTTATGTACTTGCGGTTTTCTGTCAAGAGTATTGATTATACATTGATGATATTCTGTTTGTGTACATTTGGATATTTCTGACTTGATACACAATGATTGGTTGCACACACAAAGAAGTCCATTTATAAAGATGTGTGTTTTGGTTTTACACTATCTTTTAAATTTCTACAAAATGACACTTCTAAGGAACTCTTTGTAAAAGGCCACCCATCTTTGATATGGTAGAACAATGGCAGCCTCTAGTGGCTTGAGGGAGACCTGTTGTACTGGCACTGTCAGTCCAACCTCTAGAGTGTAGTATTGAAATCCCATTCTGCTAATATGAAGACAAAACTAAGATTTTTTTTTTTTTTTAATCATACTTTGGCAGCAGTTATGCAGAATTTAAGCTGTTCGGTTTCATGAATTGGCTTGTAATTATTACATTTTCATTTCATATATCTAGAAAAGAATGGCTGCAGAGATTGAATCAAGAATATTTAATTTTCTGTCATCATCTGATCTTTTCTTTTAATATTTTATGATTTATGGGTGAAGTTTTTCTTCTTTAAAATAATTAAGACTTACAGCAATTGATTTGTAAATAGAATTGACACCTGTCTTGGTCTACAGTACATCAGGTTTTTCTACATAGAAAGTGGGCGAACACCACAAACCAATAAAAGTCAAAATAATGATGCCAGTCAACATAAGGATGGCTTATTTGTAATGCACATGTTATTCTTATCTTAGGTAGATGTTTTTACATTGTTGCTGCACCCAAATCTTTCAGTATGAATATTTTGCAAAAGGTATTGGAGGCAAAGGATGAACTGTATCATGACATCTGGCATACTGAGGAATGAGTAGATTGGATTATGTTGGATACAGTGGTCATACATAATGGTATGACTTACGTGCTATATGCAAAAGATATGTTAAAAAAAATATCCCATGCCTATCAACAGTGGATATTTTGTCTGCTTTCAACACTATGTGATCCAGTGTCATAATGCACTCTTCATCAAAATATGAGATTTTTGTACTTAAATATTGGGAATGTAAACTACCAAAATGGTGAACACAAACATTTTGTTACATTTCAAGTATGCCAATCATACTCATATTTTAAGTCAATAAACAAACAAAAAACTTTTTGACAGAAATTATCTATTTTTTGTGTCATAGGTCATGTCATGAATCTTTTCATTTATTTCATTTTTACCATTATTTTCACAGTGTGGATTCACTCAGAATGCTGAATGAATTAATGTTTTTTCACTGAGTATTGCCCTGCCTCACTTTGCCATTATTACAAATTCACATCTGAGACCAGTTTTATATTGCGGCCCCTGAGCAACCAACTAGACCAGTGTAAGGCACTTGAGCAGTAGCTGAGTGAGTGTCTGCATGCTTTATTTTGTATTTGTAATGTTATCTGAAGTTAGCCTTTTGCCATCAGTGCTAAAAAGTCTGTACTGCTGTGAGCCACTAGTTATTTGTTCTGTATCAGCTGAAGATATGTGAGGGGGATATTGGTACCTTTTTTTTCAGTGTCACAGTCCATTAAGTGCAAGTTATTTTAATTTTACGGCTAGCAAATGATGCCACAGACCGCTACACTAACTGTGTAATATTATGTCTGTAAGGATGTATTTGAATATATTCACTGTTATTATGGCCTCCATTGTTTCTGGGAGACTTGTTTTAAAGAAATTTCCTGCAATATTGTTAAAACAGACTCTGCAGTTGATAGTCCATTGTCTGGAGATCACAAGCAGTGTCATGTATAACCTTATTTTAGCAGAGTGCTGCGTCACTAAAAAAGCTAAATTGCAATACCTGCCACCCAAATGGCAGCCATTGCACGATATGTCAAAAAATTATTTATATTCATGAGCATTCATGGTGTCTTCACTCAAAACCAAATCAACAACTCTGGACCCTTTTATTATATAATGCTTAGTGATTCTCTGGCATTCTTCACCGATAGTTGTAACCTGTTTTAGATTAATTCATCAAACCTTTGCTCCACACACCAGGTGTCTAATGACCTCTCCCAAAAAAGTAGGCTTGCTGAATTTCCTTGATACATTTGTTTTGTCACACCTGGAACTTGAGCAAATCTGGGGAAAGATAAATGTTGTCCATGATGGTGATAGTTTCAGATCACTGACACAGCTCTTTATTACAATTTTTTGTGAATGTTGCTCTAATCTTCCAGTTGTAAAAAAAATAAAAATAAAAATTTCTTTTTCTTCTTTGACTTAAAAATTCTGTAATTTAATTATGTTATAGTGTATCCACTCTGATCAGAAACCTGTAGAGATTAAAGTTACAGACATGTGTGGTAACAGCTTTTGTTTGGAGGACACAGCTGAAACGCATTTGCTGATTGGAGGGATGGACTTAAAAGTGGCTCCAGGGTGCACCCAACTAGAAGCAGAAAATCCTGATAGACTTATTATTGTACGTGGAGGTGGAAGCGTTTGTCTAATTTTTTTGTTACATATGAGCCTCAACATTGTCTGGCACCATAATAACATTAGTACTGAGTGTCTGATTTTAACCAGAAACTGAATAAACACAAGAGTGGTCTTTGACTGTTGCACAGCTCTGTATGTTCCCATGATGAGGCCTGATGAAGTTAGTGAGGGGAGTGTCAGCCAGTGCTAATGGGAGATGGCTAAGGAGACCAGACATGTGATGAGGAAAATACCAACTTCATGTGACCCATGGCTAAGGAGCGGCTCATAGGCGAAGACAAACGCCCATTTGTGTTGTTTTCTCCAGTCAGTGCTGAACCACTGAGGAGAATCCACCAGTCAGGCAAGTAAACTCATTTATGATATTTTTTAAAGAAAAATTCAGGGAGCTTTTCCACTGTCTGTCTCGTCTTTTTTGTGTGTGTTAGTTTGACTAGAAACTTTACAAATTTGACTCGTGCTGCAAAGTGATTGGATAATGTTTGTTGGTTTTTACTAAGAACAGATCCCAACATGGTCTTAAGTACTCAAGAAGCAGGAGAGGAAACTTTGATCAGTTATTTAGTGTTTGGACAAATAAAAAGTTTTCAGGATTGTATGTATATCATTTATTTATTGATTTGTGTGTAATTAGTTAAAAACCACTTTAAAATAAGATAGGGGTGGTAATCTTTACAATTAGTGTTAGAAGGCTTGACTTTGACTGTACCACACCCATAGGCATTGATCAGTTCTCATACATGCCTTGGTATAGACCCACACACACATACATGTCCAAATAAACATCCACTATTTGCTCTAAGAGATGTTTGTTAGTGAAATGTTTTGCAGTGATAATATTGTATGTAAATAACAATATTGTGTGTCTAGTGTAGATGCAACATATGTGTAGATGAACAATTTGTAAATTCTGAAAAAAGAAGCATGACACTGATTTTGGACAGTTAATTAATATTTGCTATATCATTATATTAGGGCTGAAAATTGTGACTGTATTCATTATGGATAAGTCTGGCAATTATTTTCTTTATTAATTGATTATTGGTTTTGGTCTATAAGGTAGATTAAGATGAGAAATTGTGAAAAATTACCATCATAGGCCCAAACTCCAAAGATATTCAGTACACTATCATGGCAGCTAGTATTGTGAGAAAACTGAAACCACAAAATTTTTGGTGTTTTGGATGTCACATGAATTTCAGTTTAGGTTTTCCTGAATCAATGCAGATGTCTGTGTCTGAGAAATCAAAAACATTTATGTAAGTGATGGACACAAAATTCTCTCAAAGTGTAAAAACATACAGTGGTAATTATAGTAAAAGACTAGTAAAAGTCTGCTCACTACAAGAGAAACAGTTAATGATCACAATAACAGAAAGTGTACAGACTGCATGGAAACAGGAAACATAAGACTTCTTAGAGATCAGGTTGCACTTATCTTCAACTTCTCATGACTCCACTCAGAACAGATTGCCTTGCCTCTGTTAAAATGAGTCAATGTGATTTTAACCTTCTTTTCTCTTTACCAGCCTGTCTAGATCTTCTCCCCTCTGGATGAAGCCACCGTGCTCAGGATGCAGACTATTAAGACAGTGGAGACCCAAGTGCCCTTTCTCAAAGAGAGTTTCTTTACTACCACTTTCAAAGGAAGGAGGAAGAGCAGCATTACCAACGTCCTCCGTAAACAACAGCACTCACTCCTTAATCAACACCAGACGCAACAGTGCATTTTAGAGCATCACCAGCAGAATCTGAAGCAATTTCTTTCCCCTTCGGTTGAAAATGCACAAGGGCCCCGCGCTCCGGAGCATCAGCGCCTTGCTCGCTCGACGAGCAGCCCGTTATGCAAGACAGACGAGTGTGTGGAAGCAGATGGGGATAGAGAGGAGGGGCGAAAAGAGAGGAAGGATCAGAGAGTGAGAGAGACTGTGCAGGGGAGGGAGGGTGAGCATGCAGTGAGTGGTAGTGAGCCCGTGGCTGTCAGTGCCAGTCTCCTCCTCCTTTCATCATCAGCATCAGCAGCGCTGGGGGAGGCAGCATCATCCTCACAGCAGCCTTTAAGTGTGGTGGGCAGACAGCAGGGATTAGGCAGCTCTGAAAGGGCTCAGACCAACAGAGAACCAGCATCAGTAGCAACCCAGGACGAAGCCCACCATGCCCAGCATCGACCCCAGCAGCATGGCCTGTTAGCCAAGGGTGTCCGCCTGCTCAGGAACATGGGGAACCAGGAAACCAAGCAGAAGAAAGGAGGAGGAAGTGGTCGAGTAGCAGGGGATGTCTCCTGTGATGGTGATGCAGATGAGAGGGAAGTGGACAAAAAATCTAAAAAGACCACCAGCAAGATCATTAAAGGAGGAGAACAAAGTGGTAAGAAGAAATCAAAGTCTGAGTCAAAGGGTTCTGTCTTTTCTGGCATGAAGATCAGGAAGAGTTTGTCTAAGGTGAAAGGGTTGTCTAAGGATGACATGTTGGAAGATGAGAGGTCAGCACACTTTGCCAAAGCAGAGCTCAATCCCGGCGCAGAGGCAAGCCTGTCCGCTGATGAGATGGGAATGGTATCAGATGTTGAGGGGGATCTAAGCTGTTTGGCTGCAGAGAGTCACCAATCCATGGTAGATGAGCTTGACCGGAAGGCAAGCTCTGGGTCGGATGCTGACCTTTACAGCTTTCACTCAGCAGCAGCTGAAAATGAAGACCTGCTTTCTGACATCCAACAGGCCATAAGAGACCAGTGTGTGGCCACCAACAGCGTGCTGGAAATGGTCACTGGCTACTTACCTGATAGCTCGACCCTTGAGGGGAACAAAGCTGTTGAGAAGGTAATATCTCCCCATCTGGATGGGGCAGTTGGTAGTGGAAATGCAGCTCAAGAAACAATCACAGAATTTAAGAACGTGGAGAATGAAAGCTGTGACATACCCATATCAAGAAATTCATCTGGTCCAGAGTCTCTGAGTGAGAGTGGTCCACCATCTTCAGCCCCAGACACGGAGAGAAGCAGTGGCAGCCTTTTCCCAAAGACCAACAGCACGTATAGCTTCCCTGATACTACAGCGACCACCACGTCGTATGAGAGTGCTGAAGAGCCCCAGGAAGACCTGGAGAGCCCGGTTTTTCACCCACAGAATTGTCAAGGTAATCGGCCTGCACAGAGCAAAAACACATGTGTGCCTTGTGTTCGCTTGGATCCCGTGGTGGCAGGGGTAGGGCCAATGGGGCCTCACAAAAGTGTGAGTAGCATGGACCTGTCTAGGGAAAGAGAGGAGGAAGAGGAAACTGGGAGACGGGACTTCCTGTCCCTGAAAAGGAGGAAGAGTAGTATGTCTATTAGCCACTTAACAACAGACAGCTCCTCTGTTTCTCAACCTAGACGGACATCCTCCAGCTCCCCCTCCACTGTCAAACTCTACCCACCAGTCCATCCCTCCTATGTTAAGACCACCACCAGGCAGCTCACATCTCCAATTAGTTCCCCCATTACCAGCCCCCATGTGCCCAGGAAAACAGATACCACTGTTGATCCAGTGGAATCCGGCGGGGCCCAGGGATTTCATAGGCGCAAGCAGAGGTCCTGCTCCATTGCTGGGCCCCTCGGTGTGTCTGCAGACTGGTCCCCAGAACTGGATGAAAGAAGAGGAAAGCAGGGTGGCAGGGCCAAATTCCCAGAGCAGAAGACACCAGACAAGAATCACATAGGTGGGACTTACTGGACACTGGGCTCCAGGAGAGCGCATTATGGACGGCAGACCTCTACCACTACAGTACCCTACCTGGATGTATTCTCTGGTGAGTCACACGTGAAATGGGTAACTGAACTTTTGCCACACATAAAGCTCAGTCAGGAAAGGTATAAAGGACTGATCAGTGATAGCTCTCTGTGTAAGTGTGAAGAAGAGGTATATTTAGGTTGCTTGACTGGATGGTGTGAATCAGGAGGAAGTAGCCTCTTCAATTTTGAACCAACTGGGTGATAAGGGGTTGTGTGAAAACATGAATGAACAGGAACCAGGGGATCTGCCTCAAAGGAAGTAATGAATGAGGAGGCAGAAAAGAAAGGATTAAGCCTGAAGCAGTCTTCCAGACAAAAGACACACGCAGGTTTATGTCAAAGTCGTATTCAATATGCAACAAAACCTCCATTTATATACCATTAGCTAAAGCCCATTTTATACTTTAGTGTTTGCATGAATTTAAATATATATCAGACATAAAGAATAAGGCTGGTGATGTTATATAGTTCTCTTCCTGTCAACAAATCCCATAGAAAGTCCAAAACCAGTAATGTTTGCACCTCTCTCAATATCTTCCAACTCCCCCAGTCTGTCTTTGACACTCAGCTTCAAACCTATTTGTTTATATAGTCTCATTATAGTCTCTAAATAAATAAATAATAGTTTCCTACTACAGCAGGACACTGTAGCTCTTACTCAAACAGGAGTAAACAGTGCATTTGTTGGGGATTATGCAGATTATTTCCCGCATGTGCAATCTGTGTATGTGGGGGAAACTAAAGATAAACAACAGTGCCCATATTCATAGCAATGAAGGAACTTGTAACCCAGTGCAATGGTTTGATTCATCAATGTGTTTTTTTCATAGTGTTCTGCTAACAATGGAGGTCCATGGCACAGAGGTATAACCTGCGGCAGGTTTAACTTAATTCAAGTCATAGTAGGGTAGTCAGACCAATACATGGTTGGTTTTTCTTTTCATACAATACAAATACAAATATATGTCACCAGACTTGCCCTTTAATGTAGTAGACTATTGTCATTCATTTTATTAACTGCTCTGCTCTCCCTAAAGCAACCATTTCCTGACCAAGCAATGTATCTGAAGAGAACAAAGATAGTTCATCATTTATTCCTGTTGTTGGTGGGAATCCCCAATGGGCCGGATGTGACTCGCATTAATTTTGCTCCAAGCCTGATCCTCATTTGAGATTATGCAATGGTATTGTGAAACGATTATGGTAATGGCCACATGATTTAAATTCTAATGAAGTGGGAATGCTAAAGGTATGATTTTAAAAAAGTACAATAGCTCATGAAAACCATGATGGAACAGTGGTTGTTCTTTACTGAGAAGTGTTTTCAAAACAAATGCCTCCTTCTACTGAAACAATGCCACTCTGTCCTCCTTTCTGTTGTGGTGCCTTTCAAGAGCTCAGCTGCTCTCCACTGTCTGCGCCTGTGCTCATAAATCAGGGGACTGAATGACTACACTACCACCCACCCACGGCAATGCCATCCTCTGATTCTACTGGCTTAGACAAAAAAAAAAAAACACACACACACACACAGTGTGCATGCTCGTGGATGCTAAATCCAAGTGACAGTTTATCTGCTTGACAAAAATAAGTCATGATATGAGGTCCATTCGCATTTCGTCAGGTGAATTTACTGTAGCCAAACAATTGAGGTCGATTGTATCTCAAATTCCCTTTAACCTCAACATTTGGCCTGTCTGGCATTTCGTAGTAGTAAAAAATATACTGTCCTGTTCTTATTCACAAAGATTCTGGTCGTTTCAGCACTCAATCACTCACTAATTCACCACTTCATGTGATACCCATCAGTTCAGCAAAGTTTCCAGGTCACATACAGCCCTTAGGAGACATTGAAAAGATTCAGAGGAAACAGGGGAAACAGAAAAAAACTGTCAAAAAACGGACAAAATGTTCCCCAAAACTGATAACACAAATTCTGTATTTAAATACTTGAACCTGAACTGATCTGACTCTGGATTTGACTCGTATATAAAACTTATGTCACACAGCTTATGAAACACAATCAATTTTCAGGATTAGCCTTCATTAGTTTTTATTAAACACAACTACAAAGTACTCAAAGGAAAGTCCACAGGACCATGAGTCATGGGACTTTGTTAGTTCATTTGGTGTTATCCCCTGAATCACATGGTATAAAAAATATTAAGCTAATCTGACCACATTAACAACTGTCTGTACAGTGTGTCACGGTTGGTCTTTCCAAAATAATAGAGCTGTGTTTTCTTTAAGGCTCCTCCTCCTTTAAGGATCCTCTGTTGATGTCAATATCTTTTCCAAAATCCTAACGATTACTTCTGCTCCTGCCATCATCAAGAACCAGGGTTCTTCCTTATCTCTGATCCAAAACTGCTCTGTTACTGTGAGAATTCTGACACATTTTGATAATATTTCTCACAGCTCAAACTTTTCTTTCTTATTCTGGTTCCATGGAGAAAAAAAAGCTCTTCATTCTTTGCATGCAACAACACCACAAGATTAAGCGGTTTTAAGGTTTTCTCTTTGACAGCTAAAACACACTTTTTAGTTTATCCATCACTGTTTTAAAACCAAAATTAGTGTTATCATTACATGTAGTGTGTGTAGTTGCTTGCATCTTGAATATCAATTCTTTACATTCTTTGTGTGGCACAATTAACACTATCTCTCGTCACCCACATGTAAGTGGTGTGAACAGAGTTAGGTGTTTAATTATCACATCTGAAACTGAGATTTCTCTTCAACTCTTTGCTATGCTAGCTAAAAATAAGTAGTGTAAAAATATTCCAGAATAGGGATTCATTTCTCTGAACATCCTTCTTCACTTAGAAAATGGAGCTCTGTATTCTTCAGGCCAGTTTCAGTCTTGCACTTCACCTCATTCCTGTTCCCAGGTCGCACTCTTTTGGAGAAGCTGTGTCTGCATCATGGAGATGGGTCTACAGAAGAGGAGGCAAAGGAAATGTGTCACCGGATGTTGGCCCAGGGTCTGCTGCACCCCTTCAGCGACGGACCCGCAGAGTTCCATGGTGACAGAACTGCCTCCCCAGTCTTTAACGTAAGACCTGTCTCTTCACTGTCTGTCATCACTCACAGGTTTACAAAAATGACACAAGCTTTGTTGCTTCAGCTCAGCCCAAAGCTGAAATAACTTTGCAGAGGGTTTTTGTTCACTGTACAGAAATTATAGGAGCAAGTACGTGACATTCTTACAGCTTACTACAGTTCGCCAAGTTGTGATGTATCTTGTTAGTTATTGTCCCAAGGGCTTGAGAACAAAGTAATTTACATTTCTCTCCTTACCTCTTCATAACAAGTCATTGCCTGAGGATAGAATAACATTGGCTGGTACAAAAGGCTGCATGTGCTTATCAGATGAAATACTCAAAGAATGCGGTAGACATTAACTTAAATATCATTATATGGGGTCGTGCAAAGCTTATCCAGTATGTGCCCCCACACATATTGCTATGTTACTGTGATTCATCCCAGAGACATTTCATCATCTGAGGAGCAGTGGTGCATGTTGTTAGGGTGACCATGTGAAAGCTGATTTCATGAATTACTTAGACCGAATCTCATGTGCATCACATTCGCTTGTACAGTTCACCACTGTCACTGTCAAAGCCATTTCTGTCAAGTCCCCCTTCTACACAAACACTTCCTTTTAGTATGTGTGTATGTTTAATCCTGTTTTACACAGACTATGCGTATATGTCTTTATATTTCAGAGACAATGAAATCAGTTGTTTTATTTTCTGTGAGATGCTGCACACTGCACCTCCCCCACAGATGTACATGAATGTATGTAATACATGCTTATATGTATAGCTACACACACAGAGACAAAAGCAAAACTGCATGCATGCACTAAAGCTGTTTTGTTCATATAAATACAGACCCCTTAAATCCAGTTGCATCCTATTCTGCTTGTGTAGTGTCCACTTACAATTGGCCACAAATGCAGAGCACTTTCTTTTTTACAACTCTGCCAGTGGTCCACACTTGCATGAGGACGTCAAAGACACATGTGCACTCATATACAAAAGGACAGCCCGACTCACCCATACATGTTTAGACATTTCCTCGCATGGCTAGATTAATAGCAGTCTCTCTGACACTCACTTAGTCACACACACAAATGCACATATACACACATCTGTGCTTGTGTAGACCATCTGCTGACCATGTTATGTAACAACTCCACGTGCCCTGGGCTCAGGCTGCTCTTCCCCAGTATAAAGCTCCTCACTCCCTTAGCTTGGCCTGGAGTCCTGCATTATTCAGCTTGACCAAGAACAACCTTTGCTGTTGCCACTGAAAGTACAGACATCACTGTTATTGCTTTCTGTCTTACAGCTAATCTGCCTTTGAAAATAAATCATAAGTTTGTCTTTGTTTTTCTGCGACCTTTTCACTTAAACCCTTAATATCTCAAGCCTTTCTACTCTCTTCCTTTTACAGTTAAATTCTATCTTGAAATTAATCACTTTCTGCTTCACCACTCTCTTCTCTTTCTCCATCTTCCCTTTCTTTTATTTCCATTTGTATCTCTCATCTCCTATTTGTCCTCCACTTTGCTACCTAAATATGGTATTGTATCCAATTTCATCACTGTATTTTGCTGGAGTGAACAAATGTATGAGTAGGTCATTTCTTGTTCTGCATACTTCCTGAAATGTAATACTCCATCACCTCTCTTCAGTCCAAAAATGGGGTTTGGGGAGGATGAGTATCTAAGAACTCTGTGTAAATCAAGTGTCATCCCTCTTACACTTTGCAAAATAGGGCTGAGTGGATAAATACTAATGAGTGGAACTGGCTTACATTAGTCCGCATGCTTATTGTGACCGTTTCTGGCAGTAGGTCAGGTTACCAGAGTTCAGTTAATGGATTTTGGCGGGAGAGAAACCCTCAGAAAATATCAGTATACACTGGGGGATGTAGAGTCTCCAAAGATTAGTTGTTTATGCTCACACATGACTTGCGTGCACATTAAGTCTTTACACACATTAAGCAGATTTATGTGATCTAATTGTTCAGTGATTTTGCTTTTCACCGTGGCATAGTAGCATATAATTTGTCACTGTGTGGCATTAAGCTCTACATGCCATTTTCCATGGGAAAAAATGACTTGCATTAGGAAAATGGAAAGCAATGGAAATGGAAAAAACCAAGGAAAGTGCCAAACAGTTTTTGGAATATCTTGATTACTACTAAAGAACTGTTTAGATTTGATGCATGTTTTCACCTTTGCATTGGGTAGAGCATGCTTGTAACTGGGACCTCTGAAGGAGCCTCACATTCTTTGTGGGTGTCTGTTATCATGGCTGGTATTGTCTTTATAGTCATTAAAATAAGAACTGTAACACAACATCAATACAAATACAAATCATTAATTCTCAGATTATAATTGGTTGCTTGTTTGAGGTGATTAACAAGGTGCTATTTGAGACACATGTCTTGTCATACATTAAAAGGATTAAGCAGTTTTCAACCTAAGGACCATATTGTAACAACGCTGGCTAACAAGTAGCTCTAGCTTAGCATTTTTATTTGCCATGGAGTCTGACACACGCATACATAAACTGCCTGCAGCTGTGATTGTGGGATGGTATCTTTTTTGACACTTTATGGGAGCATTAAGAAACCTCCTGCCAAAGAAGCTCTGTGGTTGCACACTGTATTTAGACATCTTGAAAGCAGTATTGCAAACAAATGTCCAAGCGGTTATAAAGTGGACCATTTGAAGAAAGAGGGAGGGAGAGAAGGAATGCAGGAATAATTCTTTCAGTGTGTTCTTAGGCTCAGTTTTTTATCTCTTACCACTGATGCTCAGTCCTTTTGTAAATGAGCCCCAACAGTACCCCCAGATCGTTTAGTAATGTCAGCTGAAGACGTCATGTTTCATGATGGAATGGGAGTTTTAGTTTAAGACAAACAGAGGCAGGACAGTTCAGAAAGCCAGAAATCATTAGTAGTCATTCATTATTGTGCATTTTAATGTGTGTAAACAGCATGATGCTGTGAAACAATAAGTTAGAGGCCACGAAGTAGCTTTCAGTCTGTGTTTCTTGGACTGGGTTCTACATTGGCTATGCAAAGGGAAACATTTTGTTGATTTTACTACTGCTATTATCCTCAGGTTTTTCCACACTTGAAACTTGCAGAAAGAGTTACCACTTAACTCTGAATGTTATTTACCTCTAATGAAGGAGCATAGCGCCATGAGTTTTAACTATATGCCATATACAGTAGTTGCTAGTGCTTGGAGGGAGCAAGTAGTTTTTGACCTAGAATCTGATCTAATTTACAGTATATGCACTTGCTTGTTTTCTAAATTGTGTGCAGGAGGAGCAGCTGTACACCTGGGCAACTGTAGGCCTGCCAGTGTCTTCCTTCCTGTGGGAACTCTATGGGGGGCGAAGCACAGGCAGAGTACAGAGCTTGAGATCCCCTTTGAATCAGTCCTCAGCCAAGACACCAGGAGCTCTACACTCTCAGGTTGGTTGCATCCGCTCTTCATCTATAAATATTTTATGGCATGTTTGCCGTGTCTACACTGCTTTATGCTTGCTTTGATTTATGGTGGAGCCTTTTTCAGACAGAATCTTCTTTTCTGTTTTGTCTGCATTATTTTTTATTTATAAATCAATCTGTAACTTTATTTCTCCCCAGTGGGGCTATTGGTTGTGCAGCAGTGGGATGCATACGTTTGCACACATAAAACACATGACACATACATACTACACTAAAACCTTGATACAAAATGCATACATACACAGTAAAATACCTAAAAAGACATAAAACCACAATCCACACATTACTTAACACATATACAAATCACTACCTTTAAGTCTTAGAGTTTAGGGAGGAAAAGCCAGAGGGTGTAAAGGAGTATTTTTAACCCCACCCAGATGAAATTAAAATTGAAACGTCACAGGTTTCTTGCAAAGAAGTTTTATAATAAACTGGTATGTGTTGGAATGATATATTCAGTACTATTACATAAGTGGATCTTTCTGTGACAACCACTTGCTGACATATTTGTTGCATGCAGTGCTACTGTGAATTCAATAGAATTTGGTGAGAACATGGTGAGAAAATAATGCATTATTTTCAGAGTACATACAGTTGTAAAGTGTTTTATACACTGTAAAGAACAGGTAAGATGGATTCCTAAACATTCTTCATGCTCATTAAATTATTTTGTTTATTTACAAGGTTTATGCCAAATATGCAGAAGTCTGAAGAGATATGAAACAAAAGTAAAAAATGTGAATTAGATTTGTAGTTTGAGAGAAGAGCAGAAAAAAAGGACACTGAGGAATGCATTTTCTGAAATACAATCCATGATGCACATTAGGGTTAATAGTAAACCCCAGTCATCTCACTCAAAAGTTGCTTTGGATGAGCTGCACCAGCAAATTCCTCTTTGTCCACCAGAGGTCAGGTTTGTCTTGAAAGTCTTGTTAGGTTGTCCCTGTGAACCTCCCTCTTTTTAAAAGAGTAAATAAATTAGGAAGGCCGTACTGACTGAGCATTTTCCTTAAAATTCAACGGTGTGACCACAAATGGGGAATGTGTACTAGCATGCACAGACCCTCCCCATGTGAGGCCCAACGAGACTCACTGTCTCTGGGGTCAAATCTCTTGGTATCCCCTCATCCCTGCTCTAACCAGTCTGGAGCCAGAGGTCTGATGGAGTCTAGACATAATGGACTTTCTTGACCCTTCTTTAGCTCATAGCTCTGTCACTAAGCTCCTGCAGTTCTGGGTGTTTCTATTATTTATGAAGCGTAATTTATTGAATGATAATGTGGCTGAGCTCTAACAGCAAATTTTCTGTCTGCTTGTCAACACTTGGAGCACAAGAATAGGATTGATTACCTGCTTTTAAAGAACGTTTCATGTAGGAAAAACACAAAGGACATTTGTAAATCCTAACATAGTTGCATGTTAAGGGAAAATAACTTTTCTCGTTCGCTGACAGACAGAATCTAGCAGGTTGAAGTCCAGTCAGTCATCGTCAGAAGATGAAAGCTGTCTCATCCCTCAGCTGGAGAGGACCATTGATGACCTGCGGATTAAGATTGCTGTGTTGCAGGGCCAGCAGGCCTCCTTGGCAAAGGGTAGTGGGGATATTATGGGAGCTCTGGGCATTGCCCACCACAAGGCCTCACAGATAAGAGGTGGAAGATTGGGAAAGATGAGCCAGGAGGTGTCTGTCCAGACCTCGCCTGTGGAGGAGGGGTTGAAGTTCGATGTGCCTTTCAGCGGAGGTTCAGGCAGCAAGTTGTCCTCCGTTTCTTCCTCCATCCCCAAATCTACAGAGAGCTTTGTCTGCACGTGCCAACAGAGGCAACAGAGCAGCTCCCATCCGGCTCCTCCACCCCCACCTCCCCCTCCCCCTCCAATCTCTGGAGGTATGCCCCCACCTCCACCACCACCTTTACCAGGGGGTGTCGCTCCTCCTCCACCACCCTTACCCGGTCTTGGACCTTGTCCACCACCGCCTCCCCCTCCTCCTCCTCCTCCACCACCAGGCTTTGGACCTCCACCACCTCCTCCCCCGCCTGGTTTCGGACCTCCACCCCCGCCTCCTCCTCCGCCGGGTATGGGCCCTCCTCCACCACCCCCTCCACCCGGAATGGGCCCCCCACCCCCACCCCCACCCCCAGGCTTCGGGCCTCCACCTCCACCAGGCCCCATGCCCTCCATGATGGTCCAGGAAGCTCCCCCTGCCAAGGCTGTGATAGAGCCCCCCAAGCCAATGAAGCCACTCTACTGGACACGCATACAGCTGCATGCTAAAAAGTAAGGATATGCTGTATAAAGTGAAGATAGACATGGATCATTTGCACCAAGGTATGCTGTGAACAGTAGAGAATTGAGAGGAAGCTTGTCCACTTTAGATGAAGATCGGCCACATGCTGTGACGGCAATAGAGATGCTAACCTTGTGGAAAATGAAAGTGATGCAGTCCAGGCATTGTGGTCAGCAGTGAATTGGCTTGAACCAGGTTTTCTTTCCTTAATAAGGCTTGGAAAATTGTAGTTGAATAAATGTCTAGAAATAGACCACTTGATTTACTTGCAAGTCAGGAAATTGATACCGCATTCTAAATGTAATTTGTTGGCTGACAAATTTGACAAGTGTATAACTTATGGATTTTTATTCAGCAAAATATGACAGATGAGTACTCTCACTAAAACAGCAGAAGACAATCTAGAAATGTCAAAAATGCCTTTTGTGGTAAAACATCATCATGAATAACACTATAAAAGTGGGCTTTGTTATACTTTTTCAAACAATACATGTGAGATTAAAGCTGGCCTACTTGCATTGTAAATAATTCCTCTTTCCTCCTATCTTTAGACAAACTAGCTCACTGGTATGGGAGAAAATCGAGGAACCGACAGTGAACTTTGAAGAATTTGTAGAACTATTCTCCAAAAGTGCTGTTAAGGAGAAGAAAAAGCCAATTTCAGACACAATCAGCAAGTCCAAGGCCAAGCAGGTACAGTAAGTTTTATGGTTGTGTATTTGTATTTGTCTCCATATACAGTATACATACAATTTACTGCATCTGTGCTGTTTTGTTGAGGTATACAAATGTGTGAATGTGTGTGTCTACATATCACAGTGGGACATCAAATGTGACACCCTTCAGGGCTTTTCCTATCTTGCTCTCACTCCTCTGATGTCCTGTTCATTTCCATTTCTCCTCACTGTCAGTCTCTGAGTTTCTTTGAGTGACAGGAGGAACTGCTACAGCCAGACAATTATGTGGTGTAGGCTCTGGCTCCCACCCGACTCCCCCATGACCATCCAGTGGCACTGAGCCAATGTCTCGCGTGCGGTGAGGAAACCTCACGACGGTGATGACTGTTGAGAGAGAGAGAGAGAGAGAGGGATGAGAAGGAAAAAAGGGAGGGAGGGAGAGGCCTGGGAGCTGTATTTCGTGGTGTGGTTCCTCCCATTGTGCTTTCTGTATGACTTAGTTTAATAGTCAAACTGTTTCCCTCCCCAATGCCCTTTATGTCACTCCATCAATCTGCAAGTCAAACATTTGATCTACAATTTTAAGCTGCTCTATTCAAGATTTTTCATGTTAATGTACTATTTGACCAACCTATGTGTCTAAATCACAAATAATGTTCCACCAGGGAAGACTGTTTCACCCCTCTAATTGAGACCCAGTAGAATCTCTTGACAGTTTTTGCTGAAATGAAATGTTGGTCTCAGGCGTGGATGTTGATGGGAAATCCTCTTAGTTTATGGGAAGTGATGAACTGAAACTCGACACCAAAATATGAAAAAGTTGCAGTTAAGTGACAGTTTGACTTGCAAAAAAATGGTATAGCTCTTCTATGTAATAATACTGATAACCATAATAATAGTAATAATAATAATTACTTACTTTTATAATTACTTTCACAAATCCAATCATTAATGCCACCTCATCATACAGAAATAGTCATGAATGTAGCTCTAACTAACTGAAGATGAATACACAGTATACAACAAGTTTTACCACCCAAAATACCCTGGGGAAAAAACTCACCTTGCAGCTTTGATCCAATAGAGCACAAAAGTCAACAGCGATGGGGAAACAGTAGATAAGCTAAGTGGGTTTGCCCTTCACAAGAAAAATCACACTTTCATGTAGGAATTCCTTTTCGAACACACTTCAAAAATAGCCGTCATTAAGCAAGTCGACACCCCAGGAGCTGTCAGACAGGTACCTCAACACCTGAAAGACACAATAGAGGGAATTCACTTCTGTACCGAGCAGTACTACACCTGCAAGCCTAGATGTAGTGCTCTTGGTTTGATCTAGGAGATGACACAGGGCAGGGAGATGGAGAACAGCCAGAATGAGTGTCTAATAAAAGAGAATTTCCTTGCTGTGATGTTATGATTGATAGAGCGCTGAATAAGCAGGCTACCACATCATGAAGCAGCTCATGTTGTGGTTGTATTGCTAAATTGTCAGAGACGAGAGACAAATTGAGGTGGGTGTGGGTTTAATTCCCTTGGTCATCGCTGCATGAAACTGCTGTGGATGTTCTCCAACACAAGTGGTGCTGAAGATAATTGAAGTCAATAACGGCAAATTAAAAACATACGTAGAACTGTCACTGGCCCCAATTTGGAGCCAACCTTTGACATTTTCAGCTCATCAGGACCGGCCCCAGGCCTCAAGACGATCGATCACGTCTCCTACTACTTGCAGCTCTTCCCACCCCCTGTGTTTTGACAGTACAACTGTCTTGCTGATGAGAGGGGACAGGTATCCTCTCCAGAGTTACCACTAGAGCGTGACTTTGATGTCAACTGGCAGAGGCCTCTGCTGAAATCAGAGTCTGATGTGAAGAAATACAACTGGTAATCCAGTCAAGTGTTGACCCTGTTGTCTCCTTGCAGAGAGGTTTAAAAAAGGAGCTGTTTAACAGTCTGCTGCGGTTGTTTGGAGGCACAGTAGATGGGTGAATATGAGGTGTGATCATGGTATGATATTCTTTTGGGCTTTTGTTTCATGACACTTGGGAGTGTTTTTCACTTTTGATCAACTGAATAGCAGTACATAGTATACATCTCCTCCACGCTTGGTTTTCCATCCCACCAGAATGAAAAATCCGTCATAACAGGTTAAAAGCGGATATACTGTGTGAATGGCAGTCTTGACTGATCTGCTGATTACTTTCTTGGTCAGTCCTACAGTCACTGTTTTTGTCACTCTATTATTATTCTTAGTCTTACTTCTATTTGGGGGATATTTATGTCTTACGTTTTAGAGCTACCGTTCTCACGATGCTTTGAAAACAGGAAGTGTAATGTTGCCATAGAGCTAGCGAGTTAGCTGTGGGGCACAACTTGAGCCCAATGTTTGCCTGTTTTCATTTACATTTCATCAAATTGGCACGATTAAAAGTATGCCGAACTGGCTGTTAACCGTTCCTGTTGGAAATATACCCATGGATGTACAGAGAAATATTCTGAATTACTTTGATAGTGAAGAAAACTAAAAACGCGAAGATTTTAAGGCAAGTTCTGAAGTCTGGAGTCTTTTTTTTCCTGTGATCTCTAAGCGGGTTTAAGGTTGTTTATTAACTGCCTTTATAAATAATTGCCGCTGTTTACAGTGCACCAGCATGTTTTTCACCTCACGCAGTGTCGTTGACACACGTCTCACCTTTTCCCTAGACTGTACCTAAACACATCATGACTGCTCAGATGTGTACATAATTGTTTGTACTCCCTACTCCTCCACTACTCGGTTCAAATGGATGAGAAGGTAGTTAAATATTGCTGAAATACTGCTTTATTTTTACCATCTTTTGAGAGAACAAGTTGTACCTCGGGGATTTGTTTCTCACATGTGATTCAGAGCTGTATGGGTTAGATGAAAGTCCATATTGGCCAACCCTGAAATGATATGGATCAAAAGATCAAAGTGTAATGTATCTGAAAAGATTTCTTTAAACCAAAAACTCAGACACATGGCTCTCATGAGTTTGTTAAAAAAAACAAAACAACAACATTGCATTAGATTAAATGTTCAGGGTTGTTTTGCTGTCCTAAAAGGTTATTGTTGAAAATGTTTGTTATGAAAATCATTTCAATAACTATGGTGGTTCATGCATCCAGCTGTGTTTCATTGTAAAATATTAAAATAGTAAAGCGATCCTCTGTAATATCAAGCAACTCTGCTAGGGACTAAAGACTGAACTCTGCATAATGTAACTTAAACCAGTTTGTACATTTGGGAGACGCAGGTCAGCTGATCAGACATGACTAATGACATATTTTCTGAATGCCCATTGCGCCTCTTTGCCGTACACTAGCTATAACAGACTCGCTGTGGGAGCCACAGTATCATATCTCGGACGGCCTGTCCCCTGAAGCTGTTGTTGCGCCAGGAAAACTGAGACAGTCGGGGCCTGGTGATATAACTTCCTGTGTGTTTGAGAGGTTTGTGGTCTTTGTGATCTGGTTTAGATGGAAGCGTTCTGTCTGGATCGCAGTAGGCTATGGGATTCCTGTTCTGTCCCTTCACCACTTTGCTACCCAGCGCACACTTCTGCTTACTTAGACGAGCTGTGGTTCATAATGGCCCCCTTGGATCTAGTTTTTCGTGCATAATCACAACAATAGCCTGATATTCAACCCCTGGCTGTTTGACAAGTGGAAGCTATTATTATTCAGCTAAGTTTTATTAAGATTGCAGCTTTTGGGGTACTTTTGATCTTGGAATACAATAGCTTTTACTACAAGTTATTATTATACGTTTTGATGGATGTCTTTGCCGTTTAAAAAAAAAAAAATGTCTGCACTGTGTGATTCCTTAAACTAAAATGTAAACTAAACCTTGCAGATTTTCAGTCTCCATTTCATCATGCTGTGCTTAGCAAATAATCCTATTTTTGTCTAAATGATCTGAAGTTTTTAATCACTAAATTGAAAGATGATGGATGTGGAGAATTGGAGGAAAAGTAAAAATTATTAATCACTGTAATTCATCTAGACAGCATTATAATTTTCCTAATGTTTGTGGGTGAATAGTCTTTAAGTTTTCCTCCCAGAGAAAAGTGGAAACAAAGGGGAGTGATGACACTGTCTTTTGTTTCTAGTTGGTTATTAAGTGGTTTGTGTGTGTGTGTGTGTATGTATGTATGTATGTAGTATTAACACCTCAGTTCTCACCCTACTGCTCACTTCTCTTTGTATCATCAACTCTTAGGTGGTGAAGCTTTTGAGCAACAAGCGTTCTCAGGCTGTGGGTATTCTGATGTCCAGCATTCATCTTGATATGAAGGACATCCAGAATGGTAAGTGTTATCATGTGGTCACGTATCTGAACCCGTACTTTGATGTTCCCGTCAGGATGAATTGTAATAACTTCAGTGATCTCCTAACTTTTTATCTAACAATCATCAGACTTCATTCCCATCAGCCTCAGCTGTGTTTAGTGTTATTTATCAACTGTTAGCTTGCTAGCATTGCTAAACTAAGGTAGTGAACATGGTAAACATCATACAATGTATTATTCATGGTCACTGCTGAATGAATTGAGTGCTATGTTAACTGCTTATGAACTGAAACAGCAGCGCTCACACAAAATGCTAAACTTACTCAGCTCTAAACGTAACTGCTGGTTTGCCACTTAATTTCTTGTGTTTTTGCAAAGTATGCTCTTCCTTTTTATAAAGAATAAGCAGCCATCCCCAGGTGTGTGTGTGTGTGTGTGTGTGTGTGTGTGTGTGTGTGTGTGTGTGTGTGTGTGTGTGTGTGTGGAGTACACACACTGATCACGGACACCAAATCCCACTCTGAAAGCACAACATTTTTATAAAACAATGTCTGTACACAGAATGTTGGCCGTGGTGTATTGGTTTTTTTTGTTGTTCTTAGAGAGCTGCTCTCTGAGTTCGTAAAATACATCTTGTTCTCAGCCTGAGAAGTGAGTAAGATTGAGTATTGGCTGAGGTCATTGCCAAAGCTTAAACTTCCCTATGATAGTTAGCTTTATCACAAGTCATAATGTTGCAAGGCATCTGAAATGTTTTTGTCTTTGTTTTTGTTACTTTCCTCCTGCCTGTTTTCCTTTGCTCTCATTTTGCATAATCTCTCCCCATCTAACATCCACATCATGTTTCTCAGTGGCTCTCTGTCTTTCTCTGATGAGTTGTCACCATCTTGTCTAAACGGCTTTGTTAAAGTGAAGTCATTCAGGAGATGTTGATGGGAACAGACTGTCTTCCTGTTTTAGTTACTCTCTGATTGCTCGCCAGTCTTCGCTCATCCATGTGTCTAAACACTCTTCCTCTTTCTTCCATCCTATTCCACCCTCCTACGGTAGTGCTCTTAGTGCAGCTTCAAATCTTTTGTCTCAGTGCGTAAGGCAGCTGGATAGGTTACATCAAAATAAATGTGTACCACAGAAACCAGGGTTGGTACATGTTGTACACTTGTAGCAATAAACAGTTACTGTGTGGGGCTGTTTCATCTTGCAGTATCAAAGCATCTTGTGGACTGAATTTTAACTCCTCTGTGTTTCAGTCATTGGTGCATCCATCTCAGGTCAGGGTGGGAGGGCAAGCGAGGGCCACTCTCATCAGCACTGTCATTTATCTCCAATGTTAGGACAGTTTTTGCCATAGTACATAATTAGCCCTGATTGGAAACTTCAGTAGATCATGGAGAGTAAGATCAGAGAAGAGATATCTCAGTAGTTTGGTGAAGTACTTCTCTTATGTGGTACGTGCTTGTTATTTCTCTGAACAGTGGGATTCCTATTGCCTTGCACACACAACATAACCCCAGAAAGTGTTTTTTATTTACTTTGTCATGCATTTTAATTGAATGATTAATAGGCATGACTAATTATAGCCTTAAAATATTCCTTATTTCACATAAAGAACAAAACCCAAAAGACTATATATTAGCAATGCCATTGTTTACCCATTCCTGAAATGATCTCATGATCCCTTGTGCCATCAGAGGTTTAAGATGATTAAAGAATTTAGGAAGGAAGATTTATTTGTCAAAAGTTTGTAATTGTCCCTTCCAGTGTAGTGAATCATTGTTTTATTTCCTCTTGATTCCATGATGAAGACAATGACTAGCAAAGCCCTCACTGCTTGGATATCTCTGACTTAAAGAAAAACAACTTCTGAATCACTGATTTAGATTGTCTGTTTTATGACAGCCCAATTGCTCAGTGAGAAGTCAACGCATTTTTCTTTTTCTCACAGCTGTTGTTGTTTGTTCTTAGACTTGGCCGACACTCTGCATGTTTCATAGGACACTTCCGTGCGGTGTCTGCTTCCTGTGAGGGTTTGGAGCGCCAGTCACAGTATTAGATGGTGGTTGCTGGCGCCATGCTGGGGTTGAATGTGGTAGTCAGGGTAGACCCAGGCAGATGGGTCTGGCTTTTGGTCATAAGAGGTCTGTGTCAGAGCAATGATACGGCTTTCTCCCATGTCTTTAAAAATCCGTCTCCAATCAAACCAGCCAGCCAGACTCTGGTTCAGATAGTAATGAAAACCAAATGGTTACAAGAGAAGAGTGCGAGAAACAGAAAAAGGGAGAGTCAGAGAGAAGGAAGTTATTTCTGTGGTGGCTTTGGAAGAGGAGACAGTGTGAAGAGTTTAGAGAGTGACAGCGAAGAACTAGGAAAGGAGGAGTGGATTTTCCCTTGTGCCTCATAGGTGAAGGGATTAAAAAGGCTACAGGATTACATAAAGAGAGAAAGCAATATGAAAGCTAAAAACATGACACAGAACTGCCTGAATCAGTACAACAGTCATTTCAGGCTTTTCTCCATTTTTTTCTAATTTTGTTTTTCTCTTGATCTTCTTTATTCTTGTTTGTTAAGTTTGGGTTAGTGAAAAGCTTATAAGAAGTTCAGTCATATTCAACATCAAAGCATAAGATGTGATGCAAAGTGAACATTGTGCACTGAGTCCATTACTCCAAGCTCCTGTCTCCCCTCTGACACCAGCTTTTCCCCATGTACCTCAACAGCAAATCAGCAGATCAAAACAATGTGAGTAATCTGGACACCCACAGCACAGCGAAATACATATATAGGTGTCGAGTGCCTCACCGGGTGACTGTGTCTACAGCAACACCTCAGCCTCAACACCGCAGACCCCCGGGCTCTGTTTGTCTTTAAACATTTACTTTCAAAGGATTAATGCTCGCGGGCGCCAGGTCCTCGCGCCGAGACAAAAAGGCGACACCAGGAATTCAAACACAGGAGTTCAAACACAGATCTTTGTACCTTTGACAGATTTCTAAGACCTCCATATTTATGTTTTAGTTTGTGGCCCCTTGCATGCTATCGCGATGAGAGCTGCTAACTGTGTAACTCGCAGCATACGGCACATGACGGTTTATGAGCCATGCAGGGAGAACTTTTCCCTTGTTTCATGCTGCCTTTAGCTCCAGCAAAAAAAAAAAAAAAAAAAAATCTCAGATATGAAAAGATGTCCTGTCACTGTTTGTAATTGTTGCAACTAACACAAAATCTAGAGGTTGTGAAAGTGAAGGCCTCTTTGTGCTGGTTTGATTTCTGACTAGTTAGCAGTGTTCCTCGTGGGTAGAATATCCTGACATGCTTCAGTGTTAACATTAACATTAACCATGTCGTCCTCTCCTTCCATCCACAGCTGTCCTAAATATGGACAACACTGTCGTTGATCTGGAGACCCTGCAAGCCCTTTATGAAAATGTGAGTATAACAACATGGTGTAGCGCCACTTGGAATTGCAGCGATCTCTTTGATTGCAACAGTAATAAACATTTTTTAAATCTTGCAAATTTTTGACTGTGAATGGGGGATGATGAAGTCTCATGCGGACAGTGGTTTCAGTAAAGTCAATAGACCAGTGAAAAGACAATCTCCTGAAATGAAATTCATTTCTGCACTTTCCTGCCAATGCTGAATCATATAAATACACAGTGTTGAGCAACAAACCCAGTACAGTTATACAAAGTAACACCACTGACAGCTTGGGCTGATCTTGACTGCTGCATTCAGTCTGGGAAAACCTTCGTCTTTTTTTTTTCTTTTCCTCTGTGGTTTGCAGTAAAAGTATTATTTTGGAACAGTTTGCTTGTGAGAAATAGAATGATTTATGGTTATACATTTCATGCCATATATGAATAACGGGCAATCATTTTATTATAGAATGAAACCTAAGGAGACTCAACAACAACAAAATGGCAAAAAAAAATCATTCATCAGCTGTTAGTGTTGTTTTACTTGGCACTTGACTGAGGTAAACCACAAAACACCAACTGCTATCAATCAAAAGATACCTTTCCAAGATTATCAAAAGCTGAACCTGTGTGTTCAGCGCAAGTGGGAAAAAATCTACTTTTTAATTAAATTGTCTGTAATATAAATCAGCATGGTTTTTTGCACTGTCAGTCAGAGATGCCACTTCATTGTGAACATATTTCTCTATGTGGTGTTCTTAGTCCATGTTCCACTTGGACTAAGGGTGAACTAAAGGAAGTGTGCATTAGATAGCAAAACAAATAGGCGAGCCACAAGCCGTACTGGCATGTGTGCTGTTTGACAACTGAGTCAGTCCTGTATAGGTCTGTCTGCTATCCTGGACGGGGACCAACACTTTTACATAGTAAACATGTTTTTTTTTTCACGCTGGATCCGATTGACTCTGTTTTTGTATTGGCCTCGTGCAAAGGAAATGGTAGTTGAGAAACACCAGGGTTTGTGTCACACAGCTCCTCTTGAAAGTGATGGTATGTTTTTCTTTTTTTTTGTAAGGAAAAAGAGAGAGACAGAGCGACTATACTGAGCATAAAAAGATTAGCATAGAAAGAATTACAGAGCTGTCATCGCTGTTTTCCAATATGTCTCCATTTTGGAAATGTAGGGTTCCTTGTATAGAACAAATACATATTCATCAACCTTCACTGATAGAAAATCTCCCTTGCCCAGTGCAAACGTTTCAGGACGCTGTGGAAGTCAGGTCAGTAAATAATGGAACATGAAAACGGGCATGTTTTCCACATTTCAACTGTGATACAGTTTTAAGATGCTGTGAAATTCCTGTGAATTGCTTTTTGGCACAACTACACAGGAGAGGCCTGGACCTTTGGCTGCCAGAGGCATATTAATAATGTTGATCATGGGAATGAGACTGAGGCTTGAGACAAGCTGTAGTTATGAACCAATGTGTCATAACTGAGGATCAAAAGTCTTCTAACCTCTCTACTCACACCGAGACTTCAAGCCCTCTCCCTCTCCCTTTCTCTCCTTCTCCCCCTTATGGCCTAAGGCTATGTTATTGAGTTGAGGAGCCAAATTGTTTCTCTTTTGTATTGCGAGACTCCATCCTGTCTGTGGGTCTCCAGCCCCCTAAACCACAGTTGGCAGCACAGTCAGCCTGTCTTCAGGAATGCGAGGGGCTTCTAATGGTTACACCCTCACTCACTGTGCTAGGAGCGAGATCACACACTGCTCTCCCTCACTCTTTTTCTTCTCACACACACAAACATGCTCACAAACAAACATGTTGACCCATACAAATGTGCACATAATGTACTGTATGTGCACAGAGACAGAAACACACAAGAGCAGGGACAGAGCCGCTCAGTCTATGAGCTGCGGATTATAGCCACTCCTGGTCTTTGAACAGTAAGCCACCGCCGTTAAAGGGGTCACAGTGATAGTGGGACACTGCTCCCTCCCCTCTAATATCACAAGCCATAATCTGGGCCCAGACTGGCTGTCAGAAGTTGAAGTTCAGACTCCTTTCAGCTGACAGTAGCTAAATGTCATAGAGGTCAGTTAGAGTCATAATCCCTCCTACGAACTTTAACACTACAAATGATCCCCTCATGCTATTATTATTTTTTTTTTTTTTTTTTTTTTTTACATGACAAAGTCTTGTGTAGTCTAAATAGAGATAACATGTTTATTACATGATGCAGTTTGTCATTTAGGGACTTTTCTTTGGCAGTTCAATGTACAAGGAGTCTCATAAATGGTGTTTCATTGAAAATTTGAGTGACATAAATAGTGATTAAGCCCTGACTGGCTCTGTTTAGCCACGTACTAGAAACCTGGCTAATGAATACCACTTGGCTACCGCTAGAGTTCTGGCATCACAAATATCATCCTACTTTCCTTTGCATTTGATATTCCACATGGGACTGTATTTCTCATGCTAACAACCACTGCAACATGCCATAGCAATTCAAAGATCACACGCTAATGCCTACTTGTCCCCAATTACACCAAACACTGCTGGGCTCCGGTGCTGCCCTTTGAAAAGGATCTGCTTTGTGTTAAATATATTTACACTTGAAAACATCTCGAGAGAAGGCAAAGGAGAGCTTGCCCTGTCGACAGAAGGCGGCGGTGTGTAGAATACTAATCGGGCCCTCAGTGCATTTGATGCTGGTGTTTGATGTTTTTCAAGGATCCATGCCGAGGCTAAACCCCAGAGAGAAAGATGGAGAGAAACAGAGGGAGAGAGCAGACCGCTGAGACTCAGACTTAGGGGGTCTGTGAGTTCTGGAGGGACCGAGAGAGAGTTTACATTCTCTTCCTGGGGATGGTTTTATTGTTTTGCCTGTCTGCGTCAGACACATTAACATCTATTGTCTTTGCTTCTTGTGAAACAAAGGGGCATTTCTGGCCTGCTTTTTAAACCACCTTGTATAAAACTGTGGTCCAAAGCCTGACAGCAGGATAATGGCCAGAAATGTAGTTTGGCTAAAAACAACTCTTTAACATTTATGAAACTTGTACTGTATAGGCTAGCATACAATACGAGTTAAAGCACAAAACAGTACAGCTTGAGAGTTCTTCTACCACTGGGCTAAAGTTTGTCAGCATAAAGACACTAAGATGACAAGCCCAAGTTTCTTGAAACTAGGTTTTATCTAGACTATGTAGTTATCTGTTTGTAAGTATATATTACTTTAATACCAGTGCTTGGAACAATGGTCCAATTTTGGTTAGCAAGTCTTAAACTCACAAAGTCTGATTGGGTATAAATTAATAAGTAGCATGACATCACGTTTCTTTTTAAATTGATATGTCTGCATTCTAATTTGACAGAGAGCTCAAGCTGACGAGATGGATAGCATTAGTAAGCACATTAAATCATCCAAAGACAAGGAGGATGCCAAGCCACTGGACAAGCCTGAACAGTAAGAGCCAAACCTACCTTCTGAACCAAATTCATTACATGAGAGCTGTGTCAATAAACAGATATGTTATGTGACTGATCCTATCTCTTCACCAGGTTTCTATTCCAGTTATCCCAAATCCCCAACTTCTCTGAGCGGGTGTTCTGCATCCTGTTTCAGTCAACCTTCCATGAATGTATCACCTCAGTCTTCCGCAAAGTAGAAATCCTTCAGAGAGTATGCAAGGTGAGCCACTGGTTCATTTTCTTTTCTGCCACTCAATTTAACCTTCATATCTTAGTCTCATTTGTTTTGTGCGTGTATGTGTGTGTGCACCAGAGTCTCCAGAGTGGTAAGTGTGTGTTGCAGGTGCTTGGCCTGGTCCTGGCTTTTGGTAACTTCATGAATGGAGGTAATCGGTCTCGAGGGCAGGCCGACGGCTTCACCTTGGACATTCTGCCAAAACTGAAGGACGTTAAGAGCAGTGTGAGTATTACAGTGTGAGTCACTCACACTGCAGGAACAAACTCTGTTAAGTGTTATTCACAAGCAAACAGGAAGTGTATGTATGAATTTGTGTATAAAAAGTAAAGGAGACCAGACTATGTAATTTATCTTCACCCACACAGCTTTATTCTGTACAAAAAAAGTCATAAATAAATAGAAGTAGGTGATTAACTTAAAGTCCAGGAGTTAAAAGGGACCTTCATTGCTGCCAGACATGAGGACCATAGCTGTGCAGATTAGAGGAGAAGCCATTCTGTTTACTGTTCTCATTCAATATCACAACGGGCTCAGTGTACCCTTGGCACTGCCATATAAGGACACAGTGGTTTGTGTTTTTGTGGTGGTGGACCAAGTAAGGTATCCATAAAGAACATCAAACTTTCCACCAACTCTGAGTTATGACAGTCAGCCCAGCACAGTTGTGTTTTGTTGTATTTCTCCTCCAATGTCATGATTTATCCCCAACTTCTAAGACCGCTGTCCTTATTCTTGTTTGCCCCGCACAAATTAAAACGTTCTGCTCCAAAATGATTAAATTAATAAATAAAGGGGTTTTGGTTTATTTATTTGGATCTTTTTCTTTCTTTCAGGATAACTCTCAGAGTCTTTTGTCCTACATTGTTGCTTACTATCTAAGGCACTTTGATGAGGTATGTTTTGGTTCCTGTTTATTTGAATCACTTTTCTGTTTTAGTCTGATTTGCTTAGAAATCCTTCCAGAGCTCTCTTTTCATCTCCTCTCTTGCCAGAGGATACCATGGATTATCCTTTATCAAATTATTTATTTTCCCTTTCCTCATTTACGGCAGAAACAAATCTCTCTCCTTCTCTGGCTCTCTCTTATAATTGTCTTTCTGTCTTTCACTCTTCATCTCCCGCTCTTGCTCTGCTTTGGTCTGGCTTCATTCAAACCTGCAGCCTGTTCATTGGCACAGCATCCAAAGGAGTGCTAGTGTAAATAATTAGGTTCTCCAGATGAGATGAACTCAGTAGAGTGCTGCCTGCCAAAGTCAACCTGCATGACATGACTCTAGCACTCATAATGGCCTTGTAGTAACCCTGATGGAGAGGATTGCGGTGTACTTTCTGCACCAAGCTTAATGGTCGTTATCTGCTGCAGTTTCAGCCATATCTTCTCTGGGTTGTTTGGACTGCTTATAAGTGCATGTAGGTCTCTGAAGACATTTATTTCAATCTGGCCTGGTGTGTACAGTATATACTAGGGAGGCCCTCTCCCATTTGAGGAAGATTGACTTTGACATTGTTGTGTGTGCATGTTTTGTGCATGAATGTACATGTATGTTGTGCTTTACCAGGATGCTGGCAGAGAGACGTGTGTCTACCCTCTGCCCGAGCCCCAGGACCTTTTCCAGGCCTCCCAGATGAAGTTTGAGGACTTTCAAAGAGATTTGCGCAAGCTGAGGAAAGACCTCAATGGTATGGTCGTCAGCTTACATTCCACAATTTTCCTTCTGTCTGAGCACATCCAAAACCTTTAAACAGCATATTTACAACAAGCTTATTAGGTAGTAAATTGGTCATGCCATATCCAGCAAATTATGGCAGGTGTTGAATCATGTTTAAAATATAATCACATGGAGATTTATGTAGCAATAAATTATGTATTAATCCAAGCACATATCTCCTAGTACAATGGAAAATAATTTCCCAAACCTGACCAGCTATGGTCATGTGTGGATCGTAGAGGCGGGTCAACAGAGAGATAGCATCTGTTTGTCATACAGACAAGTTAACCAGAAGCAGATGTGACTTGTCAGATGTAGACTCCTGTTGGACCTGGTGTTCTTTTACTGTCCTCATGAAATAGAGATCACAATATTGTGGGGCAAGGTCAGTGAACTTCCACTACCTGTGTACACTATCACAGGTTCATCAGCTGCTCACTGAACTAGAAGACGCTCTCTTTAAGCTCTGAATCACCTCACTGACCCTGTAAGCCACAAACATCCAGCGCACACAAATGAGAATTTCCTGCATGTCTTTGTGCATGTTGTGCGTCATCACTTTGCCCTGAGGGGTCCTAAATATGATTCAAGGATGAACTCATTTGGTAAATAGCTGACTCTTGTTTTTCATTATTTAATTCCTTCATTCATCAGTGAGTTGTTCAATCAGTTCCTGGACCAATACATGTGGTTAATCTATTACATAATGTTCCATGACAAAACACTTTCTGCTAACCACCTTTTATGTCATGAACTATCAATATTTTTTGGTAAAACATTTGAGGAAGAGCTTTGGGGGAAAAAAAAAAAAAAAAAAAAAGATCTTTAGTAGATTTCGCAAGACAAGAAGTTTGGATCCAGAAGTTCCATGCGACTACGGTTACATTTATGTAATCTCTCAGTGAAGACAAAACATAATAAAACAATAAAGGTCACATGATGACAGTATTACTTCATTTACAGACTTTATATTTGCAGTATTTGGTGTTAAACATGTAGTTAATATATAAATTATGTAAAATTTGTAAATGTTTAAGATAGGCTTGTGAATCAGTGTGCTATGTTTACTGCATATCAAGACCTCAGGATAAAAGTGTGGCAACTGGATTATGCTTGACAAGCCAAACTGATTGGTTGAGTGAAAAAAAAGTCCTAATGAATGAGGCAGTTGGGAAATGCTCCCTTTCACTACTCTGTCTCAAGTCACTCAGCACTCAGAACACTTTCCAAACACTGAAGTACCTACAGGTGGTAAAGAACGACTGTGTATTTTTCTGCAAACAGATGTGTGCACACGTGTGAGTATGTACGTGTGTATGCAGCTCAATTGACAATTCCCCAAACTTGGTCTGTTCTCTATCATATTTTATGTATCTTTGCTGCTAAACCAATCAGGTGCCTGATCCGTGTTGCCAAATATTGTTTTTTCCTCTGCCATAATGATTCTTTAGGCTGTTCATTATTTGCAATTCATAAAGATGGAGTTGCTCGCAGGGGAAATTGGACTTGCGTCTGCTTCGACCCCAGTGGCGGTGGCACATGCTGTCCGTACATAAATACATCATCACATGCTATACCTGCAGACCTCTTCATTACCTAGCAGAGCCAGCTGAGTGCTCTAACAGACGTGGGCTTCGATGACAGTTCCCAGAGGGAGGTTCCGATAGGTAGGCGGTGCAGAAATGGCCTTGGCTGGCCTGAAGGACATCAGCAAGCAGCACAGTGGAGAAAGCTCACTGTGTACCTTTTAGGTAGAGGCACCATATGGTCTATGAATTACCATTTGCCTAGTCCCGACCTTCCCGTTCCCTTAAGCGTCTCATGGCCTCTCCACCTCTAAAGCCTTGAGCTGAGTTTGTGTATCCGTTATGTTTGCAGATAGAGCGTGACGATAAGTTTCTCCCGGGATCAGAGCACAGGCCTTCCTGGTTCCTGGGGGTGCCTTATTAGTCATTATGGGTCATTATGTCTTTGCCGACACTTATTCAGCAGAAATTCAGCAGAGATTTATCAAAGCAAGCTCAATCAGGGTGAAGTGTACTGCAGAGTTTGCAATTACAACCCATATTGTGTATATATTATTATTATTATTACTATTATTGCTCTAAGTTTTTTTCCCCTCTCATCATTATCATCTCTTGTTGTTACAGCATGTTCAGTTGAGACAGAGAAAGTTTGCAAATTGTCTTCTGAAGAGAACCTGCAGCCCTTTAAGGACAAGATGGACGTATTTCTTAACCAAGGTGAGCCTATTTTTCAAATCAGTTGAAAGTCATGTTGGATAAGTCTTTCAACAGCTATGCAGCCAAAGACTGATACATTTTATTGCTCTCTGCCATAGAGCTCCATTGTTATCCCAAAAAAACAATCACACCATTGCATTTGATGACTCCAACAACAAAAACTAGCTTTATCCCTTAAAATACGATGAAACAGATGATGCTCAGTCTGTTTTAATCATGTCATTTGTTCATCATACAAGTGGTTAAAACTTAAAAAACAACAAATAATTTATCCCTCTTGACTGAAAAAGTATTCTGTAGTGCTATACCCTTTGGTTATATCTAAGATGAAAATTCCTCTATAGTGTGAGAGCATGTGAAGCAGCTCATGAATCAGAATGATGTAGGTCTTCTATGTCTGCAGACACATTTCCAAATCTGTTTCATGCTGTTTTCTGGTTGTTATATACGCACACAAGGGTTCACTCAGTGTTGTTTCCATAGGGACGCGTGTTGATTCCAGGGTGTATTGAATAACTCACAGCTATTGTTTCAAGTTTGCCTATCTGCTTTGAGGGATTATGACTGCTCTCGGTAGCTGGATCGTTTATCTTGATCTCCAACTTATAAAACAGAGTGTATCTTGCTCAGCCTCAAAAGAAGATTCAGGATGGCCGAAGGTGAACCTGTCATGCAGCCTGTTAAATTGACTGCAGAGAACAGAGCTGCATGCCTGAAAGGCTGGAACAAAACTGACATGTTCGGCACCTGATCCCTTTCGCTTAATACGTTTGACATCATGACATGTTTTTGTATTTTCCCTTATTTCTGTAGTTTAAATTTTTTCCTCAGTTCCTGTCTTTCTTTCTTTTTCCGATCTTACTCTGCTTTGCCCTTCTAATAACAAGAGGTTTTTTTTCTGTCAGAGGAATGACAGAGAGATTAGAAGAACCCTGTTGCCTGCCCGGCCTAATCTCTCTTACTGTCACTCCTCCACTCCTATTAGGAAATCAAATAACCCATCACAGTATGTTGTTTACTAAGAGGGCTGTTAAAACGATGATGATGAATTTATTTTATATGAAGAGCACTTCCTGTTCCATTACACTTCTATTGCAACAAGACAAAGAGTCCACAGCCATACTAGCGGCTCTGTGAGGCTGTATGCACACTGGTGCTTTGAGCTGAATGCTTGTGTTAGCATGCTAATATGCTCACTGTGACAAAGCTTGCATGTTGATGCTCAGCAGGTAAAATTTTTACCATGTTCACCATCTTGGTCTAGCATGCTAGCATGATGACATTTGCTAAGTAGCACTAAATTCAAGGTACAGTGGAGGATAATAGGGATGGCATTAGTTTTGCAAGTATTTGGTGAAAAACAAAAAAAAATGGGCAACTATGACCAGATGATGGCACTAGATAAAAAGTCAGAAGATCACCAAAGTTATTACAATTTATTTTGAGGGAACAGAAATGCTTGCAGCAAATTTCATGGCAATCCATTCAACACTTGTTGAGACATTTCACTTAAAACCACAACTGTCAACCTCATGGTGGCGGTAGGTGAAAAGGTTTGTGCCAGTCATAAAGTAGATACTGAGAGATCTCACTGGAAAAATGTCATCTGCTGAAGATGCTCGATGAAAAACCAGGGGCTTACCAAAGTCATTAGGTTTTGACATCTTGACACCATGGATGTCTTTTTCCAATTTCATGCTAATCTGCCCAGTAGTTGCTGATCAAAGTGGTGGACAGGGAGACTCTTATTGCCATCCCTAGTGCCATGATCCCAGCATGGTTAAAGATCTTCTGTACACACCATTAGAGTAGGCTAAAGACAGGAAAAAAAACATCTGATGTTCTAAAGGAGGCTAACAGTCAGTACTACGTTTTTGTTCTAGATATTGTCATGACAAAATCCACTGAAAATGCAGTCGTGTTTATCTTTCCTGTCCACCAGATGTCATACAGTCATGCTTTTATCTCCATAACCTGACATCTACAACAATATTGGGATGCACTGTTCCACTTCAAAGGTGTAAGACGTAGTTTGTTATGCTTGTTTTAACATAACAAGCCAAATGCCATTCTTTATGTAGCATTGGCTTTGACCCTGGCTACATTCACTTGACTGTGTCCAATCTTTCTGAAGGACCCAGCTCACAGGCCTCTCACCAACTGCTTTTGTATTCAAATGAGAGTATAATATATAGCATATGTTCTTCCATGGTAATGCTCACTGTCCATTTTAAAGGAAATCTGCAGATGAAAGCATGTCTCCCATTTCCACCTCTCCCCCTCTCTTCTCCTCTCTTTTCCTCTGTATTTGAGAGAAATATGGAAGCTTTCTCTTTGATGCAAATGACGAGGTTTTTCCTCTGAGAGCAGAATGTAAGCACCGTAACATGGACATGTGACTCAGAAGGCTCCAGACGGGATTCTTGGGGTTCCTCCACTGCGGCGGTGAAAAAAGAACAACAGCCAAATGTCTTATTTGTGTTATTTCTGTAATTTCTAAAAAGCCTGGGGTTAAACTGTTTCTGGCTCCACAGTTTAAACCGCTTTTGTTTATTTTCTGACCATGAAACTAACCACAGAATAACAGTGGGAGCGGACTTGTTGGAGCTCTGCTGTTTGGTCTAGCTCGATTTTCCCCGCTCGCTTCACAAATTCTCATGCATGCAGGCCTTTGATGGAGTCACTGTGACTTGCAAGAGAGCACTGGCCTTGCGATAATCTGTTTCTGATGGACATAAAGATTAGAAAGACTGTTGTCAAACTCACCTCCCTTTTCTACCAACTATAACTCTGCTTCCTAGGACATCACATCATGTAGGCCGATGTGGTTAAACATCAAACTTCTAAACATTTTTCATGTTTATTTACACTACATTATGGCAAAATTACATATTAAATAGACATGTTGATCTTAATCATGTTGACCCACATGATCATGATGGCGCAATAACAGAACTGACATCTTTAAATAATAATCTTTGAAATGTTTTCATCATTTGTTGTTTGTTGTAAGTACAGTGTTAATCAGTTCAGTCGTCTTGCCCCACAGTACCACATTGTCTTCATATCATCACAATAGGACCAGTAGATGAGAACACAGTTAATCATATTGAATTCATACTGAATCATTCAGTGTCAGGGGAAGGTTTATCCAAGAGTATGAGAGTTTATCTTCCTTAATTGATATTCAGTGTTTTTTGAAATAGATTTAACATCACAACAGTAAGCGATAAGTAGCATCTTAAATCATCTTTGCTTGAAGGACGGAGCCCAGTCCTGATATTGAGATGCGTTTAGCAAGCCCCATTCATATTATTTATCAATATGTCATCATTTATTGATGAGCCGTCAGCGGAGAGAGACAGGATTGTGGACTACAGAGTGATTTAGCACTATGGAATGGTCAAGCATAGTGCTGGTCTCATCGGGTTTGTCTGGGCTCTTTAGATGTGGCTCTGGCTTCAATTACACTTAGCAACCAGATATTCCCAACTTAAGAGCAGAACACAGATTTGTGCCAGGAAAGATTCTCTGTCCCACCTACTGTCATGTCTGCCTTGGAAAGTCACAAGGAGGCCATAGTTCATTTCTAGTCATTTGACGGCTTAAGGCAGAAGAGGGTAACAGATTGTTGACCTTTAGGGGCAGAGAAACTGAGTGGGAGAATTTATTGACTAACCTTTTGTCTGTTGTCCAGCAGCACAGTGCAGATATAAACCAGCAAAAAAGAACTAGCTGGTTTGACTCTACTACAGCTCTTTTAATATGTGAAAACAGGCTGAAAAATCAGCCCCTAGATCTGAAATTTGATAAGTAGTAACCTGCTGCATTTTCCCCGATTGAGGCCGTCACATTTCACTCGCTGCTCTCTTGTATCATACTTCATAACACAGTCAAAAGGATCCTGATGGCCCACTGAGATAAGTGTTGTGGTCTGCTGGAAATATCTCCTAATGTGTACCATGGTGTCTAACTCCCAGTTTTCTTTCCTCTCGCTGTTTCACTTTTACTCTCACACACAAACATGCGCACACACACACTGTCATTTGTCTCCATACGAAGTAACCCCGCACAAAGAAACACTTGTCCTGAGGTCTGCAGTACTCATTTGTCAGTTGTGCAACAGTGGACAGTCCAACACTCAATAACCTGGTGGCATAGCACTGACCTTGAAGATGACTGTTGGTTTAAGGAATGGTGACATGTGGAATCCTCCTGTATATACAAGTCGCACTACAGGTGAAAGATGTATTTTCTGTTGTAATCCTTTTTTTTTTTACCAATAAACTTTGTTTTTCTTTTAATTCACTTTACAGCCAAAACGGAACTGGCAACACAGGAGAAGCAGCTGGAAGACACTCAGAAGATGTAAGAACTCTTTGTCTTTAAACATTTTCCTGCAGCCTCTTCACCTGAAAAACAAATGCGGTCACTTCTGTTCAGTTTCATGGGTTATATTTGCTCTTTTCTCAAACATCACAGCAGTGATCACTTCTAAATTTTAAAGGCAACACCAGATAATGCAATCCAATACAGTTTGAAGTGATAAATTCTCACTGCGGAGAAGAAATACAATCTTGCTGCTTTGTCAATATTTAGGACTCCCGGTTCCTTCAGTTACATGGAAGGTGCAGGCCGTCATGCCAGGCCTTCAGTAGACGAGAGGCCCCCTGTGCGGTGTCTGTGTTGTTTATCTAAGGCAAAGCGAGAGTAGACAGCCATGGCTCCAGGCTTCTGTTACCGCTGGCTAGGAATGTGTTCCTATAGCACACTCCAAACAAAGAGACCCCAAGCTGTCCACTGTATTGATCCACTGCAAATGGCCACCACATTTAACACTTTTACATGTGTCATCCTGTGTCATGTGCACACTTTTCTTTTGCTAGATCTGTCTTTGTGGCCTACTTGTGCATCTTTTTTCTTTTCCCCTCTTCGCTCACACATGCTTACGCTCCTATACAGTATGCGCGTGTTTATGTGCACAAATGCACATAGAGGCTTATGCACACCAGGGAGAGGAGTGACAAAGCTAAACACTGTATAAAAGATGTATAGGAGTTTTATTGTAGTCCTGGAAGTTAATCTTTCAGAATGACCATACAGTTTTTGTATCAGTAATTACATTTTTTTTGTTCACTGAAATGCAGAGTCATCATTGGTTTGCTTTTTTTTTTTTTTTTTTTTTTTTTTGTTACATTACCACTAAATCTCTAAAAAGCATAGAATTCCAAGATTAACTTTCATATTTCGCATATTTGCAGTGCCAGGTTTCACAATAATTGGTGTAGGTTTCTGTAATCACATGTTGTAATGGTTTGGTCTTGAAGTACTGTTTTTGTTCTCTGTCCTCAGCTTCTTGGAGTTGAGCGTGTCTTTCTCAGTTAAGCCCAAGTCAGGGGAGAAAGAGGTCTCTCCCAACACTTTCTTTTCCATTTGGCACGAGTTTTCCACTGATTTCAAAGACCAGTGGAAGAAGCAGAATAAGCTGATGTTACAGGAACGGTGAGAATATGATGGGGAGACAAATGTCATGTTTCAGAATGTGCTGTTATTCTTGAATGAGATACCTTCTTCTGACTGGACATTTGCACTCATTGTCCCATAATCAAATCCTGCTGAGACATCAGGGTCTTTGGGAAGGGTTCACCACACTCTGACCTTTGCAGTGTCATTACAGAAACACCAGTGTTCCTACATTTAGAATTTTCCCCAAGCAAAAGTTTCCAAACCATTAATAACTTGCAGTACATCTCGTGTTCACTGAAGATCCTATCAGATTCATTTAAATTCATGAAGGAAAAAGAGGTTAAATGACCCAAATCTATGTCCTCACCCCAGTAATGAAAAAAACACATGCAGCATCCAGTTAGCTTCCAGTGGTTTGATGAAAATAAAGATACTGCTGCATATGTCAACAAAACGCAAATTGGTCCATTATGCCAAATGAAGATTGAACTGTGATATGTATTTGTAAGAGAAGCAAAATGTCACAAGCTTTGCTTGTACAGTAGGAAAGAATAAAAACAAATCTGAAAGCATTAACTCTTTGCCCTTTGCCATAGGCAGTCATCCCAACCCCCTTCTGCTGCTTTTCCTTTTAAAGTCCAGTGGAAGTATAGATTTTAATCCTCACCTGTGCTGAATGAACATGTTTTGCTGGCACACACAGAACCTGTGTAATGCGTACAGGCAAGATCCATGTCTGTAGGTGTTAATTGTTGTACTCACTCATTGCCAATGTGCTGATCATCTGTCTTTTTAAAGCACAAATGAGTAGTGACACTGCTGGCTCGCTCCATGCAGCAGTAAACTAGAGTGAATCACTTCAAAGTAGGAGGATTGGCCCTTTGACAAACCAAGATCATTGTGTCCAAATGCCACATGACCATAGTCTGCACGGTCCAAGCTGGGATTTTTGAACTGTCTTTTTTTTTTTTTTTTTTTTTTTTTTTTTTTTTTTTTTTTTTTTCTTGGTGAAACGGTCCTTTTCAGAAGTGTGAATTTTTCTTTCCCCCCCCACCCATTCGGTCTTTTGTTCCC
>JBBMJY010000003.1:7718934-7737216 GCA_037833715.1 Toxotes lorentzi
AAAAGGCATTGTGGTCAAAGGACAAAGGAAGAGGGTTTTGACGGTGCAAGTTGGGGGTTTTGGGCTTTTTTTTTTTTTTTTTTTTTTTTTTTTTTTTTTTTTTTTTTTTTTACTGGTGAAATAGTAATTTTCAGCAGTGTGAATGTGTCTGTGCCCGTCCACTAATTCGGTCTTTTGGTCTCCATAGGATCACTGATAGTTATGACTGGTGTTGTTTCAGGGTCAAAATGGCAGAGGACTGCTTCAAACAGGCCAGGGAGAAGGCTTCCTACAATGTGAAACCCAAACATGCAACTGGAATAGTATGTCTTTCTACTTTTGATCACTGTGAACTAAATGGTCTCATCTGTGCTTTTATTTGTTAATCTAGAGCCATTGGTACGTGCTTTTTCCGTTTCCTTTTCTCCTTTCCTTCTCTTGCCTTGGTGCACATTATCTCCTCACCTAGCAGACTGTGTTCCTTACAAACACTTGTCAGGGTGTTGAAGAAACAACACTCCTTGCTCCAACCGTAACATATTGAGATGAGTGCCAGTGCTGCCGGCTGTAAATAACTCAGACCTGTTATTTTATTCCACAGAAAGCAAAGCTGGGTCAGAAGATCTGAATCAGGGAATGGAAAATTATCATCATCAAGCCTATTGCACAAGCACTGTTTGTACAATCTGACATGGCTCATCAGTCATTTTTACAACATTTATTTGCTTCCAGTATTTGTTTTCAGTTGATTTAAAGATGTTTTTATTGTGAGTTGCTTCAAAGTTGATATTATATGGATATTGTTTAATTGTGGAATGAAATTTTCATTCTCAGCCAGCTTTTGTTAACATTCGAATAATTAACGAAATATTGCTACTAAAAGACATCATTAAGCTGAGATGATTAAATGCCGATGAGTCATTTGCCAGAAAATGCCAAAAAAAAAAAAATGCTCACTGGGGTTTGAAATTTGTAGCAACACCATCTCCAAGCTTTCTCAGTATTTTATAAGCCATGTGTAGCCTATTTTCTTTTTAGTGCAATTCCCAAGCCAACTTTACTATGAAGACATAAGCACTTCCTCTTTATATGTCCCTTAATGGTGAAAAGCACATAATTTTATAGCCTTTCTATATGGAAGTTATGGATCACCTGCCAGACAGAAAGTGCCTTATTGCACAGTGGTGTGGTTAAATGAAACCAGTAGAACAGAACTTAAGACATATCATCTGTAATAAAATGTAAAGAAGAAAAATCAGTGTTGCACAGGCTGAAACATGACAAATTTACTTTTCTTAATAGTTTCATCAAGTATATTTCAGAAACTAGGTGATAATTTTACATTTGTTTTACATGCAGCTCTTCCTCTGTTGTGGTTTGTTTTTTCAACCAAAAAGGCCATGCATATCTAAGTGATGTGATGTGATACAGACCTAATGTTGTTTTATTCAGCAGTATTGTTGACTTGCTTTATTTTTTAAACAAAATCCTATGCAGTTAGTTTTGCCTTTCCTACCTACTTTGAGAGCGTGAACTCCCATATGCTAACTGAGCAATAGGATTATGTGGTGTGATGTTCATGTGCAATACCAACAATACTTCTTCATTAAATACCCTAGACCATGAAAAAATATATTTATTGAATAAAAGAAATTACAATAATTTTTTTATAGAAATTCTGCTTTTGCTGATTGTTTTCTGTTTATCATTTGTCCAACTGTGATATAAAGTGGTACAGAACTACATGTGTTCTAAACACCACTGTTATTTTATGAAATAAATTTAATATATTTTTCACATACATACTTACACACATACATAATATATATATATATATATATATATATATACACACACACACACTGTATATATTGCATTGTACCCTTATTACACATGCTGCAGTATGTTTTTCCTATGGGCTAGTATATTTGTGACAGATGTATAGTATACAGCCAGGTTTGTGTCCAAGCAGGTGGATGCCACTGGTTATTGCTGTGTTGCTTCATGTTTCTTGTCCTTGATATTAACTTGTGTATTATTTGGGACATCATATAAGTTAAGGATACAGTATAATAGATTCAATACTTCTAAAACACAGTCAGAAGATATTGCTGACAAACTGTGATTGCTGTAGATCCACCTGCAGAAAAACATGTCACATCTCAAAAACCTTTTAAAGGGGTCACAGGGTACAGTTTAGTTTCTTTAAGGCGCTGCATTATCAGCATGGTCTCTCCCAGTGTCCATAGTGTTTTGTGGTTTTAACACTCTGAAGCACTTTCTTATCTCTTTTATTACAAAGGAATCTAGTAACACATGTACAAATAGCAGGTAGATATGAGTTTTGTGAAATAACAGAAAGGAAAATTGTCTGCTTCATCGTTAGTGTCTCTTGTGCAGCCACTTGAATCAGTCTCTTCCAGCATCGGCTTGCCAACATGGCTGAGTCTCTGATTAAATCAGTCTTGGGCCTTTGTTTATAATACCAGGTCCATGTTTCATGTCATTTTATTGTGGGACAGGCCATTATTTGTAAAACACAATGCAGAACAGTTCATCTTGAAGCCAGTCTTTGTTTGGCGAGGTTTGCAAATATCTGACAACACTCAGATGTCTTTTTAATTTTACATGACCTTTTAAGTCCTTCACAGTTTCCCATGGCCGCTCACATCCACCGACATGCAGCGACACTGTTTGACCCTTTGCACCTTACGGTGTCTGAAAGGGGGCTGCAGGTCTGGGCAGTCTAGCTGCACTGTGAGCTGCGTGATGCGGTGTGGCCTGCAGAAGGAGCAGGACTGGAACGGTTCCTGGGCCTTGCTGTGGTTTTTCCTTCCAGATCCTGAGGCCTGGCCTCGGTTCTGGCCCTGAACCGAGCTGGGGCCCATATGGCGGGGGATATAGAAGGAGTTGCACTGGCCATAGCAAAAACGGTTGACCACAGTGCGACTGCGGCAGCCCTCCTCACTGATTGTCTGGCGAAGGGGTTGGGTTTTGCACCAGTCTCTGCGGAGGTAGCGGCGCTCTGTCACCACTAAGGCCTCTCTGCTGGAGGATAGCACCTCTGGTTTCTGCTGCAATAGCCTGTGATGACGTTCTGAGGACAGGTTCCCTTTGGTCTTGTGTGGGGATGGGATGGATCCCTGGGGCCGAGGCTTTTTGGTCTCTGCAGTGATGCAGAGCACCCCAGCCAGTATGACTGGGATAGTTATTCTCCACAACATTCTACAAAGAGAGAGAGATGCATTAATATGCAATACAGTTATAAAACAGGATATAACATCTTAAAATTATTAACACCAAAGCTGGTGTAAGGCAGTATGCGATCACACACTACAGTCATACAATCGCTTTCGTGATATTAATATTGCCAGCCATTTTTACAATTGTGTGAATGAGCATTCATGTTGAACCACCTTTGCAGTCTCGCCTTCTAGGCATCATTGAGGAAATGAATCCATCACCAGGGCCCCCATTTGTCAGCATCTCTGTGTCATTACTTCTATTTGCTTTCCTCTCGGCTACGCAACTCTTCCAAAAATAAACAAAGCCGTGCCATCAAAGGATACACTTAAACACCCATAACGAGAAGGGGAAGTTGATTTTATTGGTCCCGTCGCCGGGTAAAATAATTAGGGCTTTGCTTACTTTAGTCATGAACTATGCTGCAGATATGTAAACAGGCATTAGAGAGGCCCATCTGCATGTTATTAGGGGAAGAGTTGGGGAACTTTACAGTTCCCTTTGGGAGTCCACTCTTCTACTCTTTGGTGATATACCATGGAGCAAACTGAACTGAGAATGACCTGCAGTGTCCATTATCACCATAGTGTCTTCTGTGTCATGCTAGCACTAGTAAGATACTATGATCGAGAGAATCCAGACTTCTCTGCCATTCAGAATGGAGTATCCACCCGTGTGCATGCTGTCAGTATTTGAGCCAGCACATTTTTGACCATCACTCAAGCATCTTTTCAGCAGATGTTGCTCTTGACAAGCGTTGCATGACATCAAGTCAGAAATTCTGACAAAGAACCAAACTGCCTCAAGGCCATTGGCTGCTCTTATTCACAGACTCTTCTTTGCTGTGCAAATTTGTATGTTCTCTTTCTTCCTTTCCTGGACCTGCAACTCACTCTGACATGGAACAAATTACTTTATCATAATCCACTTTGTTTGTTGCCTTTTTTTCTGCCCTTGTCCTTGAGGTCATGGCAGCTCTGTCCGAGCTGCATGAACACTCAAGTCTTTATATCATTGTCCCGGCAGCACTCGTTGTAAGCTAGACAGCAGCTGTTTGTCCATCTAGTTGAGATATATTAGGAATTCTAACCAGACTTTTTGTTGAGGATATCAAATGATATATTGGAGTTGCGAAGACACCAGAAGATCTGCCTCCCTTTTTAACGGCATCTTTTTATGAAAATCTGATCTCACAAAACTGTTTTTTTTTTTGTTTGTTTGTTTTCTTCATTATTGGATCAAACCTGAGCAGAAAGGAAGTATTTTCGATTTTATGTTCCCCTCATATTTAAGTGTTCCACACTTACTGTTAAGCCTATTATTGATATTTGGTGTTTTCCATTTAAGGATGTACAGAAGACAAATGAGTTTTGAATTCGAATTTTTAGTGACAGCATCACAAGATTTTTTTTTTTTTTTTTTTTGTGTTTCAAAACATAATTTCTCAAATATCTGTACCTCAGATCTGTGCTTCATAATGTTAGAATACCTAAACCAAGGACTCCCGCTGGGTCCTTCCACCACCTACTGCATCAGGGAGTCATGACCCCACTCCATCTTCCAGTGATCCACCTTCCATGTGCAGCACAATCTCATTTGTCTTATTCCTGCTGACTGTGTATTTCACTACATAAACCCCTGGTCAGGGGAACAGGCCATGCTTCTGTGTACAGGCTCTTCTCTGTTTCCCTCCAACCATTGCTTAAACAGGCACTCTGTAACTTTGGAGAGCTACAGTCTGCAAAGCCCTGGGGACTCTGGAGGGATGACCTGACCAACTGTGTACATAGGGCATGACGGATGGCCTATACAGTCAGCAGCCGCTCTCCCTCTCCACTCCCAAACTCGGCCTAAGTATGATAGTGCTGGCCCTACCAAGCTATCCTCATCAATCTCTGCAGCAGTTTTGGGGTAGGGATTCAGGGGCTTTGGGGGGAGTGCTGAGGTGGATGGGTGGGTGGCTAATGGTTGAGGTTAGAAGATAGAAGGAAAGGGGTTGAAGATGGTGAGGTTTGGGACAGATGACCTACTGGGAAACAAAACCAGCCCCACTTGGGCTTCATGCACAGTATATGCCCTCTTTCCTCAACTGTATATCTCTTCATAAGCTGTCTCTTTTTTTTCTTTCTTTCTTTCCCCATTTGTGTCTCTCTGTCACTCTATCTGTCTGTCTCTCCTTGACGCACAGCACTAATCATCACAGAGTCCCAGAGACGGAAGGAGACTGTGGTTTTGTGTGTTAATGCTGAAACAGAACTGAACCGGACCTTTCTTTCTGCTAAACACTAATATTGTCCACAAACACAGCTTTATGTTTTACCAGAACCACAAATACGTGGGGGGATATGCTTCGCTGAACTGTGGCAGACCTTGGTTCCAAAATTCAGACCTCTAATGAAATTACAAATACCAGAGAGACTGCTGAGCTAGACACAAGCCTTTTTGAAAACAGCTATTATCATCAGTGGGAACTTGTTATGTTTTGTTTTTCAGAATGGCATTATAATACCATGGTAATGTTTTCTGTCTGCATAACAATGGGTCTTTTTTCAAATCTCAAAGTGAAATGAAAAACAAAAATTGGTCAGGAAAATCTCCAGCCGAGCTGCTAAATATTTTCAAATTTCAGATATTCTGTTTTTAAATAACTTAAAAAAGAAATGAGAAGCCTGTCAGGGCTTTAAAATTTGTACACACAGATGTACTTCCACTAAACCATGTGAAACATCTTCCCAGCATGTCTTCAAAGGCAGGTTAAAACAAACAAAACCTGATGCCTCAATTATTGGTGCGTCAGAAAGTCTCATACACAGACTGGTAAGTGCAGTTAATTACAGTAGAACTGCATTTAATTCACCGTGCAACTCAAACCTCAATCACACACGGGTAGCCGCATACACACATGCACGCACGCACACGCCCATAAGTGACCGCACACATGTACACACACATGCAGACTCAAACACACATACACAGGATATAAAGAGAGAGAGAGAAAGAAAGAAGGAAAGAGGTAAATGAAATGTTTTCACTTGGAGCCAATTACACAAAGAGGAACCATGTCATTATCTGCATTTGTGGATTGTATTTTCCCAAACTATGCTCGGCTGTTGGCTCATTAACAGTTGGGGATTTGGTGGGGGCTCCTTTTGGGGGCTTTTCTGTGCAAATGTGTCTAATGCCAACATTGCCAAGAGGCTGCTTTAGGCAGTTTGGGCAGCCATTTGTCACCACAATCCATCTTGATAATGACTAGCAGCCCAGATATAATGCTTTCCAAGCTAAGTACTAGCAAGAATGTAAGGCAACTCCTTTGCCTCAGCAACGTAAAGTGCTTTAGTGGAGGACGAGGGGCAATTTGAGATGCTATGATAGTACAGAGCTTCTCATTCCAGATCAGGATGACACTTAGTTGCTGTGATTAACACCACCTTCCACTTGCACTGAAAGTGGAGTTTATTTAATCCTTTATCGTACAGTTTTGCCGTTTTGTTTCCCCTTGAGTAGCTTTAAAGTTGCTAAAATGGCCTTATTTCACACTGCCTGACAGCATCACATTTATTCAGCTTGTTCCAGGTCTTTACTGAAGCTATATTATTTTTTACGAGTGAAAATCCGAGACCAAGACTCCATGGCTTTTATGGGTTTACCATCCAATCAAACCAAAAATATTCTAGATGTCTTGAGCATCATTTTAAATATATTTGGTGACTTTGGAAACTTTAGGATCTCGACTAGAATTTGAAATGAAGTTCTGTGGGTTTGAGCAATGTTTGGCTACATAGCATGAGTTTGCAGTGACTGGCGCACCGACAGGCTGCAACGCGTTTGAGGGTTTAAAAGAAGTTCTTTTAAGCCTTTTTTGTTGGTTTAAAAAGTTGCCACAGCAAGACAGAATGCAGCATTTGTCTGCCACTTTAATCCGCTTTCCTGAGTGTTTTCTTAGTACTGCTTCATGTGTAAAGCGTAAATTTCACATCTTAAGAATGCTGTCAAGGTTTCTATCAAATACCAATTTTACTATCTTGAGAGGCTTACAATGAAGTGTTTTGTGTTGCTAAAGAAACTGTAATGTGTCTGTGTGCTAAATCCTCTTTGATATCAGAGCGGACTGTACAAAGTGGTGCAGTCACCGGAGCTGTAAGAAGGATCAGAAGGCAGACTCTCCACCATTCACCGCACGCAAGCTGTTGGGACACACACACACACGAACACACATATATGTTCACACACTAACTTGTATACACATGACTACACATAAATACACTAATGATACAGAAGTGAACACACACAGACAAGCACAAACAAGGATATACACCCGCACATGTGAACAGAGAAAAAGAATAGAGATTATTTTGTACACACAGAATACAGGTTCTCTGTGTACATTAACATCATTACCTCTCGTTCTCTCGTTTTCATATTCACTGGAAAAACTAAACCGACTCTTAATCTCACTGAGGCGCACGGTACAACATACTGTCATCACTCACTAATTCTCTCACTCAAGCCACTAATTATAGTAATTTTGTAGACACTTTTATCCAGAACACCTTGCAGTACCTTGAAGGCGTAAATTTTTTACTATGGGTGGCCCCAGTGGGAATCAAACCATCATTGCTGGCAGAAATACTAAATAGCTGTGCAACTACTGCTGTTCGAATTACATGGTTCTACGCTTAGTCATTCAGAGACTCACTGAGTCACTCAGTCTCACACTCACGTGGGATTTGTCGAAGCAGCACTAACTGAGCTACATTTTTCTCAGTAACTCCAAATGGCACATGGTACGTTCAATGTGTATATTCCCTTTCCCTCGCTACACTGCAAAAAATGTCCATCTTGAAACAATTTTTCATTGTAGTTTTAAAATCATGCTATTTAAAATGAAAATTCAGCCAGTGTTGTAATTTATGTGTCCATATGTATGATCTTGCATCAAGATCTTTCATGAATGAACCATTAATTGGTTACGGTAGTGGATATTTTAAAACAGAAAAGAAAGTTCTCCCAGCCTGTAAAAACTGTTGAAAGGGCTTTTTGATAAAGTGTTAAATAAGTGTTATCTCAATGAAGCATAAAGTATGGCGTATGTACCTCTCACCACAGCGCGCAACAGGACAGTAATGTGTCGAGGATGCAGTCAAGGATGGTTGTCCACCTTCAGTGGTCCTTGCGTCCGCTTCCAGATTCTGGTTTCCATGGCAACATAATCTGTAGTATCCTCAGGCTTGTCTTTGCTCCTCTTTTCCCCCTTCTACAAATTGAAAGTCTTGAGCACATTCAGTTTTCCATCGTCTCGGGCAATTTGCTTCTCTTTCTCACTTCCTGTCTCTGTCTAACTCTCTCTTTTTAGTCTTTTTGTTTTCAGGTTTAAGAGAGAGGCTCCAGGTTTAAGTCACAGTAAGCCCATATCTTAGTGCTGTGGAGACTGCCTGTAGTCTGTCTTTGAGAGTGTTTGACTCACTGTAAAACCTGCCTTAGTTTGAATCCCCACCACTCCTTCCCTCCTCAAGACTGGGAGGGTTTTTCCTATTGGCCCTGGTCATTGTGTGAATCAAACCAAGCTTCACTTCTTTCATTTAAGTCTGTCTCTCCCTGTGTCTTTCTCTCTCTCTCTTTGCCTATTGATATTTTTTTATATCTGTTTTTGTGATGCCCACCCATCCATGATATATCAAACCTGTCAAACTGATGGCTTTTCTTTTATCTTCTTTTTTTTCCATTGTTACTTTTCTTTCCTTTTCCTGTGTTTGACATCTGCATTTACATTTTTAGGAAGTGTAAGACATTTTGCCACCATACAAAGAAAAAATGATCTCCTCCAAAAACCTAAATTATCCTCTCTCATTGACACTGTAACCACATCACATTACAAACCATAATCCCCAATCTATAAATCATTGAATGCATGTACCCAGACACACTAACAGCATGCTTTGAAAAATGCCACAACTTGCATTCCTTGATGCAACTGAGACAATAATGTTTGTCTGTTTTGTGGCTCTTGCTAAGCTGACCACTGGGCACAGAGACTGAAAACACTCTGAAAACACTGACTGTCACTTCTCCCATCAAAGAGCTGAAACATCAACAGACCCTGCAAAACCTCAGACAGTACAGTCTGAACAATAACCCCTTCAAGAGACCAGAGGATGATGACACTTTTGCATGACAAAACTTAATTTGTCTGCAAAGCACCGTGGTGCATTTTGCTGATATGTGCTGATGAAGATCTGGTTGCTGAAAGGAGGCAGATCCCTGCTGTAGGAAATAATTTATCACCCTCTAGTGGTAGAAAGAAAAAGTGCATTGCTCAGTTACAGTTGTTTTTTTTTTGTTTTGTTTTTTTTTTTTGTTTGGTTGGTTTTTTTTTACCCTGTAGAATGTATTCTACACTCATTGCTACAGTGGTATTTTCTGTGTAAAAAGGAAAAAAATCCAAGCCCAGGCCATAGTAACAGATAGAGGGCCAACTTTAATAATACAAGTAAGTAAAAGTGTCTTTAAATATGGTATAAAAATAAATGCAGGAGAGAATAACAAAGAATTATGTTCTACATAAGACAGGAGACAGCGATTTTGTAACTTTGAATGTGACTTTACAAGTGCAATGAAAACCATATGTGCTAATTATTGTAGTGCAATAAAATACTGCAAAGCAAAATAAATGCACAATAAATAATAATAATAATAATATATGTATATATATATTGTATATTCATTCTGCACAACACTTCCCATAGCGTGACAAAGTATCTGTGACCTCAGATCATGTAAAGCGATGACATTGGTTAGATTTATCAGCTTAAGCTGTCATTTTATATTTTTTCTATGTGTTTTTTTCTTTTTTTCTCTCTGACATCATTTGTATCAGCTGGAAGTGAGAGAGGGAGCTCCAGCAGTTACGATGGAAAGAACTGGAATGCTGGATTTGATTTTTTTCTATGACATTTTTCATCTCGCCAGTCTGTCAGTGTCCTCACAAGTCCAGCACTGCCTCCTTTCTGAGAATACTGGAAATATATCAGGTACTGTAAGAGGAGAGAGGAGAGGGAACATCTTCTCCATGGACATGCAACATCCGGTGGACAACAGACGAACAGACGGCCCGGCTCATCGCCCAGCTGAGCCAAGAGCGGATGGACAGACAATGATGACGAAGAGATGAGATGGTCCCCCTCTCCATGTCCCAGAGAGAGAGATGGCATTGATTTTAGCATGATGGCACACGACTGGTCAGCCTCTTGGATGCTAGTGGTTTCCCCTGCACTGGGGGAAGAGAAAGGTAGGTGGAACAAACAGGTGAGAAAGAGGATGACCTAAATATGTAAGTGGGAACAAGAATAAATACATTTCTTTTGTGGCTATCGAAAGATATTTACAGTGGCTGACAGTATCACTGAGAGTACAGCCAAATACCAATGTTCAGTACGTATCATTCTTTTATTATTGTTATTTTATTTATTGGACGTTACCTGGAAGCAAGAGCCTTCAGAACAAGTTCTTACTTTTCTGTGAGGATGAAAAAAAAGGGCACAATTAGTGAAGCAATTTTACTGTGCAGGGGATCCAGGAAAAAGACTACATTGCTATCATTTTAAAGCCATTAAAAAGAAGAGTGACTTCCACTGTATTGTATTCACATAATATTTTATCAGAATCAAAACAGACATAATGGACACCTAGAAACCGATGGAGATGTAGCTGTTTCTTCCTTCTAAATTCCACAGCTATAATAATAAAATCTTCTTTACCAGAATGACAAGCAGAGAAAGTGTAGGAGGTGTGAGACAGAGCAGGTTTTAAGGACATAAATACACCTGTGTAATTCTGAATTATTCATCATGTTATGACAGACTGTCTCTCCGCTGTTCATAATGGTTTCTACAAGCCTGACAGGAGTCCTGATCAGCTACTCCATCATCCACACCTTTAGCAGACTCCATTAATACCTTGTATTCACAATCTCTGCTGCTCATTGGTATTGCTGGTATGGCTGCCACTTTGTTTGGCGTGTCCTTTGGTTTGAACCTTTAAGCAACCTTGCCACATACACTGCTGTATTCAGGGATTTTATATCCAGGGATTTTATATCCATTTCAGGAACACGTATTTGAACCTGCTTTAACTGATGGTTTTGGTATTAATACAAATGAGTGCATGTAATTTCAAGGTTCTGCTTGGCTTGCCAAATCTACTGGAGAAAAACTTCCAACTCTGCTGCTCAAGAGAGACTAGCTTTTGTTTAGGAGTTAGTTGAGACCAAACCACAACTAAAAGGAACAGAAACACAGCTCCACTGGGATGCCTGTGTCATTCTGAATCCACCCCTTAGTGGTCAAAAATATTTGTATATACTTAGTGGACAGAATGAAAAGGTGTGACTACAGGTGCCAGGAGGGAGAATCAATGTATGTACAAACAACAGCAAAGGTTGTAGACGTGTACTGTCATCTACATGTACATGTCTGCATTTCATCTTTTTTTCAAACTAAGACATTGATCCAATACTTTGAGTCAGGCGTTTGTTTTTTTACCTTCTTCTTGGCCTGTAATAACTCCTGGTAGGCACTGGAACGGATGAAACGGCTGTAAGAATCACTCTTCATCAACTTGTAGATGTGTTCCTGTGGTAGAAACACATAATTTGAAAATAATGTATTTAAGTGTCAGATGTAACTAACTGATTGTGGTGAATACAAATTATGTAATGCAGTTTTCCACTGATCACCACAACAGAGCTGTGATTCATAAATTGCCAGGAGAGAGGATTTTGCTGTTGTATTAGTTGCACTATGCAGTGTTTAGGTCACTGGCAATGTTCCAGACAAAAGCTTGTGTGTTTATCTACAGTGTAAAACTGTATATAAACCACCACAGAAATTAGCTATGCATGTCATTCAATGTATTTCTATCATTTGCTTTTGAATAATCACACACCTGTGCATCCTCAAAGGCGTAGCGTCCGGGATCTTTGACATTCTGGGTGGTTTTGTCGTAGCTCTTGGAGTCCACATTGATAGCACTGGGCGCTCCGGGGGCCAGAAACTCCTGCCAGATCTCTTGAACCCGAGTTGGAACTTCTCTGATGGGACGTTTCTTTAGTTCCTGGACCGCTAGCCAGAACCTACAGGCCCAACAGTAAGATAGTTTCAGAAACTATATAAGAACAGATCCAAACTTGCTGTTTTTAAATATTGTCAGTTGATTGTGGTAGATTATAGATAGCTGATCTGTTTTTATAGTCAAACTAATTCAGTGACGACACCTTTTTGTTGATCAACCTTGAAGTTATCTCAGGTCTGGGTTCCCTTGGTAGATTTTCAGAGGACATACTACACTGGGTTTCAAATTAATAAAGACCATAAGTCCTCTGATATGCACACATTGTGTCTGAAAATAATCTCCACTAATTAATAATTGAAGTGCTCATGAAAATAATATAAAAGATAAGATAATTAAATTAAATAAGTAATTTAATGGTGAGCTGTTGTAGATCAAAATGTCAAAAATCTGTCAAGGTACCTAATGGCTAATATATAAAGACCAGCACGGCTTATTAGACATGCTGCAGCTGAGACTGATTGATGCAATGTAAGGCCCTAAGTTGCTAAAATACTTCTGAGGGGTTTGTTTATTTCAAAACTACACTCTGTAGAGGGTATTATTAATAATTGAACAATTAATTTTAAGACCATTGCCTTTCCATTCTACACGTAACACATTACATTTAATACTTTGTTTCATCATTTTGTTATCAGAGAGGAGAAAAATATGTAAGAAATGTGTAACAGTAACTGCAACGAGAACAATTTCAGTGTTTACTTTAAAAACTTTTTAAAAAAGCGCACAGGTACAGCACCAGGCCACACCAAGTTTATATTTTTATTAATTTAAGATTGATAGGGTTAATATATCCACAAAGAACAGCCCGCTTTTTGGCAGAGATACACACATTCAGTAGCAGGAGAGTTAAAACAAAAACAGACTGAGCTGTCAAACTATAATTTAATTGAGCAGACCACATTATCAGCTTTGGGTAGAAACAGTATGGGAATGTACCATTAGAGGGAGCAGAGGAGCCGTCTTACACTGTGGTTACTCTGTTCATATTAAACTATTTGCATGCATCTTTAATACTCTGCAGCATTCCTGTTACCATGAATAAACTGATTAACATAATATTTCTGCCCACCTGTGCTATTCTAGCCACAGCTACAGTTTTGCATATTTTGAAGAAGCTATCCCTGCTTTAGTAAACAGTATCACTGTAGGTTATGTCTTATACATGGGAAGACGCAATGACCCCACTAATAAGAGTGATAGTTGTCAGTTTCCATCTTGTTGTTGACATGAAAACATACCTATAATTATGTGAACATTTGTGCTGCCAGTAAAAACCCACTGAGATATTATTGGTCATGTCTCTCATTATCAGAGAATCATAGAACACTGATGTTTATTTATTCCAGTATAACCATATGGGTATGTACAGTGTGAGTCCTGCAAGGCATATACTGTATGTTTGTGTGAGTGTTTCACATAGTGTATGAACGTTTCATTTGTATGTGTGTGTGTCGGGGGCACAGCAAAGTGTGAATTAAATCCTCCAAAGTCTCTCACGTGTGTGTTCATGCATGCATGCTCGTATTAATCACGATGTGGCGAAATATATATCTTTTCACACAGTCACATTGTGAGGACCCATATGGGAACGAAAAGCTGGTCCATTTAACCATTTGATTTAGCCGTAAAATTGATTTGTGGTTGAGGTTACAATTTGCAAATATTAAGGCAACTGTAAGGGTTTGGATTAGCCATGTATCAGTACATACTTCTACAGTCACAGTTAGTTTTAGATTAAACTACCTGTGACATATCCATAAAATAGTTAGAATAAGCTCTAACTTGACCAACAGCAACATGAAAATGCTGCTTATACTTTACTGGATCAATGATAATAATCAGATAATGTAGTATGTAATAGTAATAGTATATACTATCAGGTTAGGTTAAGCATCTTTTAAGTAGCAAAAAGTATTTTGAGTGTGTGTGTGCGCAAGTGCATGTTCATGTGCATTTCATCATGTACCTGAGATTCTCTGAGCTGAACTCAGACTCCAGGAACTTGAGGAACTGCTCTCTCCCCACAGGATCTTTGAGAACCTCATCAATGCCAAAAGCCCACCTCTTTACCCTCTGCTGGCCGGGCTCCTTACTGGAGGAAGACATACAAAAATGCAACACATCTTTCACAGATGAGGTATGTGTGCAAAAAGCTCACTCTATAAACTGTAAGCATATACCAACTGATCTTTGTAGCCATCTAAATACATACGGAGAGTATACCCACCTGGCTTCGAGCTCCCAGAGTGTGGTGTCATCTGAGATCCAGGGGTTGGATGGATCTGGAGGCGTGAGGAAAGGGTCGTATTCAACGTACTGCTCTGTGTAGCCCAGCAAACTGTTTTTTGAGGAAACAAAAAGGACATGAATGGTGTCAAACTGTATCACTGGTAGAAATTTGACAAATGTTATAATCTAGTTATCACATCTGGTGAAAGTATGCTTCATATCTTTCTGTGAGTGATTAAGATTTAATTATTTGTGAGTTTTAATTAACAAAAGGAGAACTTAAATCCTTAAATCCTCTTGAGAGCAAATACCTCAAACTGAAATGAAAGGTAGAGGCTGACAAGAGTGACTGACCCTTGTGTTTGGACACAAGAATAGAGAACTTTGGTGAATGCACCTTTCATTCAGTGAAGGAAATGACAACCTGGCACTTAGTGTGCCAACTAGCATTTGGCATTGTCAGCGCTAACGGCCACTGAAGACACTGTCTGGGCCCAATCATTCCTCAAGGTCGTCGGAGATCCCACGCCATGTTAGGCCGTTTAACTGCTCAATAAACAGATCGATGGCCAAACTGAATAAAGACACAAAGAACATCGCTCACCTCTCCGCCACTTTGGACATTTTCAGTCGATGCCTGTCTAATTGCAATTGCCAAAAGGTGATCTGAAACCATAGCAGGGAACAATTAGCATACATCCATCTCACTGAATTGACAAGACATTGCTGGTTTGCAAATATATTTACATACCAACTACCAAATCTTTTTATTATTTGACTTTGAATCCTGTGCTATATTGTGTGCCAGCACTGACTTCAAATCCTATTTTTAATAGTAGAGCGCCACCTGCTGTTCTAACCTGTTCCTGCAGTTCTTCTTCTGTAGGCTGCTTGGCCTCTGGGGCGGGGGTGTGGGTTGGGCTGTGGGTACGGATGTCGTTCTGCAGCCCATACACAGACTGACACAACAAAAGACATAAAAATAAAATGGAACAATCAATATTAGTCGCCTTCCAGCTGCAGACAAACACAGCAAGGATCAGTAAGCCTGTCTGTAGATGTCTGTGTTTCAGTGTTATCAACATTGACCTTAAAAGAAAGGTGTATTATGGGTGGGAATAGGTACTGTACCTTTCTGGTTTTGTGGGGGTTTTTCATTCTGGAGGACTTCTTTATGTCGACTTCTGTTGTGTTCACACATCCAGGCTGTGAGAGAAGTGAGGAGAAAATCAGGAAATCATGTGTTCATTCAGCTTAAATTAAATTTTTACAACTTATGCTATTTACGCTTTGCCCTCTAGGATGACACCACAAACGGGGAAGGTGCATTTTTCCCACCAATACACGAGTTTCGGTAAATGAAATCCACTATGCTTAGAAGGGCTGTGAAGTGATTCTGAGAAGTCTCCAAGACAATGTGTCACATGCTGGTTGATTAAACATGGAATGTGCCAATTCTAGCAAAACAAGTAAACCAGCGGGAAATCAGAGTCTTAGTGTGCAAATTCTGGCTGATTGAACAAGTGGTCTAATCTAGGTCTCTTCCAGAAGAACAGAGCTAAGTAGCTTGATGGCGTCACTGTGAAATTTGAATTAATATTGATTATGTTGCTCTAAGGACGCATAAATTGAACGTGTTATTTTCCAATTAAGAATGGAGCAGTGGCTTTCGGAGAAATACAGCAGAGGAGACACTTTAACCTCAGGGGGAAACTAAATGCTAATGCTAAGCAAGTGTGTGTGAACAAGGTAAAGAGCAGCACTGAGGCTTATGTGTTGTGACAGTTATTGATGTGACACTGAATGTGCATGGCAGAGGAATACACCACTGAGGATTTACAGTGTGTTCATCTCTTGACACTGTTCATATATCACAAAAATCATGCTTAGCTCATATCTATATTGCATAATCCATGAAGCTCCTGTAACTGCATAACATTTTCAAAATATTATTCTTTGTCACATCGCTTAACGCATCCCTACTGCCTGTGAAATGCGAGGAATAGATTAAAAACACCTAGAGAGCATAAATGATTTACCATATCTGTGTTATTAATTTTTTGACTCGGTGTGTGTGTAGTGTGGTCAGTGTGAAATTAATTTTTCAATATTTTTCACTTTTGCAGGAACAGTAAAGACGACTTTTGATAATCTCAGAAATGATATCAGCAGCGGCAATGGTGACTATGACAACATCAGTAATTTCGCTCACCACGGGTCTGTGCACGTCCCAGAATGCTCTTTCCTGACTGTCGAGAATTTTCCTCTCAATTTTGTCTCTTTTCTTGTCCACTCTGAGAAGAAAAAAAAAAGGACTTGACCACTTCAGAACTTTGACCAGGCATGTAGCTTATTTCAAGACATGTATGATTCATTTACTCCACCACATGTTTAATGTGCAGTTCATCTGTGAAGCTGTGTGCTGGAAATTATAGGAATGTTGTATTAAACCACCAAGTTTAATCATGTCATATGAGAACTCACTCATAATGGCTCAATGTGTGTGTGGTTCTTATAGAAACCTACTTCGCTTGTGCTTCTGCTTGCATAAAAATGAACTCCCATTTCCTGGCGAAAGCTCTCTGTAGCCTTGCTAAGCTCTCCTGCAAGTAAAACAAAGAACAAACAGGAAAAGAAAGGCTTTTGAGGGATCTGGGCTGATTATATTTACTGCACATGCTGTGTACAGTGCACGGCTGGATACTATCTTTAATGATCCCTGCTCACATACAAAAGAAAAAAACCCTGAGTATAACTAACCCTGTAATTCATTTAATAGCTTTGGTGAAAGGAAAGTTACAAACAATGCAGTGACACACAGAAAAACAAATGTTCTCAGTGTCAGTATAGAACAAAAAGGCAAGAGATAAATCCTGAGAGCGGTGCCAGAATGGGAAGAGAACAGATGTGTGAAGAGGGGAGTGCTGACACCAAAAGACCTCTTTCACTTACCGCTTCATAGTCTGCAAGCTCCAGACGTGCTTTATTTTGCATTGTTCTTTTGCAGAGGTAAACAGCTGAGAGAGACAGACAGAGAGAATAGTAATAGAGGGAAAACGGGATCACAGTTTGGTTTTAACAGCTTTAAGTGGCCCTGCATTTACTCATTTAATCCTCTCAACTGCACATTTAAACTGGCCTCCGAATCACAAAGGTCATTGACTGTGCATGGTGCGCGAATGTGTCTGTTACAGTGTGTGCTTGTGTGTGTGCGCGCGTGAGTGTCTGTGCATGCCTGACTTTTGATGTCTTCCTGTACTATCATCATCCCTTCATCCCTTTGTTAACTGACCATTATGTGGAAGGTTCATTATGCCATTAGACTGTTTTCATTAAGGGGCATCATTCATGTGAATCATTTGCTACATCTGAGACACTCTAACTTCCCCTAACACCCACAGGATTATTCCCTCAGTGAGCATTAGGCCCTTTTCTCTCCTACAACTCAAACAACAAATGAAAGACCTTCAAGGTTGCGGCTATTCACCTAAACCATTTTGGCATTATGAAATGTTTATCTCCACTGTGCTCCACTGTAAACAATGAAAAGCTCTTCCCTGTATCACCATTAAAACGTTCAGCTGAATTTACGCACACGCACACGCACACACACACACACACACACACACACACACACACACACACACACCCACAGTTTCCTTTCCTGTAATCAGCATAAGTCAGAGAGCGTGAATGCGGCAA
>JBBMJY010000003.1:7750148-7766205 GCA_037833715.1 Toxotes lorentzi
TAAAACAGGAACTATAAACAAAACTAGATTCAGAAAATGTCCACAAAACAGCCCCTCATAGGGGCTAGTCATGACACAGACAGGCACACATGCAAACACACAAACATTTGCAACTGTCACTGGGACAGAAATTGGAGTTGTCTCAAGGGCCTGGCAGGGCAACACAAGGCAGCCACGTTTCCAAGAACACACAGAAGGGAGTAGAGCATGGCCCTGTTAGAGTACGTCAGCCAGATCGGATGCTAAGAGATCTCCCCAAACTCCTCCCTCAGTGTAAAAATATATATATATGGAAAATACATACACAGAGTTCAATGGCCTGGCAGCACATTGCTATGTACTACACTAACAGGCACACATTAACAAACACACAACGTCTGTCCGTTTTAACTGAGACACAAAACAGCCAGCTGATGATGGCATTATTACAGGAAGATTAATCTGGAAAACAAAAAAATAAAAACATAGTCTCAGCCCAAAGTAATTACTTCAAAATGAAATGTTTGGGCAACAGTCTCATTACACCCATTAAAGGCATTATATGTAGAATTGGAAAATTTCTGCCTTTGCTTCCTCTCAATGGTAGTATTACTGTGGCAGACTGTGATGTATGCGGCTTCCCTGACTGGGGTGCTGGACCCTGTAAATCTTTGAATCAATCAAACCTTTCCTTAAATAAACTCCTAAAATTAATTGTAAACATCACAGTGAAAAGAAGCAATAATTGATGGAAATGGGTTTTCTGACTGAGCCCTCAGTACAGAGAGTATTATAGACACCTATTCTGTAGTACTGTAGTAAAATTTGTTTAATTTTATTCCTTATCTGGACAGCACCCGTCTAAAAGGGGGGAAAAACGTATGCCTTAATCACGTACTTGACAATAGTAGACAAACAACCAAGATTTATTTTGAACATGCTGAAGGAAATAAAAGCATTGCATCACTTCATTCAGATTCAGATTAAGGTGGAGAATGAGCTACGAGCAAAATTGCTTAACTGACATGTGAAAACTCTAGGGAACCCAAGATAGTTCCCTGAGGAACACCACGTGATCTGGGGCTGAAGAGGAAAGGGCCCAGATAACGCAGGAACCTCTTTAACCAATTGAGAGCCAAATCCCTAACTGATACCTATGCTGTATAATGTTGTGTGCTGTGTTTAAAATGGTCTTTTCGGTTTAAAAATGTTTCCTTTTTATCGGATTACTCCTATCATATAACCAATTGTAACCTAGTGTGTGGTGGCTGGAAGCTGTGAGTGTGACTGTGCACTAAACTGAAGTGTTATGTCGTTCTCACAGGTCTAACTTCATGGATCTAACTGACACACACACGACTTATCAGCAGAGCTCATCTGGGAAATGCAAAATTTGAATGCAGCCAATTCCATTTCATACAAATTTGGCAGTTCATGAGCTAGTACTGCAGCATATGTTAAATAAAAGCTTGTAGCTAGTCAAATACCCTGGAGCTAAAATCATCCCAGTTAGTGATTAGAGCCTAATTGACAATGATGAAGCACAGCAAATGCTGTAACTACAAAGCTGCTGGAGGAAAGTTGAAGGGACAGCAAGACTGAGAGACAGAAATAAATATCAAAAATATACATTTTCAGAATATGTCTGTGCTGTGAAATGTAGGAAGACACTGACTGGATTAATGGGAGGGAAGGCAGGTTGAAGGAAAAAAGGGCGCATCTCAAAGAGACTTAGAGTATTTGATCAGAACATAATGGAAGCTGTTGAACCTCAGAAAATGTTGACAATGTTGACAGTTAAGTATCTAATAGGTACAGTTTTTCTTTGGTGTTCCTCAACCAATACAAGGTAAGGTGGAATTCTAACTCAACCATGTTAAAATCACAACAAAAACCATTCCAGTATTAAAATGTCATTATATAATTCAGAAAAATTACCAGTCTTCACGTGTCCCCCTTTTATGTACTGCATGCATCACTCCTTTTGTTGTTTTTAAACATACAGTATCTGTCTAAATTAATCCTAATTGTGTACAGCTCATCCCTGCTGAATACGTGTGGCTTATAACGCCAACCTTCTTTCTGTATGTACGTCTCACTATCCTTCTCTGAGAGTTAGCTGGCACTGTGAGACACAGAGCAAACAAGGACAACAGCAACAGTGATCAATACTTCACACACTCTCTCCTATCTCTGCAAACCCTCACCGCCTACACATGGTAAAATGCCACCAGCTTGAATATTCAGGATCTAAAGCTCTTGAAGTCGGGATGCTCTCTGGCTTCATGTTGTGAGGAAGAGAGGAAAGCCGTTTCCCGCAAGAGAGAATGAGAGCAAGAGTCTCACTCTCTCTTTCTCTGTCCCCCACCCATCCACCCACCCAGAGCTGTCTGACTGCATCTCTGCAGCCTCTTAACAGATAAGAGTGAGTGTTTTGGCTGCACCGTGTGAATCATTGAATAATGATGGCGCAGGACTTGGTACATATGAAGTGACTAACAAAAGCTCCGGATATAAGCACATACTGGGCTTCGGCACAGTGCTCCAAGCACTTCAAAGACTATCACTGAGGGCACTCAGGGTGCAATCAGAATGTTCTGAAACACCATTTGGAGCAAAAAAAACATTTCAAACTGAGTTTGTAAATCAATACTGGCCTTAGATTTCTTTTTAGCCATTGTTAAGTGCACCATAAGTCCACTTATTTGACAGGCTTTTTCTAAGAAAAGTGAGCCGATAAAAGGGCCAGTTATTAGAAAGGTTCTATCTTGAGCACATCAGGAAGGTGATAGGTTTTTAGAAAGAATTTCACCTTTTTTTTTTTTTTTTTTTTGGATGTCCTACGACAGCTCATTTTGAAGTGGCCTTTATAAGTAACCCCAGCGATAACAAAATGAGGCTGGAAAACAGGTTATTTTTCTGCCTTGGTGATGAAACTCCTGTGGAAGGTGGAAACGTTGAATAAGTTCACACTTGATTTCAGCACAAGCAAAAGTAAATCGTTGTTACACCCACATGGAACAGTGTTGTGAAGCATATACCAACAGGATCCTTCCCAACCTGCAACTGTAAACTGCATAAAAATGAATATCGTCTTTTGGCCTAGTTATTTCTGAGAAGTGTTTTTGAGAGCTGTTGCACACTGGGGTGTATAAGAGTTACGATAGGCACCTTTGTGGACTAACTGAGGCAGGTGAATAGACTTCCAGAAGAAACATGGCTCAAAATTGTCCTAAATGACGTTGACATCTGAAGAATTTGAAGTGAGCTATATTATTAAGAGCGTTCATTTGTTCACTGTGCTACACAACCAACAAGATGCGTGAAATAGCTTCTTAACAAGTGATGCTATTTGTCTCTGGTGTTGACCTAGTTGTGAAAAAAATCCTCAGGACTCGATGAACTCAAACTTATTTTTCTAACAGTCTTTATTAGAACATCATCACCTACATAAGCTTTAAATCCCTTAAGTGAAACTATGTTTTTATGAGACTGAATGATCCATCAAGATACATTTTCAATAAAGAAAAAAAATTACTATGACGGCCACTAACAAAATGTAATTCGGAAGCATGCGCTTGTCCTGTTGACATATTTTAAAGGTGACACTAACCTCAAATACAATTAATCTAAAATAAGCACATTTTACTTTAGCACATAGCACTAACTGTGCTGCTGAGGAAATTAAAAGCTCTTCTATTCTCCTTCTACTCTTCCCCCTCTTGCTTCTTCCTCTGCCCCCTCCCTCTTGCTTGTGTTGCCTGCACTGTGATGGGTGAATGTTACTGCATCAGATGTGCAGGGAGAGTGGTATTACCTTGACAGTGTTATCTGAGGACAAGTGTGTCTACATGAGGAGAACAGATATTCCTCCCAACTCTGCATCAAACACGCACACACAAACAGCACAGAGCAGTAGCACTAATCAATCACAGTACAAGCATTGCATATGACAGAATTCAGAGATGCACATACACACAGAGGCACATATTATGAAAGCTTATGAACCCAGAAGGTGGGGATTATTATATTTTAAAACGCACATCATCAAAATAGGTGAGCAATCCAGCTCAAGTCTGGCTGCCTAAGGCAGTGCGAGAGCAGCCTGAATAGAACCTGTGGCAACACAGCATGACAGCTCTACTAGCAGTCTTTGCAGTCGGTTGATCTCATTTCCTTCTGAACTGCACTCCTTGGCTCCCTGAATGAGGCAGAACCTGTGGTGGAGGCTGAGAGATAATATTTCACATTTTGTTTGCCCCCAGAAACCAGCAGTGGTTTCCAAAAAAATAAAAAATAAAATACAACATGCATATCAGATCCAAGGTCATTCGCTTTTAATGACACAAGACAGAGCACTTGAAGGTCTACACTCCAGCTGTATTAGCACGGTGAAATGCTATGTCACCACAGATGAATCACACATCTCTTCTGGACAGCCTGGTACATTTACATATGGAACAAATCCAAAAACACAATGTTCTTCATGCCATACTTGAGGGGATAAGTGAAGGACATAATACAGGCAAAGCAAACTGATCATCATTTCTTACACTACCACTGCAGTTTTTGATTTGAGGTACATATCGCTAGCTATATTGCTTTGCCTGACATTGTTCTATTTGATAGACAAAATTCCCTGCCTGTCTAGCCTTTGCCTTCTATATACAAAGGTGACATATTCAAATTATGCTGTTCCTCTTCAGTGTTGACCTAGATTTAGGTGAGGAGGTGAAATCTCAGTGCTTGATGAAGTCTTTTTCAGACTGCCTTAATTATATTATCTCTTACATACGCTGATCAGCCACATGTTGTGTTGTGTATATATGTATATATATATATCTATTCAGCCATCTATTCAGCCAACATTAAAACCAGTTACAGGTTCTGATGTGGTGGCTGATCAGACTAGTGTTTATGTGCAAATGAAGGACTTTGCTTCTCTACCCACTGAGAGACATTAAACATACACAAACAAGTGAATGATAAATGTACACTTCGCCCCCACTCAGGACTGTAGAGGTCAACTGCTCATTTACTACCACACAAAGGAAATATGGTGACTAAAGGCATTGATACTGTAAGAGCCTTTGTTAGACTTAGCATGGGCATTGTGGACCTTTTATATACACCAGCCTTTAAAAGAAAAAAAAAATCATATATATTATAGCAGTAATGAAACATGTCAGGCTATGTAAAGCAACTTTTGGAGGATAAAATACAGTGAAAACACTTACATCAAACTACATTATTGCAGTGAAATAATTCATATATTAAGAGAAATTAAAAGATTAATAATTTTATTACACTGTAGATATGATGTATGCCTCATAGGCTTTGCAGTGTTAGACAAATCAATCAGTAATATTGCTGAATTTGAGCATTTTAATAGCCCTCTGTAACTTTATATAAATATGGCTTCACTGGAATGCTGCATAATTTTCATCTACAGGCTATTTTGTCTTTACTGTATATGATATCCAGGCCAAGATAAACCTAATGATAAATAAAAAGAACCTAATTATCACCATGAATGTATTTGCTATTGATTATGTTAATGCTGTACACGCATGAGATTAAGTCTTTACATCTGTGAGACAAAAGCTATACAATGACTGAGTGACACAAAATACATTATCAAAGGGATGTTTTCAAGTCGTTAATGTGAAAATACTATGAATCCATGAATGTAACCAGATGCACGTTTTCATACTCAGTGCACCCAACATTCAAAGAGAAAATGCTACTTTTGCTTAAAGCCAAGTTCTAACTATCAAACCTTAATTTAAATATTTGCTGCAAATGATGCATGAGCAGTCCAACCCCCGTGGCATGATAACACCCAACCACAACCAACCAATTACATATCAGCGCAGTAATTTTTTGTCAGAATAAACCTGTCAATTGTACATGCAAAAGACTGCATGTACTATTACTGCACCTCCACAACAAACAACTGCAATTTTGTGCAGGACTTAGAAGTGTTACATAAAACAATAAACATATTAGATTAACTGGCTACTGTTCGTTAACATGAACAAAACGCTGTTACATTGCTTTCTAAATACAAAGTTAGTCTGACACTTCAGGCTGCACCTGTGCAGCACTGCACCACTTGGGCATTCAAAATAAAATTGCCTTGCAGATAGGTGAGGGAAGTTATTGAGCTCATGCTGACAAGGTTGTTGAATAGATGCCATGAATCTTAAGTCTCTCAGAGGTTAGCATTCGCTTCCGAGTTACCACAGCAACACAGACTGCGACCACTATCACAAGGACATCTTTGGCAGCTCGCCATTGCTCATTCATAAGACAGAAACAAAGAAGGTGGAATGGAGGAGGGGGAGGGCAGAGGGTGGAAAGGATGGAGAAAGAGAAAGAATGATGTTGTCTGAAGGGAACAGGAAAAAGAGGAAAAGCATTTTTGTTTCCTGTTCGTTTTCTTTTGTTCCCATCACATGAGGTTTACCTTAAATCCTTATATAATAACATATTTTTTAATTTATTTTTGTTAGTGTAATTCCACAATATTATTTTTGGCTGTAGCAGAGTTTATTATTAATATTCCAGTATTTGTTATTCCATTACCACTTAAACATGATTAATATTATTGTATATGTGAATTATTTAAGTGGCCCTTTCATGCCTTCACTTCAAGATAATTGTATCTGCTGTTGTTGTTCTGGGAACAGTTGTGAGTGAAGAGACGGAGGTTTTCTGTCTTTTTGTGTTTGTGTTGATTATTCTAAGGTGAGCTGCTGGGCACTTATAGCGGGGCTGCAATTTACAGTCGTTTTCATTGATTCGTCTGTTGACTACTTTCTTGGTTACTCAATCAGTTCTTTGGTCTATGTCAGAAAAACAATTTTCCAGCCCAAAACCCCAAAATATTCATTTTACACTGACATAAAATAGACAGAGCGGCAAATCCTCACATTGGAGAATCCATAAATTATTTTCATTTTAGCTTGAAAAAGTCAAATATTAAAGGATTGATCAAGCATCAAAATAGTGGACAACTAATCTTCTGTCAATCAACTAACTGTTGTCACACACATCCCGGAGTGACTACAGAAAGCTAACTATCGAGTATTCAGGGTTATGTAGTGGAAAAGGTCTAATATTTAATGAGAGAAAAGCAAGAGGACAAAAAACAAGAACCCTTCCCTTAGCCTTGGAAACAGCTGGTCATGCTCTGCTTGCTTTGCTCACATTTAATCTTACATGAACTATCCTTATTTATAATCCATCCTATTTTAAATGGATTTCTGTGCCCTAGTCTTGTGTTCCTCTCTTTATTCTTACGGCTGCTTATTGTGCATTTTCATTGTCTCTTTCACACTTTTCTCTCTTCATGCAACGCTTCAATTCTCATAGGTACGCTGACTGGGAACCTCTGGGGATGCGGAATGGACAGCAGTCTGTTTTACAGCAGGCCAGGATCACAGAACACGAGGAACAGATGCCCAGGTGACAACGCTGCCTGGAGAAAAGGCAATTACTCCATCCAAACTGAAGGTTTATTTCTATATGCTTGAGGCGGATTCTGCAAACCAGTGATTAGCCATTTAACAACATCTGCAGTTTGGTGCTTGATAAGCCTTGCTTTCAGTTGTATTCATCAGTGCAGTTCTGTCTCTGTGTACACAATCAAGCTCCATTGAGCCATCAGTCAAACATGAGCATCTGTTTCTTGGAATGTCACTTCACTGTTTCACACTTCAGGATGTTCTCTCACTCTGCATATTTGTTCCCTCTGTCATCTTTATTCTTCTTTATGTGTCATTTGTAAAAACATCACATCCTCGAACATACAGAAAAAAGAAACCTGAGAAGGTAAAATTCTTCTCTGCCATTTCCAGCTCACATCTTTATCTGTGCAGCAAACTGCAAAGACCTATGAATTTTTTAGATGAAAATTATTCCTCCTCGATGCCAACTCTCCCTCCTCACACCTAATATCATTAATGTGTTTCATAATGTACCAGTTGGTGGTGCACTGCTTGATCCATTATTTCCATAATGGAGGACTGTGATAAGAAAAACCTGATGCCACTGTGAAACACTCTAGCTCGCAGCAGCAGCAGCAGTATTATCATAAGGGAGCTCTGATGAACACTGAAGGACAGATGGTATTCTTACTACAGACTTTGGTTCATTTGGATGATTACAAATGGATGTTGTCAACCACAATGCCTCCTCAGCTTTGAAATGCTCCTCAAGGTGTGATGAGAGACTTTTAATGGCTTGATCTGATTTGGTCTGATTTGCTAATGGATGAAAGTGAGGCTGATGTTTGCAGGCAAACAAGTAGATCTTTGATTCCCCACATGGTGTTATTGACTTCAGGTTACCTGAGTGGCATGCTGTTGTGTTGTTTTCTGTGTGCTTAAATATAGCATCTTTTTGTTCCAAGCACTATTTGTAAGCCAGATTTTTTTCTAAAAGGATTAAATGGACATGAAATGACTCAATGATTTGAACTAAATCAAATCAATGATTTCTGGATTGTTCAGAGCTGTTAAATGTGCCTTGTGGAGTTTTCTTGTAAACACACACAAGTTATGTTTACTGCGAGTTTTACTCACCAAAACACATTTTATGTGTCCTTGAGGTTTAAAACACATGCTGAATGTATTTCCTTCCTCACAAAACATTTGCAAAGACAATTTTAAATCCAGCATTTTTAAATCCATGTGTACTTGCTAACAGCCTTTCTATTCCCTGCCTTTGTTAGCACATTACTGTGTATCTTGATGAGTTACCACCATCTGTAGATCAGTGGAATAAGTGTGGAAATAACATCAAGCATCTGCAACAGGTTAAAAGTTCACCAATATCATAAAATGTTTCATCATTATTCATTATGATATTATGATATATAAAAGGTTTCATTTGACAATTTCTGTAACTTTCCAAAACTGACAATCTCAAAAGCTCACCCACTTCACACAGCAAATTTCCACATGTGCAGTGATGTGAAAGTAGACATCATTTGAACTTGTCTCTTCTTTCATTATTCATATTTCACATTTGTCTTCAGATATGATTGGATGATACTTCATATGAACTAGCTGATTTTAAGTGTACCGACACCTTTAGTCTCAGGCCCAAAACTCATCTCTTCAACTGTTATCCTGCAGTAGCAATGCAGTCTCTTTTTTAAGATTAAAGAATGAATAAAAGATGTGACAGAAGTCACCATCTTGTAAAGTCACTCTCTACTACATCTGTTACACTAAGTCTCTGCAGGAAGATTTCAGACAGGACAGATATGATCCAGAACTAACAGCCACCATTTATGGAAGGCTTTGCTACTCCCTAATCTCACAAATATTTAAAGGAGGTGCTGGAGACATAACATGAGCAAGATACTGTAACTGCATAATGTACTTTTTGTTTCTTATTTATTCAAAAACTCATTTCAGTGGATAGCTGGTGTATTCTTAGGTTGAAAATCAAAAGAAAAGACCAATCACAGCCCAGTGAGTGATTGATGTGTGAAAGGGCTGTCTGGTCAGCTCAGTTGGTAGAACACGAGAGTCAATCTCTCAGGGTCATGGGTTTGAGCCCCACTCCAGGCGGCACCACCACCTGTGGAAGGTGCCGTAGACTTTGGTGCATTGTGGACTGGGTGGTTGTCGCCCTCGCACCCTGGGCCCAGACCTCAATATAAGCCGCAGATGATGACGTGAGTGAAAGGTTCATGTTGATGTCTGTCAGTCATCTGTTGGGCAGCATTTTTTATGTCTGTCCATCCATCCCATTCTTGTAAACATGATATCTCAGAAACGTCTTGAGGGAATTTCTTCAAATTTAGTTCACTTCGACTCAAAGATGAACTAATTAGATTTTCATTGCCAAAGGTCAAAGGTGAAGGACATTGTATTGTAACTTCTCGTCTGTCCCATTCTTGTAAACATGGAGGGAATCTCATTACATCTGGCGCAAACGTCCAATTAGACTCAAAGATGATCTAATTAGAATTTAGTGGTGAAAGGTCAAAGGTCAAGGTCACTGTGACCACACAGAACCCGTTTTTAGGCACAACAAAAAAATTCATACGCCAATTATGATAAAATACAATTCATACCTTTTAAAATTCCTTCAAAGTCTTCACTACATATTTTATATGAGTCTGGACAAACATGTGGAGGAATACAACCGCGAGGCGGTTATTCCAGTTCTGATAACAATAACACATCTCCTTTGCACCTCCAATATCAGTAGATTCCTTTCATCATATACCTTACATCATATGCTACTTGAGGGGCAGTGCTTCTTCTCCACCCTTTTCTTGCTGGAAGTCTAATAATCAAAAGTCTTTTGTAAAGCATTCCTGAGCACAGCAGCAGAAGTCGCAGTTGTACTGTCATCTGGTTTGATGGACAGATGGTATTATCACTATTTCATTTAAATGCTTTCCAGATGGTTGCCACAGATACTTGCATCCACAATGTCCTTCTTCACACTATTTTCATCAACATCTACAGCGTTTTAGAACACACGGCCTCCTTCCTCCTCACGTCCCCAGAGAATCATCATCCCTGGCGTATGGCTACAGAAGGATGTTCAATATTTCCCCTGACTCCTCAGCGTCTCCCTCCCCAAGGGACAACCCTCTACTAGAGAGAAAGACACAAGCATTGAATCATGGATGAGAGGTAGTCAGCCAGTGATGCCTACTCCCTGGAAAAAAAACACTGGCATTTATCCTCGTTTGACATTGCTGGGGTTAATGCAGTTCTTGTTCCAAATTTGCCAGCCAGCAGGTTTCTACCATTTAATGCTTTGTGCAACCACAGCACATTTTAGAGTATCATAAAACTGCGGAAGGATTGGAGAATAGTCTTATGTTCCATTTCAAAATTAAAGCTCTATGTGATGAGTTTCACTTTTCATTTTTACCATCATTGTAGCTGACTGACAGAAGGCAACAGCCCTTTTAGCTTAGACCCTTCAGAGTTTCATATTTGTGTTTAGGTATACTGAAAGGTACACTGGCATAAACACAAAGTGATATTCTCAGTTTTCATAATTAACAGAAATGGTAAAACATTGTTGGCGCTGTTGTGAATGCTTTTTCAATCCACTGTGATCTCCAAACACCAGGCTTGTTTACTCTTCTTTACTTGTCTGACAACAGACTGCAGTTCCAAATTCTGTCTTTCATGGTTGTGCTATCGTGCCAAGAACTTTAACAGTAATATCTATCTAACAAATTAAGTACTAGTTGAAATTTTTATATCAGTAGTGGATCTAATGACTACATGTGGTGTGAAAGGGGTTTCACAAAACCACAGAGAATCCCCTCAGCTCTATGGAACATTTTAGCTTATTTTAGCTCATTCTTTTGGTTTTTACTGTAGCTTTACTGTTTTGGCTCACTCTCATCATTTTCATCTGTCAAATTTTTCAGCCTCAGCAGGCAGCTGTTGTCAGCTGTTCTGAAAAAAAAAACCACTGTAGACTAGCTATCCAGCACCAAGCAGCAAACAAATTAGTGATTTGTGGGCGAACATAGAGGAGCATTTAGCAGCTAAAGACAGACATTTTTTTCAGGAAATTGTGGAGTTCAAAAACAGAGACAAAAGGAGAGTGAGTGTCAAACTTACATTTAGTGGGTGGACAAAAACATGACCCCAAATAATTGCTCTAAATGACAATACATTAGTTTGTACATATTATTGCCTTTATGCTATGGCCACTCTGCTTTTATAAATATTCTTAATATACTGTAGTATCCTTATAATATATTGTTAATATTCTGTATCTTGACTTCTGTGCATTGTGGAGTGGTGACCTGGGCCCGGACCCAGATATGCGGCAGATGATGACATGACATTCTGTATCTTGTTTTGTGCTGTAACAGTGTAATCGGCTGTGGTAACCACAGGGTCAATAAGTGGTGATACTCTGATTATGTGTGTGTAAAGGTCTAGTATAAAACTGCTTGTACTTTTATTTGTTGATAAGTAACAAATACAATTGTGTGCTTTTTTTTTTTTTTTGATGCAGGTGACCCAGCGCATGGAAACCCGTACTCCCTCACACACACATTTGTCCTTTATTACTTCTGTTTTCAGTGTTATCTTTATTGTTTGTATCAATCACACCACTACTACACACAGTATAACTTTCTGGTTCATGTTGGGACAGTACTCCCGGGGCAAAACCTTCTTCACTCCCCTGTCTCCACAGTTTTGCTGACTCTGTTTTCTAGACACCGGTTTCTGTCTATTTCTACGTCTACTATGATCTAGTGTTCCCGGCTGGTGGTGGGATAGTGTTCCTAGGGCAAGGCCTCTCTCTCTTTCTCTCACTCTCTTTTTCACTCTCATCTCCTTGGTGGGCGGGCAGTGGGCGCGCTGACTAAGCCAAGGTTGGCCATGTGCTAGAACATAATCCACTGAAAGCCAATATCCCTCCTGCCCACCTACCATGATTTCATCACTCAAACAGCATGCTATCATAAATTAGTAGATAAAGGAAGAAGAAAGCTGCATTACTTTCAGATATTGTGCAAAAGTTATCCAAAAATGAGAGTGAATGAGACTATTTCTAATTGCCAGTAGTTGCTAAAGTTTATTCAAAGGACTACACACATCTAAAAAACAAAACAAACATGCTTTATTGATCAGCAAGACACAGACAACTACATACATAGTAATTTATAATTCAATAAAACAAAAAAATAAGGTCAGTCTGTGTTTTTAGAAGTTATTTATAATTACACATCAGCAGTTGTTGACACTATGGGGATTCGTGCTTAGGAGCATTTAATAATCATGCTTTTAGTTTTGGTGGTTAAAAAGTGCAGTCTGGGCATGGGAATACTGTGGTATTAAATGAAATCACCCCTATAGTTAATCCTATTCACCAAGGCAAGCCTGTTAGCAGTGTCCAAACTGTCTGGCATTACACTTGAGTAGTCTTATCATTGGGCACCAGAGAGTATGTTTACGTACACCCAACAGAGGGATGAGGAGGAAGTGGAAAAGGATGAGAGGAAAACAGAGAGGGAGAAACAGGGAGGGAGGCTGGGTATGGAAACAGAGATGCACTGGGAATAGAAAAGAAGGGAGGATGCTGTCTATTTTTAGGTCCAGATAACATGAGAGAGGGGGCCTCACTCCTCTCTTCTTCCTCTCTCTATCCTCTCATTTCCCACATTCCTCCTTGGCACATGCAACAGACACTCAGGACGGCTCTGTGTGCCCTGAATACCAATAAGAGAGAAGCAGCTGGATACTGGCAGGCTGACATTCTTCTGCCTTCTTCTGTCTGCAGAACAGAGACAAGACAAGGACTGGGTGTCTGACAGGACACACACATTCATGCACACCTCAGAGGACACAACAGTCAGAATAGACAATAAACCGATAAAGGCAGACTGTTTGACACAAGTGACACTTGAACTACGGAGCAATGAAGATGATGAACGATAGGTTTTGTTGAACCTTTCAAAACGACAGACAGCAGGTAGAAACCATTAATATGCTGATGCTTCTCATAGATAGATGGAAAGCCACCGTGCTTCACTACATTAAATGAGGTAAATTTAAAACTTTATCACTGCTAAAGCTTGATGTAGAGAGCTAGGTGTCATAATTGACAAGAGTCACAATATTGTCAGCTTGTCACATATATACAATTTATTAGATTGCACTGTTGCAAATGAGGCCATTGGAAAAAATAAATTGCCTCAATTCATAAATTCATACCGGACAGCTTCATTAATAGCATTAGATTTCTTGAGGAAATCTGGAGATTCAAATCATGTACATCCATCCCCACCCTGCCACATCCGATCTCCCTTGACCAAGTGCAAGCTCTTCCATTACCACGGCTTTGCTGACATTACAGCCAACGGAAGCTAATAGAAACAAATCACATCAGCCAATTGCAAGGAAAGAGGCCCTTCCCACCATATCTTAAGTACTGTTAGACCCAACCTTCCCTTTTTTCACTGAGCTCAGGGTTAAAGAAGATATTTTATTCTTTGTCTAGCACAGGATTTGATCTGACCCATCTGACGAGTCTAAAACCCAAAGATAATCAATTTACTATAATGGTAAGACAATGAAAAACAGCAAATTCTCACGTTTAAGAAGCTGGATCCATCAAATGTTTGGTATGTTTTGTTTGAAAGCTGACTCAGACAATTAATTGCTCTATAACTGATCATAGGTTATACCAGAAATCTCAGGCTGTAACTATAGCTATTAAATAAAAGAGTAAAAAGCACAACATTACTAGTGAAGCGGTGTCAAGTAGCATACAATGAAAAATACAAAAGAAAAGTTCACAATTGCACAGTACTAGTAAATTCACTTATGTTAGTTACTGCTGGTGATGTAGTTTTTTTTTTTTCTTCACCCTTTTAGTCATGCAGTTATAAGTGAAAGGTGTTGGTGAAAGATGCATAAACTCAGCCACTGCACTGCAGGCTTTCATGGAATGAGCAGCACTCATTAAAGTGTGTGAATGTTTGCTCACTGATACGCACAGACTGGCACAGAAACACACACACATAGACACACTCATGTTCTGTCACTTTGCTAGCTAAGGGTGTGCTGGACACATTGTTGAAGTGTTTGAGATAATAGCATTTGACAGACTGCTGGTGTGGTTGTCATGGGGATGCCAACAGAACAGCCACCAGACACCACAGCAGAAACAAAATGCAGGGCAGGAGAAAGCACAACCATTCGAGACAGCATTGTCCACAGGAATGTCATGTCTCAATTAGCAAATAAGATGCTATCACCAGGGGACAGTGTCTGAGAACCAAGAAGAATAAAATTATGGTTACCAAGATAAGGAATTTTAATGAAAGTGTTGGTTTTGTTTTAGATAATTGGCATATTATCACTGCAAAGAGAATATATAGCTTTGTTTTAGAAGTACACTTTAAACAAGACTAGTAATCTACAGCAAAACTAGCAGTCCTGTTCTCTGCTAAATGCTACCTTCATGTTTACCAAGTACAGCTGAGGCTGATGGGAATGTCACTAGTTCTGCAGATATTTTGTCATGAAGCAAAGTATTGAAGAGACCAAAATATTTGAACTGATCGCTAGAATATAAGTCAGGGGGCGCACCAATGTGATTACATTTATCTTCTGGGGACCACAAATGTCTTTCCTGGCAATCCAGCCCATAGTTGAGATATTTCAGTTTGGATAAAAGTGGTAGAGCGGTCAGCAGACCGACATTGCCTTCAATAGAGCTACACCCCTTGCATGCCTAAAAACAGCTTTTATCATAACCACATGTATTTTCAAGAAAATTGCATATTAATATGCATTTCCGTTGCCAACTATGTCAGAATAGCTGTGATTAATCATCTTGTTTACATAGCTGCCTGGACAAGAAAGACAGACTTTCTTGTCCAGGCAGCAGAACGACCAATTTTCCTCCACCCAGATCCTAAGATCGTATTTTGCAGCTGACATAATTCTTTCAAGTGCACCTCCAAATAAGAAGATATATGGAAATAATATAGAGTGCTCAGCGTTTGCTTTCAGATTACATAATCAGCAAGCTAAGCTAATTAAACCCCACATTTTAAATCAAACGCTGTTCCTTACCTCCCTGTATTTAAAGGTAATACAAAACTCTCAACCATGTAATAGTAGAATTTATGGGTATAATTTGAAGTTTGCCTGACTTGAACTACATTATTAGGGTAGTGTACTGAAGCATCAGTGATTGATATAAGGACACTTATGTATATAGACGGGCTATTTAAACTGCATTCATTTTGTTTATGGCTGGAAATCATTATTTTGAAGCATTTAAGCAGTGAAAGGAGCAGTACGAGAAAGAGGCAGCAGCAGGTTGAGTCAAGATGGCGCCCGAAGTTTATAGACTAGGCTGTACTGTGGATGGCTGAGCTTGCTAAGCTGAACTAATGGTGTGAAGCTGTGAGCCTCAGTAGGCTGCAGGTGGAAGCTGCTCAGCACACTACAACACTGTGAGCTGAGAGAGAGAGAGAGAGAGAGAAAGTGTGTGTGTGTGTGTGTGTGTGTGTGTGTGTGTGTGTGTGTGTGTGTGTGTGTGTGTGTGTGTGTGT
>JBBMJY010000003.1:7766305-7869271 GCA_037833715.1 Toxotes lorentzi
TGTGTGTGTGTGTGTGTGTGTGTGTGTGTGTGTGTGTGTGTGTGTGTGTGTGTGTGTGTGTGTGTGTGTGTACCTGTCAGCCACAGTGACAAGTTGAGGAGTGCACAGTTATAGACAAAGGTGTGGCTCTGTCTGTTTGGCAAATGAAAATGTATGCCTCAAACATATGAAAATGTACCCTTTGGGACCATTGCTGTTTGATTTTTATTATTTCATTGGTATTGGATTTGTGCGATGGCACTTAGTCATGGCAGGCTAATCACTGAGACGTGATTGCTTCTGGGACTCCTCATTGTTGAGAGAGGCACTGAGCTGTAGGGGGACAATCAGGCCAGCGCTCTCAGTTACAGTTCCAGTCAATTTGGATAGAAAAAGCCACAACCAATGGTTGTTTGTTTAGAGAGAGTTCCCAATAAAGCTATGAGTCACGAGTGAATCATTTCACACAGGAGGAGAGATGACTGTGCTCCAGCAGGGTCTAAATACATTCCTCTCTTTTTCTCTGTGTGAGGATAAAAGCTGACTGGAGTGGCATAGGCTCTGACTAGGGCTCTGATGACTTCAAAGAGAGGCGAGGGATGTGAAAGGAGGGGACAGAGAGACAGAGGGGGATGGATGCTTCACAGGTAAGGAACCAAGCACTGCGGAGGGGGCAGGGAGTGTAGAAAGAGAGTGAGACTGCACATGTGGTTCACGGGGAGTGCAAGAGAGACAAAGAGAGAAAGTTAGTGTGATATTGCGAGTATATGAGAAACATCAAAGACCTGAAACTGAACAAAAGAGGCCACGAGCGTGGGAGGGGAGAGTAGGGGTGGGGAGGGAAATAAAAGAGATAGAAATGAAGAGGGCAAAGTGTGAACAGCAGACCGTGAGACAGAAAGTGAGGGAAACTGGGATTTAAAAAAGTCTTGGGACTGAGAGAAATGTTTTCTCAAGTCTAGACACAGAGAGAAAGACAGACAGACAGAGGGAGAGACAGAAAAGTGAAAGGATGTTTTGTAGAAAGACAATATTCTTGCTTCGAGCTGCCAAAATACACTGCAGAGAAGGAAGGTAATGCATGAAATACTCTGTGAAGGAGATAACAAGATTTCTTATTTCGGTTTACTTTTGAAGGCTCTTGAAAATCTGATTTTAGCTTTGGCAACGATTTGAGGCGGCTATGATATATACAGGGGTTGTTTTGGAGAACGGCATTCCTCCAATTATTTTATTTTCCTTTGGCAGAATGCTTTAGTGGATGTAATCATAGATTTAAGAAGAAATGGCATTTTCAAAAAAGTTCATTTTTGCAATTAGGAGAAATTAGGTGGTTGTGCTGTAGTTCATAATGGATCAAATGTCTATTTATTCGAGCTGATGCTTCACAACCAAAACTGTATTAACATTGCAAAAAATAAACCTGTACATGTAAAGATTATGATTTGTACAGTGTTTATGCCTGACTTATCCAAATTATTGCCACAGGAGGCAAAGAAGAAAATGCTGTGGTTCTGTCCTAAAGTGGATGCCAAGGAATCACTTACTGTAGGCTAAATTTAACTTGAAGTGAAGATATTTGAAAGGGATACAACTGCAAAACAAGAAGCAGACAGGATACCAAGTTTGTACAAAAACACAGAGATACAGTGTTTAACACATCAAGACAAAGAGACAAGCAGACAAGGGGGAATTTCTGCAACATAGATGGTGTGCAGGAAGGAACAAACTGTCACCAGAAACAACAGGGGAGTGCATTAGAGGTAGAGACTACATAGACAAAGTTAAGATGCAGATGGTGTACGTAGAGAAAGAGGGTCAGGGGAGGAGGGACGGACATATAAACAAGGAGAGAATAAGGACACATTGGTGTTTTGGATGAATGCACAGACATGTACCCAGTGTGCGCTGAATACAGAGAAATACAGCAAAGAATTCACATAAAGCTGTCACGTTGTCAGTTTCCCTCTCATTCTCTTTTTTTCTGTTTAGTCCTAACTGAGCATCTCTGTCCTCATTAAGATCATCGCACTAGAGATGGAAGAGGATTCATTCACAACTCTGGCCGGGGTTTTCCTGTAATCTTTGACTAAATGTTGAGCTGGAATTAAATGGCCAGACAGAGGAGAGGCCTGAGTCAGCCTCTATCTTAATGCCCAGGCTTCCTTAGACTCTTATATAACCCTAACAGACAGAACTAAAGACTTCAACTGTGGCAGACACATACATAGGGGAGAGCTTAGAGCGAGAGAGGCCTAAGTATCTTTTCACTGTCTTCACGGAAGCAGCCAAAACCATCATCCACTGAAGTCCAGTATTAAAACATTTTTCTGTTACTTCAGTGACTACTGCGGTACAACGAAAGTCACATCACATTCGATTTTATGTCCCAAACTAATTTGAATACAATTTTGCCATCTGTAATTCTGAACATATGCAACTAATCTGCAGTTTATGTGCATACAAAATCTATATGCATTTGATACTGGAGACCCAGAATCATTCAGTGCCATCGGCCAGGTTGCATGAAAAGAAAGAAGACAGTAGATGAGTACAGAAATACCACTCTTATACTTGTCTGTTCAACATGAAACCAGAGTCTGCAGATGGTTACTGTAGCTTAGCATCAAAAGTGGAAGCAAAACCATTAAAGTGACACCCCATCAGCATTTGCATAAAATTATTTTCATGTAGTATACACTATTTTGCAAAACCAAAATCATTTTGAGTGGGAAATGTAATGCTGCCTGGTTCACAAAATGACTTGGTGGTACACTGAAATGCCACACTGCTGAGCTACAAAACATGCATATTGAGCATACAATGGTTCATAGTGCCAACCAAAATCACAGGATACAGGATTTCAATGCGTATTGTGGTGACAAGTTCAATAACCACTAATGTTGACTAATTGCTAAGCTACCAAAGACAGAACTAATGAGATCTAATGAGTGTTCAGATGTGGTAAAAGATAGAGTAACAGTTATAATTTGCCTCTGATAGTGCCACCTCCCGTGTATAGATTCTCTGTGTGCCTTGCTTTCTGTTTATTCTTGTCATTTCATATTGTCTCTTTGAAGTCTAAAAGCAGGACTGAGGAGAATGAACTACCCACATAAACCGTAGTGTACGCATTCTCAAATTGGTTTTATCAAGAAGGCCTCCAGTCACTTATGGTATTTGAGGAATGTATCAGTTATACAATGCATTGTGACAAGATGCAGCATGGCTGGGTGGATTATCTTAGCCCCGAGTAGTATGACGAGATACCAGAACTACAGTACTATCGACTGTAGCATGTGTCAGTAATGCCAGCCCCTCTAATTGGTGTTAAGGTATTGACGTCAGCAAGTATGGGCAAAATGGGTTAGAACAAAGCCGTAAATGCCATTTTTCCATTTAATAGTGTTTTCCAAACAACCACACTCTCCCCCAACTGTGTGTGCAAAGAAGAACAAGCATGTTTTCATACATACAGGAAGAGAAATTGCCTGGCTGGCAAGCTGACATACAAAGAGCCCTACTTCACACACAAAGATTTCTCTCTGATCTGGCAATTATAGATCATCCCACCTCACCCCCCTCTCTCCCTCTTTCTCCTGGTCTTACTGATCTTCTGATTGCAGATTGAGGGAGACAGGCAGTATAAGAACCCTTCAGTCTGGCTCTTAACTGAGAAAAAGCTGAAAATGTATTCAGTTCCCTCCGCTTTATGACTCATGAACAATGTGGGATGGTTGGGAAATTGTATTGGTAACAGGGCAGGCTGATATAGGGTAGGTTTAACAGATACACATGAAAAAATGCAGTGATGCAGAGCAGAGGGAAAGTCTTGTCCCAGCAAAATGATCTCTTGTACACAACCACTTAATCAACTGACAAATCAATAGCATGCACTAATACCTTTGCCCTGTTTGTTATTTCTGTTTGTTCATTACTTCATTACTGAGTCACACTAAGGGGAAATGGTTCAAATCTCACAGTGCAACAGCAACACCCTTTTCAGAAGTGTGAAGGACAGAGTTCCAGGAAGCTGAAATCACACAGAGTGTGCTATAGTAAGGAGAGAACATAAAGAAATTTTAATAACCTTTCTACATCTACATCAATCTAAGTAGGTCACATAGCTACCTGAACATGATAATTGTATTTTATATGAGGTCTCAAATTTCATTATCTGACATTGTCTGGCCACAACACCTACCGTTACATACTATAAAGTGGTGAAATGTAAAAGACTCACACAGACTCACACATGCATCATTGTTATCTGCACAAAAGACCGAGTTTCACAAGCGACCAGTCACTTCAAAGACACACAGTACTGACGTTCATGTAAGCACTAGAATGTAAAACAGCACTCTCCTACATCGAGTGAAGATAACAATAACAGTGTGATAGAATGTTGCATGTGCTCATTGGGGAAAAAAAACAAGCAGAAAAAAACAATAAACATGCAGTATAGGATTAATGGCTCTGCACAGAGACAGAAGCCAAACTGGCTGCTGGAAGAACAATTACTGGATGCCTGTCGGCAGCTCAGATGTAAATAAGAGTGGGCTGGTGCCTCAGCTGTCAGATGCTACACCACAGAGGAAAATCAGACTCTAGTAGTCACAATATACTGCAAAATCTTAACTATTTATTTTATTCTATATGGAGTCTTGAAAATGGAAACTACTGGAAAATCTTTTCGTTAGGTTAATCAACTGATTTTAATTTTCTTTCTGGAATCAACTGACATCTCTGCAAAAATCCCCTGTGAAGTAAAGCTGCGGGTAGAATTTTGTCACTTATGGTTTGTTAAATTATTACATTTCAAAACAATTAACTGGTAGAGATGACCATTTTTGTTTGAAAAGCTCTGTAATTTTTATCTGGTGCGAGATGAGATGTATGAGAATGAGTGAAGTTGTAAAGGTAGGTGTGTTCAGCCATTGTGGTCAGACGAGTGAGTCTATAGATTTTCACTTTCTGAGGATGAAGAGAAAACATCAGTATTTTACTTACTGTCTATGCTTTATGTTAAATCTGATCATTCTAATACGCATTACAAACAGCACACACATGCTCCGACACAGATGCATACACAAATACAATCACAAACACACACACACAAAGCGCTGGCTGGTGAGAGAAGATGTTTCCTCCTCATGCTGAGTGGCTATGAACTTCGCCAGAGCTGTTTTAGGCTCGCATAAAAAATTCAGGACTCTCTCTTAGCAACATTCGCCCTACATACAGCATACACACATGCTCACACATGCATCACAGCATTATTCATGGTGCACACATGTGAGCAGGCATTAAAAACACACACATACAGTACACCCTGGTGCTCTTGATGATATAACCCTGACATGGTTAATGGGGGAGCAGCGAGACATAACAAAGTCTTTTATGTGCTTATCCACTGAATCCATCCACTGAACATTTTATTGGCATTTCTTGATAAACTGGAAGAGTTCTGACATATTACTTGTTAGTGTCTTCCTTGGATTCATATAGTGAGTGATGCAATTTTCAGGGCCACCAGCGACTGTTGCTAGTAAATCAGATAAGTCAGCTGTGTGTGTTTGTACATGTGTTTCTGCAAACATAAGTGTATGAATGCTGTGTGTGTGCTTGTGCATTTAGATTTCTGATTCATCTGTATATGTATGCATTCAAACGAGGTGCTTGTGTGCATGCGTCCTTGGGGAAAACAGACATCTCTGCGCACATCTCCACAGCAAGCAGGTCAACACCTCAGCCCACCCATCCATTTTCATTAGACATTAATGACAAGAGTGGAGGGGTGGATAGGCCAGAGAGAAAGAAAGGCTGAGAGAGTGAAAGGATATAGTTATGCTCCCAGTGGAAAGACTATCAAACCACTATCTGCTGTCCTCAACCATAAAACTCCCTCTGCTGATATTACATAATCCTTCTACTACTATACACTACACATTGTCAGCTACTAGAAATGTGTGTCCAGTTGCTAAATATCAACATTTTAAAAAGTGTTTTCCACTGTGTATTTATGATATTGATGTACAAGAGGTCGAAGCAGCAAAACAGAACATTAAAGCTTGTTTTCCACTTGAGAATTCAGCTCATCTTAGCGTGGCTCAGTCAATGTGGGTTGCAACACCTCTGCCAAGTCATCTCAATCTGAAAAGCATTTGGGGCACCTGCTCATCCTGGCGGTATCCACATGGCTACAGAAAGTGCTCTGGCAGTTGCAGTTTGAGTTAAACCCACTCCAGAAACACGATTTCATCCTCACTGCCTTCACCATGTCCTTTCATTCTGCAGCGTATCTAGGTCAGTCAGTATACAGAGCCATGCTGTGGCTATGTGTGGTCAAGTGGTGAGAAGTGAAGAATTGGATGATGTATGAAAGCTTTATGACTAAGATATCAATCTATCAAGTGTAAACTCATTCTTGCTGCCCAGTTCCTAACAAAACAACATTTAAGTCTGGTTGCTGAAGGTAAAAACTGAAAATATAAACATAGGCTACAGATGTTTTCCTCATTAGCATACTTGGTTCAACAGATCCTTAATGGCATGAAAAAAAGCTGAACTTTCAGATCAATAGCAGGACAAAGGAAGAGACGTCACATGTAATTGAATAGCTGGAAAGACCCCAAGCCAATATGTGATGCTCTTACACAGGATGCAACTAGTTTTCATGCCTTAGCATATCTGATACTGTTTCATATTAAAATTAAAATCAATAGGAGACATGATTTCCTCCACATAGTAAAACTTACAAGGAATGACAAAACCAGTCACATTCATCCATCTCCAATGTCCTCAATATTTGGCCTACTTTATGAACAATCTAGTTTAAAAGCCTGTTGTCTTGTTTTTAAAAGATCCTGAACATTGTAACTTAGAAAAAAAATCACACGCACTCCTTTCTGCTTCAAGCATAGCGACACTTCCAGTAAATCTTGTCCCACACTGGCAGTAATATTGCCTAACGCACTGTGAGTGCTATAAAAGACCGTCAATCTATGATATCATGCTAAGCGTATCCTCTTCCTGGTGTGCAGAAGCTGTCGCAGATGGAATAGGAGCATTCGCCAAAGGGTGAAGAGAATGAAATGAAGAAATTCACTCAATGCTTGAGTCATCCACAAGTAAGATGAGAAAATGATCACTTCATTGGTGCATCTGAGATTGAAGTAAATTATTACTCTGCCCAACAGGCAATGTACATTCACAGACATTAAGTTGATACATTTGCAGGACACCACAAGCTAGAATCCAGTCGCACTAAATTCTGGAATAATGACTCATAGGCATTGGATTTTATGTGCTCAAAATGTAACACACACACACGGCATGGTTTAAACTAAAACAGATCAGAAAAAAAATCAAACTATTAGGCAATTGCAGTGCCACAATGGGACAGAAGACTATCCTGATGGAAACAGCAATTTTCAAAATGGCTTATTTGTAGGTTAATCTTAAATTTAGCTGTTTTTGTCCAGGGAGAAGAAAACATTCTAAACAAATTAGTGCACAAATCCTCGTATATCCATTTTTTCACACTAAATGTGTTAAAGTTTTTCAGAGAAACTATAAATTGACCTCAAGTCACAAATATTATCTTCCCCGCAGATTATTATTTCATTAATCCATTTGATGTTTAGAGCAGTTCTGGATTAAGGTGTCTCAGCATTGGGCCATTTCACTACCCTCCCTTTCTCTAATTCTCTAATATAGTAACAGATTTAACAGTGAAGAAATACACCACTAGCAGCGTAATGAACAATGCTTAAAAACCCTTTGGCTTCCTTTCGGTTCCATTAATGTCAGTCAGTTAAAAATCCATCCTGCAACATGTTAGCAATAAAAGCTGATGGTTTAACTGGATAATGTGTGCATGCATGTCAGGGTGTTTCATTGTGAGAGTGTGTGTGGGTGTCCATGTGCGTGCATGCATGTCTATTTGTACGTGTGTAAGCATGCTCTGAATCTACATTACATGTCATGTATGTTGTGAGAGAAAAATTACATGTTCTCTCCATGCTCTCACCAAGCTCATGTAGCATTACAACCCTAAATCAACCATGGCACAAGAACACTGTCTCGCCATTAGTATTAGCAATTTCCATTGCACAGCTCATCGTCAAGTAAATTGATGCAAGAGAGACACACAAACACACACACACAAAAAAACACACATACACGTGCAGGCTAAAAATAGCAGCTGCCTTACCTTTCTGTACACTATCATGTTGGGGGATTCATCCGCTACCCCGTTGGTCCCCTGCCCACCGCTGTTGGTCTGTGCCATGATCCAGTAAGTAAATCTGCCACTGGAAATGTCAGGTGCTCCTGTTGTACACAGAATGGATATTTTGGTCCATCAGAAAAACAATGGAGCTTGAACGTGACTTGCCCTTACCTTGCCAAGAAGAGAACAATTTACATAACTTGTGGCTTGGATCACCTTTCAACATATTTGACATTTTCACATGGAACAGATGTGCAGAGCTCCTGTTTTGCTACACGTGTACGCGTTTCACAAGGTCTTGACAAGGACATTTTTAATTTTTTTTTTTTAAGAAAGGGGGCTTATTTTGCACAAGGTACGGTTACTGGTACAGTGTGAATTGGGAAAAAGTTCAGCCTGAAAAGCAATGACAGGTAGCATGTAGGACTATGATCACTCTTTTCTCAGATGGACCAAAAATTTGTGGCCAAAAATCTGTGTCTGAAACAGTGACAACCTTTTAACTGTTTGTTGACATCAGAGGGTTCAGCAGTAATCTTCTCCTCCTACATGGCACCGACTATAGATGCATTCTAAGATTGCAATGGCAATGTGAGGTGAAGACCCGGACCCTGTCAACGGTAAATGCAGTAAAAAAAACAACAAAACACACCGTCCCTGGAGGAGGTAGGCTACTCTACAACGCAGCTTAGATACATCTATTCGGGGAACAACAACCATACCCAAAACATGCAAGACTGTGCAAATGTAACTGATATCGTGTGCACGTTACAGCTTCAACATTATTTCTTCCCCTTACGACAACCACACGATATCCTTAGGAGGTTTAGTCTGCAACACTAAATAGCCTATAGCATGCAAACAGCGAAGTCATGTAACCTGCTCTTAACATGAGGCCGTTAGCTGTGCCAAACTGTTTTCTTACCACAAGCCACTGCCCGTTTCAGCACCTCGGACAGCTACTGCAAAACGCCCGCGCCCGTTATCGTCCCTCTTCTTAATCACGAATAGCGTGTAAATACACAGACAACACAGCGACATCGGTCACCGGAGGAGAAGGGGAGGGGGGCTTACCTGAAAAAACGCGCAGTCCGCTATAGGACTCCTGAATCCTTGCAGAGGTGGAAGCCTGGTCCTTCGCGTTCAGTATGTCAACTGGCAGACATAGGAATGCGAGGATTATTCATTGGCAACGTGAAGAGGCAGACATTCGGTGGACACTTGGTGTGGTACAGCTCCCTGTCTATCTCTCCTCTCCACTGCTCCAATCGATGCTCAGAAGCACGGGCGCGCCACCTCGGAGCGCCGTGAACGCGCATCGATCCATGACCAATCGCGTGTGAGGAATAAATTACAAGCCGTTTTGGAGACATACAGCTATTTTTCCTTCTCAAATTGTACCGCTATGCACTGCAGTGATATGCTGCTTCTAAAAGCTGTGCCAAGATGGACGAGACTTTCAGTATATTAATATTTTAACAAATGCAATCTTTATCAAAGGTCAAGGGACAAAATATAGCACAGGTTTAATTTGCTATTTTTTCTGAGACAGGAGGAGAACCTATCTACATATGTAGCTTATAACAGTAATTTTGTGTTGCTTGATATTTTTTACTCCACCATCACTCCATCATTTTGTCTGCGTACTGTTACTTTTATGTACTTTCAGTATATTTTGCTGATAATACTTAAATACCAAAATTTAAAGTTACATTTTGAATGCAGGACTTACAACACAGTATTTTTTATGTTATGATATCGATACTTTTACTTGATCTGAATATTTCCACCACTATCCGTAATACAACATATAATGTGATATTACTTTAAACACAAATGAAGGCCGCTCCCAGATCTTCTCTGAAACCAGATTAGCATTTCTGTCATTAAAATGAATGGTTGTGGGTATGCAGAGGAGCTGAAAATGACTCTTGTGCCTGTATAAGATAAGGCAGTTCACTAAAATTCTGCCTTTGTATTTTGCAGAATTCCATGAAACTGTCAGGCACTGACTGCAAATCAAAGAAAATGTTATAAATCATCTATGAGTTTCTGTGATTCAGTGAATCCAGTTCTGCAGAGATGAATGAGTAAACAGAAAATCTCTTAATTTGCTGCAATCTGTGAGATATGCAGCAGTCCAGGCGTAAAAGATGACAGATGTGCCCTTTCTCCCTATGTACTGTATGTGACTGTATGTTTATTTATCTTCTGTCCTCCCAATCCCCTTCACTCTCTCAGGCCTTAAGCTCTCTGCAAGATGGACCTAAACATTCAGTCCACTCAGTTTCCCTGTGAGACCAGAATCACAACAAAGTCTAATCATCATGGATGTGTTTATAACAATTTTGCAATGATAACTGGTTACTAAGCCAAACAGCGATAGATGTTACAGCTTTGGGGGATACTGAGTCAGCTGATGTCCATATTTCATTATCTTGTTGGGTTATTTTCATTGTTTCCTTATCGGTTATGATGATCATCTGTTTTTGTGCACCATTTCAATATGGATGTGCTGCAAATGCATCACTTCTATCAGACAGTTTTTCAAAGTCAGTTCATGCCACCTCAAAAATGTGGAACGTATTCCACACAAAATATAAACCTATCTCAAATCTTAAGTTTGTTGGGAAATTTTTGAGAAAGTTCTTCTTTTTCAACTTAGCAGCCACTGGATGGCGCTGCAAGAACCATTCTTACATCTTTATACTGGCTTCCAGTTAGTTACAGAACAGATTAAAAGTGCCATTGTTAGTTTATAAATCACTCATAGACTTGGGGCCAAAATACATCTTTTATGTGCTTGAAGAATATAAACCCAATAGGCCCCTTAGATCTTTAAGCAACAGTCAGCTAGAGGTGCCTTGATTCAAAACACCTTGCTGGATGTAGCGACTATGCTGCACACAGAATGAACCAGCTTCCTGTTGATTCTATATGTACCTCAACTAAATTAAAATCTAAATTAAAAACTCATTCTTCTGTGCTTTTGATTCATTAGATTTTATTACATTTGTATTTTTTCTTTATTAAATGTATTACTTTCTGTGCTGTTACTCTGAGTTGATTAAATTATATTTTGGCATATTTGACCGTTCACTTCATTATATTTTTAAATGTTTTAGTCTCCGTGTTGGAAAGGTAGAACACAAATAAATGTGCCTTGCCTTTTTTTTATATATCAATATTTCATCTTCAAAATGCTCCCCAGTGTACAGAAGGATGGTTACAGCCATTAAACACCAGAAGAAATCTTTTCTTCACAGCAACATTAGGTCATGTTTTTCAGTATTTTATTGGATGTTTTTTTTTTTTTGTATCAGTCTGCAATCAGTACTGGCGACAATAAAGTGGGAAAGGAGGAACACAACATGATTTGCACCAAATTAAAGTCTACCAAATCTCTAGTCTTTTGTTAATTTGTTCGGTACATGGTAAATAGTTTTGTTTACAATCATTATGGCTCTCTTTTGACTCTACACTGAGTGGTTTTAATAACCAGAGCAGCAAGATATCAACATGCCACGAGTGAAGCTTACATCATAGTCAGATCTGTCCAATTCAAATACCATATGTTCCTCAAAGGTCAGACATCAGTCATAACTGTGACCTTAGTGCAGCTCATATGGCAGAATACCCCTCACAGGGTTGTAGCCAACAGACCTGCTGGGAAACATAAGCTGGCCTCTCTTTTTACAGTTTTGTTTACTGCATTCACTAAGTTTGCCATTTACTAAGTTCTAAACAGAATGGTTTTTCACGGGATGAGCTGTTGACACACGTTCGCTTGAACGGTCCCTTTAAGTGGCTTGACTGAAAACTCAAAGTCCCAGGATGCACCGGTCCGTTCTTCGTCGTCAAACAAAAACGCGGAAACAAAAGAAACAATCAGTTTGCCAAAACAAATAACAGCGAGTCGACATAAAGTGAGCATAGTTGTAGCTGACAGTTGTCAAAGTTAACACGGTAGCCTCTCTTACTTTATCTGAACGACTTGCCATGGCTTTGAAAAGAATACAGAAGGTAAGAGTATTCGTCTTTTCTTAATTTAGTTGATGTACAGAAAAGGTCGGAGCGATACGGAAACGACGCTTTAACGCTAGCCAGTCAATCAACTAATAGCATCTGTTTGCTAACCTAACGTGGTCAATATTTGTACCGGCGTTTTGTTAACGATCCATAGCTAGGTAATTATGTCACTACACAGCTTTTACTGCCAGCAAGTCCGTTATTCGTGCCAGTGGCGATGACATTATATTGAAGCCAGTTAGTAAAGCAGTTTAACTTAAATTAGCTAACTTCGCTGCCTGCTAAAGTTGGCCTAGCAAACGAGCAGTGTGAAAGCACTTTTATGTTGTGTTTCTGGTCGATTTTCAATATATTTTAATTTCTCGAAGATTTAACTGGTCGATCCTGACATTGGTTTACCGATGAACTAACTGTAAACTTAAGGATTTTGCTTTTAAAGTTGTGCACCACAGTGTGGCGGAAGCTGTCAAAACATTTAAGTTGGTTTGTGTATTTGTACAGGAGCTAAATGACTTGCAGAGAGATCCTCCAGCTTCATGTTCAGCTGGACCCGTAGGGGAGGACAGTAAGTGGGAGAGTATTTAATTTGTTGACATGTAATCTGTGACTGTCATTCTTATTATCTAGTATCTCGTATCTAGTATCTTGTATTATATAGTGTTGCTGTGCTGTGGGACTGGTGCAGTATCACGGATTAATGTGTATAAACCCTTAGAACTCAATTATGTTCTTACAGCTTGTTTGTCTTTGTTTCCTTCAGTGTTTCACTGGCAAGCTACCATCACAGGACCGGTGAGCTTTTTCTGGATTTTTTTTTTTTTTTAAACCAAGCTGCTTCTGGATCTCTAGACAATAGTGTTTCGGTTGACTTTACAGCACTTTCTATTCTGTATGGAGAGCATAGACTGGCACACTCTCTCCCAGTGTTACTCACTGGCATTATTGAGACAATAGGAAAAGGGGAAATACCATAATATCTTCATTTAACAAAGGGAATCTTTATCAGATTCGAGGCAAATCATTATTTTTTCTCACAGGAAATAGATATAATTTAACAAGACTTCACTCCTCTGTTTCAGAATGACAGTCCATATCACGGAGGAGTATTCTTCCTTTCTGTTCATTTCCCCACTGACTATCCCTTTAAACCACCAAAGGTAAGATTGTTTATCTTAGACAGAAATGTTTGTTTTCTTTTTTTTTTTTTTTTTTTACAAATTTCTTATATTTTAATAAACATGTCCTTTGACAGAGACCCTGGCTACCTTCAAAATCTACTTTCAAAATTAGATTAGTTGACCTATTTCTGCTCTGTTACTTCCATAGGTTGCCTTTACAACGAAAATCTATCACCCAAACATAAACAGCAATGGTAGCATCTGCCTTGACATCCTGAGGTCACAGTGGTCACCTGCGCTTACAGTGTCAAAAGGTAACTAACATCTACATTTTCTACATTTTGCCTGTGTAGTGCAGTATAGTCAATTGCAGCAGCACTTCATATGATCTGGTTTTTCTCTAAGATTTAATTTGAAATCACAAGGAGATAGAGTTTTTTATGTAATTTGATATACAGTACTTGATAGTAAATTAGTATGTAGAGACAAAACATAACATGGGAAGGGAATGTCAAAGATGGGTATGTTAAATTATATCAAACAGTGGGGCGGGGAAACCTGTTAGGTGATGCAATCGATGTGCTGTCACCAAATCTGGGCTCTTCCAAATGAATGATTTTCAACTTCTAGGAACACAGGTAACAGGATTTTCAGTGCTGATTATCCAAAAATGAATCTGTGAACCCTGTGTCCTTTTGTCACTTAGGGGACAAATTGGGAAATTGCAGGTTTTGTGCTGTGTAACAGGAGGAGTAAACACTATTTTTGTGGATGACCAAGGGAAAAAATGAGGTGAAACTATGTTGAATGAATATGATTTAGGTAGGGAAGATAAACAAGAGCTTGCTGATGCTATCATGCCGATCTTTATTTCACTAGAATTCAACTTACTTGGATCCTTTTTTATTAGTTGTGTCCCTTGTCATTGCCAATGATTTGTAAAAATTGTGGGTGGGGTATTTTGATAGTGCATGAAATCAAAGCCTTTAATTTAATTGACACCTGTGTGCATACTGATTTGTGATCTTTTTTTCCAGTTCTATTATCCATATGCTCTTTGCTGTGTGACCCAAATCCAGATGATCCGCTTGTCCCAGACATTGCACACATCTACAAATCGGACAGACAGAAGTGAGTGTGAACACCAAAGACACTGGCATGTGAAAAAACTTAAAACACTCAACTGTTTTTTTTGGAAACCCATTCGGATTTTCTTTTCTCTTTAGGTACAACAAACTAGCCAGAGAATGGACTCAGAGGTATGCAATGTGAAGACATTTCAGCAACAATGATGCATCCCTGAACACCTCAAAAAATGACAGTACTGTTTCAACTGCTCATCCACACTGGTTCTCGCTGAGGTGTTTTATACGCTTGAAGCACTTTCTCTTCTCAGATCTTACTTGACTTAACCATTTTTACTGTTCATTTTATTTTCCTCTTAAATTGGCATTATTATTATTATTATTATTATTATTAGTGGCAAGATAGCCTTATTGTAATTTCCTTTTAAGAGATTTATATTGTACAGGACTGTACTGAATTTATTTTGCATTGTTTTGCATTAAAAGCATTGATAAAAATTGGATTACAACTAGTTTCTTCTCAATATATGAGTAAAATAATACAATTAATTATGTTCCTGTGGCTTAAAATGTTTGGTTCAGTGTCATTTCTATAAACCAGCAAATCAAAGGCGTTTGTTATTAACATGACCACTAGGTGGTAGCCTTTACTTTTTACTGCCCAAGCATTTTGCATAAGGCAGTTTATCTCCAGGACAACTTCATTTTCATATTTGTGTTACATTCAATTCAGGCCCATTTGCTTAATGGTTATTCATGTGGATAGAGGCTATTATAGCATCTTGTTTTCGTAATGAAGTGAAAATGAGAAGAGGTGCTCTGTCCATTGAAATTAAACCGCCCATTATCATCACCTCCGCTGGTTGCGGCACAGTTGCTGCACACTGGTCAAGCTTGTATGCACATTAATTTGACAGCTCACGCCTCCTGTAGAGGTGTTTATGATAAAATGCAAACTCACTCTTCCTACTGAGATTAATGCAAAGATGGGCTGGTGCTTATTTAGTCTCTAGAGTGCTATGGTGATGTGATGTAATTGGACTACTGGGTTAAGCGAGCACTTTACTTTTTATAGTAGTAAACTGAATATCAGCCCTTAGCTGGGGATTCCTTATAAATGAAATGAAACATCTTAGACATTTATTTCTACCTTTAATCCCAGATTTTAGGATGATTGAAGTTTTTACTTCAGATGAGCAAGACACTGACAGAGAGAGAACCACGGTACTCTGCAGCCCTGTTGTTACTCTCAGCTCTATGGAAGGCCCCAACTGTCACTATTCGGTTGTGGGGCCATGTGATGTCTGTTATGGCTGGCAAGAGAGATTCACACCTCACTTGAGTTTATTTAAATATAAAACCTACCATGCCTGGCAGGTTCCCGTTTTGGATGACAAAATCATAAATGCAGCAGAACACAATATTAGTGAAAGAATACGAAATGTGAAGAATTACCAACAGTCACAAGTTAAGCCTGAAGCTTAAAAATGTAAATTCAACAAATGGAAAACCTCACTTAACAAGGCCATATATAATTGGAAACTGTCATTAAGCATTTCCTGGCCACAGCATGAGAATAACCCTGGAATTATATTTCTACAGGGATTACAAACATTCTGTTGTAAACATTACTGTGTTCAGTGACCTGTATTGTACCTTTTAAATGTAGGCTTGCTCCACATTGTTTTGGTTTCCCTTTCCTGTATTGCTTCCTTTCACCACTCTCAGGATGTGTAGTGTTTCCTCTATAAACCAATAAATTGGTTGCATGGGGTGTTATTATAAACTGCCAGCAAGAAAAAATGGCACGGAAACACGAATGTATGCTTGAATCAATCCTGTCGGTGTTCTCAGTCGTTTATGGTTACTTTATTTTCACATCTCGTGGTATTACATTGACTTATAATATAATTTTCTGCTTATAATAACTATGATTGTGTATGCTGCAATGGGCTATAATCCCTCAACAGTTTCCCATAAATGAGACATAAAAGTTGTGCACTCCACAGGTCCCACAATAACGCAAATTGAATCCAGTGCGTTTCTCACAAGTACTAAAATTTAGAGATTTTCACAGGAACCCAGGGGGAGGTAGATGCTCAGAAAAAAGCTGTTCCTGGGAGGAGTCCCGCTTTTTTTTTTTTTCAGGATGACACGTGAAACTTTCCCGAGGAGTTGGTTGGTATGTTTGTTGCAGTGTGTTGTGCGGCGCTCCGTTAACTCGGCAGGCAACCTATAGCGAGTGGACCAGTGTGCTCCTGCCTATTTTTAGAAGTCTGCCTAATGGGGGAAAACGAAGGGGCTTGAAGAAACTGCAGAGGAAGCTCTCGGCTGCGCTGCAATGAGCTCGCACAACACCGAGAAGTGACGGAATAAAAACAACGACAACAACAACAAAAGTTTTACAGAAGTTCAACGAGTTGCTTCAGCTCAACTTAACTTTGAATAAAACGCCGTGGCCTCTGGAGAAGTTGCTGCGCAGCACCAATGGCTGCCCAATGCGACACTTTAAGCGGATACTTGCAGCAGTCGGACCAGGGCTCCAACAGCGAGCGCAGCACCGACTCACCTCTCCCAGGATCGGAGGAGGATCTGAGCGGACCCCATCCGCTGCCAGATCCGGAGTGGACTGAGGAGAGGTTTCGGGTGGACCGTAAGAAGTTGGAAGTCATGTTACTAGGTAAAAAAAATAAAAAGTAATACAAAGTTACTGATAAATTGCAGTATTTTCTCTGAATAATACGTTGTTAAACTCCTTGTTCATCCGCCTTTCATCTCATTGTTTCTTGTCGTTTCCGAGAAGCTGCAGACCTCAGCAGCCCTCTGACGGCCCTTTGTTTATCTTGGACGTATAAAATGACACTTTCAGTGCATATTTACTGCTTTCGGTAACTTCACTTTTTAGGCCTCCTTGGAAGCATGGCCAGGAAACTTGAGCGTGTCATGTGCGTGATCCGGAACCAATCAATTAGGGCAATTAAACCGAGACAATTTGGGACTTCAATTAGTGTCACCACCTTTTAAACTAAAGAAATTGCAGCGTTGACCGCAGAAAAAAAGTTGCCGAGTTTGCAGTCATATGGGCGTATTGCATGTTGTCTAGTGCAAAAGGTTGAAGGGGTCAGAGGTATGAGAGAGGGTTAACCATCAATGATGTACCCTTCGTTCTGAGCCTGTAAAAGTAGTAACATGCCTCCACCACAAGCTGTCGCTGCGCAAACTCTATGGCGTCCATTTGTTTGTAGACTAAACTGAAATTGACCCGAACATGCAGTTGATTTACTTCACAGTAAAACAGTTTGCATGCGGAAATAACCGATGCAACTTTAACAAATGACTTTAGCAAAAAATGTTATGAAAAGGAGCTGACAATTGATAAATACTCATAGAAGTTGGTAGCCTATGCAAGTACAACAGCAAGCAACAGCAGTTTTCATGAGAAAATTACATGAATTACATTTCCATGGCTGTCATTGATGCATCCTGGCTCAAAAGTCAATCCCAGATTCCTTTAAAAAGAAAAAAAAATCATCTGTTGTACCCTGTCATGTTCTCTTTTCCTGCATGTGCACTGTTACTGCGTGTTTCCTTTTGGCGATAAAATTGATTCAGTGTGTGATCTCTCCTCTAATGACGTGCAAGTGACAGTGAACAGTGAAACAAGCGATGACAGGCTCATAAAGAGAGGCCAGGCCAGTCTCTGTTGAGAGGACCCTGGAAACTCAGAGGTTGAGGTCATTTATCACACATTTCAAAACACGAGACTGGAATATTATAGAATTAGATATGTTGGCTGGATTCCCATAAAAGGAACATTAACCGTTATATTCCTACAGTAATTAAAACAAGCATGATATGAACTGCACATTGATGAGTGTAGCTGTAACTTTTATCACTGTAACTTGGTGAAAGCTGCTCGTCAGTGGTATTTATCTTGTGATTTAAGTTTTTGACTAACTTTGGGAAGAATCCTCAGTGAGCAGCTGGTCCAGAAGTAAATATACTTTATCCTACACACAGATACAGAAGCACACACACGTAGTTCTCCTCTTGAATGTCCTGGTTGCTGCCTCGCTCCTCAGAACATTCCTCAATACTCCATGTCATCCCAAACTCTTCCAGGAAAACAACTTAACCAGAGGCCGGCCCTAAATTCGAGTGTCCCGGACATACCATGCGCCACGTCACGCAGTGTGTGTCTAAATGTGTCTCTTTGCGTGTCTGTATGTCGTCTATAATCTATCCAGTTTACTGCGTCTTTACTGTTCGTTAGTTTGGTCTTGTACCTCTACCAACAACTTTTTTTTTTTCCCCCAGTTGCTGCTTCATGACATCATGGCTGACACTGCTCATGTTGACATTGCTGCTGGGATGTAGAATAGAAATAACTGCTACTTTCCTGTGTCTCCTGGTCTTTCTGGTCAGTTGTAGGTTCAGGTTTAAATACCATGCTATCTCAACTGTGAAACTGCTTCAACCTTTGATCTTTGGCCTCCAGGAAGAGACCAGGATGTCTGGTTGCGTCATATGTTGCTTGGTTATCTCATGGTAGACGTTACACAGCCCTAGCATCCGTTGAGTTTTGAATACGGTGTATTATTAACCACAAAAAGCTACTGTTATGGTCCAAATTTGTTTCAGCTCACTAGATGAGAGATTCTCATCTTCCTTTTTGTTCAGTAGGCCCAAGTGTTAATTCAAATCCTAATAAACAGCTCTTTTAATCTCATCCAGTTGGCTCAGAGCTGTGTAACATCTGGCTGTGTTTTGATTGGATAAGCTGTAGATTTCAACGCGGAACATCATGTACTGAAGGTCTGAGTTTGGACTATAATGAAATAATTTTATGGGAACTCCAGTATATTTGTACTAAGTGTTTTATTGTCCATGACGGTATCTCTGGCTTCTTTTTCCTGGAAAATAAAGTGTGCTTGACCCTCGGCAAAGAGCCACAGGTTGAATCACACTAAGATCACTTCCCGAATAGCAACACCTTAGTAACTTCTTGCTAGATCCAGGTAATATGCCTGCACCACTTTGCAATTCGGAGGCTTCAATGACGACCTAGTCTAGAATTGTTAAATATCAAAGGTGTTCAAAGTATGCAAATTTTATAATCTGAAATTTCTTGAAGTGCTCTGCTTTTCAAACAGCATTTACAACCACAATTATTAAGTCAGTGTCTGTTTTTAAGGAGACAGCTGTGAGTGAGGGTTGTGTACAGTATGGCTAAACATTCATTCACTCATGTTTATGGATATGCTCCACACAATTAGAGGTTTTCAGTGAAAGACGGAGAAATTGACTGGGTTTTTTTTATTTTGTTTTGTTTTTTTTAAATAGGGGTCAAAATATCAACTGATAAACACACAAATCAATATATTGTGCAAGGAATAGGGACATATTAAATGTCTAATAAAAAATAATATGAATAGAAAATAGATCATTACATTTAAAATGGATGACTGTTTTCTTGCATATTGATCTACTGATTATTTTCATGATTGATTGTTCTATAACAAGTTGCAAAATAGTGAAAAATGGGCCTTAAATTTTCCCAGAGCCAAAGATTACGCCCTCACAGGGCTTGTTTCCTTGTCCGACTCACAGTCCTAAACCCCAAGATACTCAGTTTATGTCAGTATAAAACAGGAAATACAGAGAGTCCTCACGTTGGAGTCACAGAATATTTGACATATTTGCTTAAGACTGAAACAGTTAATTTACTATCAGAATTATTGCTGATTATTTTTCAGTTGATTGACTAATTGATTAATGGACTATTCATTGCCAATCTACTTTAAAACAAATAACAGGAAAAGAGTTACAGCATTAAGATGATCAGGATGGATGGATTCAGTTTACTACAGCTCAATTTCAGTTGCTTCCAGTATGATAATTAGAAGGATTTAATCAATACAGCCTATGTGATGTCCATTGTACCTAGTACATGATAGACTGGTCAGTGCCTGAACGCTTAGATCAATTACCTTTTCTCTGCTGTCTCAGTGCTGACACCGTTTAGATGAAAAGCCAGCTAATTGGTATGATTAGGAATGACGGAGTGATGCAGTGTGTGTGTGTTTGCTCAGACAAATGGGCCTGACACGTGTGTGTTTGCCAGAATACTTGCTCTTGTCATGGACATCTTGACCGAGGGTTTGGTCAGTTTATCTTTTACAATTAACTACCGTATTTTTCGCACTATAAGGCTCACTGGATTATAAGGCGCATGTAGATCTGACCGTTTTGTTTCGCTTAATTAATGCGCCTTATAATCCGGTGCGCCTTGTAGTGCGAAAGATACGGTACATAGGCAGCCCTACTACTGTAAGGCAATTGGAATCAAGCTTCTCCACAGATTACGTGTCTCATAGAAGGGCTGTGAAATCTCCCTGCTCCCAGTTTCTCTCTCTGGGTGCAAGATACAATATATTGAAAAGTTTAAGGAAGTTGTCACATCTAGCAGAACTAATCTTAAAAAATGCCACAGCCAAGGACATAAAGTAGATGACAGATGACAAAATACATGAGTTAAAAATATATTTATGATTAAATTTCTAATTTATACATATTTTATATGCATGTGTGTGGAATATTTTCCTGTCTGAAATTGTTAGGAATAGCTTAAAATACACATTAATGCATTCCTTTCAAAGCATATTTGTACTATTTTATTACATTTTTATCCATTATTTTACCTACTTCTCCCAGCATTTTATTCACTAATTGATTGACTGACGTGGCAGACAGACTGTCAGAAATTTTAGTATATAGCCAGAAACATGGCCATATGGCCATAATAGCGATTGTTTTGACTGTTAATCAGGTTTTTGAAGATGTTTTCCTAATAATAAACTTGCCTGTTCTCAGAAGGTACAGGAAGTGGGTCAGACCGGTTGAGGGGAATATAGTCAAGAGTTGCATAAATTCTGGAGAATAGGAGACGACCCAGAAGCACACTGTGCTCATTAAAAGATGTTAGTGACTCACCAGCACGTCTCCACACTGGAGCAAAATCCCAGCGCACACACTTTAAGTACCCTTTATTTGAATCAGCCGTACTTTACTCCCCCTAGTTCTAGCGCAGTTTGCATCAGGAGAAAATGGAGATTATTAACTGCTTAGCAATTGCAAATTTACTGTCTCTCGTACTGGCAGGGACGCAGGTTCCCGGGCTTGGATTAGTAAATGGAGTGTAAAGTGACAACAAAATCTCACCATGACAGCCATCTGGGTTTACTGTTGTACTCCTGGCACCCTAGAATACAACTCCCAAGTTAATGGCTTGGAGACCGTGACACAGGCATGAAAGCTTTAAACATAATTTTATGCGTACGGGGAACAGTGTAAGAGAACGTTTGTACCTTTTTTTCACATTCATTATAAAGTTAAGAGACCAGGGGCAAGTGTGGGAAAGGGGTAACATTTTCTTTTCCAAATTTAGTGTCTGTAACAAGGTTTCCAATGGATTTTTTTAAAGCATATGTTACCAATGTTTCTGATGTGTATGGGTCAGTTTGGCTCTTGCTGTGGGTTTCCCTGCTCAGACTGGTAAAGATCAGAGTGTAGTGGTGTTTGTGACTGTGCATAGAGTCCTGGTGGGCTAGTGTGTGCACACATCGTAACAACATGTTTGCAGAGTAACTGCGACAACAACCTACAATTAGGCTAAGTGAATCATTTTCTTCATTGAACTAATTTGTTTTCCTGCTTCTAAACCACAGACTATTATTGGGTGGCTTTGTCTCAAAACAGAAAAACTGTTGCATATGGCAACGAGAAAGTACAAGGTTTTCACAGGTATTTTCAGTATGTAGTGATAATCTTATCAGTATAATATTATACAGTGCTTCACCTAATGTCTTCTGGGTAGAAGATGCTAATGCTAGGATTTGTTCTAAATTAGCATGTTGAAATGTTTTCTCACACACAACCTCATTTGTAGACTACACATTGCAAACAAAAGAATATTTTATTTTGGAGGCCAGTGGAAACACTTCCTCTGAGAAAGGGAACAGCTCTCTAGTGAAAATGTGATTATTATATTTTTTTATTATTCTTCCCCATGTTGTTTAGAGAACCATTTCTATGGCTTCCATGCCCACATAATAAGGAGAGTATGTGTGAGGGCCTCATCCTCCTCTTCCTCCTGGGTGCTGAGTAAGACTCACAGACAGGAAGTGAGTGTCTTGTGGGGAATGTGCTGCAGGCTTTCTCTTCTCTCCCTCGTTTTCCCCCTCTATTGCTCCCTCTTGAGCATTCAAACAATGCTCTGTTGTTCCAGCTTCCATCAGATCCACTGTGGAGTCGTCGGACTTTCCTGGGTCATTATCCTTACACTACAACACAATCCTCACTTTAACCTTCTAACCTAACCAATCCTAGACAAAAATATTTCCCAGTAGACTCAGATTGAACATCAGAAGCACTTGTGTTTTTGGATCCTGTAGTATTGCAGTTAGAAAAATGATTGTAGGGCTTCACAATTAATTGTACATAATGATTTCCATAACTGATCATCATGTGCAGTATTGAAGATATTTTGACTTTCAGTTATGGTGCTGTTTGCCATTGAACGCCGTTACTAGTCTAAAGTGAAAGTAAAGATGGAGGAGCAGAGAAGCTTTAAACAGACCACCCCTTGGAAAAAAATGCAGTAAAGAGTGGAAAACAAGAGAAAGAGCCAGCAGTTGAGAGGAAAATCCTTCTCTCAAGTCTAGATGTGAAAATCCTTTATTCCCTCAGATGAGGTTGTCATCTGTCATTTGGAGATATTGTGATGTTTAAACCAGATTCTGACTGGATTCCTGTCAAAATGTGTGTTATACCTGTTACTGTGCCAAAGCAGCAGTTGTTTTTATTTTGCAGTTGTGGGGCAGCCACCATAAGAGTATTTGCCACTGTCAGGATAAAGAAATGCTTCCTATTCATTTCAGCACAGTAGAGATGTGTTTACCTCTGTCAGGAATAGATTCTGCCATATTTCCCTCGCACAGAGTTCAGTCTCATTGAACTTTGACCTGTGCCAAAGCAGCATTCTTCAGTTCACAATTTGATGGAAAGAGTAAGACTGACCCCTTGTTGTTGTTCAGGAAATATTGATTTGATATATTTGTATTTATCTAATGTCATGCTGAATGAATACAGGCTGTAGTTTAGGAGGACTGGCTTACTTTAAGAGCAAGGACAATATGGGGGAAATAAATGTTGGATTAAAGAGGTGCATCATGTTTAGTCTGCTAGCCATGCTAGTTCCAGCACTCAATGCTTAATAACCCTTGTCATACTGTATTACTTTCAAACCTGCTTCCTTTCGTTGAGTAGTTGGAGTAACTTTAATACTATGTGGCTTCAGCAAAGATAGAATTTCATACTGCTGCACTTTTTTAGTGCAAAATATCAGCTTTTCCCAAAACAGGAAAAACAGCATAAAAAAAAGTTTAACCTTTCAGCTTGTCCAAAAACTTAAAAAGTAGCAAATATGGAGATATGTGGTTGTCACTGAACAGCAATTTCTCATGCTGCCTTTGAGAATATAACACAAAGAAAGCCCAGAGTGTTGGACAAGACAACATTTGTTGATTAAAATCATTCTACCTGTTGTGGTGTGTAGAACATTTTGCAAGATTTTTAAATGAATCCAAACTGTATGGGAAGCAAACACTCATCAGAGCAACCAGTCTCTAATTTAGATGCTTCAGTTGATTTAACTGCTGAATTCTACTCTTCACTTAGCTTTGCCCAGTTACCTCTTGCCACCTTCCCTCTCTTTCCCATTTTCTCTTTTAACTGAAACATGCTGATACAATTAAACAATTCTATTCAACTTTGCTTACATATTGAATTCCTTCATCCTGGGCATGATGAAGCTTTCAGGAGCTGTAATAAAATTCACCTTCAGTCTGCGGAAAAACCTGTAATTCATTACTCAAGAAAATAAAACCAGGAGTCCTATTTCAACAGTCCGAGTGGAGCTGGAGTGCTGTGACCCATTTCTATGCTCCTGGAACTGTAAATGGGCTGAAATGAATACCTGTTTTTCTTCGTCCCTCAAAGCTCTTTTTCTTCAACCCTTTTCAAAGTGCAGATTTACATTCTGTCTGGTTTGCGGTTGCTATTTTAGAAATGTTTCTTGGGGGGGGGCAGCCCCGACTTATGCCGCACGCGTGCGCACTCACGACACACACACAAATGCAGAAACACACACGCATGCACACCACCCAGCCCTTAACCACTCCCCCCAAGAGCTTTCAGTATTTATCTTTGGAGAACCTCAGGTTTTGGTTTGTTTTTCTCTCTCCTCATTCAACAACCAGTACAATCTGCCTTTTCTCCACTTGTCTTGATTGGAGAGAAAGCATTTTTATAAGAGTACCTTTTAGATCTGCTCCTGGCAGTTGCCACAATATTCTCCACTTGAACAAAAGAGAGAGAGAGTGGAGGGTGGATGGAAGAAAAGGAAATCTCATTCTGCTTAAGTTAGCTGGCATTTAATAGAATACCGCAAATGAACTATGTTCACTGCCTTAGAGCTGTGATTAACGTGTCAGTGGAGATAACTCTGTGGATGAGTAATCAAGGACAGTAATTGAGGAAAGAATTTTCGTCACTAAAATCCTCTTCAGGTTCCTCGTGTTCTTAAAGGAAAAATGTGCTATGGTTGAAATGCTGATGAATGTGAAATGTCAATGATTTCCCAATAGTACAATGTAATGTTTACAGTGCAACTCTTGACCTGTGAAGTGAGACTGACTCCCTGTGCTCCGTGGGGGATCTAACACAGTAGATACCAGGCACCAGGAATGTACACTGTTGTGTAATTGCTTGGCAGCATTCACACAAGGGAGATGAAGGAGGAGATGATAACCCAAACTTGTTACCAACAACAGTTTGATGCTAGATGACTTGTTTCCTGGACTGGATAATTCTATTGCAATGATGCCTCCGTTTACGTGAAGTCATAATGGACTCGGTGTCCATGGACGTGGTTAAAAACAGTTTAGGCTGTAGAATGCGACTACAGCTTTGTGTCATCTGTGTGACCATGGGGTCAGTTGGTTCTAGTTTCTCTGGCAGGCTTTCATCTTTGTCTGCCAGAAAGCAACATCTAGCACTTTGCACATTTATTTGATAGCACAGTTGCTTGGCAACACTGGAGGAGTTGAGAGTAGCTGTTTTAAGTGCAGAGGTGACTTCTGCTCAGCACAGAAATGCATTGACAGGTGTTCAATTTTGTGGGTATTAACTTCTGTACCAAAAGTTGGAAAGTGCTAGAGGTTTCAAAACATTAAGTACATTAAATGTCTGTTGCTGGAAAAACTGCCATGAGTATGAGGGATCAAAAAACCTTAAGGATTAAAGTGCTGATTATTTTATATACAGTTGCCGAATATATTTATTGTCTATATTCTACAAAATAGTCAGGAAAATATCACTTGAAAAGAACCCAGCGATGGTGCCAAGATAAAGATTTTGCACTTTTGCTCAGACTTCAAACTGTCTGTTTTCAGAGACAGACTACTTTCCAAGTTCACTTAGCAAGTGGAAAGTGAATCTTAAGAAACAACTGTTAGGCAAGTCATCTCACATGATAAATTGATGGCATAACATCCTAAAATCAGGATTTGTAGTAGAGGAATATTTATCTGTCACAAAATATTAAAAACCTCCTTATTTTCTTAGATAAAGAAATCAGTGCTGCAAACTCAGTATGCTTCTTTGGCAGTGTTTAAAAGAAAGATCACATAAAGCAGACAGCCCTTTCTGCTGTAGTCGTACACTTCCCCAATCCTTACTTGGGTAGTAGATGCCACTGTTGTCCTGGAGAAGCAGTTGAAGTGTTTCTCAGACACTGGAGTCTTTTAAGATGCCAACGTGCGTAAAGTATGCCAAAGCAGTTCACAGGGAGACGAAAGTGTTGGCTTTTGTCTCTTTTCATGTAGATCTCAACCCTATTACTGCCAACTACTTGTCAGCAGCAAGGTGGTACACTTGTAGAAACATCCTGTCATTGAAATGAGGCATTTAGGGTTGATTAATGAGAAACACTGAAAAACAACCTGACTGAATGCTATTGGTTGTACTGAATGCGCTGTTTGCTTTATAGTTTAAACTTGTTTACCTTTCAGACTGGCTTTTTGGATCTAAATTGTTTTGTGAGTGTGCGAGTGAACACTCAGTGAGGTAGCCGTTCCTTTTAATATCGTTGGTTGTTTCAGGCTTTGATGGGTAATGTTGTGTGAAAATCACTGATCAAATCTGTTTTATGAAAATACTGTATTTACAAAATTGTTGCAATACGATAAGGTACCTTTATTTGTCCGGTTTGTAATCACTTGATTAGCCAAAATCAGACGTTCCCAGCTACTGATGTTTATCAAAATCCTCATACTATATCATGATGTCCTGTATATCAGTATCACAATATAATGTTACATATTAACCTTGACTGAAGGTTTATCCACTTCACAGACCCTGAATAGTAATACAGTTGTATATGAATACTAATTCATCTTTTGATAATAAGTCAAATTGCCTTTAGATTAAGTTTTAACTGTTAGTTCTGGTTAAACAAAGTTAGATCTCAGATTAATTTAGACACATTTTTATGTCTAAAAAAAACGGAGATGGCATCTAGATTGCAGCTAATTTTGTTATTGCTATTTTTTTCTCTGATCTGAATCTAGGTTGAAAACGTCTTAGTCAGGCCTGCAGCTGTCACATCTGTACCATACAGTAAAAATATCTGAATGAATGAGCATGGGTGCTTATTTAATGAGTTTGTTGCATTGCATGTGTTTTCATGTTTTTACTGTGGCCTCCCTGAGGCCCTCTCATTAGCTCCATGTTGAATCAGCTGAGAGCTGCTGTGTGCACTGGAGGGAGGGACATTGGAAATCTGGTGTGAAAACATTGTGCTCTACCGCTCTTTTCAAAAAAATACGGGAAATGTAGTTTCTTTTGTACTAGTCATCGTCTTCTCAGCCAGGGGAGAATCATAGGTCTGGTTTTAATAGTAATCTGTCTCGCTTTAGAGGCATGTGAGTAGACGGTGGACCGAGATGTCAAACATTTCCTAGATTAGACTTGTCATTCGTTATGAAATCCTATCCAGGGGAAAAAGAATTTTAATGCTCGCCTAGACATTTCTGTGAATGTCCTAAGTTTCACCTGAAGTCCTATAGTGACTATTGCCAGTGCAGAGGATTTGGTATAAGCAGCTGTGCAGTTTAAAGATTTTGCTGGTGCCTTTTGGGGCTCTCCTTACTTTTTGTAATCTAAAAGCTCCTGCCTTCACAGAGATTCTTTGACATGAAACATTTTACTCGGTAATTCTGGCACAGTACAGATATCCAGGTGTATAAACTCCCCCTTCATTATTCGATGATTATTGAATGGCATGGTCAAAATAAATGGATATTGGTTTTCATCTTAGCATTGAGGTATTTGCCTGTCTTGTTATTGACAAGTCCTTGTGGATTTGTCAACTGTAATTTGACTTTTGTGAAAACTATTGCTCACTCTAAACCTTTCCATTAAACCTGGATGATGTAGGAACTGAAACTAGCTAATAGTGAAACCATGCAGGTCAAGAATGTCTTGATTTGATTTAATATGGCCTATGTCTCTATTGTTTGTTTGATTGTTGTGTGTGGATTGAGGCCATAACTGTAGAAATCAATGCTGTTTACATTCCTTCAATGTCAAAACAGTGGAATCTCCCAGGAAAGTTAGTCTCTCCACAAAATAATGGTTACCAGACACAGTTCCATCTGCCAGCATTGAGTCCTTTATGCTTTTCTACTGCAACTTCTCTCAGTTCTTTCTTTACATGCTGTGACAGTGATTAGATACTTTGAATAATTATATGGTGAAAATTAGAGGGTGTGGATCTGATTGCAACCATCATATTTATCTTGTCAGATTAATAGACAATTGAGATAACTGCTTTACATTAGTGCCACATTATTTGTTTCATGTTTTCAGAAAACACCAGAGGACAGAATTGATTGCGACATGTCATCAGTGCTCAGGGGTCTTGTGTCGTTTTTCGGCTGTGATGCCTTTACAATCTGCTGTGTTGGGCGGGAGGAACACTGCATTGTCCTCGTATAACCTAGGTACAAAAAAAACCAACAACCCACTATTAGACCATTCTAGCACTTGAGAAACAAATGAAACCAAATCTCTTTGATTCAAACCAGAGCTACTAAAGGCTGAAAAATATACTTCAAACTAGGGATGTGCTCCTCAACTCTTGTCCAACCATTCAGTCAATTTGACTTAAAGAAGGCCTATAATTTAAACTGGGCTTTTTGGTTGGCAGACAAAATAATAGGTTTCTTAGTTATCTGAGTAATAAGGCATGAGCCATGCATTTCTGTGGTAAAATGCCTGTCAATTATTTGAGGAAAGGGGCAAAGACAAATGTAAAAGATCTCTCTGGTCTGCTTCTTCCCTTCTAAACTTATATTGTCGGCAAATCAAATCTGCAAGCAAACATGGATGCTATGAAGAACAGAATGTGAATTTGTTGACCACCATATTTAAATTCGGTGGTTTCCGGCATTGAAAAGTTTGCCAGTCAGCAGCTGACTTTCAAATCTCAGATGTCAGTGTAACCCTTGAATGCAGCAATAACTTAAGCAAAACAGTCAGCTGTGATCAAGTAGCCTTATAATCAGCCTGAACTTCATTTAAAAAAAAATTATCCAGTTACATCATTTATTTTGCACCGACCAATCAGTGATTGACTTATCTGCCCTATCTGTTGTTTTTTCCAACCAGGGAAACAGCATCAATGAACACAACACTTAACCTTCTATTCAGAGGTCTTGAACCAGTCTAATGCTCAGGGTAATGAAGTTTGTCTGCTCTAAGAAGCTCAACTAGCTGCAATTCCCTCAAGTATCTATTGCCTTATAGCAAATTAAGAGCAGATCAAGTCAAAAATGTTATCATTTGTGTGTTTTTCAAAACTTTACTCTGTTTTTAACCTATAGCTCAGTGCAGATTTAGAAGGTCTCCATACCGTAATTTATCCCAGAGCTTGTACGAAGCCCTGCTGTACCCCTCCTGCCTCTGCTCTGGGTTCTCCCATGGTCAGTTTACACACCGCACATGTGCCAACAGGATGTTTTGCTCTCAGCACATGGCTCTCGTTTTCACCCATGTTCCATATCAGATTCCTTTCAGCTCCCTACACTCACATGCCGAGAATGTTGTTGCATTTTTTGCGTTAGTCTTTGGTTGTTGCAAGGTTAACAACCAAACACATTGTATTTACTTTTTTTTTTTTTTTGTTTGTTTCCTGAATCGTGTCATTAGGCCTCATTTGGTTGTGGTTGTTGTGTAATTACTAGATCTAAGTGTTGTAGTTTCTTGCCAAGCATCACTATGCGGTAGCAACACATCTCTACTTTGCTTGACAGCATCCCCACAACTTAGACACACATATAGCAGACGTTATTCTTCATATATGTTTTCTCTGTGAGCGACATCTGTTATATATCCATGGCAGTTCAAGTGAAACGTATAAGCCATACTGATTTATAAAACAAAATAAAATTTAAAACAATGTCTACATCATTACTGAGGAGAATGTTATTGTTCTCGTGCATATTACATGTTTGTAAATGGGATTTTAATTGGTTTGCCATGTAGCCTGTCTCATTAATTTGCCATTTACAGACTTTACCTCTGGGATTTACTTTTGTGTAGCTGATGAAGAAAAAGAGCGACTGACTTGCTCTACTAAACTGTTTCTCTACTAAACTGAAGCTCATGTTACTGACATCTTTTTGTTTGTCTTGGTTCTTACATGAAATGCTTCCAGTAAGAGGGTCTTTCATAATCTTGGATAACTTCAGGCCACCTAAGAACTGAGCGCTTCTATCAGAGCTGTTCTATACTAAACTAAATATTGGATTTAAGCACTTAAACCTATTATCATCTTGTTGAACTAAATGTATTTGCGTTTGTGTGAATGCAGCACAGACTGTTTGATCTTCAGCTAGAGCCATAATTAGGGCTGCCACTAACTCTCATTTTCAATGTTAGGTAGTCTGTTGATCATTTTTTTGATTCATATTTTTTCATATATTTATTCAGTATATTTCTTAGATAATGGCGACTAACCCATCCACTTTCCACTACTCAGATTCCCAATCTTAAAAATCCTTGTTTTATCTGACAGTCAAAAAGACAAATCTTTTCAATTTATAATCATATAAGAAAAAGCAGTTTTGTTGCTGTGATGATATATATTTTTTTATCTTTATCCAATAAATTACTTCACAACCAGCCGGTTATCAAATATGTCAACTGTTGTCTTAAATTACTGAACATGATTTTTTTCATACGTAGTCCTAACTGTTAAATTCAGTCCAGTGTGTTTGGCTAGCGATCTTCCATTTCCTCTGTCTTCACTACAATCTATAATATCGGTCATCTGATTACGCACAGCATTTGGATGCATGTCGAGTGCATCACTGTGAGCATCAGCCACTTGGTAAAATTACTGTGACTTTAAACAGAAATTGGAGGCTCTCGAAGCAGCTGAATAAGCATCCAACTTTGTGGGAGCAACTTTGCTATATCCCCATCTGTGACGGTTTCCATCTGTTAATATTGCTCTTCCATGGGAGTTACTACTGTAGGGATGTTCTTATACTACTGTGTTTCCAAAGCAAGTAATGTGATTAAAGCAGTGGCATAATTAGATGTGGGAGAGGTCAGTGGATTGGTCTGTTTCTTTACTTTACTGTGTGGATGAATTATTGAATTGGACATTGTCTTGTTTAAATTGAGGCTATGCAGTAGATTAGGGAGGATAACAATGACGGGAGGGTGATAGTTGGTGGTTGGAATATTTCTTTCATTTCTGTGACCGCTGTATGAAAACCGACTCTGAAATGCTGTGAAAGTATTGTGTTACCCTTGGACATCATTTTAATCTACAGACTTCTTAAATATCCTTAAATTCACCTACAGTCAGTGTAATGGAGTGCTGAGCATTTGATCACAACAAATTTCATTTGAAATCAAATTACCGTTTCAGCCAAGGCAGACCATTCTCCATGTCTTCATAATGTGTGGCCTGGACTTGTTTACTGGGCAGTCTGTGTGAGTACAAACACATGTTAAATGCTCATGATGTAGGCATTACTGCATTGCCAGAGACCGTAATGTTGGGTCTGGTTGAAAATGCATCTCTTCACTGAGGGTTTTCATTTTCTTTGTTGCAGTGCTTTTCACACCCAGGTTTCACATGGTGACCATCATATAGTACTGTTTGCACTGCAGGCGTTAAATTTTTATCAAATTTAGGGGAAAGCTATTTAAGATGTAAGGGGAAAATATAAGGGGAACAGGTTTTTTTGTTTAAAGAAATTCTTAATCAAAATGTAGTTAGACTAGCTGGCTTTTAAGGAAGGATTTGACTCATACTTAAAGTTCAAGGTGACATTTTCTGAGTGCTTGTTTTGCCCCCTCAACAGTCTAAATCATAAAGATATTAAATTTACTGTAACTAAGACAAAGAAAGTGAACAACTGAGAAGTTGGAACTAGAGAATTTTCCCCTTTTTGATAGAAACATTAGAAAGGTTTATTGAACATCAATAGTTGCTGATAAATGTTCTGTCAAATGACGGAAATCAAAACTCCTTGAGCACTTTTAAATTCGATTTCGTTCAGCTGCTTATTCTGAAATACAGGTTGTCCTCTGCAAATGAAACATAGCAGGAGTTTGATTTCTTTTAGCCCTATCATTCTTTTTTTGTGACACAAGGTCAGCATTTATGACTGAACTGTATAACTCACATCAACTTCACTGCTGCTCCTGACCCAGATTTGCACAGACAGCAACAGATCCATCTGGAGAACGCTGGCTGAAATGCATCATTAAACTTTCCCTGTACTCCCAAATGACAGAGGAACATGAGAATTGTCCTTGGACAGCATATATGTATTTTGCATCAACAGAGCTGCCACAGCTTGAAGGACTTGCAGATGTGCTGGAGTGACTGCAGGCCCGACTTGCTTTGGTAGTTGGCCCTCTGTTTCTTTTCAGCTGACTATATCAGCTGTGGGAGTTTCTTGGCATTTTTACCTGTTTGGAAAATTACTTTGAAACCCCAGGGCTCTCCTAAGTGCTTATTTTGTTTACAGATTGTTCGCAGGTTTTCAAATACTGTAGTTCCCAAGGCCGGAAGTGTACAGTGTGCTGACAGACAAATTTCAAAAGTGTGAAAACCTTTTTTTAAGAGTTACGAAACCGACACCAGTTGACCCAAGTGTGGTATGAAATATTCCATTACCGGCTACTGTAAAATGCCAGAATATTTTCACTGTATCCATCAATTTGTTACACGGAAGCTGTATCCAGTCTCTAAGATTATAGAAAATTACTTGGAACATTTTATTGCATTCCTGCAAATGAGCAGTATCAGTAGCCATGCCAAACACAATATCCAAAGAAATGGAGATCCACCATAAACACTACTTTGAGCGAAGATACCGTAACATTTTGAGGAGACCGGATAATCTGTGTGTGATTTGACTGTGTTAAGGTTACTTTGTGTATTCAAAACTAAGTGGCTCTGTGTGGTTTTATGAATTTATTTTTCTCTTTCTCTGTCTCACTCTAGCTGCCTCTGAGGGGAGAGTCAATGGTGGAGAGGATTTCTTTCAGAAGGTGAGTGTGTAGTCTGCTCTTGTATAGTGTTTGCTTTGTCTTTGGGTTGAGTTCAAGCTCGCTGAGCGGCGCTTCTCTCTCGGTAAGGGAGCAGATGTCAGGTGCTCTTCCAGTCACTCGTAATTACAAATTAAAACAAACAAAAACAATGGAACGAAACTGACGTTCACGATCACTCCAGGGCTCTGATCCTGTAACACAGCTGACACAACACTGTGGGCCTTTCTCACTTACATAATGTTCCAATGTATCTCACTTACGTAATATACTAGATCATCTCCACACTTTTAAAAGAGAGAGAGGTTAAACACAGGCCTGATCAGGCCAGCACTGCATCATTGACTTTTCTTTGTCACTGATTTAATTAGTTAATGTTCTGAATCTCCATTATGTGCACTGAAACAAGGATTTGCCTCAGTGATCTTAAATAGTCTTGAATGGGATTTTTTTTTTTTGTCACAGCTTGTTCACATTGTCTCACTGGTTCTCATTGATCGGTCAAGTGTGTGACCCCGTCTGGTTTTAAAAAGTTGACGTGGAGCTTATATAGTTCTTTTCATGAATTAATGTTCTTTCATACAAGTTCTAACTACAAGGATTACACGTCCTATTAAAGCTTCTGTCTCTAACAATGAAATCATTTCCGAACATTCATTACACTGCAGTGAGTTCCCTTGGGTTTAATTTGTACAACTAGCCCTGACTAGGGCTGGGCAGTACAAACTTTATAAAACAATGGTTGTAATAGAAAATTTCAGTATTAGAAACTGGGGATTTTCTAAATTATGCAATGAATGCTTTTTATTCATCAATTAAATTCATACAAAAAGGTAAACAGTTAAAATCTAAATCAAATCAGTGTCTCGTCTGACCAGCCTGTGCCTTTAAAACAGCACCAGTTCTTCTTGGTACGCTGGCGCACAGTTTTCCAAGTTACTTGGCTGATAGGTTGTTCCTAGCATCTTTTTGAGAACTTCCCAAAGCTCTTCTGTGGATTTAGGCTGCCTCAGTGTCTTCTGACTCTTCATGTGATCGCATACTGACTCCATGATGTTGCGATCGGGGCTCCGTGGGGGGGTGGCAGACCATCTGTTTCAGGACTGCTTGTTTTTATTGTCACTGAAGATAGTTCTTTATGACTCTGACTCTATGTTTGGGGTTGTTGTCATGCTGCAGAATGATTTTTGGCCTCCCCGATGGTATGTGATGGATAAGAATGTAAACGTCTCAAGTGCTTAAATCATGCTTATCATGATAAAATGTTTTGCCTCATTGCCCAACCCTAATCTTGACACAGTTTATTGTATTTGACCACAGTTGACCTCATTGTTAGGAAAAACAGCCATTAATGGTAGTTGAGAGTGTACGTATCTTATGAACTGGCAAACAGATTACCTCAATACACCTCATATGTTTAATTTAAACTCTAACTACTGGTGTTAATGGGCGTGTGGTGTCTGATTTCAGTATTGTCGTGATAAATGATGTCATGTATCAAAATGAATCAAGGCAAGAATGATCACATGGCACTGAAAATGAAAACAATCACATTTTTTTCAACAATCAGAGTGAACTGTTAGTGAGTTGTACTGTGAGTTTCAACAGCAGTTACTATGAAGGTATCTGGCTAATTATGTGGTTCTCTTTAAGCATCTAAAGTGGATTTGTTCGTTCAATTTCCTGAGCATGTTTAACTGTCTCTATAGTATGATAATGGGCTATAATGAAATAAATGATGGACAGTGGTTTGTTTTAGCATTCCCCTTTCGTCTGTTTTCCGTATTTGGCTTTGGAGGTTAGGAAGCTGAGTTAAATGTGAAAGGAGGAGGCAATTTAACTGTCCCTGAAGAAGTTTCAAAAACCAAGTAATGCAAACCAGGCGCTTTAAGATTCCCCTCCTTGGAATTTTAACAAGAACTCGAGATATACTGTAGCTCTTTCTCGTCCTCTTTTGGACTGTAATGTTTAAGATATCCAGTGTAGGTGTCTACTTCACTCCACAAAGCTATTCTGACAAAATGTGGCTGTTGGCGTATTGACTTTGCCAGTCATGGTTTTTAAAGTCTCTGGCTTAAATATCGTCACAGCTCGTTCAAAGAAACAGTGGTTACCAAAGGTTAAAACGTCAATTAGAAATTAGTGTGCAGCTGTTTGGGTTGGCAGACGGGCGAGCAGCAGTAAAGGACGAGTGCTAAATCATGTTTTCAATGTAGAATTTCCATTTGGATAACTCAGTGTAGTTTTCCTCTGATAGCGTGATCACCATACATGCCCAATTAAAGTCAGGAAAATAAACACTGAGTGCGACTGTGGAACAGTATTGTTGAAAGAATATGGATGAGGTGTATGAAATACCTTGAAGTTGATGAAAATGGAAACTCTTAGTTGGACCGCTTTCTGCCCGTCCAACACACCCATGTACCGCACGCACTCAGTGAGACTAATAAAGTGCATGCGTAGCAACTCTCTCCCTCCCTCATGAAAGAAGGCGTATAGTCATTTCTGATACACACACTTTTGCATACTAGGCTTTGGGAATGAGATTCTGTAGTTGCCTCAGCTGTGAGTTTTAGAGTTCAGTCGCTGACGAGAGCAACATAAAATGGTCCACCCCCGCACTTTCTCCCTGGTCTCTGTGGTTGATCAAACCCTCTTACTCAGTGTCTGCTGGACTTCCTTTGAGTCCAGAGAAACATTTTGTACATTTTATACTAGAGAGCAAACAGTCCGCCTTCTTCATTTCTTCCTGTAGTCAATGAAAGAGTAAAGAGGATGGCAGGCAGAGTGGGACCACAGGAGGGTGACACAGCTGGGAAATCAGCCATGTGCAAGTCCCTGCAGCTCACATGGGGAAATCTCACCAGCCACATGCCCCTCTTTCTTTTCAGTCTTTGTTTTGGTCTCTTGTCTCTGCCTCATGTTTTCCCTCCTGCTCTTCCCTCATTTCTCCTCCGCCCTCCTGCTGTTTTGATGTCATTTCATCTTTTCACTCTATTAAACCACTGGTGTGTCATTGTTATCCGTCTGGTATAACAAGGGGATTTCTCTACAAATGACGTGCTTGATTGTTTAACAGAAAAACGTGGGTCAGTGGACAGTTCAACACACTGTTTTGTAGTGAAAGTGTTGGACTGTGAACTGTTGGAGTGTCAAATCATGGCACAGACCAATAAGCTGTTTGGAAAGCTGTGCAGAAGTTGAGCCGTGGGACTGTGAAGAGCCTAGAAGCTCGGCTGGTTGAGGCGATAGCTGTGCACCACAGAAGAGCTTGGAGTGGATTCGAGTTGAGAGATGCCTTTGAACCGCTAGCCAGTTCATCCCTGATCCCTCTTCCATGTCTCCTTCCCAGGAGTTGTGGTTCTTTAGATAGTGCCAGGCGTGATATGTAAGTGCCAGTGCACTCAAATCTCAGGCCAGGCGTAATTCATTTCATTTGGTTTATAGCATTGGTGCATCTTGTATTTTGCTGTGCTGACACAGGGCATATAAGAAAACTTAAGACTGTCAGGTTGAAATATTTGGTTGGCATAAATCTGTGAGTTGTTGAAATAACTGTCAGTTTCAGTCCCATCAAAGTAAAACATGTATAAAAAAATGTGTGTGTTTTATCAAGCACTTTAAATTAGTTCATCATGCTTCAAGTCTTGATGCATTTCAGGAATAAAAAGTTTCTGCAGAACTACTTTCCTTGTAATTTGTGTCGCTCTTTCATACCCATGCATGTTAGTATTAGCCCCTGAGGTTTAACAGGGATTTAGCTGCAAGTTAGCACTCGGACTGTTAACATGAACTCGGTTATGACTGTTGAGTCTCATGGGGATGGTTCAGTCAACTCTGTCCGCTTTGAGCTCTCCTGTTCCCTCAGTCAGTCTCTTAGCTCTGCCCACAAAGTCTTTACACCCTCCCCAACAGCCGTCCATGCACCCCCTCTCAAACACACATATACAGACACACACAGAAACACACATTCCAGCTGAATCAACAGCTGCACCATTGCAGTGCAGGCCAGGAAACATGTCTCCACCATGTTGATTGCTGCTATGCTATACGTACACACATACAGATGTATGTGCACTCTCACGTGTGTTGTACACGTGCTTTTGGGACATTACTTTAATAATTTCCTGTTTGATTTCACCTACAGCTCGGCACACATCTGCGTACACCAGCTGCAAACCTCTAAGAACCAATCATCATGTCAAGGCTGTGCCATGAAACTGATCAGACCCGTAGTCATTTATGTATTTATTCATTTCAGCAAGGGTGGGGTGGCAGAGAAGAAAGGGTGGAACACTAAATGCGTAGGTAACTTAATTTGTGCAAATATCTTGACCCATTTGAGAGGTATTTGCTAGCTCCTTCATAAAAATAAACATCATCCACCCTTTAAAATGGTGTGTGGTCTGTCAGAAATCAGTCCCATCTGCAGGACGCTGCCAAGAACAGCAACACTGGACAGGAAACGGGTCTCTCTGAACAAGGCCCTTTAGAGAAAAAGTTGATGAGGCATAGACCACCATACATATAGTTTGATAATTTTAGGAAAGTATAATTGGAGTTATTCCTGATATGATGTCAATTTTGTCGTTTTTATCATAAGCCTTTACTTTACTGGGTTTATACAGTGCATCATTATTTTTTTTTTACATAGTTGCTGAGAAGGTACTAAAAAGGCCATTTTTGTTTTGAATTTGCACTATTTAATGGTATTTTAATATGAATCCCACAATGACTCATCTGCCATTTTCTCCCACATTGCCAGTGTAATTTCAACAAACTCTGAGAGGCTGCAGTAGTGTTAGATTTATTTTTTTATTATTTGTGGTTTTAAATCAAATGCCTCCATGACAAAATCCAGACACATCTGCTGTTGTCCCAGGAGACTGATTTTAAGAACAAAAACCAAACAATGCAGAAGTTGCAGGCAACAGTAAGTGAATTTCTCCTTATCACTGAGAACAGAACGTCTTTTAATATTGTTTGTGATACATCCAGCTGGTGTGAGCATTTGACTTCAGTTGATGAAGAAAAGGTTTGCATTTAGCTACAAGGGGGTGTTTGTGATTTATTGTCCTTTCTCACATATACCAGACGATGGTGGGATGGTGTCATGTTGTAGATTACAGCCGTTTGTGCCTCGGGATACTAAATCCAGAAACAAAGGACTCATCAGATTTTGGTTTCAGGCCTAAGTTTCATCGCGTGTAAAACCATTCTGAGTGAACAGACTGATAATATTATTGCAGCGCTTGTAATAATATTGCAGAGAGGAGGGATGGTAAGGTTTCAAGTCAGAGGATCATTAGCATGCTGGATGCCAAAGCTAGAACTGCTTTCAGCTTAGTCATTTTAATGATACCAAAGAAGAATTCCTTACAAAAATAGCTGAATGAGATCATCTGAAAGGAATTCTGCTTTATTTTCATGGCACAGAATAATAATCTGATTTGTTTCAATTCTGTGATTCATTCAGCAAAAAATAGAAATAAACACAGAGCCACAAGCAGGAGACATCATAAGAATTACTGGAAGGACATTTCTCTGCCATTAGATAATAAGGATAATGACCAAAGATATCCGAGTTGGGCCAAGAGGTTTAGAGAGGGGAGGAAGAATGTAACAAAATGTAAAAAAAAAAAAAAAAAAAGCTTCTGCTGTATAAATGTGTTTTGCAATGATCTCATTGGCTTGCACTGATCTGTTTTATGAGCTTTTGTGAGGAATGCAGAATCTTCTTTTGCTAAAGAACAGACAAACTCGCCTGAAGGAAGAGCTTAATTTTCTGTTGTGGATTTACAACATAGAAAGCCTAAAAAAAGAACTCACAGCTGGCTTTGATAAATTAAAAGTTGCTTTGAAAAAAGTTACACTTCTGACTCCAGGTTCTTCTTTGTTTTGGTTTTCTAGTGGCAGAGTTACCTCACGCTGTTGCTTGTCCATGCTGTCCATTTTTACATGCGCTTTAAGGATGTTGTAGAAAATCAGTGAGGCTTGAAAAGGCTTTCAGTCAACCATCATGGACTCTGGAGTATATAGCTGCAGAGTAAAGAGCAAAGCTGTTTCTCTCTTTCACAGGTGTGTGAGACTGGCACTGGATACGCTGTCAGAAGTTGTTGTAAAGGATGCCAAACAGACCATGCTACTTCCAGAGGAGCATATGGAGGAATTTAAGCACTTCCCCTTTTGATTTGTGCAGCAGTTCCCTGAGGAATACAGGCTGTTGTTCTTTTTTTTTTGGCAAGGAAAAACAGCAGATATAATTTGAAAATGTTTGTTAAAAAAATAATAAAAAATTAAAGAAGGCTGTAAATTGCTGCAGCATTTTTAATATACCTAATATCTAATCTTCATAGGGAGCGCTGATGCCTCTTAATGCACCCTCTCTCCCATTTGAGTCACAAAATGTGGCTCATTGCTTAATGCACTGCACCACCAAGGAATATTAAGTGGCGGCTGCTGCTCATGTAATGGGCTGAAGCAGTCCTCGGGTGCTCGATCACGTGGCTTTGAGAACTTTGAGAAATTCATATCTTCTCTACCCTGAAAACACAAACCCCTGGAAAGTACTAAAACAAACAATAGACCACAGGACCTTTGTGAAAACAAGGATAGTGCACATTGAGGACAGAGCCATTAGGAGAGAGCATGTCAGCTTCTCAATTTTGTATTTTTATTTATTTATTTTTTTTCTTTGGAAGGTTTGACAGTTTTTCCACTTGTATTTTTTCTTCCCACTAACATTAACTGCCCATCATGAGGGCTGTTTTCAAAGAGTTTGTTTGTGAATTTGTAGCTGTAAAACCAAGCATGGTGAGCCTCCTCGTGGATGCAAAGAGGCACAGGAGATTGGGTAAAAGATTTCCCCTGATTGGACTGCTGACAGCACCTTGACCAGCACCATACTCATTTTGTGCTGCCAGTGCTTTTTTCTCATTGGTACATATGCTCCTGGTTACGATGACTAGACTTGTCAAAGAGCTCTCACATAGATTGTTGTTGGCATTTTTCATGTGTTTCAAAGCCAAGTGTGCTTAATGTTTTGTTTTGTTTTTTTCTTTTTCTTTTTTTTTCTGGTGTTGGTGTTACGTTTGGAGGATTCAGGTTTTGAACAGAAACAAATCAATGCCTGGAAACATCATAGAAGCTTATATCACCATGTTTAAATTGGACTCAGTCACATCTCCTCTGACTTCTTCGTGTTCTGTAATGTATAAAGATGGTTTTTGTGCCATTTTAGCATTCTACCCCACTGCTTCTAGCTGCTGGCTGTTAATACATTGTTTCATATCTTCTCTATATTCACCACAGTACATGTTTTCTGGTACAGGAGAACCAGTAAAGAGTTGCCCACACTTCAAGCTAAGCCAAAGCCACATTAAGACACTGAAAAAAAATCAAAGGTCCAGTGTATTCTTATAGTACTGAGTAGAGTGGAATGTATTTAGGTTTTTGTTGGTATTAAAGTATGAAATAATTATGATCAACATATTATTTGTATAGGCTGATAATCTGTTATTCATCTGTTACTCACATGCTGCCAGCTATAAAACTGTACAGTATAATCACGATTGTCAAGGTTGAAGAATCAAGCTTGTACTTTGTTTACTGACATATGTGATAAGCTGATGTCAGTCCTCCTCCACTCTGTTCCAGATCATGGATGAGACCCAAACGCAGATAGCCTGGCCGTCCAAGCTGAAAATTGGTGCCAAGTCCAAAAAGGGTAACTATTTATTTTTCCCTTTTTTTTTTTCTTGTAAATCCTTTATTCAGTTTATTCTTATATTGGATCCCTGTCCTGCCTCCCTTGATTTCGCTTTGTGCATCTTGAGTGTTTGGTAAATGGGCTTACAGAGTGTAGAAATCTGATTTCAAATAAAAGACTAAACTTTTCATGCATCAAAGTCAATAAGCTCTGCCTTCAGCAAGTTTGTTTTTGTGACTTTCCTTAAACATATTACTTCAGGGCCTTGCACTAATACTTGTAAGGATTTATAAGATGTGTAGCAAGAAGACTAACTACTAAACTTAATTTGTGAACCTTAAAGAACAACATAGGCTAATGATTATGAGTCAGTGTTGTTTTAACCAGAAATATGTTCTCAGGAGAGTCACTGGTCTCAGACCAACAAGAGGAAAGCATTTTTGAGAGTTGCACTAGAGTTCATTATTAAAAAGTTAATTGAGAAGGTTGAAAAGATGAAAGCTTGTATGTTTTCTGTTCCTCACAAGCCAGTAACTTCATCTGCACTGAGGAATTTGTGATTTTGCTGTGGAGGTGGAGGGGTGAGAGTCGCTTGTATTGAAACTCACATATCCATTGGCCAAGTTGTTCCAGAGCTCTTACCAATTAAACATTATCACAGTTATTTAAAGCTCTTCCGAGAGGGGGTGAGGCAAGGTTTGGGGGAGGTGGGGGTGGGGGAAATGAGGAGTCGGTGTAGCTGTGCCCACTTTGTTGTTCTCTGGAGAATTGCTTGTGTGCGTCTTCAAGCCAGATGTGGAATCCAATGTCATTATGTAACTTCCTCACTCACTCTGTACAGAAAATAGTTGACAGGGTTACATCAGAATCTTTAACATTTTTCCCTCTGGATACTTAATCAACTGTAAGTCCTGGCAGTCCATTCACACAACCATCCATTCACCCCAAGTATTAGTTCATTCACAAAACCTGCCTCCAACACCACCTGGGAATGATGTTCTGTGTACAAAGTAAGAACACTTAGAATCCTGACCCCTCCTGATTTGGAGCCCATCAGATTTTTCCTCTTTGTTGCGTAAACCGAGAGGAGCAGGGAGGAAGAATGTTGGATAATCATTCGGTTATCTTATGAGACATGTGGGACTGACCTTGGGTTTCAACAACCTGGGCTCACGGGGGAGGGAGTGAGGGGAACAGAAAGGGCAAGATGGCTAAATAGAGAATATTCTACTAATTGCAGATTCAACAGGCTTAAAATTCTACTCAGAACAACTGAAGATGTATCACCTGGAGGATAAAACCTCACAGAAGCCATCAGGCAAATTACTCGTGACCATTCACATTCCATTCTTCCCTCATCATGTAACACAGGATATGACCACACAAAGCTCACTCACTGTCACCGTCATCTGCCCTTAAAATAGCCATTACCGTAGTTGTTTCATTGGTGCAAGATATTTTCAGTTATCCTAACCTGAAATCATACACTGAGGGTGTTAGTTTGCCTTGTTTTCCTGGATTTTTGCATTATTGTTGTCTTTCATGCACAGTCTGGAATCAGTTACACTTGGCAGGATATCAGCAGATGTGAGGGGATTTTGTATGTTTGTAACTTCTCCCCTTGCAGGCCCACACTCCATCAAAATGCCAGCTCCTCTTTTTCATTTATCACCTGCAGCTAGCTTATCGCTGCCACCTGCGTAAGTGTGATAAGGCCTCTTGTTAGCCTCTGGGGCAAGCCATCATCAGTACGCTGTCAGTGATTTAATACAGTGAGGACCCGTATCACTCATGTGCGAGACAGGTCTGTGTTGCAACTTCAAAACTGCGCGACAGAGTGGTCATCACTGTGGGCTGCTCTCTCTGTGTTTAACATATTTAAATGGTAAAAATTTGATGTTTTGCTTTGTTTTTATGTGGTAAATATCTCCATACTACTCCTGCCTGCCAATTGCGTGTTTCAACGTTTCCGCAGATGTTTTGAATGAGAAAAGCCAAGCCAAAAGGACTTAATTCCCTTCATTTGCGTGGTATTTTCAAATGTAGTCCCTAGCTGGAAAAATGCTTTAGCTTTGCCAGTACAGAGCTCAGGGTCAAAAGGTTTCTTCTCTGTGAAGTGAAACTGCGTCAAATCTATGCAACTGACAACACTCACCTTTTGCAGCTGCAAGTCTGCTCTTGTTTGTGTTTGTTTTCATAGGTGTTCAGTGTGCCAAATTAAAACTTAAGGTGTTCATTTTTTCAATCATTAAAAAAAGAGCATACAGCACACTCCACTTCAAAAATGCGGGGGTGTTCTACATCACGACTGCAACACTCGTTTAGGCTGGCTAATGTTTGCCAGATGTGCTGTGCAGGTTCGACACTGAAAGAACCATACTCCCTCCAATGGTCACAGTGGGTGCCACAGGAGGAAGCTGAGAGATTTCTATTGTTCACAGCAGCAGCTGTATGATGGGAAATTTTCCTGGAACCAGTGCTGAGGCTGTGATCAGTCTCCGACCCTTCTCTTTGCTCTTTTTCCTTTGTTTTGTTTTCCTGTCTGAGGCTGCAGCTCGGCTTTTGTTTAGTTCTTAACTCTCAATGCGTCTAAGGGTTGTTGTTACTCCCTCGTGATGTAACATGTCTTAGAGTGTGTGTTGAGGTTGCCTGACCATCGTGATACTCTTAGCAAGATCAGTGCTTGCTAGCTGGCATTCTGTAGTATCCAGTGCCCATTGAACAGAGGGCTGAAGCTCCTTCGGATACTTAAAAGCAACAGATTCCATTCCATTCCAAAGAAGAGATCTGAGATCATGTACTCTCCTTGTATTTTTCAGCTCCAGGCAGAGCTTGCTTTGGCTTTTGTGAGTGATTAAACATCATAAAAAACATTTAGCAAAGTTGGAACTCCACAAAAAATGTTCTGACCATCTTTTTCTGGGATAAGGATTTTTCACACGTGAGGTTCTTGAAAGTCTAAACATGCAGCGGAGGGGTTCTCCGAGGTCCCGGTGACTTTGTAATAATAAATCTGATTCAGTGGGCCCTGTCTGACGGCTATACTGTAAATCTGAGATACTGTATGTGTGTGTGTATGGGGAGGGGTGTTCCTGGAACAGGGCTTACCGCACTTCCTGCAGCTCAGAACAGTTAACGCAGGGGCGATGGACCGTGGGTGTTTAGTGCATGTGTGCGCACATTTGAATTTGTGTGTGTTCATGTGTTTTCACATTGTGGTTCTCCGGGGGTCCGGCATGCGGCAGAGCCAGATGTAGGCTACAGACACAAGCATTAGCTTTGAACGGTTTAGGTATGCAGTGTTTGGTTATTTTAACTTGAACTATTTAGAGGCTGAGGAGGTCTGTGGAAGCACAGTTTGTTCAAGCTATTAGGACCTTAGTTGCACAATTTTCTGTGTGCACACAGTGTATTTCCACAGAAAATTAGGATGTCACAGTTTCTGTTGCAGGTTGGCATTTCATTATTTCTTGAATTTGAGGAGACACTGTTGGGTGTGTGTGTGTGTGTGTGTGTGTGTGTGTGTCATCTGACAAAGAGCACACACAGACACGCTATCTCCTGTGCAGCAAGGTCTGAAAAAAGGAGCTGAAAAATTAGTTACTGTGTATTTTTGCAGGGACTGAATGACAGAATGAGATTCAGGAGAATGACATGATAAGCATCACACGACCGTCTCTGTCTTCTGTTAAGGCTAAATGATGGATTGCCTGAATACAATTCCACAGAGCTGCACCCACACCTTGCCGTATGGTTACTCGCCAACTTAAATGAGACTCGGCAGATATCAAATCCGCAATTACTGTTTCAGAGCTCTTTTTCTGACGCGCTGTAATTTGTTGACAAATGCATACTGCTGTGTCACGTTTAGTTAAATGGGTTTAACCTGTGTCCTGCTTTCATATTCTGTCTGCCATTTATGAGTGCTGACTCATTCACTCACACATAATGAACGTGGACACGAATTAAACACATGCTCTGTCTCTCCCACTTTTAATGTTTACCTTTCCCTTTTTCTTCCTGCCATTTCCTGCAGATCCACACATCAAGGTGTGCGGGAAGAGGGAGAACGTGAGGGAAGCCAAAGACAGAATTATGTCTGTCCTTGACACAAAGGTACAGTAAGCATCTTTATCACAGTGCAGATAGACTTCATGTTCATGTGTGTAATTCTCACCCTCTCTCCTCTGCTCTCTGTGTCTCTGTTTCTCACCCTTTACTTGGTATTCAGTTGGACTGGATGTATTTCACCTCGTCTCTCCCACTGCCCAAGTGACAGATTGCACACAGCAGTGTGGTGCAACTTGGCACTAATCTAGCCAGATACTCAAATCCTGAGCTTGTTGTGGATTGCAGTGTGTGCATGCAGGCTTCATTGCCATGGCAACGCAAGAAATCACCTACCTGGGTGACTGCACTGTAGCACTCCCTGGGGGCAGGCGATGATCCATGCGCTTTTGAACAGCCACACACAAAAAAGCAAAACAGTTGGCTTAGTTTATAGCTTTTCATATGGTTTAGTCACGAAAAGGCGGTTTTAGTCTGGCAGACACGGTAGAGTTATTTGATAATTTTATTTATTTATTTATTTTTAATTTTCGGCATATTTTGTTGCTTCTTTCCTAGATGACTGCAGCATGTGAAAGTGCTTAAAAGAGGGGAAATTGTAAGTTTTGGATTCTGGGGAAAGATTCTGCACTGGACTTTCAGCAAAGCAACATTTATAATCAGAGGAGCATGTATGTGCTTGTTGGCTGCACCCATAGGTCACTAGGGGAAGACAGTTATAGCGACATCAATATTTTTTCAGAATTTCCGTGTTTGTTTACAGTGCCTTTCAGGTATAATAACATGCATCTTTTTCTGAGTACCATACTCCTTACAGAACCATTTCAAGTGCTATTGATCTTCATTTCACACCAGCCCTGTCCTTTCTGCTCATTAGAGTAACAGGGTAACTCTGAAGATGGACGTTTCCCACACAGAGCACTCCCACGTTATTGGCAAAGGTGGTAACAACATCAAGAGGGTGATGGAGGAGACGGGGTGCCACATCCATTTCCCAGACTCTAACAGGAACAACCAGACAGAGAAGAGCAACCAGGTTTGTGGGGATACAAACACAGATTTATACAGTGCAGTCATGCTGAGGCTTGATGGGTGGGTGGAGGGAGATGTTTACTGCTGGCTGATCAAAGAGTTTGTCTTATCAAATATTTTTGCTTGAATCTCATGAACCACAACATTGCACCATGATTATGTTTTGAGTGTAAGAGTATTGCATTCTGCTGCCTTCAGTGCTTACTATCATCATCCTTCCACAATTACTTTTCTGCAGTGGTAGCTCAGGTTGTTAGGTTGCACAAAAATGTTTTAGATCTGTTCATGCACCACTCCAGTCCATTTACTAACTGTCACGGCGTCTCTGACTGGACAGGTTGCAGAGAGTTGGTCTAGCTGGCTGTTTTATTTGGCCATCCCAGAGGAAGCTGGTGTGTTTTCGCTGGACTCACTAGAATAGCAATAGGATTCTTCTGTAATTACCGTTAAAGTGTAGTATGATGAGTTCTGGAGAGCACTCTGCCAGGCACGGCATCAGATACTTATCTTTTCCCAGTGTTCTACAGTGCACCTGTGTAGGAAAGTGCTGAAGTGCATTTATTTTTTCTCAAGTCTCCTTTACTGATTTTCACTTTACATATGTGGGTGTTGCACAGTGTGGTAAGCCTGTGCACACCATTAAAGTTTTCAGTGCTCTGCACCTCACAGAGTGTTAACCCCCCTCCAGTCCTACTCTAATGATGCAAGTATAGGCTGATAAGTAGCAAGAGACTCCTTTTTGGACCAAAAGCCCTTAAGTAGTCTCTTTTTCTGGTTTCAAAGGCCTTGTCACTGCAGCAGAGCCATTGAGATACAGAGCGTCCTGACAAGTGAAATGGTGTTGATAAGCAAATGTAGACAACTGTGGAAAAAAGCAGTGGAATTGGCTACTTACCTTTCATTCTCACTGGGGCTAGTAGGATTTGGGATATTGTTTAAGTACACTTCAGCAGGGCAGATGATTGCTGACATGAGGCTTTAACAATGGTTTTCATTTTAAAAGCTGTAATTGCTGGTCACAGCACTACCCTGCTGTGTATATGTATGTATGTGTGTTGCTCATGTGGAAGTAATGAGGGCCAGAGATGAACCAGACTGACCTGCTTTATGTTTGTGTAGTCATTTCTGTTTCAATAACAGCTCCCCAAAACAGATTTTTATTTAATTCAGAGCAGTAACATTGTTGACCAGGTCTTGGTTTGTCCCACAATGGTGAAGTGGTTGCCTATGAAAGAGGGGAAAAGAGTAAGAACAGAAAATCTAATGAGACTTTTTATCACCATTTTTATTTCAAGCTTTGCATCGTTGTGGTTTTGTTAAAAAGTAAATCGCTTAAATAGCTAACCCTAACCCTTGTGAAGGCAATTCCTTTAATCACAATGTTAGTTTCTTGGTAATAGTAATGATGTGGTTCAAGAACATAAAACGTGAACTGAAAATATTTTTTAAAAACGGGATTAGGTTTCAGTTTAGAGGAGTTTAGAGAGTTTCCTGTTTTCAAAGTGTTTGTTCTAGATTCTCTCTTACCACTAAAATTAAGTGCCACTATATGCAGTGATCTGAGCCATTATTTGTTTGGTATTTGGTTAAACCTGGCTAATTGATTTTACATATGTTACCTTTTATTGTAAACAGGTGTCCATCGCAGGGCAGCCAGGAGGGGTGGAGGCAGCTCGAGTAAAAATACGGGTAAGTTGGAACTCAGCCACATTTGTCTTATAGAGTTACTCCATCCAAAATCCAAGTTTTGAGTGTCAAACAGTCATTCCCTGCACGCTTGCAAGTCTGTAGTTTTGACCTTCATGCCGCACAGTGGTAGTGGTTGGCTTAAATTTCTAACAGTTGCAACTGATTTCAGTACTAACCATGTTTTACTGGCGTAAAAGTATCAAAACATCCATAAAAACCTATGAAACCACTCCTGCAGCACGATGCTCAGCGTATTCCCAACAGTCATGTTTTTGGCAGATATATGGCTGCCTCTGCATCAGTTTGGACACACGACAACCCTGTTGAGGCTGGGAGAAGGCATGTGGATTATTTTTACGGATCATAGTTGAGTCACACCGGATTTCATTTCCCATTAATTTCTAAGTGGGACAGGGTGAGGCAAATTCACCTGTGTTCTTTGTTTCATGCACGAGTTCAATCAGTCAATTTTGACATGCAAAATCACAAGGTTCTCCAATGTCTTGCTACTTTCAGAGTGGAGGTGGGATTGACCTTTCCTTCAGAAAACATTGTTTATATTTTTGTTTTATAATCGCATAGCAAAATAATACAAGCAGCAGGAAATGAGGGATTCTTTTGAAATTTACTGATTGGTTCCAGGGTGCATTAGTCAGAACAGTTACTTCCTCAATAAACAAAACACCGGACTCAAGACAGCCAAGTTCCCTATCTAATCCTACCAATGGAAAAGCGCCAGTACTACTGTAGGTAACTGTGCACTCCAGGCACAGCTTCAGCACTTCTTCCAAGCCACAAGCACCGTTCCTAACTTATTCCCAGACCACTTCCCTGGAACAATTGTAAAATACAGACATAAGCCTCAGTCCTTTTCACAGGCCAATCCCCAGCCCATGTCCAAGCCTCATCTCCATCTTCAGTTTCATTCTGACTGGAAGCTCGACCTCCAGCCTCAGTTCTGTGGGCGGAGGACCTCTGTGCTCGTGTGAACTGTTGCCTCTCTGAACTTTTGCTGTATTTCAACACCCCAGCAGTTGTCTACAGTGAGCACGTTCCTCCACTATGGACTGACCAAAACTAACAGGGCTGTGTGTGCACATGAGAATGACTGAGTGAGTGTGTGTGATGAGGAGAGAGAGAAAAAATGAGAAGGTCATGCTGGATATCTGTGCAGTGTGTATTGGCAAATGTCAGCATGTATGCATACCCATACCTCTCCATGCTTAATGGTTGTTTTCATAAGCAGCGAGCCGCAGCCCAATTCATGTACTTTTTTTTGCTGGGTAAAAAAAAAAAAAAAAAGAAGAGTAAAACCTAACTGTACCAGTGTTGTACAAAGGGTTTATAATATAAGCTTTAAAGAACCACAAAGATTGCTCTGGCCTCCAAAGAACACACAGTCAGCGGATAAGCGGGGTGGTTCTGAAGACAGGTTTCCCTCTCAGTCAACATAGCTTCTTTTGATGAAACCAGACCTTGATACTCGACTCGTTCCATGATTTCCAAATACCTTGCATGCTGATCTATTAAACACACAATAGTCATCACTTTTTTTCCATCTCCTAGTTTCACTTTGTCCACTTTATCAGTACTGTACATAAAAAATGCTCACCTATACAGTATCCTTGATAGTATCTGTTGACAGTGTTGTTCCAAAGGCCATCCTTTCACCTAGGGAGATCTGCCCCTAACTCAAAACACGGACCATGACCTTCTACTCATGGGATCCTGGCGCCTACAAAGCAGCCAGATATGACCTCTGGAAGTCCATCAGGGATGCTAAGAGGGCCTACAGGGACAAAGTGGAGCCCAACTACTACAGCTCTGATCCCGGAATCATAAGTAATGGATCACGCGGCATCGCAAACTACAAAGGGAAAAACAGGATCAGTGTTCAGCCCACTGCATCACTCCCGGATGAGATCAACATCTTTTACGCTCAATTCCGTGCAGATAACACAGCACCCTCCATGTGTACACATGTGGGCGGGGAGGCTGCCATGCTGATTCTAGAAACAGCGGACGTGAAACTGTCCTTCAAAATGATCCACCCCCGCAAAGCTCCATGGCCGGACAGTGTACAGGCGGGGCTCTCATGGTGTGCACTGTTCGCCAACATCTTCAGCCTCTCCCTTAGTTAGTCCATGATTTCTACCCTCCTCAAGGCATTCACCATCACTCTTGTCCCCATGAAACCAGGGGCCTCTTGTTTCAACAACTCCCGTCATCATGAAGTGCTTCGAGCGACAGGTCAAAACCCACACCTGCTCCTCCCTTTATGACAGCTTGGACCCTCTTCAGTTTGCATACAGACCAAACAGAGCCACAGATCACACCATTGTCCTGGCGACAAACACCGCACTCACCTGGACAAAGGGAACACATAAGTGAAAAGTCTTTTAACCACTTTGTGAAATGCAGGAGGAAGGAGGGTTTATTCCAGTTTCTTGAGCCCCTACTGTTGAGGTTACCATGCATAACACAATACTGTGCTTTTATTCCTGGGTGGCCTTAGACCACATCCTCCCCATCTCTCCTGAAACCAGAAGTGACTGGGTTTTGCCATGTCCCTGAGCTGCTTTTGATATGAGCATAATGTCTCTTTAAGATTCAGTTACACTGTGGTGGACATGTAAGGTCTACTGTATTTCTGAGGCCTTCTTGGGTGGAGATCTGTTTGAGTCTGTAACGAGTCGGTTGTTGAGGTGATGGATTCTCGGGAGATTTCTTGGAGCTTTAAGAGGTGGAGCTGACAGGCAGGTGACGAAAGATCTGGCTGTTGCTTTACCTTGAAGATATTTTCATTTTTCTTCATCTCTCACCCTTATGTCAGGAGAAACCATGCCTTTTAACAGCACTTTCAGACTGAATACATGTGAAACTCATATATGCCAGGTGGACTTCTTAAAAAAAGCTGAGGTCAGCTCCACCATAAAAATCAGTCTATTCTTCATTCAGTGCCTGACTCCTGCTGTTCTGCTTGTCCTCTCTTGCATTTCCCTCAGTGCTGACCTAAATTTCTCGAGCCCTCAGAGAGCGAGTGCTGAAACGTGATATAAATGTAAGGCCAAGCGCATATGGGACTGATCAGGGATGCAATTCTTTGGTCAGAGCAATTCATGCTGCTTGCCCTTCACTGGCAGCCAAAATCATAGTGGCACTCTGCCCAAAAGCCAGTGTTTGGATAACACTGTGTGTGTGTGAGAGAGTGTGTATTCATTCTCTTCTTTGTAAGTGTGTACGTGTACATTCCCTTCAGTGTGTCTGTGTATGGGTGTGTGCCTGTGTGATTTCTCTCCCATGCATGCATAAGTATGTGTATGCATGAAGCGAGGCCTTCCTGTCTGCGTCTGTTTTGTTTGAATGACTGCTGTGATACAAATGACGAGAGCTGATGTCTGTTGCTGGTTTGATTCAGTGAAATTAATGTATGAGGATGAACACGCCATAGAGCACAGAATTTTTAAACTGTAGTTTGAATGACTGTGTAGCCACAATGTTTAAATCTATGTCCCCGGTGATACCACCACAGTATACACTAAAGCATACTTCATGTAACAATGGGTCTCTCTCTTATTTCTGGCCTTGCTGGCCTCATTTTGATTAACATTTCTGGATTTATTTGAGCTGACAGATTGACATTCCACCTTCAGCTGAAGAAAGAGTTGTTATGTCTGTGCATCAATTCACAGAAGTCTACACTATAGAAAGAAACCATCGTTTTCCTTGTGTTTTTACTTAGTGTCCAAATGGTCTTAATCAGTCAGAATGCCTGCACAGTATGATACAAGACTCTGTGCTGAGCCTGTTACACTTTTGTTAAGACGGCTGTTGGTACATGTTTTATTTCCCTGTTCTTTGGCAGAAGCAGTGACAGCATAACGATAAGCTTTCTAACTTCAAATAACTGCAGTTTTTCAATGACACCATGTTCATAGAAATATGATAGGTTTTCTCTCACTGTCTTGATGTTCATCCTCCCACGTCTCTCATCTCCCCCTGTCCCTCCATATTGTAGGAGCTGCTCCCTCTTGTGCTGTCTTTTGAGCTTCCCGCTATCATGCAATCTGACCCCAGCTCCCCCACCGTGCAGCACATCTCGCAAACCTACAACCTCACAGTCTCCTTCAAGCCCCCGACACGCCTCTACAGGGCCACGGGTGTGGTTCGCGGTTCACAGAACAATGCCAACGCAGTCAAGGTGAGGAGGTTCTTGTAATTTTGCAGTGAAGATTGCTGGTGGATAGTTGTGTGGATTGGACTGCATTTATATAGCACTGTAACCCACAGTGTGTCTTTCATTTTTTTTCCTCTGCGTACACACATGCTGCACACTGATGGCATCAGCTGAGACTTTTTTAAACATTGGGAGACACTATGTGGTATATTTTTCCATATATTGAGTAATTGTTTCAGTGCTAGATGAAAATTCCTCAAGCACACAGCTTCAGTGCTAATTGACCAACACAGTCAAATCTCCATGTTAGAGAACTATTTTAAAAGCCCTGACCTGTGCGCTCCTTGTCAGTCATTTTAGAGTGTAACAATATTTGCATTTGCACCCTCACTCTGTAAATGGCGAGCCACAGACCAAGAAAAGGTTTCCAGAGCTACACCACGTCAAGGCCCACCAACACTGTCGGCGTTCCTCACTTTTCTTGTATAAACTGCCTCATTACTTTCAGCACCACAGGGGCAAGAGAGTGCTGAGAGATGTTTGGTAGCTTGAACTGGACAGCCCTCCACTGGAGAGCTGAACCAGGAAACACTGTACCAGCATCAAACATCTCTCCCGAGTTACATTTCTGTTTTGAATTGGTCTTAGAGTTTCTGTGATTCTGCTGTGTATGTTCTTTAACATAATGTGCATTTTATATATGCACTTTTTGAACTGGCATCTGAGTTGTGTGTAGTTAAATCCTCCCATGGAGTCTTCCCATCATCTCTGCCAAGAAATCATACCCACTACCTCACTTTTTTTTTTTTCAACTGCTGGGCTTCTGTTAACAATGTGGAGCTCATTTCAATTTGCCAGCAACTGCATTTGGCAAAAGTCAATTTTTGCATTTATTTATTCATGTGTGCTTGTCTAATTCTATTTGCATTTGCATACCTGTGTGCATTTGTGCACATTCCTGTGTTCTGTGTACAATAAATGTGTGCATATGTATGTATGTTGCAGCACAGCCCCTGAATGTGTGGTAGGTCTGAGGGGTCAGTCAAGATTGGGAAGCGTGCCAGATAAAGGCTAGAGGATTAGAGGAAAATGCGTGCTATGTTTTGTGGTGGTGTGAGACCCTTGGAACACCTTCGAGGATTGCCAAAACCACTGTGGATTGTTGTCTTATGCTGGCCACAGTGTGTAGATTCCCGTTTAACACTGGAAATGACTTTACTAGGCCGAGTGATGGCTTACAGAGACACAGCAGAGACAGTGAGAAAGGAGGCGGTTCAACTGGCCAGCAGATGCAGTGGAAAACAGAATAGTTTCCATTGGTTATATAGAAAATAATGGTGTTTACTTTGGAAAACTGGCAACATGGTTCAGCCTCTCTCCTCATTAACCTATTAGTTTGTAATGTGGCCTGGATATTACTCCAAATTAAATATTGTTATAGCTAAGTTCTTTCTTTTTTTTTTTTTGTTAATGACATTAACTCTTTGTCACATCTGTATGTGATTTCATTTGTGTTGTTTGATATTCTTCTGAGAAATCACTACTATCACTACCCAAACTGAAATGGCAACTTCTTATTGCTTTCTTACACTCATACAATACACTGCTCATACCAAAGGGGCTTAATCTGTGCAGCATCTGTCCTTAGACCCATTAATAATATAATAGTAAAGTAACAATAAGCAAAACACATTTCTAGTGGAGGGGGACTTCTATAGTCATTTATTTGTCACTTGTCATTCTTGTTTCTCCAGAGGGGCACAGCTCTGTTGTTGGAGCACCTGGCCGGTAGCCTAGCAAGCACCATCTCAGTCACCACCCACCTGGACATCGCACCCCAGCACCACCTCTTCATGAAGGGCCGCAACGGCAGCAACATCAAGCACATCACCCAGAGGACGGGTGCCCAGATCCACTTCCCTGACCCCAACAGCCCCCAGAAGAAATCCACAGTCTACATTCAGGGCACCATTGAATCGGTCTGCCTGGCACGGCAGTACCTCATGGTGTGTACTTTGTGTTTTGTTTATTGACGTCTGCTGGTTGAAAAGAATTACTTTAAACTACTAAGCTTTGTTTTTGTGGTTGAAGGATGGCAATGGCGATATATTCCTTATATATACAGATCCCACATGCTGTGTGGTAGCTATAATAGATGTCACTGTTTCACTAACATCATCATGGTATGTATGAATGATGCGTGGGTTATGAGATGGGGTTCAAGGAGTGAACCATGATTGCCTTTGGGGGTTTTGAATAGCCTTGGGAGAGATGTGCTTGGCTCTGTTCAAACGGCTGCAAGGTTAGCCTCCGTGATTTATAGCTGCTACATACCTGAATGTGAGATGGACACACACATTTGCATCAGCTTGGCTAGAGTTTTTAATGTCCTGTCTGCATACAGTTTATCCTTATTGGTGTTAATGGTTTGGCTTGCATGTACAGTAGATTTTGGTGCACTGGAATTTCAGCCCTGTAAGTAATTCAGAGGTCAGCACGTTAGCATTGGTGTTTTGGACCAGGAGGAAGCGCCTCACATTTAAATTTCTCTTGGTTAAAAATGTTATGTGGTCATTCTTGTCTTGTTGCCTGTGACCACTGAGGCTACCCTTATCTGAATTACTTAAGAATATAATCAGAAGTCTGTTTCAAAAATGTGCAGAAGTGATGGCTGTTTAATTACTGTTGGCTTAAAGCTTCTGCTGAGCTGGTGCATATAAGACATCCCAGCCATAAACAGCTTTGGTTTTCTGTTTGGAGATCCATAATGTAGGGCAGTAATTCTGCCAGAGCTGCCTTCTCTTTGTCTGCGGTCTCCCATTTGGCCCAGGAGACGTTTAGCAAATGCCAAAGTTGTTGCAGTGACTAAACATGACTTTCACTTGGTCTGGAAACAGGACACACAAGAAGGATCCTCTCACTATTTTTCTGAGCGGGAGTGAAAAACAATTGATTTATGAGAGAAGAGTTAAAGGGGAAAGGAGAAGCACAGAAAGCAGGGGATGGAAGAGGAGGCTGACAAACAAGAGAAGGATAAAGAGGAGTAGGGGAGTCGCTGTGAAAGTGGAAGCCATCCTGCCCGCAGTAGTGTACTGTGTGATTTGGACTCCTCCAGCCAGACTGTAGATTACAGCTCCAATCTCAGGCCTTGTCAGAGCCAGCCTGGCCCTATACTCTGCTGCTAATTACACCCACTCACAATAGGAGCGCTGTCCAGCTCTCGGCCCAAAATATAGATGTCTGTGGTGCTTGTGGTGGTGATCATGCAAAACATATTGCTCTTGGCGGAATTTCCCAGCCCTGTGTGGGATGAATCCAGCAGTGAATCTTGTATTTATTGGTATGGCTAAGATGTAGGTCTACAAATGGTAAAATATATCAAGGAAATTACTGTTATGAGAAATAGCCTATAATATAGGAACACATATATGTTTTAGTATTCTAGGAAGGTACTGAAAAATATTTGTCTGCAGATGACATAAGAAAACGTGTATTTTTTTGATTCTTAACACTTTTTTTGTGTTTGCTCTACAGGGCTGCTTGCCTCTGGTATTAATGTTTGATATTAAAGAGGACATTGAGGTGGAGCCCCAGTGTATCACAGCACTAATGGAGCAGCTGGATGTCTTCATCAGTATCAAACCAAAGCCAAAACAGCCCAGCAAGGTATGACACCAGGCTTACACTCACACAGCATGGAAAGTTTGTTAATCATGCTCGTGGCATGGCTCTGGGGACGGCAGTGTCAGACAGTCCAGACTGAAATGTCTTAAAAACTATTTTGATGGATTACAAAAATAATTTGTACACACTTTCATGGTACCCAGAGGATCAATCCTAATGACATTAGGTGTTCCCCTGTCCAGAGCTGTGGGTTTGAGTGAGAAGTCTTAACACCTTTTGAATAGATTGCCATGCAGTTTGGCAAAGGTAACCCTATTCCTCTGAGGATCCGTTGTAATAACACTGGGGAGTCATCTGGATACTGATACTTGTTACTGTCTATTTTAAGGGGCAGTTTTGGGGCATAGAATAAACACGATAAATAAAATGAATCATTCCCACAAAACCTAAATCTTAAAGTTTAGACAGGAACACATCCTAACTTTTCACCCTGAGAAGAAAGTAGCTGCTGTCTGTAAAATGCTGTGTCAGGCGGAGAAAAGTAAAGGCTACCGAGAAACAAATAATCCACTGTTCCATTTGAGAAATACTCTCTGTCAAATTTCACAGCATGGCATTGAAATAAATTATAGATTGCCATGTCACATTTCATCACCAGTTTATGAAATTTAAAAGGAAAAACTGGAACCTTATACTGAGGGGAATCATGCCATACCAACACTGAGAATAGTTTTGGCAAATCGACATCTGCCACTATGGGGAATCACAGTCTGCTCTCTCCTCTGCACACACAGCCTGCTGTGCATGTTTCACCTGATGGACAGGAAAACGAAATATTTTTGTTACGCCTCAGCTATTCCAACGAAAGAATAACTGGCTTGATTTTAACGTGCTGTTAGTAAATTAAGTGGCAAATTGGAAGTACTCGAATTTGTCTTTTAGTAAGTAGAGCCTGCGTTTTGTAAAATATATTTATCATTTCCATATTATATGAGGATTTGAGACCTCTTACAATAAATGTGGTGCACCTGTATTATATTCAAAGCCAACCTCTAATGTTACTCATGGTCTACTGTTCTACAGGACATAATAATCGTAATCATATTTCACCACTTGGACCAGTCCTGACTGTCTCTTTGAGGTGCCCATGTCCCACCCTGAGCCAGGGCTCAATGCCCAAACCAGACAGGCCTGTGGGGACTGGTGTGGAGGTGCCAGTGTAAACACCGACCCAGCCCAGATCCTCTTAAGAACCCTTCACTTAAACATTTTAATGAGGTGACAGCAGTAATCCACAAGGCCCGTCCAAACGAATTCTGTAGCCTCTGTGCTCCCGGCACTTTGGCAGACCCATAAAGCAGGGTGTGTGTGTGAGCGTGTGTGTGTGTGTTTGTCGGAGAGAATGATCGTGATTGGAATCCATTTTTCTAAAGCTCAGCTCTGGCAAAACACAAAGAGCCAGGAAATGATTTATACTCATGTTCATTTTTATTTGATGATTATGCAGGGCAGAGTCTCTGGTGATGTGGAAAATGTAGAAGTCATTTCTCTCACTGATTTAAAATCTTTCCTGTTTTGAATTCTTCATTGTTGATATAGTGCTTCATAGTATAATGGTCATTGAGTAACTGGTATTACCTCATATTTTCTCTTCTCATATCAGTGAGCTAGATATGTGTTTTATGCAACAGATCAAGAAATGCTTTCTCTCAAACTTTGCTCCCATGTCTCCTTCTCTCTCCCACACTGCCTCAGTGTTTATCCTTCTAATCTACCCTTAATTCCCTCTTCCTTCCTCCCCTTAATGTTTGTCTCCCCCTCATCCTCCCTTTCACTCCCTATCTCTGGTGCCAGCATTCCCTACACTATCTATCCTTCACTCCCCCCTTCCTTTCCTCTTCCGCCTCTTTCTCATGCTGTTTTCCCCCTTCCCTTTGGTGTCTCTCCTCCCCTCCTTCCCATTTTCCTCTGACGTCCTTGTCGACCCCACCTCTCTTTTCTTGGTTTCTCATCACCTTTTCCTTCTCTCTCAATCTCTCTCAGTCTGTGATAGTCAAGAGCGTGGAGAGGAATGCAGTGAACATGTACGAAGCCCGAAAATTCCTCTTGGGTCTGGAGAGCAACGGGGTGTCTTCCTCCTCACCCTCTGTGGCATTGAATCCCACCACCAATGGCCCGTCCCCATCCCTCATCTGCCCCGTTGGCCTGGACATCCTGGCCTCAGCTGGCCTGGGGCTGAGCAATCTGGGTAATGACACTGTCAAACTTGTTCAGAAACTTTTCCCTTTTTCCATGATAGTGTAAAATATAAATTACTGTGGAAAGATAAGACGCTGCCCTTTTTGTTTCTTGCATGAAATGCATTTGAGATAAATTGTGTTTGTAGAGGAACTAATGTCCTCATATATCAGTGTCATTTGCATCTGCACCGGTCACACACTCTTTCTTAGCAACACATCCATTGAAGATGCATCTGAGCCAGATGTCCTGAAGGCCTCCTATCACCTGCTTTACTGAATCTCTGCATGCAAGTGATTTTAGAATCAGATGCAAATATCTTTTCAGCATCCACATAAATCACAGCCAGTGAGTCATGGCACCATCATCCTTATGTGCACTTTACAGTAGGAGTTGTTTATCTGCTCAAACTCAAATTCAGTTGGACTAGTTTGAATGAATCATGAGTTTATGAATCACAGGATGATGAACAGTTATAATCGCACAAGAGTTCGTTTGTCTGCAGCGCTGACCTCAACATGAAGGCACAGAGTTCAGCTTGGCACAAGTTTTTTTTTTGTTTTGTTTTTTTTTTTCAAGGGTGACTTGTAATTGATTGTGGTGGTGTTGTGACAAATATTTAGCCCCAGTTATCTGCTTTTTTCTTTCATATGATACAGGTATTGGGCTTCAGACATGAAAATGAGGACATGAGTAATGCATCAAAGGCAGTAGGAAAAAAAAAAACAACAGATAAGCTGACAGGAAACAGCTCCTGGCTATGAGTGCTGTTGCTGGCAACAGATCCATCACAGTTTATCTGTATTCTACATATTTAAATATAAATGCAGCATGATTTGTGTATCTGTATCATCAAATGCTAACTGCATCAAATCTGCATTATATTGCAGATTTGCTGCGGTCATTTCCTTTGCTTGTTTACAAGAGGAGAAATATCACGCTAGTTTAATAATATCCAGTGTGTTCATTTTCTGTAGCCACGGGATTTCATGCATGTCGGTCATATGAGTATGAGCTCTGACACTGGGTCTGTATTTGCGTTGATAATTTGTTGAATTGTGTATATTGTATATTTGTATCTTTGTTTCTAATGAGAACGTATGTAGGTATTGAATTTATGGATTTTTTTCAAATAACCTTTGTTTTATGGGACTCTCAAATGGGGAAAAAAAAAATGTGTCATGAGGTCCCAGTACAGTAGAAATGTTTTTTTGCTGTCTGGTTTAAACCCAGGGGCCTGGGGGTGAAGCTGTGGACGGCCACATCCTGGCCTTTAGTAATTGCTACATGCTTCTCTTCCTCAGATTACAGGCCAGTCTGCCAGAAGAATCCCTGGCCTTATTCCTGGAGCCAAACTAGCCCCTTGTTAAAGCCACAGACCTGCTTCTTTCTGTTTTCATACACTGTGTTTGGGTAAAGACACTGAGCACCACATTGTTGGTGCTCTCAATAATATGGTTTTGTTGGGTATGAGGACACACTAGATATGTACTTTTGCATCCATGACCTTGAAGAAATTTAAGAAATTCTTCCTCTCATTTGCTGTCTGGTTGATGGCAGTTTGATGGAATTCCAGTTAAATAGCTGGAAGACCAAGATTATTTTCTGAGGGCCTTAGTGTAACGTGTGATTAGCTTGAAAAATGGCCCTAGGCTTTGACAGGACCACCGCTGATCCATTCATCTCTTCTTTCCCTGTTCCTTTCTGTTCTCCTCAGGTTTCCTGGGTGCAACGGCGCCCCACTCCCTCACCAACTCAGCTGCCCCAAACGCTGTCCTCAACAGCTTAAACTCCTCCATGAATCCTTTGCAGACCCCAAGCCCCAGCACCCCCACACCCTCCCCCTCCCTCTGGCCCAGTTCACTCAGCAGCACCCAAGGTCTGTATAGAGTATCTGTGATCTCTTTTTTTGTTATACTGGTCTGTGGTTTTCTCGACACTTTCATTTTATGTATATTTCAAATTAGAGGGATTATTTTTAATCCAGTGTGATTTTTGTAAAGATATTATACTGTACATTATATAAGAACTATTCAATTTATGTATGTGACTTTCACAGTCAGTTTTCAGACTACCTTTTCCTGTAGCTACTGATCTCTTTATCATTATTTTAGTTTTTTTAGAAAATTGCTGATGCTGCGTTCTTTTGTTACAGGCTTTTCATCTCCCCTGATGCTGCATCCTGCCACCCAGGCCACCCTGAGTAGCATCCTGCTGTCAGGCGTGCAGGGTTATACACAGAGTACGCCATCCCCTCCGCCTGGCCTTGCCCCCATAGACAAGCAGTCCAACGGGGTCCCTGACTGTGCCAAGGGCCCTTGCACTCTCAATGGACATGTAAAGGTGGGCCCATTTATAGACTGTATGCTGCATCATCTTGAGCAAATTTTTTGTTTAGTAAATTTTATTTGTCATGTATGTTTCTTTCACTTGATGTGTATGTTTCTGTGTGCATACATGTATAGCATCCTGGCTCAGTCTATGGGAGGATAGCAACTGCGTCACTTGCAGAAACAGTTTTGAGTCCAGCCCCATGTGACTCGGTCCAGGAGGCCAGCGGACACAATCCGTCAGAACCGTTGTCAAGCAAGTCCAGTCCAGATGAAGGTATTCCTCTTAAGTGAACTCATAAAGACACTCAACTAGCCTGGTCTATACACTATGAAATATTCCCTTGTTGGCCACTAGACATGGTTTTGCAATTTCCACTGGCCATATTTTTGCTGCAGGATCTTGCCTAATTGTAAAAAGTAACCTTTTCTGTATCAGGTCATTTTCAGAAAAATTACATGATGAAAATTGCAGCATCTGCCAGTGTCCAACATTAGCCTGAAATTTATGACCGTGCAGGTTGTATATCACTGAACAATGTGTAAAACGTGTCAGTATATTCATCCGTCTACTATAGTATAGATACAATTCTGTCCACATCTGTTTTGAGTATATTCATAAAGTATGTTCAGCCCAACAGAAGACAGAGGCGAGTGAAACCATCTGCATTTCTCAGCTTATCTGCTCATCACCTGCCATCCAAAAAAAAAATAAAAACTCTATCCTGTTCATATTTGTACATTTTTAGGTTATATATCTTTTGTAGTGACAGGTATATTTACTTTTTTCTGTCACTACTATTAAATAATTTCCATGATTAATCTAAAAGGCTGTGTTCTTTGTGTATGTGCATGTATTTTTAAGGAAATTATTGTGAATTAAAATCAAACTTTCTGCAAGGCTAAGAAGTCAGTTGTAAAAGTCAACTTAAAGCAAGAATCTCATCCTCTTGTGTGTCATTTAAAATCTTGTGATTTATGTGTGATTATAACCTTGGATTGACAAAATTTTTGAGCTGTTAACATTTTCAACTCCGCTGAACCTCGGCCTTGCAGACTTAACATAATTTAAACTTTTCCGCTTGAGATTTATATAACCCTTAAACCCACTTCGAGGAAAACGCCTTGAATGAACTTATTTCTATTTCTCTATACTGTTCTCCTAACCTCATACTCTCTCTGACTACTTTTATTGTGTTGGAACGGAGACAGATTAACTGCCGGTCTTCTAGTGGTTCAGAAAGGCCCTCATTTCCTCTGTGTCTTACACTCGCGGTTTTCCCCTCAAACCTTCACTCTCACGCGTCTCGTTTTTCCCCGCTGTTTTCTGAGCTGGTCCTTCCCCGATGCAGTGCATCCTGGTAAGGTTTCCTCTCCCTCTCTTACCTCCTCCTGTGTCTCAGAATGTGTTTGGACTGGCTCACCCAGTCCGACTTGACTCTGAGTTGTGGACGGGGGGAATGCTGGGGAGTTATTCAAACATTAAACCCCAGAGAGTGCCATTAGATTGACTGACATCATATTATTTTACGTTATGCAGTCCACCATGCACATTCCAGTATTCTTGATTATATATGTGCATACGCTCACACACTTGTATATTCTGTTACACAGAGCAGGTTCCTGTCAGGCTGAAAATGGAGTAGTAGATGAAAACCACTATAATTACAGCTGCTGCGTTTTTAATTAATCCAGGGTCCAGCTGAGACTTGTCACACTTTAATGCTTCTACACATACTGTACTTACGACCAGCAAGCTACACACACTCCTTTACACTGAGTGACCCAGTCACTGCTGAGAACAAACTGTGAATGGCACAAATTGAAAAATTACGTGAAACAAGAAGTGTTTCAGCTGCGGTTGTCATACTGTTGTGTATTTTCTTTACAGAAGACAAAGAAAAGACGTCTGTAAACTCTATGTCTGTGTTTTCTCATTTTAAAGGTTGGACCGATTAACTAGATATAAATAGAAAGGGATAATCCAAATATGTTTGTGTTTGTTTCCTTCAGGCTCTGACACATTTGTGGAAGTGGGGATGCCCAGGAGCCCCTCTCACTCTGCCAACGGGAGTGAGCTGAAACAAATGCTGGCTTCATGCAAGACGTCATCAGGGAAACGACAGGCTGTGGAGCTCCTGCAGGGCACCAAGAATTCCCATCTACAGTATGTTTAAACCTAGAGATCATTTACAGCTCGCCTTGTCACTGTTTAGAATCCCTTCTGAGATCATTTCCAGCTCATGCTGTTACAGTTTGGCAGTCCTTTATTAATCCTGAAATGAATGAAATTGCATTCAGTGGAATCAAATTCAGGCTTAGGGATTACATTTTTCAAGGCTGGACAAACTAGATAATAATCCTGAAATTGACACATGTATATTTATATTTATGTATTTGTCCCCATGTGAAAATGATGAATTAAGGTCTGGGCTTATGGGCTGCCATATGGGCTGGGCTTGCACAGGTTCACCCTGGACAGCATGGTTATTAGAATAACCAACTGTCACTTGGATCATTAACAGCCTCAGTGATGGAGAAGATGAGATGCCTTGTGGCTCTGTACTTTTTGTACCTATTTTGGCTGGATTTCTGTGCTCACGACACTGTATCTCTGTGTAATCTCAACAGTTCTGACTGTCTTCTCTCGGACGCCGAGTCCAGCTCATCAGACAGTCCTGTGGCGGATAAGAGGGCACCGGGTAGCGAGCGGGCAGCTGAGAGGGCAGCACAGCAGAACGAGAGGGAGAGAATCAGACTGGCACCACAGACCTCTTTCGCCAACATGCAGGTACACACACTAATGCATTCAACACACACACACACAATGCACAGTTTTTATGGTATAAAGGTCTAAAAGAATAAAACTGTCGCATGTCTTTTCAGGCATTTGACTATGAACAGAAAAAGCTGTTGGCAACCAAAGGTAAGTTGACATTTGCGTCTGGTCAAATACTACAGTGTCATTAGTAGAGCCTGGATGTAGCTCATAACTTAGCCCTTTGTGAAGACAGACTGATGCATAATCTAAAGGTCACAACTGCAAGTAAGTTCATCAGTATGTCTCCTGAAAAAGTATCTTTGAAAGAGGGCTCAGTTTCCTTCTTGCAAACTTTTATCCCTGTAGAAATGACCAAAAGTATGTAGTCTTTAGTGGATTAGTAACTTCATTCAGTTCATCAGTTGCATTATTCAAATAAACAGAACATTATCTAATAATGTGGTTGAGATTCCAAAGATACCAACTATGTGATACATGCACAAAATTGTCGCATCACTCTATGTCCGTATCCACACAGCTATGTTAAAGAAGCCTGTGGTGACTGAGGTGCGGACCCCTACCAATACTTGGAGTGGTCTGGGCTTCTCAAAGTCCATGCCAGCTGAGACCATCAAGGAGCTGCGGAGAGCCAATCATGTTTCATACAAGCCCAGCATGAGCACCACATATGAGGTCAGACTCTATGTGCATGTTATATAAGATTATATTTGTCTGTCTAAACATTATGGTACATAATGTTGTTGGACCCTGTATTTAGATTCAGTGTGGTCAATTAGAACGCCTTGTTAAAGTTTGGATTGCCTTTCTTCATATTCCTTCTCAGGGTTCCCCACTGTCCTTGTCGCGATCCAGCAGCCGGGAAGGTGTGGGCAACGGCAGTGACTCGGACAACTGGCGAGAGAGAAACGGCGCTGGTAACGGCCTGCCGAGTCACACCGAGTTCCCCTCTGCTGTCAGCAGCCCCAAGAGGAAGCAGAACAAATCTGGTCAGTGTAGCATATATTTGTAGTGTCTTTGCTACAAGGACAAACAAGCAGTGATCATTTCTAATTTTACATTGGTTTTACTTGTCACCAGAGGTGTTCCTCAGCAAAGTTTAACAGAACGTGTTATTACATTTTTGGCACTGATGGAATAGTTTCACAGAAGTACTTAATAGATTAAGGAGAAAAGGTCATGTTTTTAATTTCATTCTGTGTTTAATGAGCTTCACTGAAGAGAACAGATGAAGTGCACACTCCAGAGAAAACACCATCTCAACATCAGAAGAGAGCTTGTTTTAAAATTTCAGCGTGAGCGCTCTTATCTACACACTCAGAGCTTGGTGTGTGCATGCTTGTGTGTGTTTTCCTGATTCATGTGCTGACTCCTTTACTCATTATAAGGTTCAGAGACGGCACTGCAGCTAACTTCCACTGAAGTTGCCCGCTAAACCAATCTAACACTAGTCTGTAAAACAGGACTGTATTGGTCTCATCAGTCTAAATTTGTAAGGCATTAAATTTGTCATCTGACTTTTATCAGTTAAATTTGTTTACTAATCAAAAACACTGTGATCACTTTACACTAAATATAGTTTGTTTTTTTGCGTGGTTTTCACATTTCTGATGGCTCACAGATGTGAAAGCTTTTTTCTGCCTACTTCTAAATTATCATCATTATGTGTTTTTCATTTTTGCCTTAATCCTCCTATGGACAGCTGCAGAGCATTACCTCAGCAGCAGCAACTACATGGACTGCATCCCTTCGGTAACTGGCAGCAACGGCTGCAGCCTGAGTTCATCTCTGAAAGGCTCAGACCTGCCTGAGCTGTTCAGCAAGCTGGGCTTGGGGAAGTACACAGACGTATTCCAGCAACAAGAGGTAACATAGGATGTGAACCCACTTCTTTCAGTGCTATGATTTTAAGTAAGGGACCAACTGACCTGAAGAAGGGCATGAGCTTTTTCCAAACTAGTTAAGCATTTCCACTTTATCCATGCTGTGTGTGTGTGTGTGTTCAAGGGATGGTATTGTTGGTCAGTTGGTCCACCACTTTGATCTAGACTAAAATATCCCAATAACTATGGGATGAATTGAAATTCCAGAGAATGGATCCTACTGACTTTGGTGATCCCTTTGATGTTTCTTCAAACATATGTGTTGGAGGACGGCATGTGCAGCTTGTTCATTGGAAAAAATTATTATGAAAAGACTTTTCAGTTGAAAAATATTTTCCGTCATGGATAACAGTTTTAATACAGCAGCACTAAGGATGTAACTTGTTTTAATCATGACATTAATGGTTGAAGGTCTCCTGTTACTGTTGTAGAGGACACTGAATTGTGGCAGTAGTAGTGTTAAATGTGTTTATCCCTTCCTTCAGATTGACCTCCAGACATTCCTGACTCTAACAGACCAGGACCTGAAGGAACTGGGCATCACCACCTTTGGAGCCCGCAGGAAAATGCTGCTCGCCATCTCAGGTACGAACAAAGAAGAGCATGTGTGCGATACTGTTTATTTTTCATGTTGACCCTCGCCCCGGTCTTTGCTTATCATCTGTCCAGATTAGCCAGAACTGACTAAAAACATAAACAATAGGTTAGATATGGTACAGAGATACTCACATACAACAGCCTCTGTGTCACCATTTTCTGTGCCAGCAATCACTGATGACAGCTGGAGCTTTGTCCTGCCAGATCTCTCCTGCTGAAGGCAGCGCACACAAATTGGTTTATGTGTTTCATTAATGTTTCCTGTTTTGTCTGTCGCTGCAACAAGCCTGAGTGGAGCCCAGCTGTGCAGAAGACAAAATGTGTATTCCAACTTGCATCCCCGCTGCCAACCACTGGCTTTGAAACCTATACAGTATGTGGCCATTGTTACTGGCAGAGTCTAGAAGAGAAGTTCAAGACAGTGCTTTTCCAACTAATTTATCTTGTAAAGATACAAGAAAACATGTTGCAGTAATTTGCTCCAGCAGGCGTGAATGGCATTAAGGCACATTCTTCTAACATGAGTATGTTGGTGTTTCTCCAACTGTTCCAGCTGCCTCACTTTTGCTGATGTAGGGCCTGTCCTGTCGTTGCATTGGATCTAAAGTGAATGTTGTAATAGCTGCAGTTGTTAGGCTGCGTAAGTTAATCATGCTCGTGTTGGGATGATGAGCTTCCTGAATATTGTGTAAATGTGAAGTTCGCAAACCTCAGTCCAGAGCCAGGGTCGACAGTGAGAGCAACAAGGGGAAATGGAGAGGGCAGTGCTCTGATTATTAAGGAAACAGAGTGATCCAAGGCTAGAATAGGTTTTGCTGCCTGACGCCTCAGCCAAGTACAGGTCAACTTTAATCTCTGCTGATGGACTCTATGGCTCCAAAAGAGGAACACGCACGTCTCTGTCTGTCTCTTTGTCTTTCTATGTTTTTGCCTCTCATTATAAAGAGACAGAATGCCAGTCAGGCAATCCAGGTTTTAACTTCCTGCCGGTTTGCCAGTAAAAAGAGCTGCTGGAGCGAGCTGCCTGTCTCCAGTAATCTAACTGGGGGTTTATGCTGGCAACGACCAAATGCGGCTATCATATGAATAACCCAGAGATGCCAGGGTATGCTTCTGACATTTTTATGAAAGCATTTTGTCCAAGCTGATGTGTAAAACCAGATGGACACACAGAGGGCTTTTGTTGATGTGAGCAATCCTATATAGTGATTTGAATCCAATTTTTGTGTCACTGTTGATCAGTGGAGGCCAAAAAGAAATGTTAACATATTCCTTGGGTGTATTTATTTCTTTACTTTGATTTACTGTTGCTTCTCATAGCAGTACTCCCATTGCCCAGAAGTTGCTCCTGCTGATGTTTTGTTTTACTTTTTTTCTATTTCTTTTTTTTTTTTTTTTTTCACCTGCACAGAACTAAACAAGAACCGGAGGAAGCTATTTGAGCCACCCATCAGGTCCTCCTTTCTGGAAGGAGGAGCGAGCGGCCGCCTCTCCCGCCAGTTTCACGCAGACATGGCGAGCGTCAGCGGGCGATGGTAGGCGCCTCCAGACCTCTCCAGTCCATCTCAGAACCGTCCATGATGGAGATCAGCGTCCAGTCTCTTTCTGTGCCTCAGCAGCCCAGGTTTCAGTGGTTGTTTACCTTTTTTCAGCTTTAGCTGAATTAAGACTGTTCAGAATGTTGTTGTTGCCATATAGTATAAATTTATATGTATTAAAAAAAGCCATAGTTTTACCTGAAGTGCCAACAAGAAAAAAAAGGGATTTCTCAGACACATGAGGTTCAAGTGTTCACTCCTTATGGAGCCATTCAGTCTATCTGGAGCATTTATATATGAAGGTTGTTGTTATGGTTCTGAGGGAAGGGTACTGTCCAGTATTTCTGTCCACTTTTTGTTGAAGGGAACAGGCAGAATGATTAGTACAATCATTTTACACATTGATACTACCTGCATTTGTATTATGCTGTTGTGTCAGTGACATGCACTTTAACAATACTAGACTTTTGCCTGTGAGAGCCTAATTCCTTAGACTGAAATAATGATAACTATGCATTTTATATTGACTAAAAGCACAGATGCATTTTGTACCAAACCAAATGTAATAAGCACTTAGCCAGTGAGATTAGGGCGCCACCAAATGAAGTACAAAATGGGTCAGCACACCAAAGTGGTGACTTCATCAACTTTAAAGACATCTACCAAAGGAAAGTATCATTGTGGCCTTTGACCTTTGGCTGCCTTTAGTGTTTTGATTGGTGGACATTCCTCCAAGGTCAGTGTTTGTGTCCAACCACCGTCTGTTTGTCTGTCTGTGTATTTCAAGACAAAACAAAAAAAATCTAATATTTTGTACTCATTATGCATTATGATTTTATTTTTAGTTTTTATTACCATTTTAGGGGAATGGGTGGGATGTTTAACGGTAATCAGTTTACATATGTATTTTTTTATATGTTCATGAATGCGTTTCTATGATTTTTGTAATTAGATTATTAGTGTCTTTTACTTTTTTTTCCTGCCCCTTAATCTGTGGAGCCGTAACATGGCTGTGCCATTAGACAGCAGCAGAGACATGAGGCAGTTATGCTAAGCTTCATAGGCCTCTCTCTGATTGTGTCAACAGGCATCTTTCTGTGGTTTTCCCGTCTGTTTGTTTATTGTGCATGGTCTTTTGTCTCATCTGTTATTTGTCAGTGTTGGTTGGCCTCCCTGCGGCCCCTTCTGTGTGCCTAAAAATCTCAATGCACTCCTCCATAAATCCGGAAAAGGAGTTGTTATGCTAGAACTGCGTGCCTTTTTTTCACTGGCTGTCCCGTTCAGAGCAAGGAAAGGCCTCGTAGCAGAGCAAGGCCATGCCTTTGTAGTGAAAAGTGCCAATGTACATAACTAGTTTTTCAGCAGGGAGATATTTTGTTAAGAACACTAATATTTTGGTCTGACCTTGCTCTCCAGATAGGAGGTGCGTCACACAAAGAACCAATATATTCACAGCCAAGTTAGTTTCATATGAGAATTTCTGCGAGACAACAGTAAGGAACCAGAGTCATCAAAAGGACTGTGAGATTTAAGATAAAAACAAATAAAAATCTGGAATTTTCTAGTATCAGTCTTGCAATCTAATATCCACAAAACTTGGTTAAGCAGTGTTTAATGAAGTAACAGGATTATGCATGCAGCAGTAGTGTTTACCATTAAAGCTTGTGTTTGTTCTGGGCTCCTGTATTATGTTCAACCATGTATTTTGAAAAGGAAAACATCCTTTTCGAGCAGTTCATTAACTTTGGATGACTCTAGTGTTTTTTGTGCGATGTTCAAAAAATTTATCTTAGGATTTGGCCTACAAGCCGATCCATCTTCCAAGGTCCTGAGCATTTCGTATCAAGTGCAATTAAGTGTTTCTTTGTAGATTTTTTTTTTTCTTTTTTGGGAAAATTTGTTTATATTTGCAGTACAACAAGTATAAAAGCTCTGACTGAAGAATTTCTTATCTTGGTTTAAATGAGAGTACAGTGTATAAAATTATTAAGCAGAGGACGCTTCTGAGAAATTATCACTGTCGAGTGCATGAACATTTATCTAGATAAATGTAACCATGACAAAAAGTACCAGCAGTCCTCATAAAAATCTCAGAGAGAAGTCAGTTGTTTGTCGCCTTTTGATTCCCTTTAAGTTGATTTTTTTTTTTTTTGATTATCATGTTTACTTTTAACCACTTTCCACCTTCTCTCACATCTGATTTGAGCCATTCTCAATGTGGTTGTCAAGTTAATAACACTATACTTAATAATATTTTGACACGGTTGCTGACGCCAACCAGGTAATTGTCTTTTTTCTTTTTTTCCTTTTTTTTCCCCCTTTGAAGTCTTAAGGGACCTGCAATGCATGTCTTACCCCCGTCTTTCTCCCCATGTCTCCTGTCTGCATCTTTGCTCTTGACTGCCCTATACAGGCAAAAAAAAAGCATGCCAAAAAGTAAATAAAAAATAAATGTAAAAATTATAATAATAGTAATAAAATTAGTAATAAAAGAGGGTGGTGGAATTCCCTTTATCCTGAGAGGACACCCGGGGCCAGTTCGCCCCCACTCATCATGGTACTACATTGCAACTGTTGAGCACTGATTCTCCCAGTGCTGTGACTCGTGTTCCTGCCTAGCAGACATTTGTTTTCATCCCTCTCCTTGTTTGGATGTGTTTGCTCGGAGGGCAGTAGAGGTTCTTGTCTTATCAAGTGAATGTTGTTTAAAAAAAAAAAAAATATTGGTGCATGTTATTGCAGATTTATTACAGATCAGTGAAGGGACTCATTCAGTCAAAAAAGTTTACTGCCAGCTTGTCTAGTCTTCGCCCTTGATAGGAAAGTTTTACAATTATGTCTTTGATTTGTTGTGTTAGTCATATTATTGTTGTTCCCAAAGGGATTTATTTGAAGGAGTCTTTGTACTGCAATCAAATGGTACATTTATAATAAATGTAAACCACTAAGGAAATGATGTATTACATAACTTTTGTACAACTTTTTCATCTTATACAACCATTGTCTGTGTGTGAGAAAGGTACAATTCTCCACAAAGTTCCAGAGAAGATTCTGTGTATAAACATTGCCATGTGGCCAAAGCTCTGTTCACTGTTGATGCTATTGATATTCTAACTGTATTGTAGTAAAGACATAAACGGAAGACTTTTTGGAGAAACTGTCAAGCAGGCAAAAAAAAAAAAAGTTTGTTCAAACATTCAAATGGTATTATGAAGGTAATAAATGTATGCAAACAAAATCTATTTTTCGGTTTTGTTTTCTGCATATCACATAAATGTTAAGACTGGCAAGGCATCGGTGTCATGCACTGGCAAGTCCCTTATCCATAGTCTCAGAGTGGAGGGAAGATGTTATTAGCTTTAAGATATCAGGAAATCCAGGATTACAGCATCTGTAAAGCGCTGTAACCTTGCAAAAAAAAAAGTGGCTGTACCCAGTTTTTTTTTTTATATGGTATTTTAAAATCAGTAAATTTAAAATATATTTACTATATATAAAATATATTTACTATATTAAGTATTATATACTTATAAAGTATGATCTGATTGTTTGGCCGCACACTACATTCATTTTAGCTTGGTTTCCCTGTTTGAAAGCCTCACACCTGACCACAATGGAAAAACACACTGCATGTTGAGAAGCAACCCAGTCCCCTGCCATGTGGTTACAGTGCCATGCATGCCTACAAGAGGCCTAATCCGCACAGTTAGGATCTGCCTAATCCAACTGAATGCATCTGCTGCAACCGACAGAGACCATATATATAATGCAAAAGAACAGATTCATGTTAAGCTTGGTCTCAAGTCTCGGGCTCTTAAATTATGGCCCATCTATCTTGGATGCTGAACCATCAGAGAAGTATTAATTATTTTGAATTTTGAATATTTTGCATAATATGTTGTGTTTGGTTTGGTCCCTATTGTTCTCTTTTTGTCTTCACAGATTTTTCAGGCATTATCTGGATCATACAGTCCAGTTCGTCCAGGATGAATTGTTGGGTGAAGAGTTCAGATTTTACAGTCATCTGTTTGAGTGAGGTCAGGCTCACACACTCTGCACTGTGTCGCCAAGCACATTTACATTAAGCCATGGACAGTGTATCTTATTTAATAGCCGCTCAGCAAAATTAGAGAATGAGAGCACCGATTCTAAAGAACAGACAACTGCTCGGCTCAATGCATTGTGTAGTTCTGTGGTCTGCATTGCAAAAACACAGGCAGTTTTAATTGAAAACCTCTGGGGGGCAGTGTTGTCACTTACAATGACTCACTTCTCCAGTAAAAAATGAACAATGGTTACTCAGCAACACATCATTACATGTTTACAAATTATTAAATGACATTACAAAATTACTTGTGCTTTATTTGTGGGATTTAGAAAACATATTTTGAAAAGAATAAACTTACAGAACACACAGCAGGTATCATCATTAATATATGTTTTACTTTATATATGTGAGTCTCAAAATGTAGATTTTGAAAAGCAGAGACTGTAGAGGAAATTTGGTGTATGTGTTCAACTGGAGTTAAGGAAGGTGATTCAATTTTCCGTTTAATTGATGTTCATATTAACTGCTCCAAACCTCATCCACAGGCCTCTCTGTTAGTGGCAGCAAATTAATGTTCAGATGGCACAGAGAGAGAGGGAGAGAAAGAAGGAGAGAAGCTCTCATCCAACGCAAATGAGCCCTTAACAGAAACAGGTGGTGCCACCGAACTATGGCAGCTTGTGACTCACTCACTCTCTCCCCCTCTGTCATTATTTTCCACAGGAGCTTCACGAGGTAAAGAACACAGAACGCCTTCATGTTGACATAACACCAGAACACTGAATAGGATGTAAATACTGGTATGTTATTCTGAGGAGTTTGGGGGTAATGTGTAGGAAGGATGTTCATTCATTATGGTGTATGCTCCCAAGCCCTCGTAGGATAAATAGATTAGAGCTACAGTAAAATAAAATTTAAGTTTTACCTCAGAAAATAGTTTGATCTTAAATTTAGCTTCCACAGGAACAAATTCGCTTACATTTTATCCTAGTCTCTCATGCATCAAGCATAATAGTTCTAGAGAAAAGCTATTAAATCACAAATATCAAAGTCTCTCTTTGTCTCACTTGGGGCAATTATGTGCACGGCACAGCTGGCAATCATTCTCAGTGCCCAGCATGACTAATTTCAATTTCATGTTCTATTGTGAGAGACAGAGAGAGTGAAAGACAGCTAAATTGCAGAGAAAAGAAGTGATGGGCTTTTTATCACTAACCAACCATGCATTTATTCAGCATCCTGGCGGCCTACCCACTTTAAGACCAGCATTACATATTGTTCTCATGGGCAGCTTGCCTCAGCGGGAAAGGTGTAAATGAGAAGAGCTGTGACTTGCTTTCCACCTCGCAATACCTGGCTCTTGTCCAGTGGACAATATGCTCATAGTGTCTGATAAGTCTGGCTCATTGTGTCTGGCTACCTTTTTTATTTTCCTTCTCATGCAAAATGACACAAATCTCACTAAAACAGAAAATATTCCTTCTGTTTTCATATCTGCAGCTCTGCAGTGCACTCAGTAACATGATTTCAGGATGAGGTTGTGTAGAAATAATACAACTGATGATGAAAATTGACTGTCACTGATTTATTACAGTTCTCTTAACAGCTTAACACTGTTAATATCAAGGTTTCGTTACTAATTCTTTCTAAGAAATAAAACCACAAAGCCCTTTCAGTGTCAGACCCCAAACTATCTTTTTGTATTACTTTCATACACTTACATTTTTTGGTTAACATTTTCTTTTCAGTGTAAGCCAGAGCATTTAAAATATGACAACTATTTTGGTTTCAGTCTTACAGGCATGTTTTCTTAGGAGGGAAAATGTTGGTCCAGCCCCAAATGAAGCTCAGTTCAGTCAGAAAGACTACTTTTTGTAACCTTACTCTCTCTCTTGTTTAATATTTTTATTTTTCCACTTCCAGCACAGGGCATTTAATCTATTTTTCATTTCAGCCAGTCAAATTATGTCTCAATCATCTTGTCGCTGTCACAGTGTAAACCTCTTTGGGCTCCTGTCGTTTCAGTGTCTGTCTGATGCCACCAACCTCCTCCTCCAGTCTTCATTAGAGCCAGAGATCCATGAGATCCCCGACTCCATCAGGGGATGGTCCAACACAGCTCATGACAAAGACAGTTCACAATGAGGTATAACTGGCAAATGCTTTCCATATGCATGAGAGGAACAGATTAACATTGTGGGAAATACACGTATTTGCTTTGTTGCTGAGAGACAGACGAGAAGATTGATATCACTCAATATGACACCAGAGCCAGCAGCCACTTTGACTGCAAAGGGGGACATAGCTAACCTTGCTCTGTCCCAAGGTTACAAACCCAAGCATCTGTAAAACTCACGAAACTAATTAACACATTATATCTTGTTTGTTTAATGGGTGAAAAAAAACATGTAAAAACAACAAGGGGGTTAGGAGACAATATTAGAGGTGCTGGTGGGTTTTGTTTCCTTCAGGCCAGGCAAGCTGTTTCCCCCAGTTTCCAGTTATAATGCTTAGCTAAGTAAGCTCGGTGCTCATTCTAGCTACATATTTATCATACAGACACTAGAGCAATATTGATATTGATCAATATTAATGGGTATTGATAAAAATTTCTCAAACAAAGCAAATAATTAAGCCCAAAATGTCATACTGTTCCTTTAAGTTGTTCCTATATTGTGCACCGTTTATCAGTATATTTATCAGTTAAACTTGTTTTATTAATAGATCTGCTAGCCCTGCTTTTAATTAATCTCTGCTGATTAAAATGTGTGGGCTTACTGTTGAATGCTGGCTAACAATGAACTTGATTATTCATTCGATTTTACTGTGACAACAGAAAGGACGGTGAAGGTGTTTCATTCTTGAAAAGCTCAGATAAACTGGGATTTCATTTGGACACCCAGAGACACACGTGGCCATTATCAATCAAACTGCAGCTAAGCTAAGGGCAGAGCTCACACTGCAAATCAATGACACGCTTCATTTGCTTCCCTCAGACAAATGTGTTTTGCGGTATACAGTGACACGCACGCACACCCACATATTGAACCCTGGAGACTTGGTATTGTTTTCTGCTAATGTGAAATGTTGTGGCCTGTACTCCATATACTGGCTCATAACTGACCTCATGGATGAGAAGTGATGTGCAATGACTGCAGGGTGTGTGTATGTGGGTGTGTGAGAGACGGAGAGAGACCTAGAAAGCTAGGAGTAAATATAATAAGAGCAGTATTTGGATTTTGGATCACTTCTTTTTCTTCATCCTTCTATAATTTCCAAACCTATTTGGCCTGTTTTGTCTTACTCTCACTACACCTCACTCCCTGCTATTTCTCCATCTGTGTTCACATGGTCTCTGAGCTCTAATCACAGCAAATAGAGTGAGCAAATGAGACTGGACTGCCAATACAGGGCACACTATGACATATAGTGTACACACACACACACACACACACACACACACACACACACACACACACACACACAAACACATACTGACACTGCAGACAAATATGCACTTCAGAGATCTAGAGTAACAGCGGAGAGAATGTAGGAAAAGTGACAGGCAAAGAAAGGAAGGGAGACAAGAAGGTAGAAGTGACTGAATATGAAGGGGGAGGAAAGGTAGGAAAGGAGAGGAGGAAAAAATGGAAGGATGTGGGTGAAGGGGGGAGGGGGTGAACTTGGCTGGGTGTGTGTTACACGGGACACAGTGTCGCTTTCCCTCACCCTCCTTCAGCTCTACTGGAAACACTGACACTAACACAGGGTGACTCTCGCTGGAGGGGATACGGGTGGGTGGAGAGAGGGATGGCAAGGAGGACGGATGGAGGTAGGATGAGAAGCAACCCTCTAGAATCGGTCAGCCTCATCCTCCACCTCTTTCTGCTCTCTCATACCAGATAAGAACAACAGGCGGGGTGGGGGAAATGGGAAGGTGGAGGACAACAAAAAGAAACAGATGATGGCATACATAAAGAGATTTTTTTTTTTAATTGTATACTTTGGGCCATTTGCTGAGCTCTAGTTCTTTTTGTTTATATTTCTAATCACTGTTCATAGACTTTTGATGAGCTTACTCACTGGTTTATGGAATTATAGTGGAAGCAGAGTCATTTGAGCAGATGCTGTGTTAATCTGTGTCACTGCAAAGCCCTTTAGTAGTAAAACTGTCTTAGACAGCAGAGTAAGTCACAGTCATATAGTAAACACGTAAAAGCATAATTCTGCATATCACTTCCCTACACTGGAAATGCATACCAAAAATAGGTGGTTTCAAATTAGACATCATTTCATCTGTTGATATTGAATCAAGCAGCATCCTCTCCTCAGACGCAGATGGCTCTGTGTTTGCAGGGAGTGATCAGCATGCTGACCTTCACTTTTAATGAGTTGTATTTCCCAGACAGGAAATTTGAGCCAGATGCAGCGTTGCCCTCATGAAATCTGAGCGTGAAAATATATATTCAGGCCTTCAGTGGTGCGTCCAATATGTTTCCGACTGAATCTGAATGCCACTGTGATTATGAGCTTACTAAGAGTTTAATTCGCCTGCCCGCCATAACCCAATTTTCTAATCCTGCAACGCGCATGAAAATGCTCACCAACTATAGTTTACTGTGTCATGCATGTTACACTCCCTCCTCCTCTTCTGTTCCAAATGCAGAGGTGATGATGATGCATTGTCAGTCTGCCTCACACAGAGATGAGTTAGGGTGGCTGCCCTCCTATAATTCGTAATTCAGCATTGACTAGTGCGGCACTTCCCCCTCTGCCGTTTTGAACAGCATGACTCAGGGGTCCCATAGGCGCAGCTGCAGAATCCGTTGTCCGCTGAATAGATAAACACTCTGTCGCCTCTCCTCAGGCCGCCTTGTGTAACACCGAGAGAGACAAAAACAAATAGAAAGTGACACCGCCTCACTCTGACGCTCCCCTGTGGAGTATGAAGAGGAGACAAGAGTGCTTTAGGAAATTTAAAAAAAAAAAAAAAATGAAAACGACTCCATGATGATCAGAATTCAGCCTAATTCTGCATGGCCAAGAGGCGCCTGCAGCCTCCTGTGTGTGTTTAGCCGCAGTTGATCCACGCACTTGACCTTTAATGTCTTGGCAATCCTGTCTCTGTGGGCCACTGATAAAGAGGGTGTAGTAGTCTGAGGGAGATAATTAGAAACGCACACGCACACAGCCCAGCAGAAAGTATGGTTTTTCAGGCTATGAACTGACATGGTTTCCCTTTTTATGTGCCATTATGTCTACAACGCAAGAAGGATCGCCCGCAAGACAGAAAAGCAGAGGTAAGGCTCCTCATTCATTATGTCGTTCAATATGTCACAGTGATCCCCTGCTCATTACTGTCTGGTCCACTTGCACCTGCGCTCCTGCGAGCGAGGGCTACACCTCACCAAATAAGGACATGTGAGAGACCCTTTGCTGGGATGACGTTGAACGTGAAATAGGAAAGAACAGGAGTGTATGTGTGAACGGGTCTAGATGGAGACCTAAACCGGAGGGGGAACACCGGGCTAATCTGGTTACATAAGAAGCCACTGAATTTGCGGAACGTCTCTGCACTAATCCGCTGAACTATTCGTGTTCAGCTGTCCCGCGGCGGAATAAAACTCACAGGACACACGCACACGCGCGCGCACACTTGTGGCTCTGAAGGCACAGAAGCGCTGCGTGCACGAGGAGCGCATGAAATAAGATAAACGCACAGGCTGCCATCTCTGAGGTTTCTACATTTAAACGCGTCTCTGCAGAAGCTGCTATGCTTCACGTTGCAAACCCGAGGTGGCGGCTTGAGCTGTTCGCGCCCGTGACGATTCCGCTGACGCGCCATTAGCCGCACCACCCAGGAGACAGAGGGGAGAGCTGCGAGCGACGGAACGAGCAGGGGACTGACTGGAAACCTTTCTCTCCTTCGATTTCCTTTCGCCCTCCTTGACGACCGTGGACCGCAGCCTGCTGTTGTGCAAGTCCCGTAGACGATATTCAACTAGCGACAGCAATTCACCAGTAGCATCATCCAGACTCTTCTGCAGAGATGGAGGTACCAGGCTTGGCGCACAACATCACCAGTCCATTAAGTCCCTGCGAGGGGATGATCAAGGACCTGAGCTTAGACGCCATACAGTTATGCGAACGAGATGGTAAGGGGAGATTTGTCTGCTTTTCACCGGGGTGTTGAGACATTCGCGCCCAACAACGGTGCATTAGGCCCTTTTTCTCTCTGTTTTTAATTTCTGAGTCGCTGCAATGCACACAGACTCTCATTGGCTTTAGCTGCATGCTGTACCCTTATTGTGTGTTTGAAGGGAATAGGGGCCGGTGGCTCCACCGGTTCGTTGGATGGATGGTGCGCTTGTGCGTGTGTGGAATAGCTGAGTGTCTTTACGGAGGCAACAAGGTTTTGTTCATTCACAAGAGTAGAATCTCTGCTCAAAAGAAATGTATATCCCAGCAAACTGAACATGCACAGGCGAGGAAACAATGTAAAGTGATGAATGTCTTTATTTCAGCACCACAGACATGGACAGAGGCCGACAGCCACCCCGCCTATAACCGCTGCCTCTTGTCCTCTCCTAAGGGAGCAGCCTTAATCAATTTATTTGTGCATAACCGCCTACGCATTTTTAATCTCATATCCCCTCTTCAATGCACAATAACTCTCCCCCTGGGTTTGAATTTCATCAAGTCATCCACCTGCATCTGTGCTGGATAGTCTGTGGCTGACTCCTCCGAAATTCAAAAGTTTTCTGGATATTTACCATCAAATAAAGAGTAGATGCAAATCTGATCACATATTAGAAGGCATCCATTAGCCAGTTTTACTATGTCAAAATGGATAAGCTTTTTTTTTCCTGAATAGCCTTAAACCTGATGTGAATATAATGGTGAGGGGAGGAAAAAAGCAAGTCATCATCAGGAGAGAATGAGAGGCTCAAACATGGCTGCACCCACATGTGTGTGTGCACAGGCGGTGCAGCCCTACACACCCATCAGTGCAATTACAAAGCATTGATTCCACATCCCAGACAAGACACATAGTCACAGAGATCCCTTTTTAATTAAGATTGTGGATTAATTCACATCCCTGGCAACAAAATGCTCACACCTTTTCATATTTGAATGGATTTAATTTTCTTTATCTGTATCTGGATCGGCCGGTTAGGGCACCCATGGGGTCAATGGTGTGTCTTCACTGAGTCTTCAAAGGACCCCCAGCATCTGATCACAGTGCAGTCATTGTGCCACACTGCCTCATTTTCTCATCTGCCAGAGCTGCTCCTCATAATGTAATACAGCAGGATGTAGTTTATATCCTCTTAGTGCTTTGCTGGCCTCATTCTAAAGATGTAATTTTAATAATGGTATGTAGGATGGGGCTGGACTTCTCTAATGGAACCCTGTGCCAGCATTGTGTTTCCTATGCTGCAGGTTTACCAAGTTTTTTTTTTTCTTTTTTGTTTTTGTTTTTTTTGATAAGCCTGGTCTTTGCAGCATTCCTATTTGTCAAGTAGATTACCCAGTGTAAATATTGTCTCTGTTTTCTTGAGACACCCACATACTCTCTGTTTATGGAGCAACACAGTCACAATGTCTACCTTCTGTGCACATTCTGTAGAACAATTAGTAGTCGTCATATAGCTGAGTAGTTTCTAGAAATGTTAGTTCAGATACAGTAATTCATGTTCTGAAAATGGTTTACTTAAAACACACATCTGTACAGTTTAAGTATCATCACTGCACAATGCACGAGAGAGCCATTAGAATCTGCCCATATCGCCTCTTATAAATGCAAAACTTTAGCCATTAATGTGGACAACATACTTGTGTTTCATGATGAGGGTTGAGAAACTACTAATGTGTAGTCTTACTACGTAGGTGATCTGCTCTACTCAGTCTGATGACTAAGATTTGGTTTTGACAGACACATAATGGACACAATAACATTCTGGTACACTATAAATGTAAAATACAACTGAGTAGAGAACTCCTTCAGTAAACAGCAAGTGAAGCTTGAGATGTTAAGTTCTGTTAAGAATGGTTTGTCGTGCTTGGGTTATGTAAATGTTCCTGTTATTTTGACCACCTCCTGAATTTTCACGTCGCAGTTTCTCATTTATATGACCTCCAGAAATACTAGTTTTACAGGTTCCCGGCCACACCCCATGCAGTAGACTGCACAGGTCACTTTCAGCTTTCTTGTAAATGGATTGTTTTATTATCTGATCAATACGTACATTCTTCCAAGAACCATCTTCATTTCACTTTCACATAGCTTTCTAAATTTATCTCCCAAATCCATTAATATTTAATTGCCAGCATGAGAGGCTTATGAGCCTATGCTGACCCAGCAAATGGAAATGCATGCAGCTTCAGTATTCTGTGGGAAGACCTCTCTGTCACACACTGAGGACTGTTTGAGCATCTCAATGCACAAAAGAAAGAGTGAGATACAAGTTGTTTCTGTGTGTACCCTGTATTAGAGGGGGTTTTACAGCCTTAATGGTTCAGTTTAGTGATGGGGTTGTGACATGAATAAGTAGGGGGTAGGGAATGTTGTGCTTAGAGTTATGAGTAGTGGGAAAATTACAGACTTTGCACTTGTGAATAAGAAGGCTCTCTGCTGCTGGTCTGCAGAGGTCTGGGGACACAGGGAATTGCTTCCATTATGTTGGACTGGATACAAATTTGTCACCAACCTCTGCAAGGCTGACATGGACCACCATTTTGATTTTATATCCACAGTTACTGCGTATTTACAGGTGCTAATGAAATACACACTACATGTCTCGCAAGACCTTTGTGCCGTGGCCGCTGACGTAATTAAGTTGCCTTGATGGATGACTGCCATTTAAGCAACCAAGTACTGTGTCTGCACTCCGTGAAATCTCTCTGCCCAAAATACTGCTGCTCCAGCTGTGACACCCTCAGTCTGGCAGTGTGTCTGTGTCCATGAAAGACAGATAGATAGATGGAGAGAGAGAACGAGGGAGAAAGAAAACCATTCTGCTAAAGGTGCTTTAGCATTACCAGGTAACTGTGTCAAACTGAGGAAAAGCTCCCTCAACACTGAGCCTGCCAATTACTAATCGACAGTGGCATTGTTTCCTCAAATGCACTGACACAACTCTTAAACAAAAGGCTTACTTTTCAATCCCTGCAAAACCACAGTGGAGCTGAGAAACACCATGAAAAGAAGTTGTGCAAAGGCAGTGGGAGAAGCGATTATGCAGGGGCTGTGTTTTTGTTTTGTTTTTTTACTATTTCACTGTTCCAAATGTGCTGTATTTCAGACATTGTCAGACATTGTCAGTGTTGGTTCAGTCGGTCCACCACTTTGGTGCTAACCAGAATATCTCAGACTATTGAATAGACTGCTATGAAATTAGATGTAAATATCTAAGGTCCTCCTGTCTGCTGTCTTTAGAAAGCTCATGATATTTCCTCTAGTGCCACCATGAGGCTGACATTTGTGTGTTTTCTTTTTTTTGTGAAACACCTTTGAGCATCACTGTTCATCTGGCTCTGTCATCAGTTTTTGGTTTTTCCAATACTTTTTTTTTATGACCAAATACCCGTGAAATGAATGACATTACCATTTAATAGTACCTGTGTGTGTTTTCTGCTAATTAGACATTGTTAGCAGGCTAACACGCTAAGCTAAGATGGTGAATATGGTATACACTACCTGCTAAATATCTTCATGTTAACATTGTCATTGTGAATCTGTTAGCATGCTGATGTTAGCATTTAGCTCAGAGCACGGCCTCACGGAGCTGCTAGCATGGCTGTAGACTCTAAGTGGTATAGAATGGCAAGTCCGGTGATAACTGTTACTCAGTGGACTTGAGTAGAGCTTATCCAATATGTTCAAACATGGAACAACAGCAGGCCGGCCTTATGACATACAGCATCGTCTGAGTAAGCTGGCATTTTAGTTTGGCCACTGTTCAGTGTGAGCAGTTGTGTGCCATGACTGTGCTGGCAAGAGGTACAGGTACACATTATGCAGCCGCTTATCAACAGCATAATATATTCATTTGCAATTGACTTTACTGTATTAAATAGTTAAGAACATAATTTAAGATTGATTGCAGTCTGACCATGAAAATCAGCTTCAAACATTCAGGCTAATTTTCCCTTCTTTTTTATTCAGTGCCTGACTGCCGTTACATAAAATCCTTCCATACTGAAAATAAGGACTGCAAGAAAAAGTTGAAGGATTTTAGAGCAGCCTGTTGTTTGTGAATTCAAATTCTATGCAAATCTGAAATGGTGACTCATTCTGGTTTTGGACAAGTTTAGAAAAAACAGATCTGTCCTCCCTGAGGGTCTTCTATTTAATTAATTTGTGGGTCAATTCTGACCCAACTAGCCCTCTTTTCCACTGACGTTTGTGTTATTAAAGTGTCTTTACTAGGTCTTTGTTCAGGAGCTTATTGATTTGTAAAAGGTGGAACACAGACTGTGTAACCCTGATGAGCAGGGCATTGTTTATCTCACTCTGAGAGAAAGATGCTTTTCCGCTGGCAGCTTCTCTCACTCCCAGCACGGTCTCTGTCTCGGTCTAGCCTGTGCATTGAGAGGAACAAAGGCGTGATTCTCGAAGGCGTGCTAACATCAATGCCTTGTGAGTGTCTGTTGCGCTGCTCATGTCTACAGTTCAATTCCAGACCTAACACTGCAACTTAAAAAGTAGGAGGCTTGTCTGTCTGAAGTGAGTGCCCACTTGTACAGTCAGAGACAGCCAGTGCTGGAATCATTGGCCAATTCTTTTTTCACATCATACACCTGCCAAAAGTTCCAAACTGTTTTTTCAGCGTTAACCTTGACCGAAAGTTGAATGGTTTTGAAATTAGGAAGCATGGACATTCAAATGGCGCCCCATAGTTTCACTCACGTCTAGTGAATACATTTCCAATGTGTAGATGTTCCAAATGGAAATCATATCACTTTACTCTCAGTAAAGAGCGCCAACAAGTAATTCGCACCATCAAGTCAGGTGTGACTGGAACAAATTCTACCGCAGAGAAGCCATTAGGATGGCCCTATGTATGCATGTTAACAAGATTTCTATTGATCCCTCTGTATCTATTGCAATTCCACAATGGCATTTGACTGCACGCTGAGTAAAAGGGCAGTACACAATAAGGTCCATTTGATAGGGTTTAGCAGAATCAACAGAGTAGGCTTTCCATCTTTTGAAATGCAGTGCTTTTGCAGTAGCGCAGTTATTTCTGTCCTGCATTTTGTTTCACTAGTCAAGCATGGACGGTGCTCTTATATCAACTTGATATAAGAGCACTGTCATTTTGAACATGTTCATGTGTGCACAGCATGAGTAACATGTGCTCCCAAGCTCCTAACCAAGAGTATCAAAAACTGACTCTCATTTTGCTTGATCATGATTAGGCAAAAACCCTCCACCTCATGTATAGCATTTTAATACAATGTAATAAATAGTAAAAAAAATTAAAATTAAAATAAAAAATCACGGTATAATGGATTCCATGGCTAAATTATGACTCAACAAAATTAGTATTGGCTACAGTCTAGCATATAAATTTAAGTAACACTCAGGGTTTAGGCCTCCCGTGTGAGACTGTAAAAGGTTTTACTCGCTCCCTTAGTGCCTGACCTTCATCCTACTTGACTTTCTCTCCTCCATCTTTCATCCTGTGCTTTCAGAGTCCCCAGAGGATTCAGAGCAGAGCTTAGCCACTGGATCTCACAAAGCCAGTGTGTTTACCTGCAGGCAACGTTACCTGGTATATATTATTTTCAGATTCGGATTCTGTGTCGCCAAAGTTGTAGTTCAATTTATTTAATAATTTTGATAAAGAATGTTAGCACATTTGCATGCTTCATTCATAATTTAATTCTTTAACCTATATATTGTGTATGTTAATGAAATTCACGTTTTTATATGAACAGATCTGCAGACCTCTGTCAGTCTCATGGGCATTTCTCTTCCTTTCTCCCCAGTAAACTCTAGCCTTCAGAGCTTATTTTCCCTGATAGCATCACTTTTAGCTTGACTGAGCTGCCTTAGGACTGTTATGTAGGCACTATTTGACTGCATTTGGAAAGCATGAGTGTGTCAATGCAGTGCCTCCATTTGCAGGTTAATCAGGAGCACATTAAGAGTAAGCAGGAACTAAATCAGCATAGTGGAGTCAGAAGGAGCTGGGAGAGCAAAGACCTGCATGGGGTTTCATTTCACAGTGTTTGAAGGGAAACATCAGTGTTGACATAAACATTTTGAGGAGAAGACAAGGAACTTACTCTGCTTCGGCCACAACACAGCAAGTGAGTTAGCAGGTTCTTCATCTTTAGTGTTTGGTTTAGGTTAATGTTTACAGTCATGTACTGCAGGTAGTGTGAGTAATGAGTGATGAATCGGCACAAAATCACTGAGTGATTAGTAAGACTATGAAATATTCACATTTAAAATAAACTTGCACAGTTTGTTCTTTGAGGCCTGTATTACTCTGCATTTTTATGATAGATTTGAACTTCTCTGAAAAGTTCCTGGTAATATTTCACATCCTTTGGGTATATTTCATCTTTCCCTGACACGGATGTCAGAGAGTGACGGGGAGGGCCTTGTCTTTTCCTTGTTTTTGTTAGAGGTCAGCAACAGAAAGTCTCAGGCGGCACGTTACAGTGCAGACTTGGTGGAACATTTTCTGACAGAGGTCTGCGCCGTCATGTCCCCATGTTAACCCTCTCAGTTAGTCTGAGCCAAACTTATCAGCTCAGTGGGGTTTAAGTATAATGAGATGGTCTTTAAATGTGGACACAAATCACAAATCAGGAGTGCCAGCATGATGCCTGAGTACCAAGCATAGTTCAGATAGGCTGAGGATATAACTGCCACTGTTTACATACTCAAGAATCCCCTACCCCCAGTGCCCCTAAAATCTAGTTTAAGCCATGTGTGTAAAGTCCAGATAATAACTCCTATGTTTAAATACACAGACTTACTGTAGTGTGAAGATTTATAACATTTTCTTCCCAAAGATTGGTTGTGTTCATGAGCAGCAGTATTGTCCAAGTACTTAACAACAGGAGGTCTTTCTTTTAAGGATAAAGATAATTATTTGCAGTAATCAGCTAGTCGTGATTAGGAACAAGGACAAAAGTAAGTGGGGGGTCTGGGCTGGTGGTAAAGACCATACATTTGTCTCTTTTTGATGTTATTTTAAGACAGTTGTAAGTCATGATCTGAAACAGAGCCAAACCAGGATAAAACTGTGAGGCAACTCTCAAGGGTAAGTTACACAGTGGGATTGGGTGTAGGAATTGTCTTCTGTTTGGCTATTTTCCTGAACTGAATCGATCTACAAATGCTCTGCTGCTGTGTGGAGGCGAGACAGGAGAGTCCACACAGCCCAATTATGGGATTACTCTTTTATCTCTCCCTATCTCAGCTGATGAGCGGAGATGGATGTTCCATGCTCCGCTGCTTCTGCCATTGTTTATTCTCTATAGAGTTAAGTCGCGTTGTGCATTACTCCCAAATTCTGCATTCTTGTGTTTTACTCACTCTCGTGTTTAGACCCCAGAGCATGCACAGAAAACACATTGTTGTCATGCCAAGTGGGCGTCTCCGAGTGTGACGCAAAGTCTATATTCGTCCTAATACTACAAAGCTCTCATTCAACCGTTGACATTTTCATCGGCCTCGGTGTGCACTTTGGGTTGTTACTCCTTTGCTGCATGTTGTGTTGCTTACAGGAACCTGACTAGTGGCTGAGGGAAAACAATGTTGCAATGACCTTTCTGTCCTGGCCAAATGGGCTAGGAGTGACAAGACAAAAAAAAGCGTGAAACTGAAATTTTACCCAACTTAAACGAATGGCTGAAGTTCTGTGACTTTCACCAGTCCTTTAAAGTTTATTGTTGCAGGCTGATGTGTGCATCCTGGGTTTCTTTTTTTCTTGCTGCTGATTATAAATGAATCCATCTCTGCTGAGAGGAGAGGAGATTCAGTCAGCAGCATTTGAAATATTTAATGCCACGTATGTTCTAGGAAGGTGGATGTGTGTTTTGAGGGACTGATGTGTTTCCATGGCAACATATATGGTAGTCAGGGACACAGGCAGTTCTTTGCGCATGTGTGATATTGTGGATATACTACTACTACTAATGTACTACTATATGTCTCTGGAATAATTACTGAGAAACTGGGGTATGGGAAATTCATGGTCATTAAAAAAGAAAAGCTAGGAATAGATACAGGATTTAAAAGTATATGTCACAGATAATAAAAATGTGATTTACGATCACTGATCAATATCTCATAGCTCTTAAATCATTATGAGCAAAGATTTGAAACTGATACTATCTGTGTTCCCTAGAACTGCTACAGTAATACGAACCCTATAATTTGATTGTGGTAAATCTTGTTGCTCTATTTGACATTGATGTCAGCCATTATATCAACACTGCTCATTGTTTTGTCAACCACACAGGGAGTAAATCCCAGGACGGCAGCATCTCTGAGATGGAGGAGCTACCTGTTCCTCAGAACATCAAGATTAGCAACATCACCTGCGACTCTTTCAAGATCTGCTGGGACATGGAGCCGCGCAGCAAGGAGCGCATCACACACTACTTCATTGACCTGAACAAGAAGGAGAACAAAAACTCAAACAAGTTCAAGCACAAGGTAACGCTTGAATCAGCGCAGATAAACACCTAACACTACGGAGAGATGACTCAACAAAAGGTCTCTCGTTGAAGTCTCACTGAACTGAATTTTCCTGCATTTCATAAAAAGGGAGGTGTGTGTCAAGAAAAAGAGGCTTCATAATTATGTGATTCAGTGTGTGAGAAAATTGAAAAATCACAATGAGCCTTGAGAGCACAAACTAGGCAACGTGCCAGCACAAATTCTCTGAATAAGCATTCATACCCAAAACATGTTTTTCATTTCTTTATTTAACCAGGTAAAATGTCCTTGAGATTAAATTCTCTTTTTCAGCATGGTACAAATATTCTCAACCATGTAGTCTGATTTTAATATAATATTTTGGTAAGAAATGAGATTTTGCAGTAAATTAGGTATTTGTAAGTAATGTGCATTTTTAAATAATGGAAACCAGGTTTTTTTTATTGAAAGAAAAGGGTGTCTTGTTCTCGATATACAATCTCCACTTTAGGCCACTTCATGGCCATAACCACTAAATATTATATTCATAATAAAGACAATTATTGCAGAGCTATAAACACCTGTGATCTTCTTTGATGTTTTAAACCTAAAATAACTGATTTGAAGCTGAAACAATAACCTTTCTTTTCATGCTCAAGCCAAAAAGACTCAAGGTGGTTTTGTTCAAAGACTCCACAGTGAGTCTTTCTGACTCATTCCTTCCTGTCCTCATTCACCTCCTCTTTCCTTACCCCCTCTCCTCCCTCCCTTCTTCCCTTCAGGATGTTCCTACCAAGCTGGTGGCCAAGGCAGTGCCCCTGCCCATGACGGTTCGGGGCCACTGGTTTCTGAGCCCACGCACAGAATACACTGTGGCCGTCCAGACCGCATCAAAACAGACTGACGGGGACTACGCCGTCTCCGAATGGAGCGAGATCATCGAGTTCTGCACTGCGGGTGAGTAATACAGCTTACAATACCATCAGTACATGCATTTTTAGGATTTGTGACATCAGTGCTGCCTTTGATTTTGTGACCAACTGAACCACAGAGGACAATAGCACAAGAGAGGAAGAGAGAAGAGGAGAGAGGGCTACAATGGAGTAAAGGATAGAGCAGAATACAGTTAGAGGGTGAATATTAAAGGGAAGCTAATTTATACTGAGTGGAGGGAAAGATGGATGGAGAGAGGGAGGAGGGGATGGTGAGGAAAAAAGGATTAAGTAGGTAAAGGAAGTACGGGAGCTGTGCTGTATATTTTCTGACGCAGAGGTCACTAAGTTCAATATTGCTGGCTAGAGGCTTACAGTGGGGGAGGGGATAAAGGGAAAGAGATGGAGACTGGAGGGTAGAATTTATCAGAAAGGGCTGGGAGGCTTGTTGTGGTCTAAGACACTCACCACATAATCACAACATCTCTGGTTCAGCATAGGACCTTTGTTGCATGTTCCCCCTCTTTTTGTCTGTTTTCACTGTGAACGGTCAGATGATAAAGGAGTCTGCAGCCACGCTAGCAGCTCTGTGAGGCTGTAGAGGCACAGCAGTGCTTTGAGCTAAATGCTAAGGTAAGCATGCTAACATAGGAGAGCACCAAAATCATTACGATTCATTATCTGGGGACCATGAATATCTGTACAAAATTTCATAGCAATCCACCCAATAGTTGTTGAGATATGTCTGTTTAGAATGAAGTGGTTTGCCCACTGACTGACATTGCCTTTTAGCCATGCCTAACACAGCATGGCTAAAAATGTAAAAATGTTGAGGGAAAAAAAACAAAAACGTGTGTGTGTGATGAAGATGTAGTAAGCAGAATTAACTGATGAAGGAAAATGCTTAAATGATGCTGCCAAGACCTTCCATTTCACAGCTGCACTGCTGAATTACTTTTTCTTCAACATACAGGACTTGAAAGCTATTTGACATTACAGTAATAATCTACCAAAATAAACTGTATGCCTTCTTTCATTTCTCTTCAGTCCAACTTTATTGTTGCATGAGAGAGCAGGGAATGTTCCTCTTCTACCCAAATCCTTATTGGTGTGTTCAAGTGCTTGTTCAAGTGGGATGGGGGAAAATGCCTTCATCGTTATGATTTTTTTTAATATGCTTTGGATAAACTCCACACCCATTTGGCAGAGCTGCTTACATGGTGGTCAGTGAAAGCAGATTATATTACAGGACTGACTGAAAATGTTTTTGGTCTAAATGCTGAGTCATTTCAACCTATAAATATGGAGAAGTTACTGAATATCCTGAAGAATCTCAGGATACTGTTCTTAATGATTAAAGAATTTAATTTCTACTTAATGACATTTGTACATTTCCGATCATCCTGATGGCAGCAGATTAATTTTCATGATGATTTGTGTCTTGTCTCTTTGCAGATTATTCCACAGTGCATCTAAACCAGCTAATGGAGAAGGCAGAGGTCATCGCTGGCCGGATGCTGCGTTTCTCTGTCTTCTACAGGAACCAGAATAAAGAGTATTTTGACCATGCCAGGTAGGAAAGAGAAGGCTCCATGGTTTAAAGTTAAAGTACTCCACTCTAGAGAAACCCGATTGTAGTCATGCAGAAATGGAGATTCAGCTGAAGAGTAAACTACTGTAGCAGCAAGCCCTGACTAATATTAATCTTAATAGTCACAGGTTAGTTCTTCCAGTAATTTCCTCTGCATTCATACTGTACATTTTAGTGCAACAGAAAATACTGCTTTTTTTTATTTGAAAATGCGGAGGAGGATGCAGGAAAAAATGCATGTGGCAGCAACAATTGCACAAGTCTGTTTTGATGTGTGACAGACGGAGGACAGAAAATCGCCAGAGTAGCTTATTTTAGTTGTTTCCTGAAATATTGTGCAGTAAAAGTGTATGCTGTTTTTTGTCTGTGTTGGTGTTAGTGCAATTTCTCAAACTTCCTGTCCAGTGCTCCTCCTGTAATGGTGTTGTCTTTTTTCCATCATGTCACCGCTCAACACCTAACAAAGCGCACAGTTTGTGATCACTCTTTTGTTGGAGCTTTACAGCATGACGTCATCTGGATACGCTTCTCCCGTTTCCTGAGTTGCAGCTGTTACAGTGTACTGAGAGTGCTTATGTTAAACTGCACCATCATGTGGGGAGTAAAAGTACTGACATTACCACTGGATGAGGCCTCTGATCTTGTGACCTGGGGTGGGAGCTGAATTAATTCCATAATACCCACAACAAAGCACCAGTTATTGATATAATGACAACCTCTGGAGTGATAGCAGTTTAATTACAATTCATAATTGGAGCTTTGGAGCTCAGATTTATTCTCTGGGGATGATATACAGCTGCCACAGAAACATCCATTGTTTTGAATGTCCATCTGTTAATTTGCTTTTGTTTTCTGGCAGTTTGTCATTATGATAAAGAAATATGTTGTTTTTCAGCAGTTTTCTCTCACGAGAGACAAACGGAACTGGCTAATGTGATTACAGCTCCAGAAATAGTGAAACTATATCTGTATTCCATCCAGAGAGTTCACTCCGTTTATTGTGTTATGAGTCTCAGGCTACATCTTACACATTCAGACAGCTTTTTCCCATGTGTCTCAGATGCTGTTCCAGACAAACTTGATAAAAGTGATGCCAACGCTTTCCAGCAATTCCAAAATTACTTTGATTGGCTGAGGGGGAGGATAAAAACTGCAAATTAAAACATTGTGCTGCTTCGTTTCTGAATAGCCCTAAAGGGAAACCGATAACATGTTTGCCGTTTGCTCACGGCCCATTTCATTCTCTTTTATCCAAACTCCAGGGAGGTGCAGGAGAACCGGATGCTGCCGTCAGTGAAGGACAACAGTGGCAGCCATGGCTCACCCATCAGTGGCAAGCTGGAGGGCATTTTCTTCAGCTGCAACACGGAGTTCAACACAGGTAAACCTCCGCAGGACTCCCCTTACGGACGCCAGCGCTTTGAGGTTCAGGCTGACGCACTCTTCAACCCCAACACCAACCTGTACTTTGGAGACTTCTACTGCATGTATACGGCCTACCACTATGTTATTCTGGTCCTGGCGCCAAAGGGCTCCAGGGGTGACGAGTTCTGTAAGCAGCGGCTGCCTGCACTTGATATCAGCAACAACCGATTCCTTACCTGCAAGCAGGATGAAGAGGGTGATGGCGGTCTGGTGTTTCATCATGCCCAGGACGTCATCCTGGAGGTGATCTACACGGAACCTGTAGACCTGGCATTGGGCACGGTGGCTGAGATCAGCGGGCACCAGCTGATGAGTCTGTCCACAGTAAATGCCAAGAAGGACCCCAGCTGCAAGACCTGCAACATCAGTGTGGGACGCTAAGAAACAGCAGATTGTAGGAGAGGAAGGGAAGGACTAGAGGTGACTGACCTCTATACACACAGGAAGTCCACATGTACTGATGAAGCAGACCAACACATGCATGAAGCAGCAGATTTAGTAGGCTCCCAGACATGCACACCAACATATCTCTGACACCACTCTGTACTCTCAAGAGACCATCATTCCCAAAGAAGAGTGGAGAAAAATAGAGGAAGGTACACCCACTCTGACACCTGCACCGTCGTTTCCTCATCTTAAAAGGGTTACCCTAAATGTTGAAAACATATATTAAAACATACCTAAAGATATCCACATAAGGGACTGCCAGCTGAGAAAACTAAACCTGTGACACCACCAACACAGAGTCATCCATCCACCCTGCAAATCAACACTGGCATACTGACCAAACCCTTTAAACCGTACTAAACCACATGGGCTGCTTCTATTCAATTTCCTGTTGTTTATTTTAATCTGTTGTTCCATACTTTGTTAATGACCTTTGCCTTTTTATTACTGATATGCTGTTGATCGAGTTTCCACCATCTGTGTGGACAAGCATTTTGTTGTTTCCGATTACTTTGCTAGTTTGTCTCTCATTCCACAGTCAACAAAATCAGACTTCTTTTTACCTCCTCCTAGTGGCACGGACTGGTACTACAATTTTTTAGGGCTGCAGCATCAATAGTCATCTTTCTTTATACCAAAGGTATTAAAAAGCAGACATGAAACCGCTGTGGAATCGTAACAGTACTAATGCAACAACCTCTAAAATGTGTACTCACTAAGTCTCTGATGACCAGGTGGGGACTACTCATTCACTTGTTAACCTTTAAAAAAAAAAGAAAAAAAAAGCATGATGCAGTTCTGTGCAGCATGAGTATGAAAGCTGTCAGTACCTCTACCATAGCAACCTTTTCTGCAACGTTTGCTCTTATTTTATTGTAGTCAGTGGAAAGAAAGAACGTAGAACCATAAACTGTGTTTAGCAGAATAAATGTGAAAAAATATTTATTTTTATTGATACATTCATATACATATATATATATATAATTATATAAACCAGAAGTGCACAATGTCGAAAGCTCTGATCATAGTCAACAACGGCATTTAGGGGGAATTATCTTAATGCAGGCAAAATGTGGGGATAATTGACAGCAGATATAACTTGCACTACGATGACAAGGTTCACCAACTTTCACATATTTTCCAAGGTGAACATGTAAACTGAATGGTCACCATTTAGATCAACTATGAAATTCTTAATGCATATCATAGCACAATGCAGGACTAAAAAAAACTGTCATGCACAAACACTACAAGATTGTCTCACTGATTGCATTTAAGCTTACACCTTTTTTTTTGCCAAGACAGCGCTTAAAAATGCAGTTTCCAAAAATAGCATTTTGGCAAGGAACAAAAAGCAAAGTGCCATAATATACGTACAGTAATCCTAAAAGTACTAATATGTAACTAACAAGAAGATGTTACAGCTCTTCGTCTTTGACACAGATTAGTGCTACATAACATACACTTGCTACATCAGGTTTATAATAAGATGACAAGGGATGTGTTTTGGGGACTAGAAAAACTGCAGTTGCCCAACATTTCAGTCAGACTGTCATCCAAATTCCATTACTGTTTTCCTTGTATGCTTCAACATAATAAGCATGGCATGAAAAAAGACCAGACCCACTGGCTTCTCAACCTGATTTTCCAGATAGGATAGAGTCCTGTTAAGTTAGATAGAAGTCCCACTGTGAGTTAACTCAACTGGTCTTGGTTGAGTGCTGTTGTTTACTGAGCAGGGCCTCCAGTAGACGGAGCTTTGCTTTGAGGTTCTTATACTGGCAGTACTCCTCCGCCATTGGTCCACGGTCCTCCTTCTGACAAGCCCTGTTAAAAATACACGGAGGAAAGAAGATGCAAACTTTTTTTTTGTCCAAACAACCGGCAGCAGCTTCCATAACTGGTTGATAGTCCCTATGTTGCCTTACTCGGATAGCTTTGTACAGTGTGTATTGTAATCAAAAACTTAATGTATTTACTTTGGAGGACTAACATGTACAGTTCAAAGGATGTGTACAGTTCAGAGCAAACCTCTTCTATCTCTTCGTCCCTTTCCTGAGCTCTCTGTGCTGTATTAACGTTATGTGAGTGTGCATTACACTGTCGTACCATTACGATGGAATTTCTTTTGTGGATGTTTTTTTCTTTGTTTTTCACAAGGCATTGTTGAAAACCACACGTTCCAAGTTTATTAAAAGATAAAATAAAATTCAAAAGCCAAGTATTTCAGACGTGTTGTGTGTTTCTTTTGTGTGGGTAACCATTACCTGCCAGTTTGTGCGTAGAAATGGTCCTCAAACTCTCTGAGTGTTTGGTGAAGCCTCCGCTTCTCCAAGCGAGCCATCCTGAGCTGATCCAGTAATTCTGGTCTGTATGAAGAAAGAACCATATTATTTCTTTGATCTCTAAAACTGTCTATTAATCTGTCCACTTCAATAAATTGTAACCATGATGTCAAACAGGTTAAGTAAAAGAAATGTGAACTTCCAGTTTTTCTTTTGATCTTTCGTTAAGAAAAAAAAAAAGATTTTCTTTAATTCCTAATGATAAAGAATTCGGTAGTATAATTGATGTTACTTACACACACACAAACCATACCTGGAAGCTTCGTGTAATGATGCCATGGTGACGATCTGCGGCTGGAGACTCTTCACCTCCTCCAGCGGGGACACCAAAGGTGTTTCAGACATTTCTAGTGAGGGCAGATGCAGTGAGTCGTCAGAAGACACACACCTGGGAGGTTTCAACCAAAGTGGCTGCTGCCTGGGGATTCGCTGTTTGGGACGCTCTTCATCTGAGCCCTCTTCTTCCTCCTATGTATATACACACATATACACAGAGGGATTACTTTTCTGTCAAAATAAACACTTGACAAAAAGGATGAAGTGAACCATAAATGAGAAAAGGGTAGTGATGCTCGAAAAGCCATTTTAGAACTGAATATAGTATGACTTTTGCAGCTCTATTTAGCCTTTTGTGAGCTAGTCATGGTATGGGATGATTTGTATTTCAGTTAATTAGTTATGTCAAAGAACAGCAATATCTGAAAACTGTGAATGAAACCACCTCACCTTGAATTTTAGTTTTAGCATTAAGCTATCTGTCCTGCAATTATTTATTTTGCTGAATGAACTCAACTCAGTTTGATGTGGGTTTTACATTTGGCCACTAGATGTAGTAGTAGTAGTAGTAGTGTGACACTCTTCTACACAGGCTTCAGAAACCGTGCAGGATAAACCTCATGAGTAAAATACAGAGACAGAGGGTTTGTGTAGTTCTACATTTCCCTGTCTCAGTATTCAGTAGCACGTAGTTACTCACAATGGTTGTTATGACTGTTGAAGTAGCAGAAAAAAACAGCAGCTGCTTGAGAAGACGGTACCGATCGTAGAAAGATTTCATCAGAGTCCGCTCCTGTCTGGTACTCTGGAGGATATACATGCAGAAAAAGACACAAACAGAATCCACTTTGTTATTGGTGTTAATATACAAATAGGAAGAAAAACAAACTAATGATGGCGGGACAGAGAACTGGCAGTACAGAACAAAACCACTCAAGAGGAGCCATCATGTAAAGGAATGAGATAAAGTTAATATAGTCATCCAGGCTGGTCTCACCGGTCGTCCGTGCAGACTCTCAAAGTAGAGCAAACACTTCTGCATGCTGGTCTTCTCCATAATCATCTGGTAATGAGACATCTCCTGCACATGAAGTCACAGGGAAAACTGTTAACAGACCATCACACTGGTCAACAAATTTCATATCTGATTGTAATTAAGAGTTGAGCGGCATCCAAATTTTCAAACCTCCTCCACATTTTACCCCGGTATACGGTATTACCGTGACCTGGGTTTCCGTTCAAATCTGCCAGGATTTTATAACCCCACGGGTCAAATTATCAGGTGAAAGTATTCCCTACAAGTACAATTTGAATTTTGAATCAAAGACATTACAAGTGAGGACAAGTCGGCTGCAGCTACAGCCCCGCTCATAGATGCCACAAGTGCGCAACAAGACGCCGTCTCTTCTCCGTGATTATGGAGGCTTGAACTTCTCAACAGCATGCGAATTTCTCATTAGAGATTTCAGCGAAATCTACCCTGAGTGGGCTAAACTGGCCAAGTTAGCTTGCGTGATTCCCGTCTCCAGTGCGCCAGCAGAGAGAGAGGTTTCTCTCTGCAGAACCGCATCGAAACAGCGCCTATGGGATATTGCGCGTTGCAAGCTGCGGAGAGACACTGCACACTTTTGATTTTAATTCTAATTGTTATCTTCTGTTTTGGTGTTTACTGTTGCAAGTGAATAAGCGTGTGATTTTCTGTACTTCATTTATCCAGAGTGAGAAACAGACCAGCCCAGGGAATCTGAGCACCGAACTTACATAAAAGCATTTGTGTGTGTGTGGTGGAAGCATTTCTGCAATATCAACCTTAATACTCTCAGGCAGGCCCAGCTCTCGTCGTCTCTCCTTCAGTCTGTTGGCTATAATGTTGACTGTTTCCTCCACATCTGGCTTGGTGTTGCTGTTGTTGTTAAGTTGCTGAAGCTCAGGTCCTGTTAGTGCTGCCTCCTTTTTGTCTGCGTTGTTCCTGCATGTTTCGGCTGGTGGGTTAAAACGCCCCTGCCCTCTGAGCCCCCCTTCTTCTGACTGCCTCAGCTTCAGCTCTGACGGGAGAAAAACAGTTCACAAAAATATGGTGACATGAGAACAGGGACCCAGTAAATCTAAAATGTGGACTTTGTTTCTCTGGTAAACAACAAAATACATTTTCCATGTTCACAACTGCAAAAAGGCTTTCATGAAGTTATTGATATAAGTTTCCTGGACTATAAATTGCGCACATTTTTAGTGCTGTTGCAATCATTCAGTGGCTGCTACTTTATACTTCTACTCCACTACATTTCAGAGGAAAATATATTTTACAGCTATAGATCATTGTCAGATTAAGATTTGACATAAAAACCATATGATAAGCTGATAAAATACAGTACCAAACCAGTAGTTTCCAACCATTTGGATTGTGACCCTTTACAAAAGAGCAGCGCCTTGTTGGGCCCCCCTCATATTTCAGATGTCGGAGTTCTTAGCTGTTCCACCAAAGACTGAATTTCCCTCTAAACATCTGGTTTCATTTAAACCGCCTCAGAGGTTTTTTATTTTCACAAAAACAGCAAAGATTAGAGAATCTACCAAAAAATAAATGAATAAATCTCATGACCCCTAAGATTTATCTTGTGACCCTTTGGACCCTTTGGGCAAAGGGTCAATAGTTCAAACTAGTTCAACCGGATACAACAGAGAAGTATCATGTTTTATATGCTGCATGTCCCTCTCCTTCTCTCCTTCATTCCCAGCTGTCCTATCTTCCTCCTTTTCGTCCTTTCACCCAGCCCAGTTTTTTCTTGCCACTGTCGCCCTGAATTGAATTAGAAATTGTACTCACTGATTGTATTAGGTCTGCCACAGGGACAATTTTCCTGCATAATGAGCACTTTCACTTTTGATACATTTAGATGACAATACCTCTGTACTTTCACTTAAGAAAAGATCTGAATATTTCTTCCACCACTGCAATCATTGACATGTGTTTGGTTGTGCGTTTATTGTGATGTAACTGACCTTTAAGCTGCTTGCGACTCTTGATGAGCTCCTTCATCAGTCTGGCTACCTCTGGATGGGCTGTCTTGTCATTATGGGCCGGCTGAAAAACAGTAACACCAATCAGGAAGAGAACAGGGGCTGTCTCTTGCATCGATAACCAGGAATGGGTCTTACTTTACTTGGCCCTTTGTTCCATGTCTAGTTGTTTTACAGATTTACAAATATCCTGTGTGGCGCTGCAGCACTATCAACCAGTTGACTGAGGATCCATTGTGTAACAAACTGTGATTTTTCCAATGTACCAGCAGAGGGAGTAATTCACTATAGTATGATGTTTGTGGTTAGCATCAAAAATGAAACTCTTCCATGACTCTGAGAGTGCTGGATATTTGCTGTGGAGAAAGGCAACACTCTAAGGAAATCAAGTCATGACTCAAGAGAATCCAGCCGCCCAAGAAGCTCTGATTTCCTTCCTCACCTTATAATGTTTCTCCTGTTCAAACCGCTCCTCAAAATGCCTGATCCTCTTCCTTAGGGTGTGGATGTGTCTGTTGAGCATTGAGATGGACGCAGAGCCCTCATCTGGCTCTGTATGGATGCCGCAACGAGCCCTGAAGACAGAAAAGTATACATCCAGTCACATTCTTGACATTCTGCATATTTATGCCTTATTATGAAATAAGGACTCATACTTCTAACATGCATCTAACTATAACTGTTTCTAAATATTTCTAAATAAAGCTAGTGAGGAAACTGTTGTCTTACATGCGTATGTGCTGTGAACACGGTGGAGAAGGGGCTGTATCTGGGTCTAAGTTGTACCGCAGGCTGTGGCTGAGACTGGGGCAGCGCGGCGAGGGAACGGGGCAATCGGTCATCGTAAAACGAGAGAGTAGCGGGCTGGTGTTAGGGCCTGCTGGACTCGACGGTGTATCATCTCCTGAAATTTCCTTAGAAAGAGGGGCAGTGGAGACGGCAGGACTGGACTCTAATGAATGAGGGGATGGGGTGTGTACTGTAAGAGAGAGAGAGAAAGGGCAAAACATTAACTAAAGTCTATATTCATTTTGACTTTTTATACCCTGCTTGAATAGATGGGACAAAATGAGAGAAGGGTGAGAGGGAGATAAGGGGTAGTGAGGAGAGGTAGAAAAGAAAAGGAGTACAGAAAGAGAATGAAAGAACGACAAATAACTTTCATAATCAAGCTACACACGTGTGACATCTTTCCTGGGAAAACTTTATTTTGGTCGGTCTCTTAAAATTCAGTAATGTTTTTATTTTTAGCAGTTATGATCCCGATGGTTAAAAAATACCGGTTCCTTTCAGTGCTTATCCAGAACAAAGACAGGAAAGAAAAAAAATCTACAGTAGAGTCTTGAAATCAAAAATATGATATATTATTGAATATATGTACCAATTCATCATGTCCCAGACAACTATACAGTGATACAACAGTAGCAGCATTGTACCTTGGTGCACTGCTACTCAACTTATCCCAAAAAAGACACACCCAGCTTTTGGAAAAGATGAAGCCTGTAGCTTGCTGTCAAGACTTACTACTATTTAACATGCACCAAAGGAATTACAGCAGATAGGAAGATGCTCTGAGTGAAAATAGATAATGAAGTAAACACTATAAATAAAAGTATAAATACAGTATGTATGGATTATGGCTCTTGCACTGACAGATTAATGGGTTTGATTTCCAGTGAGATCCCCCAGGCTTAAAGTACTCTACTGTGAGACGCTTGAACAATACAGTTTCATAAATAAATCTGTGACAAAAGTAGATCAATTAAATCATTGGTGATGTGTTGTTATAGTTTTTGTCTTTGCTCCAGAGTGTAAGAGGAAAATGTTTAACACTGGAAGTTCAGAAACTTGAATATTATCATTTTGATAATATGATAATCTCATTGTATTTCATTGTATCGGGATGTCACTGTCATTGTCTTACCAGTCTGTGATGAGTCCACTGTGTGATTATCCTGAACAGGTGGCGATGGTGGAGAGTGGAGGAGCAGCTTGTGGGTCAAATGCAGGCTCTGCTCTTCAGTAGAAAGAGGCTGTTGCTCGGCAGGTAGGTTGTCCAGAACTTGGGGGTCTACCGGTGCCGGATGGGGTCCCAAGTCAGTCTCCAGGGCTTGTAGCTTGAGGGAGGGGCTCTGGAAACAAAAGCAGAACATGGCTTCAGGGATGCAGATGGGCAGAGACAGGAGAAGCCAGAAAGACGTGTCGTAGTTTGCGTGGAGAGAGTCTTCAGTGTGTCACAGCCTGCTCAGGAATCTCAAGAAGTCCTGTAAAACCATTTTACTCTCTCTGATGAAAATAAATATTCTGCTGCTGAAGCTTGGTTAGGCAGAAGGTTGCAGGAAGAGGTGAGATGAGTGGTTGCCTCGTCCTCCTGGGAAAGGTATGACTCAAAAGGCAGACAGCTCTATAAGCAGGCTGCTTTTGGGGGTGGCTGAAGTACGAGGAACAAACTTCTCAAAAAATAAAAGCAAATTTTTGATCTTGCAAAGCTCCCAGTCAGTTAGAAAAACAGATAAAAATGATCATTTCAAAAACAGACTTCTGTTGTAGGTTGCCTCTGTGCAACTAGAAGCTAGTCAGGCAGCTATCCTGCTGACTTTTGTCAGTCAGTGAGTCACATTCCTAATGTGCATCAGCATCCAGCGTAGGATCCCTGATGAGCAACATCCTGTAATTCCATTTACAGTATCGTTGTGATTCCCAGATCACCTGATTTGCTTGTTTGTGGGTGTGTGAGTGTATGAAAGTATAGCAGGCCCCCGAAGAGAATCCCTACATCCATATGGATTTCCGTCTGACTGGCATTCCCGGCACTTCAGCTGCTGAACTGCCTCCACATGGATTATTCATCATGCACGGAGGAAGGGGGTCGGTGGGAATACCGCTCGTGTCTGTGCGTGTGGTGTGGATATGTGTGCAAGGGAGGAGAGAGGTACTGTATATGACGAGGCGTTTCCAAGGCAACGTTGTCAGACCGAGCTAAGGAGTCTATCTGATGGCGCTGTGGGGAGTCACGTAGCTGTTCGGCTTGGTATGAGTGTGTCTGTGTGTATAAGTGGGTGTATATGCAATAAATTCTCATGGTGCTATGCAGAGTGAAAAAAAAAGATTTGTAACTGAGAGGCACCAAAAACATAATGAGCTCAGTGGGGGCATTGGACTATAAAGTAGACCGGTTTGTGGCAATTTATTTTTGTGCATTTAGGTGCTGTGACATCATTTTCTAGCATCACCATCATCATCAAAAGCAGCAGCATATAAGGGCTCGGCTTCTTGTTTCTCACCCTCCTCGGCTGTTCATTCATAAAAAAAAAGAAAGAAACACTGCTTTGTGCGTCACACAGAAGAGGTGGAAGGACGGAAGGGAGGGGAAGGAGCAAGGCTGTTATTACTGAAGCAAAACACCCACAGACAGTCAAGCTCACACCTAGCAATACACATACAGGTGTGCACATAAACACACAAGTGCACAAGCACACACAATCACTGGAGGTATCAGCAGCCCTGTTGTCATAGATACCCTCAACCTAAAAAAAAGTGTTAATTTGTGTATCTAAAAAGACTGAGGGGAAGGAGAACTTACGTCAAAGCTGTTGTCCCTGACTCTGTAATCATTGTGTCTGTCAGGAGAACCACTAAATCCTCCTCCTCTCCTGCCCTGAAGGAACAAATAGCATACGCACTGATGAAGTCTCATTCCCAAAGCCCACTTACTGACACACATCAGTCTGCACACGCAAAAATGTAGGTTACAGTGACATATATAGAGACTGAATAGTTTAAGTCAAAACCAGTATATTTTCAAATTTGGCTAATTTCCCCCAGTTCGGAATCATCACCCTGCTGTGTAAGCCTCATAATTAAAGAGGGCATTTTGCTAGCTTGTGAGCCTAAGGATACATACTCTCAAACCTGACTATCACAGAATGATCTTCACTGAGGAATTTAAGTAGTTGTCTGTAGAAATGTCACAAATCACAAAGGTCTGTTTACCTTCCATTCAGACAGTTTGGTTTTGTCCTCTGTCTTATACTCTATGCAGCACAGCAGACTGAAAAACAAAATAAATGAATAAAATTACATTAAGTATTCGTAAAGAAAAGAACACTCAAAATATCAACAGTTTTTCTTTATGAACAGATAACCTGTGTCTGTGTGACTCTAATACACATTGTGCTCTGTCTGCATTTATAATCAATACTGTGTCAAATCTGTTCACAGACAGGACTGCACAGCACTTTATGTAGCTTTCAGGCCAGACAGTCATCTGGCTCTGCCATTAAGGTTATGGCTTATTCATGTCTGACACTAATGAGGCATAACTGAGATGACCTGTCCTGTGGCTCTCTGGAGGCAGCACAAACAAAAAGTCAGCGCGCCACCATGTTAGGTCGGCGAATTCTAGCTAGCTCGTTGGTCTGCTCCACGTGAGCCCCTGTGGCAGTCAGTGTTATTTGGACTGGAATCATATCAAAACCATGACTGTGAGCAGCACATTGCTCCGATAACCTACTTCCCATTTGACTGCAGGGCTGAGAGCTGAGCTGAACTGAGGAACTAAGCACAAGAGTGGATGAGGTCAAAAACAACTGTAACATCCAGACCCATCACATAAAATTGAATCTGATACACTTTTACTGCTCCAAAGCTACATGCCCCATTTCACAACAGTACTTCTCTTTGATTTGTGGTTGTGTGTGAATCTTGGTAAAATTTCACATAGCAGATATAGGAAAGTCATTATGATGTAGGAAATTATACATTTCTATCTCACTTCAATGTTTTGTCATTTAAATGTTAAATGACAAGAACTAAGAACAAATGTTTGTTGCTATGAAAACAGTACAAAGCAGAAACAAAGGAGGAAAACACAACTGCAACAAAATGCCATCTTATAGAAGCTTTCCTCTCACCTCTGTGTGTGGTGACTCTGCAGTTGGGGTTTTCTCTGTGATTCATTCACTATGCAGCAGTCTGAAATAGATGATGTCTGCCCTGCATCTGTAGAAGCCTGAAAAACAATTTTATCCATAAACCTTATGTTCAAAATTATTTTCCACTGTAATGATTAGAAGTATAAATATGCTACACTACATACTCCACAGAATGTATTTTTCAGCATGTGCACGAGGCAACAGCGGTCTGTACACTGTTTTTTAACCACATTTCTACATCTCTAGAAATAAACCATAGAAACAGTTGTTGCTGAATAATATTCACAGCTAGAGATGGTGAGTGCTGGAGACTCAGTTTATTGGGCTCAAGAAAGAAAGAAAAAGAGGAAAGTTAAATGTCAATGAAAAGAAAATGAAAAAAGAAACAAATAATATGAGAGCTAACAAAAAACATGAGAAAATCAACAATGCACACCATTGAACAGTCATCTTTGATGGGTGAGGAAAGTGTCCTTCTATCCTCTACCTCGTCGACTTCTGCCTCATCTTTCTCCTTTGATATGGACTCGAATAGTGACATCTGTGAAAAGGTCCTGTTGATAAAGGATAACTCATTGAACTGTAGAGGATGTACACAATTCAAAAATGTTGTATTAATGAAAACTGATTTTGTGTTTGAGTTTTGAAAAGGGCAGATGGGAAGAACCAAGGGGGCAAATGCTTCTTCTCAAAATGATGTGAATTGGGACAACACATTTGTCAGTTAAAGAGGAAGATATCATCAGTAAATTAAAAAAGGGAAGACAAACAGGAAAGACACTCACTCTTGTGTGGTAAACACCAACTCCGGTTGCTCCCCTTGGACATTTTGAGATGGTCTGCTCTGGTGCGGATGTTGCTCTGGCCTTGGGTCAGTGGGGCGGGGGAGAGCACAGCCTGCCTCCATACTTTCACCTTTCTCATCCAAATCCTCCTGGTCTGGAATTAGCTTCTGAATGTCAGCACTGACGTCAGAGCTGGTTTCACAACACTGCGCCAGTGTGTCAGGACTATGGAAAGACAGAGAGAAAGATAGTGAAGGGTGAAGGAAATGAGTAGAAAAGGAAATACCACTCTCTAATGAGGCATCCTTTATAATCTGTTTATAAGTTGTTACTAATGACTTTACTAATAGTTAATAAATCAGTTACTAATACTTTATAAATCAGTGACGAGGCATAAATAAGAAGTACTATCCTGGCACTACACTGGTTGATTAAGTCATTAATAAAGTTCTTACAATAATTTATGACATTTTTTAGAAAGTTAATAAATTGTTCATAGAAGGGGTTTTTTTCCCAGATGCTCTGTGGCCCCATTTATCCAGAAGGCTTTGCTTTAACAATCCATTGTAGAGGTCAGTTTTCACAAACTGGCAATCCAAAATTAGTTGTCTATTCATGGTTAATTTCTGCCATATAAAGCATTACCAAAAGATTTATTAACCCTTAATACAATTTACAATACAACGTATTATAATTTATAAACCCGTTATTAAGAGTTCCTAATGAGAAAGTATTACCGTAAAGGTGAAAAAGGCAAAAAGAAAGAGAGATGACAGAGACAATGAAAATGGAGTTAGACACATAAGCAAAAGCAGAAATCTTTCAGATGACACAACAATGCTGATAGATAAACTTGAAGACAGTGGAGAAATAAACAGGTATTTTAAAAATGGCACTACAATAAAACTGAGATAGATCCATGTTGTGTTAACAGGAAAAGAAAATCTTGAACAACAGATTTTAAGGGTATCAATCTGCATATCACAATTCTAACTTGGGTTAAGTCTGGAATGTCCTACAATTAATCCCTGAGAAAACTGCTAGCCTCTGCAGCAAGTAGTTTGGAAAACAAACATCCAGCAGGTCATGAATCTAAAGCTACACTCTGACACGTCTCATGAAGCTCTAATGAGCTGCTACCCGCAAAAACATGCACAACTGATTTGCCGCTGAACCAAAATAGCCCATGAGTAGCGTACTTGCTTAAAGCGGTGTGTGACTCCAGAGCTGTAATATATAGCAGATGGGTCAGTGCAGCAGCAGCAAGAAACTAATGCTTGTTGATTAGGCTATTAGTCAAAGAACAAGCCGAGCAGACAGCAGCCTGCATGAACATGAACATGAATTACTTTTCTGCTTCAAGTTTCCCTTCCCCAAACATCCTTCATCTTAACAGGCCCACCAAAACAACATGAAAACATCCTTTGCCAAAACACCTAAACTCACAGCAGTCTAGGATACAAATTACATGTGACAGTGAACAGCTTGCTGCTTTGGAGGGATGGAGAAAGCCAAAGACATAAAGAAAAGGGAGCACAGATGATAAGTACTTGATGGTCAACATCACAAGTGACACCCGGAGGCAGAGAGCTGACCCACCACCTTAAATTACCCCAAATGTCCACACACACACACACACACACACACACACACACACACACACACACACACACACACACACACACACACACACA
>JBBMJY010000003.1:7872066-7941521 GCA_037833715.1 Toxotes lorentzi
TCTCTCTCTCTCTCTCTCTCTCTCTCTCTATCTATCTATCTATCTATCTATCTATCTATCTATCTATCTATCTATCTTGTGCAGTTACAAATTTACTGATGCTAAGTTGATGACAGTACCTGTTGAGTTGAGACTGATTCCATATTGTTTGGTTAAAAGCCCTGGTCACTGAGACTGACGTGGTCTCTCCCTCCAGCCTGTCCACATTACTCTGCTCTGAGTGACAGCTGCTAGGTCGGACCTACCAAGAACAAGAGGAGTGAACATATGCACACCACTGTAGAGAGATAATAAAACAGATGATGAAACAGATGGATTAACTAACAGTATTTACTAAAAGTCTGATGACGCTGATAGAAACTCTTAAAGCGATTAAACAGCCCCCAGTAACAATCCCATTTTTAGTTTAAAGATGTAAAATGTCTCTGGAACCGCATACAAAAACAGATTAATAAATACTGTTAGCTTGTATTGCAGGCATGAAAAAATATTCAAAGCCTTTGCAAATGAATGAAATTCAAGAATTTTTAATACCATCTAAACTCTTTTTGAGGGAGCTGAAAGTCTTTTCACAACCTGCAGATATTAAATATCTGTATATAGTGCATGAGTTCAAAGACTGGTTGATAAAACTGTTCTATTTGTTGATAAATGCTGTAATTACTTACTGCAATATTGAGGAAATCGAAATGTGCAAAAAAAAAGACCATAAAATTGAATAAGCAATGCAACAATTTTATGTTGCATAAAATGATTCACCTCAAAGTGTGAAAGAGCAGAGAGAGTAGGAGGAGGGGGTGAGGAGGCGACAGCAGAGGCCCCTATGTTCTCAGCTGGGATTGGAAGGAGAACCCTCTGATGCCGGAGAAGATGGAGCAAGAGGCCATTACACACACTCTGCTCTTCTAGCATCCTGGGTCCTGCTGGAACACTACATAAAGAAGAGGGGGGGGCAACAACAACATAATGTCACATTTACAACGTGCTGTATATTCAATCAGGCACTCAGTTAAGTGTTGTGACAAACATGATAGAAAGGGTTCCATCTAGTGGAAGGAGGCACATACAGCAGTACACTGAGATGAACTGGTCAGAATGCATATGATGAATCAAAACCTAACTTCAGAAAATTAATTTCCCGTAACAAACAATAATAAATGATAAAAAAAAAAAAAAGACAGGCACTAAAAGCTTGCAAAGCATCACTTTGACATATATATTGAGATATTTAGATATGCGGAGCCTCTTGTCATAACGCTCACAATACAGCTAAAGGTGTCACCTGAGATAAAAATGGAAGGTCTTCACTTGTTTACCAGAAGCAGCTATTTGTCATGTTACCATGTGTTCGTATGTTTTGGTGTTGACATCATCCATTCTAGGTTTATTTAGGTATCCAATGTATATGTGGTACGTAGAGGTTCACATAGCATACACCCAAGGAAGAGAATGTCAAAAACCTGAGTATTAATAGATGTATGTTTACATGGCAGGCAGGTCAATTGGAATGACAGGACTGGACCAGCCTGTCACATGGATTACATAACAAACACATATAAGGGCAACAGAGTGTTTAGAAAGAGGCTTGGATGACAAATATTGTCAAAGAACCTGTCACACATGCTGCATGGGAAGAACATGTGCTACAATGTCTATCGGTCATTTAATTTAAAATTGATCTGTAAAGTAGCACACCATTCCTCTCTTCCCGTGTTGTTGTAATGCATGTGGAACCACAAGCTGAGAGCAACTCTACTCAGCTACCGCAACCCAAACCCACCCCGAATTTTTTCCAAGCCTCCGATGCCAACTCCACACCCCCTAACCAACTCTTCTTCCTCTGGCCATAATCGTCTGACATTTTCCCCACGTATGCTGAACGGTACAGAGTGACTAACACCACATTCCAATAACATGCTGCTATCTTTCAGAGGAAAACAAAGCTGACATACATTAAATGAGACTGGGAGATCATGGTATGGGAGAACAGTGAAAGGTTGTTGAATCAATATAATAAGTGTTTTCTGCAGTGGCAGAAACTTAAAAAACACAAAACTATATGTAAGTATGTCGCCCTAGAGAGATTTTATTTGTTTACAGTGACGGCAGAGTTATATAAACAGAGAAGCAACCAACAAAATCCCGATGGCCTCTGTTATATCTGTCTCTCTGTGTGTGTCATGTTCTGTGTTATCAACCATAATCCACACCCATTTCCTTGAAGGGACAAACCCAACTCCACCCCAGTTTAATGGTGCAGCTGTGAAAAAAATGGAGCACACACACAACTGGGGCTGATGAACAGGGCAAGACATTAAAAAGGTTGCTCTCATGACAAACAGACACAGTGTTTTGTTCTACATCTGGATCTGACAAAGACAAGCCTGAAGAGAGACCATAACCATTCACTTCACTATTTGCTCATGCTCATTTGTTGAACTCTAGATTGCTCTTGATCATACTTTTAGGGAAATCTCTCCACCTGTATCTCTCTTTAAAACTAAGCGTGAAAACCAACATTGTGAACAGAGAAGTTATACAGTGACAAGTCACTAAACTGTCTGCTCAAGCTTAAAGTCAGAGAGTACAGATGCAGATTTGATTGGAGGAACCATGTGTCCCAGTACTGGTCTGGAGAGATTTTAAAACAGGCATTAACAACAACAACTTACTGAAAAATACAAGGTCCAAAGATGGTTGCCAGATTTTCCACGGGCATGTGATTTGATTGGCTGTGAGCGGCCACTCTGGACAGAAAGTGGCTGAGGTAAGACAAAATAATGAGGTTGTCAGCAGGGAGGTGGTGAAGATTTTCTCTCAGAGAATGGTTCATTTCTGCCTCATCTGCATATCCTAAAATTAAACAAAAACATCAAAACAGTATTTAGCAACATGTACTTCAATCACTAGAGTCTCTGGATATACAGCATTTGATCTAATACAAATCACATTTGTTGGTATGTTAACATACTGGACAAGGCACTTTTTGGCTTTAAATATAGTAAAAAATTTAAGAATATAATAGCCTAATATAAGAGAGCCAAACTGCCCCATCAGAAGTAGTTGAATTCTATTGAGTAAATAATTAACAGGTTATTCAAAGGAAAATCATTAGATTAACTATTACTTGAAGCCTTTGCTATGTCTGTTGTTACTGTACTTTTATCTTATGCTGTAATCTGTATTACCTCAGCCTCATAAATGTTTTATTCTTTAGGACATGCTCACTTCCCTCGTCTTCTTCCACACAGTGGTTGGAATGCAAGACTTGGTACAGAATATCACTGCTGAATCAGTAAGAGATTCAGCCTCTTGCTAAGGGACACTTAAGTCAGGCAGATGCTTGCCAACAACATGCCTAGACTTACAGTTTCCCTTCTATGCCACTCTCATGTCTCAGCAGTTTAATGCTTGTACTGTAGCTCTCAAATGGGGTCCAGAGGTACAGGGGCATATTGACGGAGCTCAGGGTACTCATATCTAAAGAACATCTATGACTGCATGCCTACAATTATCAATTATTCTCTGAAAGAGTTCATGAAATTTGATCCTAACAAAGCAAGTCCAGCATGATTACCAACTACCTTTCCTAGTACCTGTGAGGCTCAGAACCAGCTGTTTGCGCTGGGGTTCAGGAACTATGGGGGTGGGTAGCTCCCGAAGGAATAGTTTGAGGAGCGAGGCCACAGTGGGGACATCTCCCTCATGCTCCAGGTCCACCCTCTCCCCACGGTCCCACTGCTGTCTCAGCTGCCTGATTCGTGCCACCGAGCTACACAGACGGAACAGACCTCTGTGGTGCATTCCTGTGATAAGGAAAGAAGTACATTTCAATAAGTCAGCGCACATGCTGGTGATGTTTGAGTGTTGTCTTGCATTGACACAGTGAGAGAAAGAAAGAGGAAAGGAATGGAGAGGGAAGTAGAAATGAGTAGGATCAAAATGAATGAAAGAACAGCAGGAAGGATGTGCCTCTATTACCATTCTTATCCAGAAACTCAACCATGTCTCTTAGCACAAGGGGTATTCCACAGACCATCTGTCCTTCTTCTCTCAGTGTTTCCAAGGTGACACCAAACACACACCTGCCAGCCAGTTCCGGCTCTGAAACCATGGTGGGAGCAATGAGCTCTGGGCTGACTTTAGCGCTGGGCCTCAGGATTGTCACTGAAGATGCGTCGCTCTGCATTGAAAGAGGGCATACAACAGATGACTCAAATACAGAAATCATATTAGCTTTATACACTGTATGTCTCCATGTTAAACCAATAGCTATTTCTCTTTTAACGGTCCTGGATGACCACAGGTGTGACAAAGTAGTGAGGGCCTGACATCTCTAAACCTCGTCCATGTGATCTAGAGGTGTCCACTTCATTGCTTGAGGACCTTGACATGGACTCCGATGATCCATGGTATGATGCGAAAACTTTAGTTGCTTTAAAATTATAGTCTGTCAAGATGCAATTTAATGAAGTTTAATTTAAGGTGTTCTGCCACTCAGGATATTAGCAGCAGAATACACACAAATATAATAAGATAGTAAATGATACTTACACAGAGCGATACTGAAGCCCTTACTCCCATTTCTCAGCTCAGCGGACCGAGGCAGCTCTCCATTTTTCACTCGTAGACGTATTTTCCCCTCCTCAACATGATGCTCCCCTCACTGAAACTATCTTAAAGTCCGACGCAAGAGGAGCAATTACCGCCATGGCTCAAACATCCAAGCGTTAGGCTTACAATACGTGGAAATACTGTCGTTAAAACGGAGTAGCATTAGCTAACTTCTCACTGTTACGTTAGCTCCCCGAAAATTGTTTATGTTGCTAGTCACGTGACAAGCGTGTAACCATGGCGACTTGTGGTGGCGTTGCCAGGAGAAGGAGAAGCAGTGTGTTTCTAAAAGATGCTAAACCGTGGGTCTGCTGAGTTTATTTGGTCTGTATAGTATGAAAACGACCCGTATCCTTATTTTTCCAGGGAACACTTTGATAACTTTCCTGTTAGAGAAGCTAAACTTAAAATGAATATTGTCCGGTCGAGATGTTTTTCATGTTTACATTTGCCCAGTTACTTCTGAAAAATATGGCCGGAAGGCTATATAAGGCGTACTTTTTTATTTAGGATTCAAAATGTAGTTCAAGCTCCTTAAAAAATATGTTACAAACATACACACTATAAATGTGTAATCCAAATACCTTTTATTGGCACTTTTTTAAATAAAATAATAAATCAGAAATACAGTCATAAATATAAAAAAAAGTGACAACCAAACATATTGTCTCCTCTCAGTCAGTACTAATTGTGCCTCAACTGCACCCTGTCAATACGCTCTATAAACATAAAAAACAAACACTAATGTCCCAGATTTACCTAAGCATGAAACTGGAACTATTAAAATCTGTAGTGGTCTATTTAACAACATTCAAGTGATTCTAAAATTCTGTTGTAACGTATTCATTGCAGTTATCACAATAATCAACTTCCATCTTAAACAAAAATATTTTTTTACAGCTCTATGGCCCATTTTGTGCATATAAAAGTCACTTGCACATCAAACTTTACAAATTAGAGCTAATACAAAAGTTTATCAAACAATGCACACACATAAACCTGTGCACTTATGCCAACATGCGTGTACAGACAGGTTACACACACAACGTCCACATACACATATACATACACAACATGATGGAAAAGGACCAGCCCTGGTCAAAATGAATGCCAGCAGAGGTCATGATAATCACGCCACAAAGAGAATCAACATGCTCTTCAGGTTGGAAATGCAGTGGGAGCTCTTCAGTGTTTTTACAAGTTTTTGAATCAGCAAAACCTCAAACTTCAAAAAGTCTCTGTCTGATCCATAAACAGGAGGTATGTGGAACTTAAACCATTTAAGAAAAAAGCATAAATTGAATAAATGCACTTAAAAAACTAAAATTAACTATAAAGCAAGGCTTTTGTATTGTTCCAACAGGCATTATGTGTTGACAGGCATTGATGCTTTGGTAAGATAGTGGTGTAATTAAGATAAATATTAAAACAAAATAAAAATGTGTTGCTAAAATTGCAATTATCAAAAAGACTCCCTCCTTCAATCCCCGTATTCCCTGTTCCAGGATTTCTGGGAGACGTTTTGCATTTGCAGAGTGGTTTCAAATGTTGTTAGTATGCTAAATTAACACCAGGTAACCAACAGTTTTACAGATGTTTTTCTTCCCAGCATTATGAACGGCACCATTTCTTTTTTTATTCAGCGCTACAGTGAAGAGAAAACCACTGTTTACATAAACACAGTGTAGAATTTGGGAGTTGAACAATATTGTTCAGTTTGCCTCGAAAATGAGGCAATAATAAAAAATCAACACAGGCATCAGGCTCAAACCTTTAAAAAGATCTGAAGTATATGGTTTGAACCTGAGAAACGCAGGCAAATTATAGAGCAAAGGCCTGTATTTGAAAACCTCTGCAAGTATTTTGGTGTATTAAAACCTGGCAGCAGAAATACTCAGAAAGAAAAGAAAAGAAAAATTCCCGCTACAGGTGGTTCAGGTACAGTCAGCAGACAGCTGCTGGGCAGTAAGGGTGAGACTGGAGTCCTTATGAAAGGTTCTCATATTCAGGCTACAGAGGCAACTTTGTCACAGTTGCTGGTGTAATGGACATCTGGTCTGTCGTTCTCAGGGCGCTTCCTGTTCCAGCAGGGAAGGGTGAGCAGAAAGAGAATGAATGCTCCCAGCACCACACAGCTCCCACTAAAGTAGAATGCCAAATCATATGACTGCATCCAGTCAAAGAACCACCCTGGAAAGTGATGAGAAAAACAGACATGGTGAGCACAGTCAGCAGGGATTCCTGGCATATACAGCAGTCAGTGAAATAATGACAAAGTGGCTCCTAATTGAGGTCGACATGCCCTTTGCCTTGCTCTGCCTGCCTGTCTGATTTAACATTTTGATTTTCGAAATGTCTCTGAAAACATGACCTTACAACAGGGTTCATCTCTGCACAAATAAAACCTCCACTGTTTTACAAATACAACAATGTTTACAAATTTAAACAAAGACTAGCCCTCTTACCTACGACAGGGGGTCCAAGCATGATCCCAAATCCCCCAAAGAACATGAGGATGCCGTGGGCTTGGGTCAGTCTATCCAAGCCGACAATCTTAGTGGTGATGTAGGAGGTGAGAGACCAGTTTCCAGAGAAAAAACCCAGGACAACTGACAGGATCTGCAGTCCCACATAACTCTTAGTGATGGGGATAAGGAGCAGTGCCACACCTTCAGCAAACATGGTGAAGGCATACAGATAAATGCTGTTGATCCAGCTGATGTCCACCAGGATACCCAGAACTAGTTTACCCACGCAAGTGGCAATGGCCACTATTGATACCAGAGGAATGACACTAACTTCTTCAATGAGTCCTTCACTCTGGGCCACATCCTCTATAAAGAGCACAGGAGGGAACGCACCCAGGCTGAACAGGAAGACAGCAATACAGAAAGCCACCATGGCTTGGTCTTGCAGGATCTCATACATGGAGTGCATGTACCTGGAGTAAGCTTGTTGCTTCTTTTTGATGACTTTCATGATAGCCAACCCAGCCAGGAAGCTGCCTTTCTTCTTCTCTGTCTGTCTCTGAGTTTTCTCTGGAGTGGTTGCGGTGGAACCTGTTGTGATCTTCAGGTCATCCAGCTGGGGCTTCTCGAAAAGTTGTTCCTCTGTGTTGCGTTCCAGGGCGGCCTTCTGTTTGAGGTAGTACCCTGGCATGTTAAGGGGCCTCATGAAGCCGGCGCAAGCCATGAGGTTTAGTGCTACAGCACCGATGATTAGCAGGCAGCCATCCAGGCCGTACAACACAATCAGCTCGTTCTGAGCTGTGGCATAGATGAACGCTCCAACACTTGTGCCTGGGTAAGGTAGAGGGAGAGCGAAATTCAGTGTTTGTGCAAGAAAAAGACAGATTAATCAATTCATAGCACAGTCTATGCGTAGAATTTTGTTGTATGAGCGCAGTACCTTTCAAATGATTCTGATAGCATGAATTTTTATTTGTGGAACAATTTGACAAATCTGATGAAAACTGGTGCAGTTTATGTGATCCTTTAACTGATGTAGCTCTGTCTCCCCTTTTCTGTCCTTTCTGATACTGCCTCTGGTGGGGCCAAAGTAAAAAATCTTAACACTAGTAACTTAACACCTCCCCTCTGTGGCTGAACGCTTGTTTGTTGTCTGTTTCACCTGTGACCACACTTAGTATTACAGTTGGATGTGGTTGTGCATGGCTAGAGATGTGCTCTGTTGCACCTGTAACCACACCCACGCAGTGATTTAATAGAGTACCCTGGACTATATTTCGCATCAAGGTAAGAAGTTAAACCACTGGAGGCCAGCAGAAACAAGATTTTCATGGGATGTTAAATTACACTTTAATATTTAGAATGAACAGCTCGGTAGTTCTACAGTAATAATGTATTGACTTAAACTTTAGAAATGAATGTTGGGAGCAACTAGTAACCCTCCTTATAAAGGCTGTCTAATATAACTCCCCAAAACATTACCACTGAAGTTTTGATTTTCAGCTCAACCAGATTTGGTTGCTGGTCACCAGTCCACGTCCCTTTCTAGCACACTACTCTGCCTTTGCTTCTCCACAGATGTTTACCTTGGTTTTCCAAGGCTCCCAGCAGTTCTTACATGAAAGAAGTATGGATAACTGGTGTGCACTCAGAGAGCTCAGAGCAGAGAGGGGGCAGCTGTACCTGTGGTGACAATGCCAAGGGCAAGGCCACGTCTCTTGTCAAAATACTGACAGGTGATTGTCAACGTGGCTGCGTAGACCAGACCACAACCCAGGCCTGTGGTAGGAGAGGAGACAGACAGAAGAAGAATTACCAGTAGCTCAGGTGAAAAGGGTAAAGGCCTATCACCTCTAAAAATAGACAAGAATTGGAATTCAATTGCACAGACATATCAGGAAAATGTGTAATGTCTAGTGTGTGAAGGCCAGTTATATTTCTTCCAAACTCCAAATTGCAGTTCTCGGTCATACGTTATTGCAGAACAACATTGTGGTAGTGTTTTTCAGTGTATGAACTCAGGAAATCTTTACAAAGATTAATTTACAGTGTACATAAATCTGTATGTTCAGAGGGCACTATGCACACGATTTCTTGCACAAAACATTTTTAAAAAAAGCTCACGATGAGTAGTAAACAAGCTGCATGTGAATGTGCAGCCACAGCCGTCGTCTAAGGGCATCTCTAAAAATAAATGACTGTCTTCAAATATGCATGGCCTCCCTTCTCCAGTGCTGCCTGTGCGAAAGACAGCGCTGACTGTGAGAGGTTCACCAGAATTAACTATGGCTGGGCTGTCACTTAATGCATGATAACAGGTGGTGCTGGGCCCGCACAGGCACACTGGGTAGGTTGCACAGGCAATAAAGGGTCACAAGGGGATCAGGCAAAGCCATAATGTGATCTTTATGTCAACATCCCAAAGAGCAATGTTAAATAAATGGGGCAAAGCTCAAATGTATATCTTGTTTCAGCATCAGTCTAAGTACTTTTAGTGCCAATGATTCATTAACTGGTAATTGAAGATATAGTCAGCCTCTGATGTTACATAACAGTCGGACTTGACATGTGCCCCGCTTATTTCAAATGATTATACAATGTGTTACGAGATTGTTATATGTTAGAGGGATAAGAAGCTTAGTTAACTCCAATGACCAAAGCAACTTCAAACATTTTTTTTCTCAGACTGACAAGACCTAAGCCTCTACCTTACTGTCTGTTTGAAAGTCAGGTGAACTAGGTTTTCATCAAATGTTTCCTTACCAACCACAATCCCATAGGAAAAGATGAGGAACTGCACATTCGGAGCAAAGGCACTGAGCATCAGGCCGCCCGCCACCATTACGCCGCTGAAGATGGTCACAGGACGAGCCCCAAAGTTGTCCACGCAGGCACTGCAGACAGGACCTGAGGGAGAACAGGTGGGAAGAAAGACAGGAGCAAAGAAAAAAGACAGAGAGAGCCAGGGAGTGGAAGAGACACAGAGAAGAAAAAAAAATATTCAGTGAACAAAGGATAGTGGTGGTATTCTGCTGCTTAATTTGCTGTATTCTGGATAACAGAGTTTCTGAGAAAATTGAACCCTATTTCACAAAGCACTGCTGGGTCTGACCATGACACTGCCACATTGCATTAGGTTCAAACTTAAATTCTGTCAGAGTTGTTGTCACATCATTCAACAGGGTCTTGAGAGGTCCAGTGTTCATGTTTTACTTAAACATTTTACACAAACAAGTTAGGTTCATAGATTAACTTCTTAACATCCGGTTACCTTTACCTTTATATTCATTTGCTTATTCTAGCTTTTCAATTGAGCTACATGAGGTATATACTGAGTAAAATATTAAAACCCAAGAAGCCATGTTTTCTCAGTGCTTGCCGAATAATCCCATATACTGAGGTTGTTTGAATCATACATTGTGGACATTTACTGTGTTTTTCCCCTCTTACCAGGGGGGAAGACCCTGCTGTTCTGCAGCAGGAACTGCAGTGCTGTAGCTGTCTGGCAGCTGGGACACGTGTCCAGGACTTGGCCAGGCCCAAGGCCAGATTTGTCCAGTCATGATTTTCACCTCGCCCCGTTGAGAAAGAAAACAACAATAAGCGAGGCTGGCAGGCAAGCTGTGCCTTAGATGGAAACGTCAACCAAGACCATTATCTCTCACTGATCCTGTAACCTCAACACATACCTTTATAATATTGTCCAGGCGCATGTTTGTTTTGGGTTTTTTTTCTGTTCCTTTTAACAAGTCACTCTTACATTTTCACTCCAACTTTTCCCATGTTGCCAAATTTTTAGACTTCCTTTTTTTCTTTCTCATTTAAATACCCCACCTTGCTCAGCAAATACAGTATTTGTTTAGTCTCTGTGTTTCTCTTCCTATCTGTTTCTCAATCTGTCTTTCTTTCCTCCCTCCATGGTTAGATTAAGGGCTAAGTGATCCTCCTACATTCATAGCATGGATGACTTCCACTTGCTTTGCTGTCCTAGAAAATCAATAACAGCAACTCTGCTCAGGGAGCCACAAAGTGCCCATCTTTGTGACAGCATTGCCTATTTTCTCCATCCTGTTGAAACATTACAGTAGGCAGAACTCTTTAACACCTGTAGCTATCATAAATACATTCCTTGGTGAGCATCTGATTGCCCCTTTACATAGAAGTCATTGTTCAGACTTTGAACATGTACTGTGTCTGCTTTGTTGTCAGTGGTATCATGTGGTATGATAATTTAGAGGGAAATGATAGGAAGATAGGTGTAAAGGTGAGTGTTTAGTGCCCTAAGTAGATATAATATCTCTCTCCCTCAATCACTCACATCAACAAATATATTGCCTGTAATGATATGTAATGCCAAAATATCACTTTACTGCTCAGCATAGAATTATCAGATGCTAAAAACAATCATTTGAATGAAAAAAAAAGCGCTGTGAGATTACACACAACGTTCTCAATTTCTAATGCTATAAACATGACTCTAAAACTTCACTGCACTATCAGGACTTGTCCTGACCCATATCACTGATCCAATACGGCTGGCATTTAGTTTGGCTCTATAACCCCCGTGTCGACCCATGTCAAGGATTATTACATTATTACAGTGTGTGCTACTCACTGGCTATTAGTCCCACTCCAGCCACAAGGGAGCCCACCCAGGCCGTCATTCCCTTGCCCTCCTGAAAGGCATGAAGCCACTCGGGGTAGAGGACGCCCACCGACTGGGGTGATCCATAGGCCAGGAGCTGCGCCATGAAAGAGGCCACAACAATAGCCCATCCCCAGCCTCCGTCCAGCACTTTAGTAGATAGAGCCATGGTGCTGAGATTACTGCTGCCCTCTGGGATCTGCTACAGATTTGACAGAGCAGAGGTTCCTGGGAAGGACACAACAACAAACATTACAGAAATAAGGTTGACACCACAATAACTCAAAAGATGATCATTTGGAGCACATGAACAGTCCCTGCTAAAATATACATTTACACAAAGCCTTGATGTAGTGAAGGCTGCTGCAGCACTTGGCCTGGCGAAACAGGCAGGTCACCTGTGTGAGGTCCTGAACACAGACTGACTGCAACTAAGACATAGCCAACTGCTCTTTTTGTTCCTTTCTCTATAACCACACCTTGGAGGAGGAGAAAGTATAGAAAACTGCACTGCTTGGTGCCCCCTCCCCACCTTTAACCTCCCTCCTCCATGATTTAGCTCTGGTCCTTGTTAGATACAAGGGGGAGAGGCCTGTCTCCTGTGCTGACTTAAGTTTTTCAGAGCCCTTTCATTAATAATTTGTAGGCCAGAGCAACTTTATCCATCACTGCAGCAGCATCGCGTTGTTTACACCAGGGCTTTTTAGGGGATGAAAAGTTGGTGCAAATATTTCCAACTGAATGTTGACAGCAAACAGGCTTCTTTTCTGTTAACATTTGAGACAATAATATCCCCAAGAAAATCACCATATGCCCGCGGGCTAAATTAAATGTCTTCTCTATATTCATCGACAACAACAGCCGTATTTCCCTCATCATATCTTATAAGTGCAATACAAAAACAAGCATACTGCGCTTATTTCGCTAAAAACACATGCGGCACTCACCTCAGCATCTACAAAAACAGCAGCGGGCGCCTGCAGAGCTGCGCGCTCCACGGGAACTTTCCATGTAGGATGGTTTCCCTATTAAATTCCCTTCTTACAGAATCATTACAAATGACATTAGCAAGAAATCATCGCTGGGCTGTCTGAGCTGGAATCTAGGTTGTCCCCGTGGAAACAAAGCGCTCTGCATCAACAATGCGCATTGTGCATCCGTTTCAGTCTGCTTTGTAGCCGGCGACAAAACCGGTTCAAAGCTGTTCTTGCTGGTCCAGCAGCAGCTTGAACGCAGCTACGGGAGGAAGACGGCTGCTTCCTCTTGAGCGCCTGGAGCGCACAGCAGACAGAGGAGCACGGAGTGTTTACCCTGAGAGATGTCACACCTGGGCTTTCTGGATCACATTGTGTAGCTGCTTGTTTTTTTTGTTTGTTTTTAGTTTTTTTTTTTAAGGAGACATCTTCATTTTAAGTAATTGAAAACTCAACGAGGAGCGTGCACACGCACACACTCACGCACATGTACAAACACAAAACAGTTTACCTGATAGGTGTCCGGGCCGCGCAACACAAATCTGACTCTTTCTGCAAAGCTCTTCACAAAGCAACTGAAAAAAGTAATAATGAGGAAGAAAATATATAAACCTACATTTTAAAAAACCCTCTGTTTTATTAACTCCTTTAAAATATATGACTGCTCAAGCTGAAAGTTGCGGGTTCACGTGCTAACGATGGGGGCTGGGTCTATGGGCCACTTCTCTCCAGAAACATTGTTAATATTCCCGTCAGTCCAGTCTGAACCGGTTGATGGATGGCAATAACAACACCACCATGCACCAGCAGGGCGCACTGCCTGTTCCTCCTCCCGGTGAGCACCGATTAATGCAATACATGTACAAAACTCTTGAACCATATCCTTATCAGCTTTCCCATGACTAAATCAAATAACAGGAGTTTGATTTAAACGTTAACGAATATAAGAGTGATATACGAATGGGTAGCAATATGTAGACAGACTACCACGCAGCCACCATGAGTTAAAAATAACCTGAAGGGAATCCAGCAGGAGGGGAGGTAGATGGCTGCAGGATTTGCTTGGTGTTTTAGTAATACAGACAGTTTGTGTGTGAAGAATACAGCAATAAAATACAATAAATGTAAGTCCAATGTTTCATTTAACTACTAAGAGTAGACCTACATTAACACAGAGAGGTGAACTAACATAGATGTAACCAAGGAAACACAGGTGAATTACAGCCTTATAAGCCTACACAATTTATTCAGCTCCTTTCTTCCCAGAAAAAAAAACACACAGGATGTAGACCGATTTTTAATTACATTTATATGAGCACAGGCTGGCTATCGGCTACTGACAAATATTTTTTGCTGTTTTGTGTTTGGTAATTTAATGTAGGCCTATTCATACTGTGATGTGGAAGCAGATAGAGTAGTTGCTCTTAACCACACTGCCACAGCATCATAAAATTATATCACCATGTGATTGCACCCATTCTCATAACCTCAAGTCAGAAACAAAGCGGGACCATTCTTTGCACATTATTTCGGACAATGTGGCAACAGCTCTACTTCTCCTTTTCTCCACTGCCCGCCTCTGCTGTGGAATAAAGCAGAGGTGGACAGTGGAGAAAAGGAGACCCATGAAAGATGAAAGGATGGGTAGCAAAGTAAGTGAGGGGGAGGGATGAAGAGAACAGAGCAGAGGTCAACCTGGTTTTCACAATGAATGCACCTAAAACTCTTCAGGAACTTTGATGCTTTTTCACATCACTGAGGTCTGTTGCCAGAAAAGTTCTTACAGAAAAGATTTAGGCTCCATAATCCCCTCCTGCCTGAAAAATGAAGTGAAAAAAAGAACAAGCAAGGCACAGTTAATTGTACTCTTCAGTGGCATTACACTGACATGTTGCCCCAGACCAGTTTCAACCAGACATAGTGCATGTTGGGGACAGTGTGTAAAAAATCTGAGGGAGGGTGAGGAGTGGATTACACAGCAGCTATGATACGCTTTTAATGCTACTGACTACTGCTAGAATCAATCTTGGTGCTGAATTTCACTTGCTTGCATAAGTTATTCAATACATTTATTGACAGATTTCCAGTTTCTGTATATGGACCACTACTTCTGATGGGATGGAAAAGAACCCTAGTGTTTTAGTAATCTTGATATGGAAAAGTACATTTGACCTTTTTTTTTATAGCAGGAGTGGCAGTGAGTCTGGAATTTACTGAAGTCTCCACACTGCTTCCACACTATTATTTATCAAAGCAATATTACAGAAGTCTTGCAAAGCCTAACTGTTTCTTCTCATCATATAATTTATTTGATAACTAAACTTATTTGATAAATAAAGTATTTACAACATTAAAGCTGACAAGTCAAGTCTGAGAAGACAGGGTACATGAGGGCATATAAAGTCTACTGAACCAAAAAATTGTCTCTGAGCCCTCTTTGTCATTGTGATCCTCATATTACAACATCAGGTTGTTCCACTGAATAAACGCAAAGAAAGTGCTGACCTCAATAATTATTAGCCCATATCTGAGCAGTTTACTTGCCAGTAAGTCAAGGATTTTAGAATTCGTCTTAAGTATGATAACTGCTGCAACTGTGATAATGGTTGGTATTATCAATTTAATAAATAAATTATATATAATCAATGAGGATAATTTGCTTGATAAAAAGCACAAGGATCCATTTTGGGGCCCATATAATTTGCTCTATATAGTAACATATAACATTTCTTCACCAATTCAGCACTGTTTTCCAGTTCTATATCAGTAATGCCATCTTCTATTGGCTCTCCCACAAACTAATAACATGTATAACGGCATGTAATAACTTGAAAGCTTGTGGTCTATATGACAGAATATCACATCCAATGTATGTAACATTTGACACATATATTAAAATGGTAGCAAAGTTCAACACCAATTATTCTTAACCCTCGCAAAATAGATTAGTATTAAGCCTAGTATCTTCTATTGTGGACCTGCAACCCCTGTTTGGTCATAATTTTATATAAATAAATAATAAAAAATAAAACATGGACCCTGAGATTTCCCATTCAGACAGGGCCGAGCAATGTATAGGTAACTTTGTTAGCAGTTCAAACCCTATAATTACTCTATTTGCTATGCTCAGGATGTTTTCTCTGGTCTATATCAAACTTTATGTTGTTAGTCCTCTTGGACCAAACAAACTTATGCTGTACCTTGCTGTTTGCTATCCCTCACAATGCAGCTTTCCAAATATCTTAATAACTGTAAAGACTACTTTGCTCAGGGACAAGGTTTTGGTCTTTCTTAATGTGTCATGTGCCATCTCAGAAGTTATTGTCAAAATGAAAATTCAATGGCAAAGTGGGCCAAACAGATAGAATTGTCTTCTTTTGAACATAGCCCCATCAAGACATTGTTTTGATGGGGCTATGTTCTGCCCTAGCTGCAGAGCTCACGTATCCACGGCCCATTAGTGTGTACACACACACACACACACACACACACACACACACACACACACACACACACTTCCCAGCAGTTTTATATGAGCTGACCTGATCTTCTTTAACTATCTTTTCTTTTTCTCTAGCGCTTTTGTGATACTTGAGAAGCAGCACCCTGCTGCTTTTTTTTTTTTTTTTTTTTTTTACGAAAGAGCCTTGGCAGGTATGAACATACAGAGCCGCCCTGCAGTCTGGATAAATCTCTCTTGGTTCGACCACCTAGATCCATAAAGCTGCAGAGGTGAAAGGCCACTTTAGCACCCAGCATGGCCACCCTCAGCCTCCAGTCCAGATTCCTGCTTGGATTAGTTCAGGTTGCTGGCTTCAGCAGCAAGAGAGAACACTGCAACATAGTAGAAAAACACAGGAATTCTCTTTAGTTGTATCAGAACTCTCAGCAAGTCTTTGGACAAAGATATACTCATGTCACCCTTACGATGGGGTGTATATTTGGATCCTGGAGAGTTTGAACTGACCGTATGTGTGAACGGGCTACAGTTACTTGTAGAGACCTAATGGAAGCCTAATGTGTTGCACAGACTGATATTGCTGTCCTGTTCTCCTCCTACCACGGATTATTGCACCCTTGTTACAAAGGTTTATCATGTTAAACGATCCTGGAATGACTGATTTATGAAAAACACTCCTCCGGTCCTCAGCCAGTTAGAACTGGTTAAAACCATGTAGTCAAGGAAATGAGTGTTAGATACGGGCACAACATCATGAGTCAGTGAAACCGATGTGTGTAAGAGGCATATCACATGATGTAGTTATGTTACAATAGAACACCAGAGGACTGATTCTACATTTCAGTTTTTAGCCATGCTAGCATATGCTTACTATGTTTGTTTTATTTTACAGAATTAGCTAATTAGCAGTAAAAATAATAATTTAAAAAAGTGATGGTAATGTCAGTTTTAGAAGGCGTATGGTGACAAACCAAAGTACTAGATTAAGAATAAATAAATAAATAAATAAAACCTAACATCTGATGATGTGCTGTAGATGAAAGTCAGGAGATTATAGTAATTATAATTCTTCCTCTAGGGACTGTGACTGTCTGTATAAAATGTTTCGGCAAACCATCTAATAGATTAGATGTTTTAGTAAAAAATGTCAACCTGGTAGCATTCAAGAAAAAAAAAAAAAAAAAACAGGGTCAGAAGAAATCATCCTATAAATGAATATCTGTACCAACTTTCATGGAAATCCATTTCAAAGTTGTCCAGACATGTCACCAAAACGAAGATGGTTTCCCCTTAGTGCCCCCATGAGGTTAATTCAAGGAATCGCCAAAGTCATTAGATCATCTGGGAACCAGATATTTCACTGGCTAAGTGGCACTACAGGAGAAGTCATGGGATCACTTGAGGAATTTGAATTTTGAAATCATTACGACGAAACAATAAAACATGAAGTCTTACCAGTTTCGAAGTGTAGAGGAGCCTGGAACATCACTTTAACATGAGAAACATGTTATGTTGGTAGTTAAACTGTTAAGCTGCCTCTGTCCACATAAAACACTAAATGCAATGAATATGAATTCCTCCATGATAAGAAATTTTAACATTTTTCTGCCTTCTCACATAGGGTGAGTGGTTTGATGGTGCAGCTTTATTAAAGGCACAAACATTTTCCATCAACTGCGGTACGAGTTTAGTGGTTCATCACGATTCCCACACGGAAACATTTCAGTGAAGCTAAAAGATCAATCCAGTATGGAACCTGTGCACCTGTTAGGATCTGTTAAATTCAGCTTATGGATCAAATCGCAGTCTCCTGTTGGGAAAATATGACATTCAAGCACAGACTGTTACTCGCAACAGATCTAAAGTCTACAAAGCTATTACAGTTTTCACATTACAAATGAGTAGAAAATGCTATCCATAAAACTGACGATTAAAAACAGAAGTTGTCATCTCAAGAGCTTTAATCATACATAGAAATTTAGTTCAACAGTACCATTCATTTAGAATGTTTTAGCAGTATGTATATTTAGTGTAAAGAGCATTATGGTTTTTTTTTTTCCTTTTTCTGATGAGGAATATCCATAAGGATGATAGAAGCTTTCAGAAATACACCAGAGAGAGAGAGAGAGAGAGAGAGAGAAAGAGAGAGAGAGAGAGAGTAGAGACTGAGTACATGACTAAGTTGTAACACCTCAGACTACATTTTTAAACACCTGAAAAGGCGACATTTATCTGTGGTTTATGTACCAGCGTCCGTCCTCCTTGATGTTTTTTTTTCCATTTCATTTTACCCAAAGAGCAGCAGAGCCTTGAATGCTTTCAGAAACTAAAATAACTGTGGCATGTGTCCTGTTTGATCAAATGCCCTATAACGGAGAAATTCCTAGCAGTCTCTGTGACACCTGTTGTTGACCTAATCAAAGCCATTTAAACGTGGGGTCGGGGTGAATTGCGGACACTGCTTCAGAGACAAAAGGGAGTGGGGGTGATTTGAAGTGGAGGACATTACTGCAATTCAGTGTCATATTATAGGCTTGAAAAGTATTGACCACATCCATCTATCAGTTCACCCGTTTCTCTAGCCATACATCCATCCATTGATCCAAACATCCAACCTATCAGAAAACACCACCATGAGACATACTGTATGTGCTGTTTGTGCTATCTTAGAAGCGCCACAACAATTCCAACCAGCTAAAGTCCCAAGCAAAGAAAACAAAAACAAAACAAGTACAAGACAGAAGTTGGAACAGATAATTGGCCTACAAATCCCAGAAGCGATTATTTTTCTGTCCATCCATTCCTTTTAAGAGTAGTTAAGTAACGCCACGTGTGGATTTGGCAGGCGGCCAGCTTCACTGAGCTGCCGTCTTGTTTCTTTCCCCTCTAAAACTTTTGAAGCTGCTTCTTTTGTGGAGTTGGTAAAGAGTAAGAAACTTGACTTCCAGAGCTGGTAATGATGGAAGCTGCTGTTGCGGTTGCGTCGTGGCATTCAGTGGGCGCACTTACGCGCAAAGACAGAGACTGTATGTGGCATTAAGGCTGGGAGGGAGGCTGCTGTGCTGCTGCTGCATGCTGCGACATAGCTGCCGGGGAGGACATGGACTGGACCATGGGCTGAGCTGGTGGGGGTAGCGGAGGCTGAGCCTGCTGGGCCCCTGAGTGCGTGTTTGGGGAGGGTGGGGGCGTTGGACGTTTGAATTTGTCGGGGCTGGTGCTTCTTCTTGGGGAGGGCCTCTGTTTGAAAGAGAGAGAGAAAATAAATAAATAAATAAATAAATAAGACTCATTTATTTTAAACAACTGGGTGGCAGAAATCTAAACATTTTGTGCACAAACTGCAATTTGTGTCTGTAGAAAGTCAGTCAGTTTCTTTTTTTTTAAATTTAGTGTTAGGCAGACACAGCTATAAGGCACATTTGTGGAACAATAATTAGAAGTAATTGTAGGAATACTTTTTACTGGACAGTGTTACCAGGGTTACAAACCACTGAAGGAAAATAAGATTGTGAGTGGCGAGGTTACTCAGTCATGTTTCCTCCACTGAGCAATTGGTCATGACCTGACAACTACAATTTGATTCAGAGGAATAGAAAGAAAAAAGGGGGTTTAGAGAAAAATTAATCTGTCTGAGGTTCAGATGTCCCAGACAGAATTATTTCCCTGTTTAACTCCTGGGTGGGCTGCGTGGTGATGGGGGAGATGTGGTCTGTACCAGCTACATGCATCTAGAGAGCATGAAAGGATGTATCAGGGATGGAGAAAACTAGATACACAGAGGTGTGTTAGAAAAAGGTTAAAGAATTAGTCAAAGGTGTCTCTCACTTTCAGTCAAAATTCATGTCACTGCACCCTGAATAGTACCTAAATGACAATGTGCCCATGAGAATAAGCGAGTGAGACAGATATTTCATGAGCATGGGAGTGTGAAAAAGGACTCTTTTTCTACACTTTTGTTTTTACTCACATTGTCAAAACAGCTCAAAACCAACAGTCAGCCCTGTGACTAACAGTAAGAGAGCCTGTTTATCAAGATGAATACTGGTGACACTTGTGTAGACTCTCTTTCTCTTCTCTGGGAGTGAAATATCACTTCTGAACCAACAGGCTGGCCGAATTTCATTTGAGCATGCTTTGTGCAAAAGCCCTGACCATCCACCTAGCGAGAGACTAACTCCAGTTACTGACCCCACTGCACCCAGACATTAAAATCCAAAACCAAACCCAAAAAGTCATTTACTTTCATCTTTCTCATCAAATTCCTTTCCCCCCTGAACACTAAACTTATCATTCTGGCAGCACTTTTGCTTTGAATAATACCATCAGAGCATTCGGGTACATCAGTTTAGAAACAACAGTGAAATCAAATCTGCATATGATTCTTCGTTGAGATTCCTTTAATAAAGTCATCTAAATTAATGGCAACATATTAAGAAATATTACCAGTTAGACACTGAAAAACATGAACAAGATCAACACACACATATATATTTCAGCTGCTCACCTATTTGACACAGTGTTGATATAGGTGTCCTAGTCATTACTGAAACTAAAACTACAATGGTGAGTGAGGATAAAGGCTTTAATGGACCATTGCCCTAATAGAAGTTACTAATAAAAAATCTAAACAGATGAGGCAATGAAGAAATATATGTGACGCAAATAAGGTGTGTTGATTCAGTTATCATTGCATTATTGAACAGATAAATGTGCAACTAACTGGACCTTGGAACACTGATGAAGTGAAATACGAATGTCCCAGGACTGACACACTGTGCAGTATCAGCAAAAACAGTCAGAGTTGTAAATTCAGTAAATGAAAAGGCAGTGCATGTGCTGTAGGGGCATGCTTAAGGTCATTCTGCCAAACACAACATAACCGAAAGTGGAACATCTTATTATGTCCCCTGACGTCACAATTACAATTTCATTTTTTGTGATTAAGTTTATTTATCATTTCTGTCATGTTGGAATGGATTTTGCTGTACATCCCTGGTAAAATGGGAGAAATTTTGCAAGCAATTTTACGGTTTAAAAAAAATATTCGTGTTGATTGTTTTACTGTATTTTCATATTTAAACTCAGGCAACTAGAATTGCGATTGGATCTCCTAAGTCTTTGAAACAAGTGTTTGAGCCTTGGGTTGAAAACTCCAGACAACAAGAAGTCCAAGTAAAAACTGAAAAATAAACACCTGTGGCATCCTGAAAACACTCAGGATTTAACAGATGTTTGGTTAAGGGTGTGTGTGGGTGGATGTTACGTACCGCTACAGCGTGAGAGGAGCTTCCGTGGACGTGCAGGGCAGGAGTGTTATAGTGGGAAATGGCAGCTCTGGACAGTGTAGCTGGAGGGGTGAAGCCAACTGTGTGACTGCCATATGAGAGACCTGTGACAGAGCGGGGGCAGACAGGAATAGGAGAAGGAGAAAGATGCACATACTGAATGTACTTTTTTTTGTAACCAAGTCATCATGTTTAACTGAGAGCCAGCGTACTGCAATTTCTCTTATTAACACCAGTCCCGGATTATTTTGCCCCAGAATGATAGGTGAATGCAATTTGTACGTGGCCGAAAGAACAGAAAAACAGCAGTGTTCTGGCAACTCAAGTCTGTTTTATCATAATGCAAACACTTACACTGCAATCTGATAGCTTACTGAATCACACTGAACATGACTGAGCAGAGCACAAGAGTGACTTGATTTCCTCAGCTCTTATGAATCTAGGATTCAAGGACATCTAGGGTTTGGCTCAGAGGCTAGAGCAATAGAGGAGATTGAGATTTTGAGCTACCAAAAATGCCTGTCGATCGCACAAATGTGTACATTTTTATGCGATTTATGTGCTTTTCCCTCATCACTTTTTCTGTCTTGTTTATTATTCCTACTATTTTCATACTGTCTCTAACGCCATGTCAATACAGAAGGCCTAGCATGAGCAGCATGTTAGCTGAGCAACAGCTCCAGTGCACCATCTGTGAAATGCTTTCTGTGTAGACACGCTGTAACACATGCTCAGTCACTCAATATTAACTCACTTTTAATTAGTTTTGTTGCCAACATCGAACAACTCATTATAAACGGCAGTGATATAAACGACACCAGCAGTACAACTGTTGAGTGAATCCTTTTTCAAGGAAATTCATGAATATCAGATAAAGCTTAAAAAAATCTTAACCATGTTTTTTTAATTTGGTTTTGTGTTCAATAATTCAGTAGCTCAGCTGATTCCAGTAGGTCTGCTATATGCAATCATTTTTTATCATGAATTTCAATCAGAAAAATGAAATTCTTACGGAAGCATTTGCTATGCGAGCATGACTTATTATGATCCTCCTGACTTCCCGAGAAATGATGCTGCAGGTATATTTTGAAAGTGAGCAAGAAATGGATTTAATTGAACAAAGATGGAGGGAAAAGATTTTTTTATTTCACTACCATCTAAAATGTACCTACCAGGTGATATGGGTCGGCTGGAGCTGGGGGAGGGGGTGTAGGGGATGGGGCTGGACACAGTCCTTGCTCGCAAGCCCTGTGCAGACATCTCATTGAAGTACCTGAGGGGATGAGATGTTGTATGAAAATTGAGTAAACTTTTAACTTCTAGAGAATTACAGTTGGTGAATGGTGTATGAGGCAAACATGTGTCTCACTAAAGTCTGTCCTTCTCGTGCACCTGCTGCACCCTCAGTTTTTTATTTATTTATTTTTGAAGTCTCTGAAGAAGAGATATTTTACCATTTTTTAAAAAACGTTAATATTATGGTTAAAAAAGGTTTAATTATACAGTAATATGTTTAAATATTATGTTATATAGCTCCTTTTATATGCAGCAATAATACAAGGTGATTCAAAAAACAGGTTGTTAATAAACCTTCATAATAATAAACAAAAAGTACATATGACAGGCAACAGCGTCAGTGGAATAGCAAGGGAGATGGAAAAGTATTTCAGTGTTTTTGTGATTGCATGACAACCCTAAGAGCCCAACAAACACACAGCCCTGTCTTGATTTCACAATAGACAGCGGGACCATCTGGGTACAAGTTGAGTTACCAGGGTAATGACTGCCAGCAGCAAAAAGGATCACACAGTTTAAATATGCTGTTAGCACAGAAAAAAGAAGGCAGTCATTAGCTTAAATGATCCTGATCATTTGGCTCCTTTTCAGATATATCAAGATAACACATATCTGGTCAAATTAAGCTAAGCCTACAGTTAATTATTTTAATGTCTGCCTGTGCTAACGCTGATGTCTGAAGTATTCTTGGCAGCTATGGCATGAATCAAAACTGTGCCGCAGCACTAAGCATTTACGTTTATTTTATGATTGGAAGAAAAAATACAGAAGGGCACCATGTTTTTACCTTGCTAATCACAAAGAAAGTCCATTTAACACTGACAAAAACTGTCTAATAGAAGAGCAATGGTTGTGTGCTGAGGTGGCACACATGCCTGTTGTCTTTTGCATCTCCCCCTCTTTTGTTCCTTCATCTTTTCATTCTAACAGGTTAAGACCCCCTTCATCCAATCAGCAGTGTCAGCAGTGTAAATGGCCAATGGAGCCAAATGCCTCTCCAGCCACTCTGCAGCATCAGACTCCAGTACAAAGGCCAAGCTATTTACCAAAATGAAGTCTCTCTCATCCATTTCCCTTGATTTGCTGACACACGTGGTTTTGCACTGCAGTGTTATTGTGGTGTTTTTGTTAATCTGTCCTATCGTGTGTCCCATCCTCTACCTCTCATCGTCCATCTCCAGACTGGATTCACTCTCTGACAGTTGTCTGCACAGGGCCTCCCTGCGCTCCATCTCTCTCTGAAGCTTTCTCTGCAGTCGGATGTTCTCCTCCCTCATGTGTCGTTCCTCCTCTATGTACTGGGCACGTTTCTCTGTGTCTGGGAGGGGGGACACAGAGCAAATGACATTAGTTGAGATATTGTCATCTCTGGGCCATTGTTTATCAACATGTACAACAACTGCATAAATGCACATAATGTAAAAATTGTTGCATTTGAAAAAAAAAAGAACAAAACTAAAGAACTATCTATAAAGTGTGCAGAAACCCTTCCAAGAACAAATCAGTTTGAGGATGTTTTCTTTCAAAAAAAAAGTGAAAGTGAGTCAATGCCGACCTCAACTAACACAATGGATTATGAGTCAAGTAGTGTCATGATGTAAATTTTTTTCTCCCCAGTAGCAATACTGTCTTGTCTTGTCTCAGAACACGTGTTGGTCTGACAGCTCCCTCTAGTGGCAAAACAATGCACAGACTGCATAATGTTAAGTGACACTCCCAGGCATGCATTTAGACTCTAATTACAATTTCTTAGAACAAGATGAATTGACATCTCCGAACAATGAAGTGTTTACTGCTGTGCTGCTGTACTGTGAGACTCTCCACGCCCTTTGTGCTTTACTAAAACCCATAAAACATGAAAAGCTGATTCTGATGAGTCTGTAAGTACAGTTTCTAACGCAGTGGCCTAATATGGATTCTGCCTCCTTGTACCACATGCCGTTCAGAGTGCCATTAGGTTTTGGGGAGACAAACTAAAGCAGAGTGAAGGTGGGAGTTTATTAAGACAGATGGGACTAATCAGGAACTAATCAGTCCCATCTGTCTTGTTTGTTTCTGACCAAACCAGTCAGTGGTGTCTCACTGATGCTCCCTAAAACAAATGATTCTTCATAAAATTATAAAACAAGTAATAAGGTCACAAGAAGGCAGGAGCTGTAAGTGGATCTTTTGGTTTTCTATTATTCTTCTCATTCAGTAATTTGACCCACAGTTTGACTCATCCACAAAATGTTATCACCTCATTGAACAACACTGCTTAAACCTGAACACCACTGACATTTTGTTTAGTTTTTTTATTTCCATTCTAATGTATGAAAATCTTCTTTCAGAGACATGGATCTTCTATGAGGTTGCCCATCAATCTCAGTGAATATTTGGTCGCCTTTAAGTATCTTCTCAGCACTTAAGGCATCCTAGTATTGTAGAACTGAGAGTCTCATCCCAAATAACATTTTAGAAACTGGCTATATTGTCAGCTAAAAAACATGAGACAAAGAATACGTTTGTGCAGATGTCATGAAACAGATATTGTGAATATGGTTGTTTCATGCATTTAAAGGAGCTGCTCTTAAAAAGTCTCAGGTTTTGTGGTGCTCTTGAATGCACCAACAAGAGTGCATTTCACAACTATCCCTAAACACATCCTTGGAAGCACCAAGGACACTTCCTAAAGTGGTACCTGCTTGAAACTGCATGCAGTTTTAATGTAATATTTAGGGAACACTAGGGCAACAGTTGAGCTCTTTAGCAAATGACACAAAATACAGATATGGTCCCTTAAGGATTTATGTTGTGTATGGTTTGGTTTCAGAGAATCAACAACATCAAGTTATGCCAGATGTAATGGGTGTCACTTTCCAAAGGAATTACAGGGAAAGGAGGTTTGTTGCTGACCACCGTGCAGTTCCACTTCTTCATAAATCCTTTAGTGTCTTCAGGAGTAATGTGGCCGATGAATGACAAGGACGTAACGAGGCTGTAAACTGTGTCAGCACACGGCCAGAAAGTATCCTATTCTTTCTGGTCCATGTAAAACAAGCCAAGCCTGGGTAAAGGGTCAGTCTGCCTCTCACTACTTATCTGAGGATCAGTCAATCACATCCTAAATCAACACTTGAGGGCACCTGCCCCTTCAGAACCCACACCCCCATGGATCATGTGACAAGCTGAGAGGCCACTTACGCTGCAACTCAGTGGTGCGCAGGCTTTTCTTAAGTCTCTCCACCTCATTCTTCAGGAAGCGGATATGCCGCATCATGTTCTCCGGCGAGTCTATCTCCATGGAAACGTCTCTTGGGGAGGGAGGAGCTGATACCGGCTGGTCCAACTTCTCCTGAAGGATTCTAGATTAGAAAACAAAGAAAACACACTGTTACTATGATCCATCCACTGTAATAATGAGCATGGTGACAAGCTTTTTAAAATAAAATCTATTTGGGGTCCCCTAGCTTTAACAGACAATAGCATATTGGGAAAATTTACTTAATTCTCAAAAATGAAGAACCTTTTCAACCCTTCGTTTACTGCATCTTCAGACTGAAAAGGGATCCGATATGACAAATTACAAATATAATGACAAATTCCATATATAATCAGGACTTTGGGGTGTAATTATTCAGCCTGATGTAATTTACTCTTCTAAAAACATAACCCTGAAAATGTGTAACCTAGATAAGAAAGCTACTGTTTAGTTGATCACTGGTAATTATTCTGGTATTCTGCATCATAAGTGAAGCTGAGTCACTTGTTTGGAGTGACAGGCAGGCATTTGATGCGTGCCTGTGAATGTGTGTGTGTGTCTGTCAGACAGAAAAAGGACCAGAAATATGGGGTATACTTACACAAAAGCTTTATTACTCCAGTCAAGAAAGACTGAAAAATCACAACTGTCTGTAATTTTTACGAAAATACTGATGAAATTTACTGTTGGGCAGTGTCAAGATGTTGTGTCTAACCTTGTGTAAATGGAAATGTCCGTGGGGAAACCACAGTTTTAAGCTAAGAGAGAACTACACAGAATTTAAGTAGAATGTGTTTATACAGCCAACCCAGATTCTAAAATGCCCACCATCTCTAGAAACTCTAAGGGTTAATACATATATGATCATTCCACACCTTTTCTCAGCCTCCAGTTTGTCCATCCGTTTCCACAGTCTGTTGACCAGGGCTTCTTGTTCCTGCTCTAATGTGTTCTCAAGGTCAATCTTCTCCCGCCTCAACTGGAAAATAAAAGGAAGAGTGGAGAGTGACTTTCAGAGACAGAAAAACCTTGACGCTGAAAAGCATTCACGGGACTGCGCACAAATACACTGTACTGCAAAACCAAGGTCTCTGTCCAGATAAGCTTCGCTTTCAAAGAGATTCAGTCCCTACGTTGGCTTGTGAGAGAGCTACAGTGATAGAAAAGCAACAATGTAGAATAGTCTATATACAAAATAACCCTGAAGATCAAATAAGCTGCTCATTAATGTTTTTTGTGGTGACATTTGGTCACAGTTTTGGTAAACATCCCATTTGGTAACATCTCCATCTGGAAAAAATACACAGTAGCATTACATAAGCATCACTTTGACACACACATTTATGAGCGAACAGCAACAATGAATGCATGCAAGCACAGCTACAGAAAAATCCTGTCATCAGAACATGGAAACATTATGGTGTGGCTTCAGCACACACAGGTTTGACACAGCCACAGACCAAAATGTTCTTTCCAACTAACATTCAGTGGGAAGAATTAAGGGTGGTGAAATTTTGGCATCGCACAATACTACAATAACTGGACACACAAGTTCAGGCATATGTTTCTCTATACTAGATGCTGAAATCTTCTCGTTCTACCATGTTATGCATACCTGTTCCAGGGTTAGCTGCTTTGAGATGGTTTCATTCTCCATCTTCTTGATCTTTTTCATGAGCTTGTTAACCTGGAACTCCTGCTCCTGCTCCAAGTGCTGCTCCAACTCTGCCTTCTCATGCTGGAGCTGGGATGGGAAAGGAGAGGATAGTGCATGGACAGCGGAAAAGGAGAGGGGATGAGTGAAAACGAGAGAGATGACAAAGAAGGGAAAGGAGCAAGAGGTTCATGGTGAGTCATATAAAAAGTATTTGATGACCACAGTGAACAAACACACTGATGTCAGATCATCACATTTAGCTTACACACTGAGAGTATAGCTAAAAGGCAGGCCAATGTTGCAATTCCTCCTGAATCGTGGTAAAACTTCCCAGAGGAATAAACAGTATAAAATAATGATTTGGCAACCAAAGTAACCACCTCTGGCAGCTAACCAATACAAAGAAAGGGTGCGGCTCAGCCCTGATTCAAAAAGGGACGGCCGTGTGATAGATTATATAAGTGATTACTCATTACGGGAAAAGGGATGCAAATTCATTTATGGGAAAAGACTGGAGAGGGGAAAAATAACAATTTCCATTATGCTACTAAAAGAAACAACGACAACACCTCAGAACAACGCAGTTTATTTTAGCTTACAATGACTGCATCCATACAGAGGGCTCTGTAGTATAGGCAGAGAGAACAGGCCAGCAAGTTTTGCCACACCCAGTGCAGCCATTTTTCTTCTAATTAACATGCTAACAATTTTAGGAATTCTTTTGATAAAGTGTCTTTCTAGAGCCAAAATAGCTACTAGCTATTGTAAACCAGGCCTCCACCCGACTGTACTATGGGGTGAGAAGCAACTATGCCAAAGTCTGTGTGAAAACACCTCTGTTCATTGCAGAGATACCTTGCAGAGATATTTTATCCCACCTGGGTTCTTCTGTCCTTCAAGCAGAGGCCATTTGTAAGCAACACCAGAACAGTGGCAATGTGTGCATGTGTGTACCTATAGTATATAACAGTAACTGTGAGAGAGTTTTTCCTTCTATTAGTCCAAGCATTAATAATAACATTTAGGCCAAAATTGTTTGAAACATTTTATCAGCTTCCTCTATAAAAAGGCGAAAAGGTAGTTCAGGCTAAAACATTTACAAAAGTGCTTCTGCAGAGGAGCATTCACATGCCCAGTAAAATAAAAGACCACATTTCCTCAATTTTCCCTCTGTCATCACAAGAGTAAAACATGCACATGAAAGCATACATACACACTATGAGCCATTTGTCAGCACCAAGTCCCAGGCAGGAACAGGCACAGATCTGTTTCATGTTAAGTGAGAGGGCAAGACAACAAAAGCCCAAAAAAGTCAATCTGCATGACCTTATGCAGGGTCTGCTAAGGCATTTGCATGTATCCTTTGCATGATTCCCACTTCTTCACACATCAACAAACTATTACTCAGCCTACGGCTAACCATTCAAAGTGTGAGAACGTGCATGCATGTGCTATATGCTTGGCAGTTGGGAAAATAAGATGTGGAAAACAGACAGAACTAAATAACTGACAGACGGGATGAGAGTCATTTGAGAGTCATTTAGAGCAGCTAGCAGCCGCAGTGAAGTCATCTTGAGCCTTTCCAGGCTTAAGGCAAGTATCAGGACAGTTGATGATAATGTACTCACTGCTGCACACTCATACATGGGGTGGTGTGCATAGACACACACCCAGTGAGCTTGCGTTTGAACATGGTTGACAATACTGGAGCCAGTCTTTGTGCAAGTCTTTGCATAATAGAGCATTAAGAAAACATTGCTATACCACAATGATTGTGCCTGTATAAACAACTGCAACCAGTGATGTAAAAAATTGGTATGTTCCTATCTTATTCCCACTTACTTGCATGAGTTTCCTTGACAGTTCATTGGTGAGAAATTCCTCCTCCTTCTCATAGTTCACCGCCAAAGTCTCCTTCTCCTTCTGGAGGGCCTGGATCTTCTTGAATAAGGTGTTGCTGATAAACTCTTCCTCCTGCTCTGCTCTTGCTTGCTGTGGGGTGGAAACAAATGGAAGACAGTGGCACAGACAAAAATCAGTAAAGTAAGCTCTTTGTCTTGTACATCAAACGGTTAACATTTATCCTGATTAAATTATAACAGCCCTCAGTGCATATAGGCATAGGACAAACACACACACCAACCAACCAAAATCTGCTGCTGTGGAGTCTTCCAGCCAAAGAGGAAGCAGAATTTTCCCTAATGACTCAAGAGATATTGCGGTAATGGGTGACTGACAGTGAGGGAAAGGGTGAAACACGGGGGCACTAAGGAAATGTGTTGGGACAGCTTCAACAGCTAGCATTGCAGTGTGATGATACGTCTGTCCTTGTTAGCGCCAGTCTCAAATTCTCCACCCTCATTCTTCACTGACCTCAACACTAAATTCTGTTTTGCAAGCTGGGTGAATTTGTCAGTTGTTCAAAAACAATGAGAAGGACAATAGAACCAAACAGCTAGTTAAGCCTCAGACATTTAGGGTGGACAGGGTGAAGTGTGCCTGACTTGCCAACATATGAGCCTGACATTTAGCTAGCTTACTAAGTTTGGCCTACATACTTCCCATCTATCCAACAGATCGGTTACACATTTTATGAAGCTGGGGCTGATTAACCGAGCATGAAGACATATGACGCATCGGTGCATGCCAATGCTGCTGCTGGGCCATTTATTTCATACGGCACTCAGGAACCGTCTGCTTGATGGACATAACGTGGTGACAATGTCTAGCAGTCAGTAATCAGCTGACCAAATAGGTAACATCAGTCCCGTAACTTGCATCGTGAGGTCCCCACCTAATTTTTTAACGCCTTTTAACCCGACGTTAGCTGGTGAGCTAATGTTAGCCAAGATTAGCAACACAAAACAAAAAGCAAACTGTCTGTCGCTGCCCAACCATTTAGCAAACGTTAGCCCGATGGCTAAATTAGCCACATATCCAACCAAACGCTAGCTAGCTAGCTAATATTAGTAGAGCTAGCAAAACACCAGAATGTTGTACTCAAATACAGATAACCTTTTCATGTAACGCATTAAACGTTTTAACGTTGACAATTTAGCACTAAACAAACAACATCAGGTACAGCCAACTAACTGACAAACGCAATATAATAAGTGGCGTGAGGGCAGCATCTAGCTTGTTAGCTAGCTACAGTTACTCACAATGGTGACGCTAGCTTTGCGGAGGTCCCGATTCTCCTCCTGCAGGGCTTTGCACTTGAGTTTGAACGTTTCCAGCTCAATTTTAAGAACTTTATTCTCCTGTTGTAAGGAGGCCAGGCGGTTCGTCAGTTCCTCCAAACGAAACTGTGAAATGACTATGCTCGGTTTGCCCGAATTTGAAGCGGAGGACGACATCGGGGTGGCCGAGCTGCTCCCCGCTCCGTCGGTGTCGCTCTCGCTTGCGCTGTCCGCCATGGTTGTGCGACAGTGTGGAGAAGAGAAGACGACGGCGGCAGCAGCAGCGTTTGACGAGAGCACACAGCAGAATGGTACACCGTGTGACCTTGCTCACGCGTGTCGGCATAGCGCCACCGACAGGATGTCTCCAGTATTGCACAGAGCACCCTTTGGTAAATGAAACTGGAAACCGTAACACATCTTTATCAACTCCATCCAAGACTGCATTTCCAAAGAGCAAAGTGGACAGCCGTGTCCCGTATCACTACTTAGCCTGTCCACCTGTCTCTTAGAGTGGCCTTGTATTGCAATTTGCATACTGTATATTATATATATTTAAGTAGACTTGTTTAATCAAAGTATCACAAAGATGAAGTACCCAGAGGAGGGATATTTTGAAATTACTCCATGGCCTGGTCATAATTAAAGTTCTCTGAACAAATAAAGTTCCATGAATCTGAATCTGAATAAGAATGATGTTGAAACATTTGCTATGTTTTATAATAATCAGCATGATGCAGAGCATTCTGATGTTGTCTCCAATCTCTAAGACAGTACCACTAGTATTTATATATCATTGGTAACTAGTACTACAGTAGCTATAAATTAGTTTTATCATTATCGGCATAAAATATTGAATTAAAGCAGGCTTTGTAATGTTAGTAAATGATGTGCATCATGAGAGACAGGGCATTGTGAGTCTGCTTTGAAATGATTTTTTCCAGTTTATCAGTAGTTACCTATTCACCAGAAATCAGCAATATCCTCATAAGCAACTCTTGTTGCCGGGCCCCACAAGACAGACCAAGCATGTAAACAAGCAGCCCTGGAGATTTTTGCTCAAGGACACTCTGGGGGAGAAGAAACACAAAAGTCTGGTTGAAGGACAGTGTCTCTCATGACATTACTACCCTGCTGCTATTACATAACTTGCATAATAAAAACATGCTCAAAGACACAAAGACAAGAACAGAAACAATTGTACTGCGAAATCAATGCATTTTTATTTTTTTTATTTTTAGGTTGATTTTTTTTTAAAGACGTCTGAAACATTTGTGGTGGCATCATTGCTGCTATAGCTTCTAAAAGACCTTGAATAACCAAAGTGCTAGAATAGTTACATTTCAATGGCTTCACGCTGTTAGTAAGAATTGTACATCAAAAAATCTGCTCAGGTGAAAACACATATCAAACAAAATTGACAAAATTGATAGTTCAACCATATCAAAGGATCCTCTACCCCTGATTGACATAGTAGTATAAGGGGATGTGGTACAGCATCCTACCTGACTTCCTTCAACCCACCCACCCACCAAAAAAAAAGTTACATAGTTTTCATGTCCACAGCATAGACATCAGCATACTGAGCCATCACACCAGTAGAACACCACACTTGAACTACATGGGCATCTAATGAAAACCAATACAAAGATAAATCCTAATGTAATGTAAAGTAAAAATTTTTGCCAATGAGCTAGTGAAAACAATTCTATTTGACACTGCATATACAGACTCTCAAGCCTAAAAAGATCACACAGTTTCAGAGTTAAACACAATTTATTTAATGCTTAAATAATTGTTTTTGACCATCCAGTGTTTTTGTCATACAATATGATATTTAGAGCTACAATCAAATAATGTCTTTATGTGTCCTTAATGTGAGTAGGTTTTAAATTGAGGAAATACTTCACCAAAAAATCCAAAATGAAATGCCCCAGTTTTCCTTTAATACCACAGCAGCCGTTAGAAAACCAAATTGACACACTGCTAAAATGATTACAAACAGTCTAACAGTGTACAGAGACTCCTACACCTTATAGCCAATACGCACAATACAGTTATAATTTTACAGCGAGCCAGCCTACTAGCATTTACATTCAGATTATTTCGTTCCTGTAGCATAAGCTGCCCTCCTGGTTTCACATAGACAGACAAGACATCACACCCTCAAGAAGCTATAGAACTTTTTTTCATCCTCACCCCAACATGATAAATGCTTTAATGGTATCCTTTTTCAATTTAAAATATAAAATCAGTGACAAATGTTTGGGCTATATGTGTACACAGATAAAGGGTTTTATTTGTCATTTGAATACAGTGTTTGCAAACTTGTAAAAATTGTACTTAAAATAATGTGAACAGCATGCATGAAAATATGAGTACTCTGAAAGGCTGCTTTTTGCAGGATTAGATCCACTCCCACTTTGGGAATTACTGAAATTTGATTTTCTGGAAATTTCCTCTGTTAAAATCAAACCAGCATTTTTTTTCATGTACAAACATTATACCTGCTCTAATAATTAATTATACAAGAACCTGTGAAGTTACACTCAAATCTTTAAAAGTGGAACTGTTTCAATAAATTTTTAAAGCACTTGAAAAGGTTACTCTCCTCAGTGCGTTCTCAACCAGTAACTTACCCCTTTTTAAGAATTTTACACACTGTAGTTTTATATACAGAAAAAAGCTTTTGTGTTAGTTTAAGTTTTAAAAAGGAAGAAAAAAAAACCCAAAACAATTTACATCCTGACAACAATGGGTTCAAGAAAAAACTATAAGGCGAGTGTTGAAGTTGAATTAGAAGTGTTCCATTAGATTTTCTGTGTTATTGTGTCTACTTCTTTCTTGCCACCCACCATGTGGATTGAGCTCTTGTGCCATCTTTGGTCACAGTTGCATCTGTGTGGTTGTCAGTAATGGAGTCTTTTTCGTTGTCACAACAAACGATGCTCCTCAAAAAGCTCTCACATCACCAGTGGATCGATGGCACGTATTGTCTCACACAAAACAGGAAGCAGAATCATTGTCCACGGGTCCACCGCAGTCAGAAAGTGAGAACCTCCTGGGCCTTTTGATTGACAGGGAGTGAGTTGTTCATGCTCATGCGTAAGTCAGAAGGGTCGACTCCTCTCACATGAAAACCATTTCTTTGAAGCAGATAGTTGCCGACTGGACCTGTATAGTCCTCAAACTGGAACTCTTCAACCCTCTGAACACGTATTCCCAGGAAACACTGAACTCGCTTCCCGTACATCTGTAATGCACAAAATAGTACATCATACATTGAAGCAAATTTAATGTTTACAAGACTACAAATACCAGTATTTTTTGTCAGGAATAATGCTGACTGCCATACATTTCCTTATATCTAAAAATGTACATGATTTTTAATAGAAATATTATCTTAAATTACCAATTATAAATTCAGTTCAAAGGGTGTAACCTTTCTCTTACTAAAGACTAGTTTTCTGTGTGTGTGAAAACTCTCTAAAACAGTTGCGATCTTTCCCTTCTTTGTGCAACAAAATGACATGTTAACACGACCTCATAGTCCGTGGGTTGTTATGGTGACCTCTGTTACCATAGCAACTCTTTGCCAGGCCTCACAGCAGTGCCATATTATTTCAGTAAGTCAGTTTTGTACAGATGGAATGATTCACCGCAAACATAACATAAGAGTGAACAGCAGTAGGGATTAACAGTCTGGCCAGTGGGATAACAAACTCTTTTTGGAGGCTACAATGCTGTTGCCAGTTGGGGATTTGGTGGACAAAAACAGGCATGGAGGGTATCAGTGGGGCAATATATTGCTGAGGTGTGTACCATCCATCAGCTCTGTTTCCTTTGTAACTGTTCCCTATTCACACACACTAAGTGAACACGGAGGGCAGAAACGTTGCCAGAGGATAACTGGGCTCAGGCATCAGTCAGCCTTTTGCAATCACTGACACAGAGTAACTCTCTGGGGAGGGGTTAATTAAAGGAATAGTCTGACATGTGGGAAAACACCCTTATTTGCTCTCTCTCTGAGAATTATATGAGAAGATCAAAACCACTCTGTGTGTATTATGTACGGAGCTGGGGCCAGGAGGCAACTAGCTTTGCATAAAGACTGGAAACACAGAGAAACAGCTGCTTTGGCTCTGTCCAAAGTTAAAAAATAGAAATACCAACACCTCTAAACCTCACTAATTAGCACATTGCACCTTATTTGTGTGATACTTTAACAAACACATAAATCCCCCCAAAAGCACAAAATGTTGTTTTCACATTACTGTTTGTTCACCAGACACAACGTGTTAATTAGCGGTGCTGATATCTTTGAACTTTGGAGAGATTCAAGGAAGCAAAGTAAGTTCAAGAAAAAGAATGACTGGATTTGCCAAAAAGTTGAATTACTCCTACAGAGTACAGAGTAAGTTCAGTGATTGGAATGGTGGAGTTTGGCATTAATATATTCATATAGGAAAGAATGCAGGATAAAGAGGTAAAGAAAAAGCAACACAGCTACATACACATGGAAAACAAAGACAAAGGAACTATACTGATTGTGTTACAGAGAAAGACGTACGCTACTGTACCTAGTAGAGCGCAACCATCCCTATGAGTGGAGTTTCTTATCCCCCGACCTTCTCTCATCCTTTCGCCTGCTATTCCTTGACACTTCTCCTTGCTAGAAAACACAGACAAAGAAATATGTTTGAGTAGTGGTATTCTTTTCTTCTGATAGGAGAAGAACAAGTTGCAATCCAACACACAAATCTGAAACAGCAAAATGAGACAAAGGAGAGAGTAAACTACACACAGCAGGAATATGAAACTTGAGAATGTTAGTAGCATCTTTATTGTTAGGAATATAATTAGGACCCAAACCACACACCAACCAGACACCTGTAAGAAGAAAAATTATATTATTATGGAAAGTGTTAGAAACAAAAGAGGCAGATTGTGTTTTCACAGCAGTCGTGGCACTCATTAGTCATACTGTTGACTAATCAGTTAAACACTTTAAAAGACCATTAAAACCACACAGTCAAGAGGAGCATAGTCAGCATCCGCTTTGTTATGCAAACACAATAGACACCACAGAGTGTCAAAACACAACATGCAAGGTTGCACTTCAAATGGCAAACAGGTTTCCCGAGCGTTGATCAAAAATTCACCTGTACCTCTGTATATTAACATAAAAAGATCTTACTGACTCCATTCTACTCAATTGTTTGACTTAAAGCTGCACTCAAACAACAGGGAGATGTAATTCTGAGGTCTTCAATACCTAGAAATAACATAGTATCAGAAAACTGAGACAGCATTTCTTTTTAACCTCTTTATACCCCATTTCCCTCTCATTTATTCATATGGACAACAATGTCACATAGTGTTTTTCATATCAGAAATTTTAATATACTGTAGATGTTTTGTGTGGAATGTGTGGAACAAAAATATTTATAATGTTCTTTTTAGTTTCAGCTTCACTTTGTGATTTAGGCTGGTAAAATACGTGATTTTCAACATAAAGTCTTGCCCAGTGCAGCTTTAAGCCTAACTTTTGCATTTGCATTAGCTGTGAACCTCCCACATGCTGATGTTTTCAACAACATCCCAGGAATCCCATCTAGATTAGACTTTGAACCCAGGAACACAGTTAGGTGTCTTCATGCCAACCTCAGACCCGTCTTCCTGCAGAATGGGACTGTGCTGAAGGTCTTGGTGCCACCTGTCACCTCCTTGGTTTTCTGGTGTGGGAGTAGAAACTCTCCGAATAACCTTCCTGATTACCTGCCCAAGGCAGAAGGATGTCGACAAAGGAAGAAAAGATCTCACCTTTTGTAAAAACATCAAGCCACTCTACCTGTGGTAAGTTTGATTTCAGAGCTGGATGGAAAATGAAAATTAAGTTATACATTACTTTTCTACTGATGAGGTTACCATCTCTGTCCATATAATGCTCCTCTGTAACAGTTTCACCTGGGATATTTTTCGCTTCTTCTCCCTGCAAGCATTGGTGGTTAGCACATGATAACAGGTTCACAAAAGACAGATTCAGACAAGGTAAAACAATCCTTCACCATCACCCCACTGAAGCAACACCTCAAGAAGGAAGAACAACCATGTCAGAAAGAGGCTGAACACGAGGTTAGTCTTCAACCACGAACTCAGCTCAGAAGTGAGCATACTCAAACACATCTAAACAAATATCCACACTCACAAAAAAGAGCAGAACTATCAGTACACCAAGCACAACTACTATGATGCACACCAGACTGACCAGTCTAAACTAAACCAAACCAAACCAAGGCCCAGCCCAGCTTCTGCTCCAGGCTTTCAGGGTACCTTTAAAATGAGACGGCGTCTGAAGATTCTGGTGGTTACAGTCTGTTCTTCCTCTGAACCGGAATCTACACTAACCCGCTGCTGAAGGAAGTATTATAAGGTCATTACACAAACACATGGAGGAAGTCAGGAGGAGAAACAAGTACATGTATAGGCAAGAGAATTAGTTAGTTGAGTCCTTTATGTACTTCAACCCCATGGTTGGCTGGATCAAAAAAAAAAGAGAAAGCTGGAATGAATCACTGAAACAGGTTTTGTTTCTTTAGCACAACTTATTCCACAGGTAGACTTTTCTCCTGGAATAACAGAATCACAATGCACTTTAGAGCTTTGGTAGATACAGAAAATAAAAAGGATAGTCTATTCTGTTATAACTATTTATTTTAGGGACTTTTTATTTGATTCTATTCATTACTATTATTGCTAGTAACATTACCTGGACTTTTTTCTCTGACACCAGTGCTCCCTCCTCCTTTCTGCCATTTGATGACTCAGAGGAGCCGTCCTGAGGTGAGTGCTTTGAGCTGTCGCCGTTGTGTCGAGACCTCCCTGATTCGCCCCTAGACGAGGAAGTGATGGAGTCACTAGAGTTCTCTTGGCTGTTGGGTAAGAGTAACAAAGAATTAGGACTGTAGCTAAAGGAAATTCAAGTGGGCAAGAAATTGTTTTGATTCTTGGAGACGTACCTTTCCCGTCTGTCGAGCAGGTCTGAGCTGACACTGCGGCCTGGTGTTGGTGGCTCCACATTGACGCTGGATGAATCACTGTGCCAACCTGAAAATGAACACATGTCTTTTTCTGCCTGTTCAACCTGATCAAGAATCTCCTGAACCCTGGCCTCTGTCATCTCTTCGTCCTCCTCCTTGTCCTCTGAGCCTTCTTCTTTCTTCACCTCCTCCAACAGAGATCCTAATGCCTCTTCTGTGATTTGTTTGTCTCCATGTCCCTCCTCCTCTTCTTCATTGGATCCAGACTCACTGGACTGAAGTTCTCCAAGTGCCTCAACCCAGGCCTGAGGGGAGAGAAGGGCTACGGCGTGGTCCTCTGATGTCTGGTCCCCTTCTTGGTCACCTTCCAATGTCCCGCAAATATCTCTTTCATTGCCACACATCCCTCCTTCATCCTTAAGCTGCAGTTCTCCATCTGTGTTATCCAATTTGTCACCCTCATAGACCCTTTCCTCACTGCCCCCATCCTCCTTCTGTACCTCTGGTTTTTCATCAATATCCTCTTGAACAGTCACTGCCTCTATTGTGGTACAAACGTTTTCCATTTCATGCCCAATTTCTATGAGATTATGCTGTTCTTCTGACAGACTCTGCACATCTCTCACCTCCTCCACCTCGCAGGCTGTCCCCTTATTGCCATCGTGAACAAGGACATGCTGTTCATTTATCACATCTTTCTCTTCTTCTGCAGACCCCTCCTTCTGTTCAACCAAAATGTTATTTTCCTCTGCCAACTTAGATCTATCTTTTGTTATCATCTCACATTTTCTTTCCACATTTTTAATCAGGTCCCGCTCTACCCACTTTTCCACTAATCCATTTCCCTCTGCTACCTCTGCTGCAACCTTCTCTATTTCTTCTGTCACTTCCTTTTCACCTCCTTTCAAAACTATATCCTCCTGTACCCCATTGGGGGCACCTATCTGTGCTCCTGCATCTCCTTCTTGTACTCTGTCAGGCGATGAAGGGGTTATTGATGATACTGATGATGGTGAAGGGGAAGATGTGGAGTAAGCCATATCAATGTCTAACTCACACAATGCAGGGAAGGAGTGTGACTTGGGCTTGTGGCTCAGCTCCATTTCATGACAAGACCTGTCCTCCTCCTCACTCAAAAGTAGCTGGTCATTCAGCGCAATGTGGGGCTTTCTGATCTTGGAAGGAACTGGATCAGGGAGTTGAAAGGCCGGGAAGGATAGGGTAAGCTCACAGGGTCTTGGGGGGCTCCTAGGAGGGCTGTCTGGCTCTCCACTACTGGGCTCTATTTCCGGGCTCCATGGCAAGGGCTGAGGCTGGGAGTCGGCCAGCAAAGGGGTGTCTGGTTCTGGTTGGTGATGAACAAGGGAGGGGTTTGGGGTGATGGGGAGTTCGGGCTCCAGGAAGTGGGGTTCAGAGTGCAGTGCAGCAGGGGACTGCAGCTCCGCTAGAATGCTCTGATAATCTGCAGGTGACAGGATGACAAATGTAGAGACATACCCACACCGAAGCATGCCACAAAATAATATAAAAGAAAGAAAAACACACACACCCTAACACATACACTGTATGAAGTGGACAATGGCACAGAGGTTGAAGAGCAAAGCATGTATCCAGACAACCACTTGCTGAGATGGTGGTATGTCAGCAGCTACTGTGTAATGGTAAAATGACCAAACCAACCTCAAACATATGCAGTAAAATGTAAAAAATACACACATTTTATTGTATATGTTTGAAAATGCCATATTCAGCACAAAAATAATAAAATATTAAAAATATATAATGAAGTATATACAAATTGACAGTAATAATAAAAGTTATTCTGATTTCTAGTGAGTGTTCATTCAACAGTTGTGGTGAGGTAAGATGTTGAAAGTGGGACATATTAGTGACATAAGGCCTTATTAATCACATTAATAATCATCATAGCGTGGGATGTGATGAGTGTAAGATATTAATATTTGCCATGGTGATCTGTTACATGCTCACATGAGATAGTTGACAGATGAGAGATGTGAGAAGGAATACGGGAGGAGAAGGAGCAAGATAAAGAGCAGAGCATGCTAAATGAATATTTCCATTGTGGAAGGGTCAATGCAAGTTTGAGTGGGAGGTGGGGTAATGGAGGGCGCACAAGTGCACTGGCAAGCAGGACAGGGTGACAGGGAGCGGAGGGGAGGGGAGGAAGGACTGGGGCTAGGACAACGGGATCCTGAAGGAGAGATGGGAGGGAGATTAGACAAGGAAAGAGGGGAGACAGGGCGGGAGGAGGAAGCCAGCTGGGTCACAAAAGACTCTTTGCTTGGGGACTCTGTGACAGAAGGTGAGGCCCTACCGGAGAGTGAGGAAGGGGTGTGTGAAACAGGTGTGGTGATGGGTTTTGAAAGGTTAGGGACCATAGAGGAGGGTTCGAGGGTGAGGTTGGTGGGTGTGGTTGCAGGTTTGGAGGGGGCAGTAGCATGGCAGGACGGGTCAGAGGGAGATCCAGATACTGTGAGAGAGGAGGTGGCTGGGTCTAAAGGTTGTGAAGGGTTTAGAGCAGGCATATTAAAGGTGGGGGAGGTTGGGACAGAGGTGGGGGAGGACAGGACAGAGGCAGCTGAAAAAGGAATGGGTGATGAAGAGTTAGCAGTAGACAAGAAAGGTACAGGTGAGGTGATAAGAGGAATAGGGGAGGATGGGTGGGGAGAGAAAGGGAAGGCAGGGGATTGACGCGCATCAGCAGCAGGGCACTCAGGGGTGACGCATGGGGAAGGAGGGGAGAGGAAGTTGAACTGTGGCTGTTCAAACTGTGCTGGAGGTGCCAAGTCTTTGAGTGAAATGGAGGACTCATAACTTGGAGAGCGGCGTGGGGAAAAGGGATGGCAGTGAAGTGCTGCAGTAGGAGTGAGGGGAGTGGGTGGGGGTGTCGGAGTCTGCGTTGGAAAGAAGGGGTTGGGTGTCTGCAGGATGAAGGCAGGTTCAGAGCTTCTGGGAGTTAAGGGGATAATTATGCAAACTATGGGGAAGGAATAAGGCAAGACATATGCAGAGGAGATAAAAAGAAACAAAAAGTGGAGAAAGAGGGATACAGAATAAATTAAAGATGAAATGAAACCTGCTTGCAACAAGACCATGAATGAATAACATGACTGAGGGATATGTGGAGGAGGAGGCACGTGAGGGATGGATTGGGCACACGTAGACATCAGCAATACATGGCTCTTAACTTGTTAAGAGCTGTTATGTGCTGTTATCAGCAGTGGATACTGCTGTGGGGAGGTGATGGGAGGCAGTAGGAACAGGAGGAGGAGGAGGCAGTCTGGTTTCACAGAGGAACAGATTCTCTCATCTATCCAAGGAAGGCTCAGAGGAACTGGAGGAAAACTAGGAGAACTAGACTAAATAAACAGAGGAAAGCAGAGTCTACAGGGTTATATCATTTCTACTCAAGTCAGTTTGAAAAAAAAAACATTTAGAGTAGTATTTAGTATGCGGCATGCACTTAGAATGGGATTTTAACAGTGGATATTGCTCATTTGTGACAACTGGACAAGACCTGATTTAAATGAAAATGATGGTTAATTCAACAGAAGCTGATTCAAATCAGAGTGTTACAGTGCTGTTAAAAACTTGATTCTAATTTAATTTGAAAAGTAAGACAGATCAAAGTAGAATACCATAATTATTTCATTGGCATATAAACTGTAATACATTGCAAATTAGGAATGCATTTGGGGAACAGCAGAAGCCAGTTGTCCAAACAAACAAATCCAAATCTGACTGTAAATCAGTTTATCTAGGACTATTTGTATGTGATCCATGCATTGGCACAACAAAAAAGGTAGCAGGGAGAGGTAAGAGGTCAGCTAGACAAAGCTAAACTTTACCATCAGCCTGATCCCGGAAAACAGCGTTATCATCGGCAAAACATCTTGTGCCTGAAATGTTACCATAGTCAAATATTGGGCCCTCCAGTAAAGTCACAATATCCATCCGATTGACTTTGGTCAGCACTGCAGTTAAGGCATCCGCTGTGGAAGAAAAGAAGACAACACAAAAATGTAACTGAGCTGTCTGAAGAACAATGAAATGAGGTTTGTAAATTAGAACAAAACTCCTTATAGCCATGTTTTTACAAATGGAAAAAAATGTATATTGAACATTTCCTTTGGTTCTTGAATGGGACAGTAAACACAAGCCTGTTCCTAAAGTTAACTATCTTCAAGATATATATTTGAGTATGTCTGAACAGGAAAGAGATGAGAGTGATTAATAGACAGGCAGACTTTCATTTTTTTGTGAGCTAGCACTGGAGGCTCGTCTTTTTGTTTTGCCTTAAATTAAAACCAAAAAGACTGAGAAGAGAAAATTAAAGAAAGGAGAAATGGAGACAAAACCACAACATTCCTTGATACAAAAATAGTCTTACTTGTGGCGTTTTTCCCTTCCCGACTGACCCATTTCTTAAGTAGCATGAAGCTCTGTGCTGTCAGAGAGTTAGGGTTCTCTAGTCTGATGTGGTTGATCTCATCCACTGTGAAGTTCATCTCTCGAGCCAACTCTGTGATGGGACACAAAAGCAACTCAGACATAAGTATTCAAACTTTAATTTACAGCAGTTAGCATTTCTCTGTAATTTTATTCATAGTACAAACACACAAACTGCAGAGGTTAAATAATTAAAGCCTAATATCATAAATGTATTAAAACATATTTAAAATCCTGTGATAAAACAGCTCAAAATTTCAGTTCCTCTACAAATATATTTGAATTTCAATGCTTTTCTGTAACAGGTAGATTGTTTTATTCTTTTTTTTGTCATTACGTGATCTTCAGCTCCTCTGTTTTAGGGCTACATTTAATGTTATTATCCATTGTAAGATATTCTGTTAGCCTGAAGGTGGCAGTAAATAACAGGGTTTCAGACTGAGATAGAAAAGCAAATGATGTACAAGGGTACTGAGAGGAAGAACATTGTAGAATGTGTCTCACCTGTCCAACTGAGTCCCAGGTGATCTGCAACGATAGCCATGCGCAAGTCCGTTCGCTCACAAGGACTTTGAGGACCTGGGAAGATAGAAGACAATGACTTGTCAATACCATTCACATTCCTCTCCCCCTATACATTAATTTAAGAAAAAAAAAACATGTACATAATTTTCCTTTTCTGGCCACTTATTCATCAGAATTAATAACATCAATAAAGGTTGCGTTAAAATATTTATATTACATTGGTTAGCATATTATTGTAATATAACTGTAATGTGGGTTCAATTGTATCCCCAGGATGGCAAGAAAAGGATATTTCACACTAGAGACATTATGGGCAACTGAAATAGGTTCATAGATTAAGTGGTGTTCTGTGACTGTTTGTGGTATGTATCCTCTAGGCAGGCAGTAACTGTCATGAGAACCACACAAAACAAAGCATAACACAACTCTCAACAACAGACATAGTTCATAGTTCTACAAATCTAGGGTGGAAAAGGTCTAGGTTAGGATCTAAAATGTCAACATGCGAAAATGTTTTTGTTTGTTCTTTTCCAACATCAGTTAGTTTAAATGACAATTGATAACATGAAAAATTCTGTAAGAACAGACTCGTATAATAACTTGGTAGCCACCCCGCACAGACAGACAGACAGACAGACCAGGGAGTTGTCAAACAAGGGACTGGTTGTGCCAGTGGACCAGTCACTACTACTGGCATGCTCACTCTACCATACGGGGGGTTAAAAAGGGTTGATAGAGGGGAACAGAGGAAAGAGAACCTTGCAACAAGGACAATACAGTACACAGTACATCAATGACGAAAAAGAAATTTAAATGACAGCTACTGTTCTGAAGAGAATATGTAAACACGCCACAGGCATTCCAGTCAATCCATTAAACGATCACAACGATGTCATGCAACTAAAAGTGAAATATATCAATATATAGATGTATTTTAAACATAGTGTGAAAGTTTTACAAACTAGGCTTGATCTCCGCGATGGGAGGCGTTCGAGACCCTGTGAGTCCCTGACTGCCCTCCTTCCCACCAGTCCGCCTACTCCTCCTGCTCCTCTCACTGCCGGAGGCCCTGTCCGTCGTCGCCACCTTTGCCCTTACGGACGCGGCCCCGGCCTCAGCCCTCGAACCTCTACCAGACCTGGATGAGCGGGAGGGCTGGGAGGGCTGGGAAGGCTGGGAGGCGTCCGACAGAGAGGTGCTCCGGGAGGTGCTGTCTTCCTCCGACTGCTCTGTCTGCGTCTTTTTCTCCTCGTCTGACAGGCGTTCCACCAACTTTAGCGTCTCCCCGCTAATGTCTTTAAAGTATTCGATGGTGCGCTTACAAATTTCACTAGGGTTTTCTTGTCTGTCCTGTCTACATACTCCCTCACTTGCGACACTGTTGACCTGATGCCTGTCCTTCAGTGGTAACCTTGATGGCAAATGAATGGCTGCTCTCTCTGAGTTCAATGCCCTCGTTGACTGTGAGGTTACCCGAACTGAAACAAGTGAGCTAGCTGAAGCAGTGGGGCTGTTCTTTTTAACATCCTTGATTGGTATTCTAGACCTGGGCTCTACTTTGGCTATGGCTGGCTCTCCTCTTTTCCTGACCTCAACCATCACTGCTTGTTTGGGCTTCTGTTTGCCTATGGCTGTTCCCTGCGTGTGAAATGACCATCCTGATGCTTTAACTGGAAGCCGTGACTTGGGCTGCTTCACTTCAGTTTGTTTAACTGTTTCACTTTTCTGGTCTTGCACTTGATTGCTGTTGTGTACATCCACTCTCTCTTCTAAATCCCTTAAGCACAGTGTTTCTATCCTGCTAGCTTTTTGAAGAGTGGGCTCAGAGGAGGACTGTAAATTGAACACCACACTACCACACTGAATGTAGTTGGCCTGAACACTGGAGGACTCGAGGTTATTGTTGTTGTTGCAGTTTTCAGAAGGGTAATCTCTTCTCTCTAACTTCGGCTCAGTGTGTCTGCTAGACTGACTCTCTGTACACTGAGCCTCTATACTAATGTATTCTGGCACCATCTGACCCTCTGACATCTCAGCTTTACAATCTGTGAGATCCCCTGAGTCTTTTTTCACAGTTATAGAGGCGGCTATGCCCATCTTAATAGGAGTGCGTAATTTGGGATCAACCTTAGATGCTGTGATTGTACATGAGGAGGCGGTCTCAGCTATGGCTTCACAGGTGGGGACATCAGTACCGGTATAGCCAGTGTCACTGCCAGGCTGTGCAGGGCTGCATTTTGCTGTTGTTGCTGCTGGTGTTGTTGGTGTAGTGCTGCTGTCTGTGGTAGTATCTATAACCTTCATATTCCCATCTACTGTGGCCCTCTCCCCTGTTTTTGATTGAGAGGAAATTACCCCCAGGATCTTGCCCCCTCTCCCCTTCTCCCCTGATTTAGGGTCAGAGGAATGCTCACCAATCTGGAAAAACTGAAGCCTCTCTTCAACAAAGTCCCGCTTGCTCATGTCAATAGCACCACTGCGGGTCATCTCAAACATCTTCCCTTCATGGAAAGGGAAGGGATTAGGCTCACTAGTCGGTGTGCTCTCATCAGTTGGTGTTCGAGCAGGGGTTGTGTCAGGTGTTGTAGCCTGTGATTTGTCCTCCACCGATAAACCAAAGGGCTTGGGGTCATCCTCTTTTGTTTTGGACTCAAAAACTCCCTCATTATCCCCCGCTTTGGTGGACCAGGGGTCAAAGTCCAGGCCTTTAGTGGCAACAGTTTTAAAGGTTGAATTCAGCTCCTCTTCAAGTTGGTAGGCAAAGTAGTTTTCCCCAAAGCCCTGCCTATCTGGATGTCTTCCTTCAAGGGTATAATCTTTTTCATCTCCACTGCTTTTTACTGATGATGTGCTGGTTTTAGTCTTTCCATGATCCCCCCCTTCTTCACATTTCTCTTCCTCTATCACTTCAAGCTTGGACTGATTAAATGAGCGGTCGGTTGTTTTTCCATCATTAGACAGACTTGATGTTTTAGGATCCTCGCTCAGCCCGTCATCCTCATCCTGAAGGTCATACCCATCTAAAGAATCTATTTCAGTTGCATCAGTATCATGGGAGAACTCTGCAGTGGTTGCTATAGAGCAGTCAGTGATTGACTGGTCATTGCCATTTTGTTCACAGTCAGCATCCTCCCCCTTTACTACACCATTGATCCCAGACTCCTTGTTATTTCCGTTTTTCTCTGATCGTTTGTTTTTTGGGCGTTTCTCACCCTCCTCTTTCATTTTGAATGTGTACTTTTTGATAGGGATGGGATGGAAGACAGACTCATCATCACTAGAGTCGCTGTTATCAGCACCAGGGGGAATAGGGGATGGAGGCTGGACCCTAATGATCGGTTCAGCCAAGAGGTGCCTATCATGCTCCTCTTGAAGGTTCACCTCCATCATCTCTGTCTCTGCCTCAGAAGAAGCACATGACACCCTTTTCTCAGGGTTGGACTGCTCTGTCTCTAAAGGAGGAGGAGGTGGAAACTCTATATAAGCCACTCTTTTCTCCTTTGACTTCTGTCTCTCTGCGTCCTGTTTTTTACTGTGATTCTCTGTGGAGGCTGGCTTATATTTTTCCTTAGAGGGCTCCTTGTAGATGAAGGTCTTTCCTTCTTCCTCCTCAGACTCCTCTGGGATAGGGCTTGGCATGCCAGGCATGAAGCCTATCACAGAGTCTGGTGTTCTTGAGGTCAGACTCACTTCCTCTGAGCTGGGGGTCTCGGGGGTAACAGGACTTTTCCCAGAGCTGTCCATGAAAGTCACTTGTTCTAGAGTGTCATCTTCTGGACTTCCTTGAGGAGATGGAGACTGTTTTTGTTTGACAGTGTAAAATGCACCCCTAGTCTCATGCACAGTTCTACTTTCATGGCTTACTATCTTTTTGTATGTTCCCAGCTGCCCAGAGGCTGTTTCTTTCTCATACTGCTTTCCCACTTGGATGCTGACATACACAGGTAAGGGTTTAATATCTTTGAAACCCTCTGTGACAACTACAGGAGTTACTTGATCCAAATATTCTACTTGGTTGCTATCAACACCGTTACACACTACATTTGACTGGCTACCATCTGGTGAGTCTGTGGATTGTCCTACTGATGATCCACGAGTGGACTTGTTGGATTCAGAGCTACTATGCAACCGATTTTTAGCTAAAGTAGGTATATGAGACCCTGACCTCTCATATGGTTCAACAGAGGCATCTAATTTTAAAGAGGTGGATTTGTGATTTTCCGAGAAATTAGATGGCTTTCTAACAGGAATTTGTGATTCCGAGTTTTTTTTTAGACTATCATTGCTATTTGGACTTTCTCGAACGACAAATTCAGTGTATATTATTTTCTTGGTCGTTTCTTGTCTTTGGGAATCACTATTATTGCCATCTTTCATAGAATCATGGATTAAAGAATGCGATAGTTTGGGAGACTGGGGTTTATAGCTCCCATACCCTTGGCTCTCCCAAGCCTTGAATAACTTTTTCTCCTCCTGATCTTTTCCACTGGTCTCATGCTTGGATGAGGACTTATTTGATTCACTCTCTAGACATCGCCTCTGGTTTCCTGGACTGTCTGGTGTTTTTGGAATATTTGAACCAGCAAACACCTGATATACAGGTAGCTTACTTTCCTGGAGTTTCCTAATAGGTAGGTTTGAATTTTGGCCACCCTGATGACTCCTATCTTGCCTTTGAGCCTCTTGCTCAAACTTTAGCCTGACTGCACTCACTTTGGAGGAAGACATTTGATAAGGTTTAGAGCTTTCACCTGTGCTTCCCTGTGATTTACCATCTCCTTGTTTTCTTGGGTCTGAATCACTGTACTGCAGCAGTACTCTCCTCTCTGGACTGCTGGGTAAACTAGAACATTTCCTGTCAGTGGAGCTGAACCTGTCTCTAAGTCTTTCTCTACTCCACTCTTCCCCACTGCCCCCATTTCTGTAAGCTGACCTCTCTGGACTGCTGTGTGTAGAGCTCGGACCTGATCGCGATTCTCTGAAGTCTGGCCTTCGAGATTTCTTCTCTGGAGATGAGAGCTCATCATTGAGCTGTTCTGTTTTATCACGAAAGAACTGAGACACCTCACAGAGTTTCTCCTCTGCCTCTTTTACAGTTCTGTCCACTCTGTCCTCATACATAAGCTGTTCTCTGTCCTTACTCGGTGTGTCATCTGACACACGCATCCAAACAGACTGTTTTGGGCTACCAGGCTCAGAAGAATACTGCACAAGTGTCAGTTTGTCAAAGTTGTCATCAACACTGGCCATTCTTCCAGATTTGTCAAATACATTTCTCGGTGACCTGAAGAGATACTCTGTCCATGGCCCAACTGCTCTACCCTCACTGTGACTGCTTCTGTCTGGTGAGTGGAAGCGAGACCTATCTCTCAGATATTCCTCTGTGTCAGAATGAGACTGATCAAATTTCTCAGAGAGCAGCATTTTTTCTGCAAAATTATAAGATTCTCCCCTAAGTTCTGATGATTCATCTTCATTGTATTCTACAGATTGCTGGCTAAGTAGCTTGAGTGTTTTGTAAGAGTCATCTGCCATGAGCTGGGCTGAACTAGGGCGACTGTCTTCCTCTTGTGACATGGGTGTGTTCACTCTGGGGGAGTCAAGGTACACTGGAAGTGATTCTTCAGGCTCCTCCTCTTCCTGTCTATTCCCTGGGTAGTAATACATTTCCTTCTCTGCATGGTTTTTTGTCTCTCTGATGATGACCTCTGTTGGTTCTGTTTTATTGCCTTTTTCGATGTGAACCTCAATTATTCTTTCAACTTTAGGTTTAGAGTTGATGTCCTCCAGGACTCTCTGTGATGTTTCCTCATTGCCAGATTTGTGTTCAAACAGTCCAGCCAGCTCTCTAGAAGGGTCTTTGCCTGACTGAAAAGCCTTCATTATGTCATGCACAGACATAGTTTCTTCACACCTTTCAGATGGTGCTTCTTTCCCAGGCGGTTTGTGGTACACCATCCTGGTGGTGGTAGTGATGTGAGTCTCCTCCTTTACCCTCACCCCTTTCCCCATTGGATCCTCCTCAGGGCTGACTTTTATTGAGTAGCATTTATTCTGTTCGGAGGTTGATGTAGCTTGATTCAGATGCCCTTTAGAATCTGAATCAATATATCTGACTGGATGTGCATCCTCCATTGCAGGCTGTCTGTTATCCTCTGGGGTCTCATAGCTCCTGATTACATGGACAACCTCAGTCCTAGTCTCAGTGATCACTGGTGGGACTGGGATATCCTGAAAAAGAGCCTTGGGACCCATGCCTTCTGCACTCTGAGGGGCAGAGGGTGTCCTTTCACTCCTGGTCTCAAAGCCACTGTCTGAGAGGGGGCTTTTATCCTGTTCATGTGAGATATCATCAGGGGATTCTAGCACAGTGTCTGCTCCAAAAAGCGCATCCGCTACTTTACTGATCTCTTTGTCTGAAGCTGAAGAGCGCATGTTTGTTGGAGGCATTTTGAGCTTTTGCTCTTGAACTGCTATTGTGGGTTTTAGGACACGTTTCTGCTTCTCCTTTCCCTCTCCTTCTCTCTTGCCCTCATCTGCTTTATGCTTTGTGTCATGCATTTTGGAGAAAGAGCTACTACCAACATCATTGGCCAGGTAGTCAACCACTTTGGAGAGATTGAAATCTCTATCTGATATTGTTTTTGATTTGGCTTGAGGAACCACAGTCTCATATCTTGGTGGATAGCTCCAGTTGCTTGGTGGTTGCTCAACTTGTACTTTTGAGAAGTGTATGTCATCCAAAGAACCCCTTGACAGGGAAACCCTACCATCCTTCACAGTATCTTTAGTGAGGATTTCGCTCACTTTAACCAAATCTTGTTTTACTTTCTCCACAATCCTATATGGCTCCTCGTCCTCTATCTTAGCCTCTTTGGGAGAATCAGACTGAAACCCTTTATTGGCTGTGGAATTTGGATCTGTCTGCAAAATGGCTGACATTCGTATCAAGTCTTCTTTCATTTCCGCTACATCCTTCAGAATCTCTTGGCTGGATGATAGTGGTGATGTGGTACTTGATTTCAGACCAGCAGGAAAAAGAGGGGCTTTGATGGGGGAAAGAGTTCTGGCAAAGGAAGACTGCAACTGAGCATTCACCTCAGCAGGGACTGTCTTCCTCGGGGACAGGAGAGCAGCAGCTGACTTGGACACTTCAGGTAACTTCTTAAACTGGGGCTCTGGCAGCACATTAATAACAGAGTACACTGGAACAGTCATTGTGCTGGATGTTACAGCAGTGGTGGCATTAGGAGGCGATCTTAGAGAGGCATAAAGGGAACTAGAAGCTGACGATCTCATGGACTGATATGAGGATGATGCAGAGGAGGACAAGGACTTCAAGGTGCCATAGCCTGCAGAGCAAGAATTAAATGTTTTTTCAACCTCATCAAATGCTGCATTGACACTTGTAGTTGCAGCATTGGTGGTTGCTTGTATTCTCTCTTGCAGACTGCTGGTGAGAAGAGATGTTGGGGATGAAGAGCGGTACTGTGTAGGCGACACAGTTCCATTGATCAGAGCTGCAGCACTTGGAGAGGTGTTGGATTTAAGTGGTGATGAAAGAGATGAAAACAAGTTTCTTGCAGGGCCAGTGACATCTGAAGCAAAGGAACGCACAGAGGAGAGACCAGGGACTGTTTTTATGGGTGAGGAGGAAGATGCTGTGCCAGGAGAGCCCCCCATAACAGTCTTGTATGGTAGGGGTGAACTGAACATACTCAGAGAAGATTTGGGAGAGGTTGGTGGAGTCATGCCAATGGATGTTCTCTCAAGAAGAGCGCTTCCTCCTCCAGAGACAGTTATAGGGGAGGTCCTAGCAGATAATGCTGCCAGTCCTTTCATAGATATAGGATCTGGGGCACTTTTCGCTGGTGAGGCCAGGGGACTAGGGCTAACCTGGGTTGGGTACTGGGCTTGTTGAACTACAGTTTTTATAGGAGAGGAGATGGTTCTGTAAGATCGGATGGGAGAGGCCATGTCACTAACTGACTTAACAGAAGAGGCAGGTGATCCAGGGATGTTGGTCTTGATGGGGGAGGCAGAGTTGATGGACCAGACAGACTTTAATGGAGAGGCAGAGGGCGTGTTGGATGACGAACTGGAGAGGGAGCCAAACCCAGACTTGGCTTGGCCAGGGACGGCGACAGGAACAGGCGACCACGCCTGATAAGATCTCGTTGAAAAGACAGGTTTGTGAGGGTAGCTAGAAGGCTGTGTTCTCGGCGAGCTTCGATCAGTTGTTTCTTCAACAATAATTTCAACCAAAAGCAATAAGGAAGTAAACATAAAATGTAACGTAAAATAATTTGAAATAAAACATAAAAACCAGAAAGAGAAATTTGAGTCAGTCAGAAACAGCATTATTCACAGGAGCAAGGCAAACATTTGAAACAGTTGAAACAGGGAGACTTTTTGTCATCATGAAATGTAAGAAAGGCCCTTGTTCAAAAATCCAGGATGATAATGAAAAATGACGGTCTGAAGTCCGTGACTAATGACAAAATACACCCAGTAACGAATGGAGTGTGCATAGGAACAAAAATGCTTGACATATGGTAGAAGTGACAAAAGAAGACGTGATAACCAAAAAACAATTCCATTGACTTTTGATGTGCTTAATCTATTTGCCTCCTTGCAATAGTGCCTTTTACTGTACATGTTGCATTGACATGTTTATCCTTTCATTTGGTCCATTTCCAATGCCAGAGATGACCCCACAAGTGCATACCATTAATAAAAAAATATCACTTTACTTGTTTGGTCATGGCTTAAAGTAAAATATAAGGTTGCACTTTACAAGAAAGGTACAATAAATTAGTCATCATTTTTCAAATCTTTGGAAACAAGATGGCAGTTTTCACAAGAGACTCAAATGGACAAGGCTGGAATTACAGAAAAAAAAAACAGACAGTACCTTAGAATTTGGAAAATTTCTGTCCTGGTAATGCAAAGTGCACTATGAAAACTATACTATAAAATATGCTCTGACATAGTCTCACTGAAGGGGAAATCAAGTTTATATAAAGTGCAACCTGTAACCACATTGAAATACACAGCCGCACACAATCATAAAGCCAATAAGAGTGAAATGGCCACTAAAAGAATGAGAACAATTCAAAAAACTATTTTTATTCAGTATGAATTTAAACATTTTTTGATCAAATGATAAAGGAACAGACAGACATTGATTCCCACTGTTTTCACAAAAGTAAAATAAAGCAACAGTTGAAAAAGGGAGACTTTTTGTCAACATGGGGTGGGTAAGCAAAGCGTAACACACAGTAAACCATGCAAATGTTTGATGAACAACAAATGATCAAAGAGTGTGTGTCAGGTGAAGAGAATAAATGATTGATGAACATGTTTCGTGAGGTAGATCTTGTTCTATGCTAAGGGTATATGAACAAAATACACTGAATAAAGGGACCTTCAGGCACTAAATCTGATTAAAATAAATATCTAAAATCAATTAAAATTTTCATGAAAGTAAAAATGGGAAACTCACTCGCTGCTGGGTCGGTCAAATAGCTGTAGCGCTTACGCAAAGCTAAGGAGGCAAAGGTATGACGTCGTTCTGGCTTTTCAGTCTGAAACAAACAAAAAAGAACAAAAGATGTTTTAACATAAAAAATAGGGTGAAATGTGATTCTAATCTATTAGAATTAAGACTAAATTATGATGTTAACTTGTTAACTGAGATACTGCAGTGCATGGACACTTCTGTTTTTAGTGAATTAGTACATGCTGTTAGTAGTGGCACAAGGAGGCACTGCAGGTGTACTGTAGTGTTTCCACTGGAGAGTAACTGGTTAAACACATGCCAACATTCAGTGCCAATTCAGATAATAATGTGTCCTTCATGTAACAAGGTGACAAGTTAAGTTGTGGAGGTAGGCATGATGAATGTGGGTCTAGTGTTTCTAGCTTTCTGGAATTTATGTCCCTCCCAAACAATCAATGTTGGTTTTTGAAACTATGACTGGCTAACTATAGTTGCAATGCGTACTTATGGTTGAAATAAATGGATTTAATAATCTGGTTGCTGAATTGGCCAATATCAACATTCTGTCTGGCAAGTTGGTTGATTAATTTATGTAGAAAGAATATAAGACATGGTCACTACAAACAGTATAATATAAATACTCAAACATAAAAACAGCCTTATCTCCCTTATAAATGTTTTTGGCATACAGCTGAGAGCGTTAGTGTTCTCCGTAACAAACAAGCCAAGGACAAAGGTGAAGAGGGAAAACCCCAAATACAACAAACCTATGACTAAGTGGACAAATGATAAGAGATAAGGTTTAATCTTTAGCTTACAAGAGGTACAATAGTCCTGTGTGAAACGTTCTAACATGTTAATAGTAAGGGTGGAGATATGGTGATTCCCTGTTGAATATGTATGGGAAGGAAGATATAGAGATGAAAAACAAGCCGAGGTGTGGCACAGTAATTGGCTCCACTGGACTTGGGATGAAGACAACAATAAATAAATCCTCGCTGATTACAGCAATTGCCATTTCCACTCATGCACTGCATAGGGTCACTTCAGCAAAGACATAGCTGTGTAAAACGTGCACTCAGAAGCATCTTTGACACGCAGGTGCTGTGCAGAGACAAAATATTTGCAACACGCATATTTACTACATCATCTGCAGTAAAGCAAACAGAAAGGACGACAAAGAAGAAGCAGTTCCATGTGATGATGAAGAATCTGTTTACCTCATCATCAGGATCAGACTCCATATCCTGTGGTATTCCAAGATGCATTGCAGGAGAGGAGAGAGATGACACAATGGAGAGCAGGGAAGTTATAGTGAGCGGGGAGGTGGAAATAAAACTCAGGGGATGAAAATGGAGCAGCAAAAACAACAAAAGGCATCAGAAAAAATCTATGAGATTAATAAAAATAAACAGCAAAATAACAAAAGCAAAAGCAAAAGAATTACAGTTTCTTGTGATCAATCAACACCACAACAAACAAATGAGAAGTGTCTTTTTTTTCTTTTTGTACAATTCTTATGTACCCACAGTGAGCCAAGCAATAGAACGAAGCACAATGTGCATGTGTGGCTGCATGTGTACGTTGTGGGGTCTTATGACTGGCACAGGCTTTAACACTAATAAAAGACACAAGCAGCAGGCAACACTTCTCAACTATATGAACGTCAGTGGTTCTGCTTGATGTCAGGACAACACCGCTTTCCGTCTTTCACTTTCATTTACATGTAGATGATATGATATGGCCTATAGAGATGAACTATTCAAATATGGTCATCCTACCTTCTTGTGAGTTGGCAGTGTGATATTCAAATTGCATATGGCCGTCTGTGGAAGGCCTTTAATGGTTTTTGGCTCTCTCAGGAAGGAGAGGCGGCCACATGGCTCCTGGCCCATATCTCTGATCTGTAGAAGATAGCCAAAAGATTACATCAAGAAAAGAAAAAAAGAAAAAAGAAGGTTTCCTAATCTAGGAGCAGAAATTTCTACATTTTTTTCTACCTCAACCTATTGTAAAACTGCACATTGCCAAGCAGTATATAGACAGAAAGATTTAACAGTCAGTAAGCATGCATGTCAAAAGACTACAATAAGAACTGCCAAACAAAAAAAGACAAAATGTACTGTGTGTAATTCTGATATGTGAATAACCTTCACTTGGTTCTACAGCATGACACTGTGCTATTTTAATTTTCCTAGCAACATGCACCAGACACGGTAAAAAAAACAAACAAAAAAACCTTTTATTGCTACAAATGCCAGCTTGATTAGGAGAGGATGATCATTTCTGACATAATTTAATCAGCAAGGCACATTAACAAATTAGACCAGAGTGAACAACATACACGATAAATGCTTGTGGAGAGAGTGAGAGAGGGATGAATGTTATACCTTCACATTGAAAGGAAGTCTGTTTTCCTTGAAGGAGTAGAAGTTAAAAACCAACTGCTGGCCACTTTTGGTGAGAGGGGACAGGTTACCATAGCAATCCACATGGATAGGCTTGCCCTCGAGAACCTGCAGAAGTCAAATGACCAAAAATGTAGTTTCACAGCTTAAACACATTCTGCAGATTAGGTTCATGAAACTGATATTATATCACATTTCAATAACATATAATGGATTTATTCATTTGTCTATTTGTTCTTTATTAGACTCTCCTACTGCAATAGAGTGTCTCCAAGTCCACATGAACACACAACCCCACCTCGATATCCTTGCTCCGGGCCACTTCCTCAAAGTTCTCCTGCTGCTCGAGGGTCTTGTCCACCTTATCGTCCGTCATGCAGAAGCAGCGCAGCCGAGCCTCAATGACGTCGTTCATCTTGGCGAACACCACAAACTTGGCCAGGTACGGCACGCAGATCAGCTCCCGGTATAACTGAGACGCTAGACTCACCGTCTCAGGAATCTGGTGACAGTCTGCGAGCCAGAACCTGTGGAGGAGAGATCGGAGGAAAGAGGAGAGAAGAGGAAAAAAGAGGAGAGGAGAGGAGAGGAGAGGAGAGGAGAGGAGAGGAGAGGAGAGGAGAGGAGAGGAGAGGAGAGGGGGAAAACACAAGAAAATGGCAAATCTGGAAGTCAGCCAGGTAAACAATTTGCCTAATATGAGGATGATTTACAACAACTGAAAGTTTGGAACTTTGCACTGCACATTTTGTATTAAACCTTTCAAAAGGCTGCAACACTGTAGGGTAGGCGAAATAATAATTTAAATAATAAATCAAACAAGCTTGGCCATTTCTCTGAAGGGTACACATAACAGCTGTGTAGTAATCAACAAAGGGTGCTCTGTTAATATCAGACTGCATACTCGCCACATGATCCCAAACTAGTTAAGCTAAGATTCATGGCTTCATGTACTGTAACCAAGAGGTGTATCAGGCTGAGGTCTGTTTAGCAGCCAAGAGGAGATAAAAAAATCTACTATCAAGTCACTCAATAAATAGGTTAAAGACAGCCAATGACATGTAGAGTCAAACAAGAGGGGAACTCGCCCTCCTTGTGTGTGTAGTGAAAGAAAGAGGATCTGTTCAGAATACAATTCTGTGGATTCAAGTGCGAGCTGATTGTAATTTCAAATTTTCTCTTGTGATAGATTTTAGGCTTCACTGCCAGCTTCCACTGCCTCATGGCAGTTTGAGGCCTACTGAGATGTAGAGATTTTATATTTACTGCAAATAAGTATTAATTAGCCAGCTTTGGAGAAAAATTGTTGTAATGTCTTTATAGTGGTCCAATACATGATCATCAAACTGACTATACAATGAATTATTATTATATCTAATATTCATCTATTTTTTCTGATTAATCAATCAATTGTTTAGTCTATAGAAATATTTCCATCATGAGATTCCAGGGTGGGAAACTTGGGTCTCAGATAAGTTTCGTGAGTCACTACATGGCATTCAAACTACTCCTTTCTGTATTTATCATTTCCAGCTGTGGTCTGCTGTAAATGCATATGTGTGTGTCTCACCTGGCCGACACATTTGTGGTGAAGGAGACGCAATCCGTTACAAAGGACAGAGGTGTGGTCCCTGTGATGTCCTCCCACTGGGCGGGGGACGTTCCCCCTGTATGAAATGGGGGACAAAAGATGAGCGCACTGCCTTTCCAGCCGAGCCAGTGCTTTAGCTTTCATAATCCCTATCCTTTTATCTTCTCAGTTCTTCATCTTCCCTCTATCGACCAGTGGCCTTTGACATCAAAGTAGACCTGATGTGCCCACCACTATTCAATTCACAGTGATTCTGAGGTACTAACTGTGTTACATGTATAATAAATGGATGAACAAGTATGTCTGGTATCACAAATAAAATTTAGTGGCATCTAAGGATACAATGACTGTCAAAATAAACTCAAAGCTCGGCAATTTGGATGGAGGTATCCCTACTGTTTTTTCATGCTCTAGTTCTCTGAAGGTCTACTTGCCTGTGATACTGCACAGCAGACGCAGGCACGGCGCAGAGTCGCCTCGGTGGCCGCTGGGATGGCCTTCTGCCGATCTAGGTGGGACAGGGATCGTCATTGTGATCGGCTTGTGGAACTTCCTCCTCCTGGGCTCTACAGTGACGATGGGGCTGAAGGTGGCTCTGTTGCCAAGGACCGCCCTCACCATTTCATCTGGTACAGGCTGGGCCTAAACAGAAACGTAGGATGACCAAAACATGCCAAGAGCAAAGATGCAGACTCAAATGTTTGTTGATCAAACTTTGAGAAATGTTTGCTTAAAAATTTTCCCGTAGTTTCTATTTAAATTACTGGACCAAGCTGGTCAGGCAGAATCAAATACTCAACCAAAGGTAGGTTTATTAATACCTAAGGTATTAATAAATCACTTGGTATTTATTAATACCTAAGGTATTAATAAATAACAAGTCTGTGGACTGTATTAGCAACCAAAGAACCAAGTCAAGAAATGGATGGAATTGGGAGTCTTGCTGTACCTGCAGGCCAACACGGATCCTCTTGGTGAGCGCCCCCTGTGGGAATGACGCCTGGACCATGGGCACAGTGCTGCTGGACAGCACGCCTCCATCAGGACCCATGTGGTTAGACTCCTGCTTTATCCGCGACACCACAGCAAAATACTGAGGGAAATCTCTGGTGACAATTCGGCAAATGCGCTTCTTCTCCAACTCCGCAGGGCTGTCCAGCTCTGTGACAGAAAACAGTACTTTATAAATGTAACTTTAAGCAACATTCAATGGGTGTTGCCTTTTTCCTAAGAAGTCTGACTTTATGAATGCATTTAAATGTTAGTTACTGTTGAGGTGTGGCATTTTGGTCACTATCACTACAAAAAAGGACATTAAATAGGCTAAACTATAAATAGGCTAAGCTTGGAGAGAAAATCAGATTTTCTAGGTCACAGCTGACATAGCCCTGGGTTATGTGGTATAGGTTTTCCTAAGTGGTTCAGTTTACCTTCACCCATTCAGTACTAACAAACTGTCTCTGTGCTGAAAAATCTTTCCTTTACCTTCATCCATCCCACAGAGCAGGTCAGCAAGGTCTTCTGGTCTGGTATCAAACTGGTGCTCCTTCCATGTATCGCCATTGTCGCTCCTCAACACAATGAGCTCCCTCTCTTTCCCCCGCATTGAACCAAAATGAGGGATCTCCACAATCACAGGACTGAAAGAGAAATGAAAGCATTGTAAAACAGTCAGAGCAGCCCAGAAGCTTCCTTGGTTAAGTCATAATTGCTGGTTAATAAGCTGCAATACATAACCATTCTGAGTCATGATATTTTAAGCAGATATGAGAAAATATCCCCTTTGATTTGTAAGTGGCCAGAAAACTGCAACTTATCAACGCAGCAGAGAGAAAGCCCCGAGCGTCCTACCCAAGGAACTGAGCTCCGGCTGGTCCAACCTCCACCAGCCGGCTGACCAGCCCCTCTCCCTCCACCATGGGAGGGGGGTAGGCCAGCTTGTGCCTTTTGGCCAGGCGACAGGTGATGCGTGTGGGCGCCGTGCACTTCCTGGGAGGGATGATGATGCGCATGCCATTGTGGCGGCTACCTCTCATGGAGCCACCGCGGGCATCCACCATGAAGCTGACCAAGAACCTGTGAGACAAAAAAAAAAAAAAAAAAAACAATGTCAGTGGAGGAAAAAACACACAGACAGAGAGAAAGATAGACAGAAGCCATACCACAGACACAAGTGAGGAGGACGATTCCCATGCTGTGATCACCGTACACCCAAACAAAGTAAGGAAAAGAGAGAAAATAAAAATAGAGAAAGAGCAAGAAACAGAATGACAGAAAGAAGAAAAAAAGATGCTTTGAGTCTCTGAAAGTTGGAAGTTCTCACCTTCGTCTGCCTCAATTTAGAACATTAAACACTGTCTGAAACTAAACAGGGAGCTAATGAAGGTGCAAAACGTTTAGTTTCCAGTTCTGAGGCTGAAGGTGAGACTGTTGCCAAAGTTTCAGTTCCTCTAAAGCAGCATTCAGTGATCAAATATTAAACACCTGCACAGATGTTTCACCAAAATAGGGTTAATGTGATTAGTAATGTGTAGTGTACTGTGTCCCGTTCTTCATATTAAGAGCAGGCTTTTGGCATCCTATTAATATAATCTTTGACACAAGTAACGAGTGAGGATGGAGTGGGGTTTATGCATAAAAAACTCTGCTTATTCACTTTTTATGAGCAGTCTTTATACCTAAAATGTGGATCTTCTTGTCACTACACTAGTTATGTTATGTACTGTACAGCTGCTTTTCTCTTTACTGTAAGTTGCAAATAGCACAACCCCTGTAAAGCTATGAGGAAGATGAATTCTTAATGTGCACTGTGAGAAAGAGACTGTTTGAAGGAGAGAGAGAGAGAGAGAGAGAGAGAGAGAGAGAGAGATGGCACATCAAGAGTCCCAAACACGTTGACTATACACTTCTAATATCTAGGCAGTGCAAATGAAACACCAGACCACACGGATGAGACGAGCACAGACTGGAAGAACAGAGGAGGCTAAGAAGAGAAGAGAGAGTGGCGAGATGAGAGGGAGACAGAGGTGGAGGAGTGAGTGACATCACTGCGGCATCATGGGTGAAAGCAGCGAACTCAGTCATCACCTGGAGTCATACTGAGGGAGCGGGGAGGAGAAGCTGCAAAATAAACACATGGAGACAATGCAGGAGGCAAACCCCCAGAACCTAGTTTTAGTATCAAAGTTTCACAACCACTGTTGGGATCTGTAATAACTACTGAAGATGAAAGGAAGATTTAAAAATTTAAGGGAAACAGAAAAGAGACACTGAGGACAAAATGACAATGAACAAAATAATATATAAATAGACAAACACACGAAGCATGATGAGTCAAAAATAGAAAAGGAACCAAAACTGGATATGACAGATCTGAGTGAGTATAACACCAAAGAAATGATGCATAAAGTTCTGCGCAAAGACAGCACTGTTTATTTAGAGCAGACTTAACATTTTATCATGTCATATATTCAAAGTATCCAAATGACATGAGAGCTAAATCTTATCAGTTTATCCAAATGAAACAGATGAGCCACTTCACTGTGGGCTCAGACACAGCCTGTATTTTGTTTCTTCAATGATAGAAATAGACTTTAAACTTAAGATATGACCTGAGATCTTTAGAGGATGAACTGTGCATTTTGACCCTGTATCGTTATGTAATGTAATGTAAAGTGTAAAGAGCAGCACTGCAGAAATCCCACAGCCCTGCATCTTGTCTGCATCAGTGCTGCAGGGTTTGCTGAATATTGACTCTTCGGGGGAGAACAAAAGACAATAAGACAGATTTGTGTAGTAAACATTTAAAATGTGTGATTTCTGCAATTGTTATGTGGATGTACATATATGTGGATGTACATATATATATGTCTGTCATATTATGTGTCTGTATATGCATACTGAGTTTGTGTAGTATATGTCTCTACATGCTGGTAAACATATCTTGACAGATCAGATGAGGCAGTGCAGCTGTTCTTACCCAGAGTGAATGGGGCTGGACACAGTGTTGTGGCTATGGTCCATCATGTCTGGAGTCCAGCTGTAGCGCCGCATACACTCTGAGCTGTAGTCTCTGGTCACAGCCAGATGCTGGAAGAAGACGGAGGTGAGGACAGGTAGATAGAGATTGAGATGAAAAAAGAGGAAAGCGAAGGAGAGGTGGGAAGAACAAGGAGAATAAAAAGAGTTGAGATTACTCCAGAGGAGATGACAAAGATCGGCAGCAGATAAATAACAATCAATCAATCAATCAAAACAGAAAGCAGAAACCAGAAAATAGAGAACGGATGAGGTAGACCAAGAAGACAAGAGAGCTAATTATTAATTACTGCATGAACAAACGAGGTAACTTTGACCCTCCCTTCTTTTTTTTCATGGCCTTAAAATCATGCATGGTATGGAGCAATGAGCCGATAACATTTACAGCTTTATGACTCATCTCTCAACAACATTTGTGACTGTTACCCACAAGTCTCACCATAATCAGGCCAAAAAAAAACACAGAAACCAGCACAGTAAATGCCCAACTATAACTGTGCAGCAGAGATACACTGAAATGTGCAAACACAATGTGACACAAAAACAATGCTTGAAAAAACAGAAACTGGAAATCAACTTTAATAAATAATTAAGTATGTGAGCACCGAATCATGGGAACTTATGTACGGTGAGAGCAGCATGGGAAACGACCATTCGCTAAACACAGACCAGAACTAATGAATGAGATCATAATGGCAAGGACCCAAAACAAACACATACACAAAGACGAAAACTCAAGAGAAATGGGAGCCGAACCACCGTGACAGCGACTGAAAAATAACCAAACTGATGAACATGTCAGACATCCATGAACAGTTTATACCTTATTGAGTGGATCAACCAAGTAGGAAATGTCTTTACAGACACTTTGAAGCTTAAGGGAGAAGAGAGATGATTCAGAAGTCACACTTTGTTTCACTAAAGGGTTTGATTTCAACTAAAGAATACACAATCTTAGCTCCGTGGGGATGAGCTGGCGCTATGATTTAACCATTTCAATCCAGATAATCTCACTACACATTGTAGCAGATGTGAGTGTAACTGAAAAGTTATCTAACAAATGTAGCAGATATAGAACAATTATAATCAGATTACAATTTAATGGAAAGCTGGTATAATAAAAAGCAAACATTTGCTTATTTTGTAAAAGAAGAGAGTTGACCTAAGTGCATATTTTGACCATGTATAGTTCGGGTTCGTCTTGGGTGATGTTGTCTTTGGAGTTGTAGGCTATATTACTAATATTGTTCATAATGTAAGAGGTTACAGTGTCTGTTTTAGCAAAACAAGCACTGGACAGGGAGGGTGAGCTCTGCAGAGCACTGCAGATTTCCATGAGAAAGCAAAAGGGGCCTCCCAAAGCCCTTAGGTTTGAATAAACTCTTCGTCAAGGTGCTATACACTCACCCTCAGCACTTTGGCAAAAGCATGCAAGGCATCAACATTGCCTCTGTTATGACCTTTGTCCAAGACAAGTAAAGCTTCCCTGCTCCCTGCTTTAATTCCACCCAGCCTGTGCTCTTTTTTTTTTATCAGGCCATTGATGGAAAAACAGAGCACAGAGGACAAAAGTGTAAAAGAAAAAAAGAGATTTTCCAGGACACTTTGATGAACAACAGATATTAAAGCTTGCAAAACAGACATCTAAATACACCAAGGAAAGAAAAGGTAAACTGAGACTGAGAAAGGGGTTGGGTATAGAGAGTGAAAAGGGGCAAGAAATATTGAATTAAACAAACAAAGGATGATGATGATGATAACAAGAAATGGATCTTACCGTGTCTTTTGTGGGGGCCAGAATCTCCTCAATCATCATGCTGTCTCGTGCGAACGAGCTCCGGTTGAGTGTATTGGACCTATCCGAACTGAAGGAGCGGAGGCTACATGTTACCACGCAACCCAGCGCCGCGGGTAACAACAAATGACGGGCAGGGGAACACAACATAAAACAAAAAGCAAGGAATCCATTACTACATGCAACCTCCAGGGAACCAGTTTTTTTTACTTACTGGACAGGAGTTGTCCAAAAGTAATAAGTGGAAAATAGAGAGAAACGGAAGAGCCCGCAGTTGAAGAAGGATAAGATACTGCAGCAGGTTATTCAGAGATGGAAATGAGGGTGAGGTCAGTGTGTTTGCATTAAGAGATAGACGGATAGAGGAAGAGGAGGAAGTGGGAAGACTGTAAGGAAACACAGATGGCTGTTGTGTGCATTTCTACATGAAAGTGTAGCTGGTGTGCAGCATGGACACGGATGTAACTAAGTGTGTCTAAATGATGAAGTATGACAGGTTAGTGGACCGTTCATATATACACCCGACTGGCAGGTGAGAAATCTAAAATCACAAGAAGCCTCTCTGCAAATCTTGTATTAATGTCAGTGAAAGAAATTTGATTTACACAGAAGTGTTTCAGACTGAATCCAGCTCGAGCTCCAAGACTGACATTGCTTTATTCTAAGATTAGCAACTGACCTAGACCTGTTTCAGAGCAGCCAATACAAAAAGGAAGCTGGTCTTTTCTATCTGTCTTTCTGCAGTCTGCTTTATGGCTGTGTGTGTGGTGATGTGTGTCTATTTTTGCAGCTTCTGAAGCTCAATGCGGTGCAGTAGTTTCCTTTCAGGGCTTTTGTCTTGTGCTGTTTTCGCTACAGGGATTTGATCAGTGCCAAAATCAGAGTCTAAATGTTTGTATAAACGCACAGTCACTATATAGGCACAAAATCACATTTATGAAGAGCGTGTTTTTGTGTGTGTTTGTGCACTGTAAGGAGGCCTGCATATGGATACAAACCCAAAGACAAAGCCGACAACTCCGTGCCTTATTTTGTCAGAGTGTGCACTGTACGTGTGTATTGATGTGTTGTGTGTGTGAATGCAGAGGGGGGGAGAACGGGTGAGCGCGGGGGAGAAAATGCAGAGCTCAGCGTGTTTGAGTGGGCACACTATTCAGCACAGAGAGAAGCCCTTTATTCAGCACTGCCTGCCTACCCTGCCATCGAAGTTACCAAGCAACTCTGTAGGGCCTGAATGGACTCGCTGGCATGACATCCCCCCACACACCCCCCTCACCGCTCTGCTCTCACCATGACTCTGTTTGTTCTTCACAGCTTCTTCCTCTTTCTCATTCTGTCCATCCTCCTCCTCAACATAAACATCCATGTTTTTCCATTTCCTCCCTTTCTGCCCCTTCTTTTGGTTGTTTTCTTTATTGTCTGTTATCTCTTTCTGCATGTCCTGGCACCTTCCAGCACTCTTCTTTATCATGCTGTGCATTTATGTAAGTGTGTGCACGTGAATGCATCTGTGTATTAGTGTCTTTGATGCACATGGAGGATTTTTTTAAATGCTGAAGGAAAATTCCCAAATAATGTCACGTCAAAGAAACAAAGTTTCCATCTCTGCTAACCACATTTAACACCCAGAATCATCCTGAATGATGATGGGACATTTCCAATTACTATCTTGTAAACAGGGTGTATGAAAAGGATGGGCCATGAATTAACTGATGTTTTGAATCCCTGGAAGTTACACTTGGTGGTACAACAAAAACAGAGATAAAGTGCCACTTAAGAACAAGCCACATCAAAAAGTTAGGGGATTAGTCCGCACAACTCAAACTGAAGAAGAATTTGCACAAAACACAAGTGCTGCTTTTATTTTCTCATTTCCAGCAACACTGCCTCTTTTCCACACCTGCAGCAAAAAAATAAATACACTTTCATTTTGCAGATATGATGATTTTTGTTAGGCGGATGACAAAATATGATCTCAAAATACAACACGGAACAGCAGCAAAGTGACAAATCTGTTACCGCAAACAGAGAAACAGCAACACTGGATGAGGCCGATGTACAATGGATGACATGTGGTTTGGGTTAGAGGGTATATGGATATAAGGTGGGAGTTAAAAAAATTCAGGGGGTCACAAGGGAGGAACACCATTCACAGCTCATGTTGCCTACTACTACTACAACTACTGCTCTTTTCTTACCTGATTCTAGGGCTAGAATGAGGGACAGGGTGCAGGAAAACAGGGAAAAGAACAAAATAGAAGAGTGAAAAGCAAAGCATTTTGAAGACACTGAAGCATGATGTGGCTTTCTTTCTTTTTTCTCCATATGACATTGATGCTGTGCTTTTTGCATGGTCGCAAGCTACAACTGGGCTCAAGTGTTTCCAGATTTACATGAGTGTTAGTGTGTTTGTGTGTGTGCAGCCCAGTTAAAAAGCAAACCATGCAATGTCGATGTCATAAACAGAAAGATAAGGAAAATAAAAGAACTTGCTCAGCATCATACGTTCATTGATCAATAACATATTTTATGTTTTTCACAGCATTACCTTCACACCTCTGCAAAGAGACGTGTCAACATTTTTAAAATGTGTTTCAGTTTACAAACTGCTCTGTTACTGTATGTGCAATTACAATAAAGCAGCAGTAAAACAGGAACAGTTTTAATGTGTAGATGTATTTCTAGAGGATTATTACATGAATAGTTGTTACAAAAGCAATAATGACAAACTTTATCTATAGCACAGTTTTGATTTTTAAAGCCTAATATGATAAACAGGCATTTTACTTTAAACCCAAAAAGGCTCGTATTTTTGCAGTGTCTACAAATAACTCAAAATTCAACCCCTTAAATGTGTTCACCAACCTCTTGTATTTTCTTACCATTTTAACATTCAAAACTGATGATAAATCATTCACATATTAACATTTCTGAAAACTCTTTCCACTGTCGACCCAAGAGCCTCATCACACAGGCCTGTTTACACAGAATCTCTCACTGTAATTGAGAAACAAGGGAAACACTCCCTTGTTTGATGTGGCCCGTTGATGTTAGCAGCTTCCTGTCACAGTTAGTGTAGTTGTTTTTATCAATCCAACCATCACAGTGCATCTGCCATCTGTCAGTGTGGCCACAATACACTCTGTGGCTGCACAACACTTGTCCTGTGTACCGCTGATGTGTTTTCGCTGGAGCCTGCCAGTTTTCCACTACATACTTTGTTCACTATTTCAAACTGTAGTTGGGCCTGCGCTGAATCTCGGAGTGCAGCTGTTCACTGACAGTATCAAAGGCATCAAAGTTCAAAGATACATCTTATTTCTCTTGTGTTGTACTGTGGGCCATTTGTAATCTTTGCATGGGTTTGAATGAGGCCACACAAAACGCTGAATCATTTTGTCAGGTTGAATCATTACATGGCAGTTTTCCAGCTGCTTTCTCTGGCGATTTCCATTATTGTGTTTGAGTGTTTTTGTCTGAGTTTGTGTGTATGTTGAAGGGAGTGACTGTTATATAACCTGCTTCAATCTGTTTCAACATACAGTATACAGAAAAAACGGTGTATCGTTTCAGATACAGGCATCGTGAAGCTGTGTACGTACAGAAGGGTGAACAGCCACAGCATCAATGGCAAACATGATGTCACATACAGGTCTCAATATTATAAGGACAAGTTGGACAAAATAGTTGACAGCACTGCACCTGAGTATATTTATGATTTTCATATGTCTCTAATAAAAATGAAGTGCTTACCTGGCTGAGCGGGCTCCTATGCTGAAACCCATGTACCCCTCCTGAGGGAGAGAGTCATCCCCCAGCTCTTTGAGGTCCTGAGGCCGCAGGTATTTGTCCGTGTCCCCGGTCATCGCATCCTCACCTGGTGGAGGGATGAAATCATAAAATCCTCCAGTTAACTACAAAAAACAATCCGGACGAGAGAGGCGATGCGGCACCTCGGGAAAGAAAAACAAGCCCCATCACTGCCGACATCAGTCTCTCACTTATTTGATTATGGTACTTAGAGGAGGCCTTGGATAATTTATCAGCACCAGCCTGTCGTTAAACATACCTCACCGCAACTGCATAGCCCACCGCAACTTTTCTTTTTTGTCTATACATTTGACTGTGGCACAACAACAACATGAAGCTGAAACACTGAGAGGCGCCGATGCGTGACTGTTTTTAGAGGTTAGACAGGACTCGTTATAGAGAAAAGTGCCATCAGAGACAGCAGCAAAGCCACTTTGCGGTATATATTGAGCTCTCCTGTAAAACCAAACGCAGCTCCTTCCACAACACTCAGAGACAGAGCGCAGCACAATGTTTAACAGCTACCAAAGCCTGCGCACAATTAGCAGAGAATAAGCAGAAAGTGCAGAACCGCACCGCACCTCGATCGGCGGACCGGTGGACGATGACACGCCGCTCAATGAAGCCGGCGGAGCGGCGACTGTGCTTCTCCTTCTCCCTCATGTCCGGCTGTGTCCTGCCTGCAACACTCTGCTCCTTCACCGCAGCCCCTCCCCCTGCCTTCAATACTGCCGCACTCCGATCAGACACCAGAACCGCTGTCAAGTTGGCTCACATTAAAAGCAGGCGTTTCCGGTGTCAAATTTCAAAATAAAACCAGCAGCGAAAGGGCCTCACTTGTCAAAACTCAGCCATGACAAAAAAAACAGAACAAAACAAAAAAATTGCCAGCACAGACAAAACGCATGTAACTACGAGACCAAATCAACTCCCCAAACGCAATGTGTTCACATTAGGCGACTGCACATTCACTGAAACGTTGAAATCAGGGAAATATTCTGATCACAGTAACGTGCCCCTGCTTTTAATAGTTTTGTTCCGGTTATTTAGACACTACCACATTTACCATGATTTACATCTCTCTGTCCGATTCCAACTAGTGGCACAAGGTCTACTGTCTACAACAGGAATCTGAGCCTTAGAAAAGTAATATGCAGCATCACAGGGCACTTTTTTTTTTAAACTTAAACTTTTTTTTAACCAATTAATTCCAGAGTAGTTTTATTAATAAGTGTGATCAATTATTTTGTAAGTGTGCCCATTCCCTCTGTTTACTCTTTACTACTTTAATTTCCCAAAATGAATCTCAGTTAATCTGAAGAGAAAACTCTGAAACTTTTGTATTTCTCAGTATAGCTAAGAGAGTGGTGACAAGTGCAGTTGTAATGACAAATTGCCCATGTTTCAGGTTATGAAAAAACACTGTGATGTTAATTGCTTAACAGTTATCTCTGCAGAGTTTTTTTAGTGGCTAGTAAAGGTCAGAGCAAAATGCTGAGTCTGGTGTCTTCCATGCACCTATATTGTAACAGACGGATTCAGAGTAACACAGTGTGTTACCATTTCAGCCATCCCTTTCAAACACTTCAGGTATCCACTTAACAATAAGGAGACAGACATAACTTTTTTTTCCCCCTGAGGCATGTTCTGCTTTTATTCTGATGGTAAAATTCATCGCCTAACTTCCTGTGTTTTTCTAGCTGTTTCTATCTGACTTGACACAACGGGAAAACAATCGACTACCCGCTGCTGTGATAATGTATCAGCGTCCCATTCAAGCTCAGACACCCCACCTCACATAACCCACCCCGACACACACATACGCACACACGTTTGTACTTCCATCTTTGTGAGGACACTTCTGTCTTTGTGAGGACAACCGCTGACATAATGCATTCCCTAGCCTCTACTCTAACCTTAAAAATTACATCTAAATGCCTAACCCCAACTCTTCCCTAATCTAAACCTGATTCGCACAGTGCTTTGAAGGTGTGTCAGAAAGTGAGGATCGATTAAAATGTCCTCACTTTCCCAAAATGTCCTCACTCCGTAAGGTCTATGACTCAAACGTGTTTTCACAATGTGTAGCCATACAAGTACAAATACCGCACACACACACACCCACACCTACTGTACATTTTGAACATGAAGTATCCTCTAGGTTACAAAGTCACCGCATCGACAGACTCTATTTGCTTCCCTCTCTCTAACAGTACACGTAAAAAAAAATAAAAAATAAACTTTAAATACCTACAGAAACCACAAGGCTGAGTGAACTGAAATCCATTCAACTGAAACTTCTCTTAATGCTCTAACAACTTACCTTTGTCCAGCTCAGCCATATTCACAGATCACAATTCTCCTTATATTCTCCTTACAGTTATTTCTATTTTCCTAAAACTCCACACAACGCTGCCAGGGCGAAAAGAAAATCCAGAGAGCGGTGAAGACTATCAAGCAGTCCATTCAGTGCTTCAGGTGCTGATGGAAAATGTTGCCCTCCTTTCACCCCACGCACTTAACTCCACTCAGACCAACTTGCGCCTTTGCGGCTGGTGCGCACATCTCTTCCGCCTTCTCTCCGCAAAGAAACAAAATTCAAACTCCCCTAAGTTTTGCGCATCTTCGCTGCAAAACAGCCCCAGTGCGTTATCGTGCAGAGACAGTAGAACTCCGAACCGTCTGACATCGACGGCCACGCCGGGGTTAATTCTCCCGCAGGCGGCTCAGAAAAAGCTCATCTCATTGGATTTAAAGAGAGAAAGTCTCGGTGCGTCCCTAGCTCAACAGCATCGACAACAAACTCCGGCTGACGAGCGTCAACAGGGGCCGCGCTGGAAGTGTTTACCGCTCTGTGGAGAGCACAGTCAGCTGACAGGTCGTTCGAGCAAATGCTTGGGAAGCTCAGTAGAGGAGACGGTGACAGAGAGGAGAAGAAAACTGCCACTGAAAGCACCTCATGTCTTTTCTTTCCTCTATGGTGGAAGTCACGGAGGCTGCATGTTAAACTGGGAATGAGGCTAAAATAATGATAAAACAATCACATCATGAATCATTTTGCTATATAGATTTTTTTTAATTGTTGAGCAACTTTTCTCTGTATGGTTCTTCCTTCTACATGTTGCATGCAGTGACTAATACTTGCACAAGAGAAAGGAAATTTAGAGCAATTATGCAAGAGGTGTTTGACAGTTAAAGACCTTCAGTATACATAACACCAACTGTAGGAATAATATCCTCTAAGGCCAGTGCTGTATATGGATTATGGAGATACTTTACACTGTGATGACAGCAGAGCACAACCAGGAGTTAAATTGTTTTCAGATGACGGTACAATTAGTGACTATAGTGGTCTATAGAAAGCATGTGGTTGCACAGACAGGCCACACACACACACACACACACACACACACACACACACACACACACACACACACACACACACACACACACACAC
>JBBMJY010000003.1:7948669-8090150 GCA_037833715.1 Toxotes lorentzi
CACACACACACACACACACACACACACACACACACACACACACACACACACACACACACACACACACACAAATGCAGAGACACATCCACACACACACACACACATACAGGCATGCAACACAACTCGAAGTTAGAAGATCACTGAGCACATACAAGCACAAACACGCTGATAAGTACAATGAAAGAACCAAACAAACAGAATGAAACAACATGAAAGGGGGACGGATATAAAACTGATGGACAATATTTAGTACAGGAGACAATTTAGAGCAACAACTTCATGCTGAAATCCATTTTCATTGGGCATCTATGATATGACACTTTATTAATTTTTTAGCAGCAGCAGGAGTATTAGTAGTAGCAGCAATATTAGAATTTGTTGTTATGTATTTGATGTCCCCTGCAGACATGTTTTTAGACATACAAATGTGATGCTTAGGATAGTAATACTGTTTTTACACAAAAAAAGATCAATTACCATGTTAAAAATTCTTAAATTACATTAACTCCTTTCGCATTTGAAAATCCAGAATCTACAAATATGTAAAGTCCGCCCCTCAGCAGACGAATGTGAAAGCATTCAAAGCATCAAACTCTGCCCTTAAATCATCCTGCACAGTGAAGCTCAAACACCAAAGTGAAATGCCGACTAATTTTTGAGCAGAGCGGGGCTTTAAACATCCTGTTTCTGTTTTCACCTCTTTATTTCCTTTTCTCATAGCATTGGTAAACAAAGGGCTGAGAGTTCTGAGTGACATCCAGAGTATTCCATGCACACAATACACAACTTATATCCCACAGAGCAACCAGGACTGAGTCACCAGGATGCTCACTGAGCCACTGGAATGTCCCACTTATTCAACAAACACTTGGAATTACTCACAAAAAAAGTATCCAGACAACATCCTGATAATCTCATGAGCTGTGTCAAAATGTGAAGAAATTAAATAAGTATCTTTGTTTCTTGTCTTTCTTCTCATCTCTAAAAAAATGTGTCATTAAACTGCAATAAAAGCCCAACTTTGCTTTGTGTTTAGACTCAGTATTGCAATAAGCCTGATTTTAACGTGACACCACCAAACAGTGTGGAAGCTTCATTATCATACCTGACTGCCATTATGTTAAATGCTCTCAGATGGTGGCACAGACACACACACAACTAGCTAACATTATAATCAGTGCCAGTAGGCCTGTGCTAAGTAAGTGTGTCAATATGTGTGTGTGTGTGTGTACATGTGTATACAAATGTGTTTGTACAAGGGTGCATGTGGAGGTGGAATGAGTGCATATCATCAGGGCAATAAAAGCAAATCTACCAAGAAGGTTTGTGCAACAAGACAAGCATCTGTTGGTTGTGTTGTCCTGGTATCAGTCCTAAACCTGCCACTTTTCCTCGCAACCACCCATGTCCAGCTGCAGCTTAGAAAATACAACTCAAAAAGGGTTCTGTTTACTCTCTTTGAGACAGGTTGGATAAAGGCGGGCGACAGACTTGTTAAATGATAAATAGGCACAGTATCTTAATGACTCCCTGATTTTGGCCCATTTGTTGGCCAGATCTCACCAGAAAATCTGACTGTCCAATACACAATTAAAAATCACAAATTACAAAGTATAACTCAATTGCTGCATATGTATAAATTCTTATCTTCCACATACAGCCGCTAATAATCCCAGTGGATGTTTCTGACGCTTTTCCTAGTGCTTCTCTTTTATGATTACAGGAATTTTTAAGGATTATTTGAACACTATGACTCTGATTCTCACTCAGCTCACTGCTAGTTGCTCATTTTTCTCTATGCAGGAGTGTCATCGCCTGCCTAATACAGTTTAGAGAGTCATTTCTGTGCCAAGCCCCTCCCTCCACTGACAGCTCATGTTTTCCAGCAGCAGCACATCTGAAAACATCCTTAAATGTTAGCCAAGATTAGGATCAAATCCCCAAAGTGTGCTGGGCACCAGGCTTCTCACCTTTCCAGCAGCATCAGGCGCGGCTCTCTTCTGTAGGAGGAGACTGGCCACCTCCATCTTGCCGTACTTTGCTGCCACATGCAGGGGACTGAACCCTTTCTGTTGAACAAAAAATAACATATATCATCAAAGTGAATAAGACTGAAAAGATGGAGAGAGCGCAGAAAAAATAGAGAGGAAGAGTAGGCATGGGTATTCAAACAGGAAGTGAATATCTGCAATGTTTTCGGTCAGCCCTTGCTGCCCTGGGGTTGAGCTCCTCTTCATAACAACACAGTTTTTCACATAGTTGTAAAGAACTTATTTTAATTATTAATGCAATGACACAGAATCCATTTTTACCTCAAAAAAGAAAGCTTTGAACACATAACATGCCTCTAGCAGCACAACTGAAACATGAATTCACTGTAACAAAAATTTGATTTATTTTTTTACTCAAACTGAAAAATGAATAACCCATTCAAAGCAGAGCATCAAAAACAATTTCATCCAAAAATCAACATCTCGGTTAACCACAATGTTTGGATGTTTGGGCCTTTGACACATGGCATTATGATTCAGATGCTGAAAAACTAAAGTATCCTTTAGAAGAAGTTCAACATTTGGGGTTTGTGTTAGATTAAATTAAGCTAAATTAGATTTTATTCTTTTTGACTCTATCATAAATTCACTTAATCAAGTACATTAAAATTTATAACTGGCAAATGAGTGTCATCTGTTCGTGACTAATTTAGTTATAACACATCAACATAATTGTTTTATGGGTAGTGATTCCCTGAGAAACTAAACCAAAGGCCCTTAATTCCTTATGTTCTCCAGATCTATAAATGGCTGTTGTATAATGTGATCACGTTATTCTTGGCTTCCGTCCTGAGTGTATGTGAAGATATTTAAAGACATTAGGTCATATTTTCCAGAGGAATGTGGGACTTCCACAAATTCTCATTCCACGCTCTGAAACACATGACCTCGTTTGTGTGAATGTTTACAGTCTGTTCTCTCACAGTTTATGCCAAAAATGATCATTTCAGAGGGAAAACAGACTACTGCATACAATGACATGTCTTACATAATTTCAAATGAATTCATTTCAATGATTTACTTGTTTGTTAACCATCACAAACGGGTCAATCCACGGTTCTCATCCCCCATTTCCCTTTTTCCCTGGTTGGTGTGACATCAATTCCTTGAACAGCTGACTCAGGTGATGTCCCAGAAGGTGCTGTGTGTGTGTGTGTGTGTGTGTGTGTGTGTGTGTGTGTGTGTGTGTGTGTGTGTGAGAGAGAGAGAGATAGAGAGAGAGAGAGAGAGAGCGAGAGCACAGGCACCATAGGATTTACCCTTCATTAATCTGTTCCACTGACAGAGGTCACCTTGAAAGACAGCCCCCAAGCAACATATCACACAAACCAATTCCATAAAGAGTACTCTGCAACTTTTTTGACCTTGAAATTAGTGAAATTGTGAGAAAAAATGATCCATCCATGGTTGACTGTGTGGACTAATTAAAACCCTCCTGAGTTAAAAGTAAGTGTCTTAAATTACTGTGCCAACACTAATACTACCACTGACCTGAATGTGAACACTGTAAAACTGTGTGACAGAACCTGTCAGTGGTTGAACTGTAAAAGTTAGCTGTAGGCAGATTATGGGTCTCATAACTGGAGACCATGAATGCTTTTGTTGTGATAACAGCAAGAACAACAAACTCTAACTAATAAACATGATAAGACGAGCAACATGGAGACTGTTAGAAACAACTGGTGCCCACTAGTGGAGATGCAAGGTAGAGACATAAGAGAACATGATCTGTACTGTGATACTTGATTCTCCAGAAAAAGATAAATACTTAACTCCATTATGTTGTGAACTCAAATAAGACTTTCCACCACACTTACCTTAGTTGAGGAGGAGAGTGAGGCTCCATTCTCCAGCAGCATGGCAGCAACATCTTGGTGTCCTTCACGGGCAGCCAGGTGAAGGGGGGTGTAGCCTGAGGTGGTGGCAGCATTGGCAGAGGAGCCGCACTGCAGCAGCTGTTGGACTATGTCGACTTTCCCCAGCCGACTGGAGATGTGCAACGCTGTCTGGTCATCCTGCGGAGAAAGAAAAAGTGACTTCTGGCTCAGTATTTTATCATTGTTTGTTTTTTACTTCCCAACACAGTGATTGATAATGAGGCTCAGTGTCCTAACCTTGGACTTGGTCTCCACCTTGGCTCCGTTCTTCAGCAGGTATCTGACTACGTCAGCCTGCCCTGCCCTGGCTGCCATGTGGAGAGCTGTCTCACCGCGCTGGAAAACACACAGAAGTGGTTGTCAGTGAGAACTGTCTGTGTATGCAGTGATGTGAGAGCTGAACTCAGAACAGAAACATATACTTCTTCTAACATGTAACTGCATCAGAAACGGTCTACTCACTACGTTGGTGGTGTTAGGTGATGCTCCGTGGTGTGTCAGTGCATGGACAATGTTCTCATGGCCCATGAATGCTGCCACATGGATGGGTGTCAGGCCAGACTGCAGGGAAAAGGACATCATCATTACCATGAAACGTGTATTAAATGGTACAACTCAGAATACTTAAAATCAGTACTGTTTGAAGAAATGACTTCTGGTGCCAAGACCTAAAGGGGTGGTGGAGCAGTAAAAATTAATGGGGTCCAGTGTGGTGTAGTACCTCAGTGACAGCCTGGATAGACGCTCCATGTTTAAGCAACAGCTCCATCACTTTGACTCTGTTCTTCTTGCAGGCAATGTGAAGTGGAGTGAAACCGTTCTGCACACGGACAAAAAGGAAAAAAAAAATTCAGTGTAAAGCCCATAATAGTATGTTCACTAAGTATAAGGGATGAACTTCTCACAGTCACTGTGAATGTGTGACTGCTTTTATTAAACTGATAAAGGGAAGCAAATGATCTGCCAGGAAATGGATAATAGGTAAGTACAGAAAATGTCAGATTTACTTGAATGGGAAAGTAGACTCAGACTTTTGAACCCCACTGTAAATGATCCAATCCCTCCTTAACCAAAAAATTACACAGTGCCATGATTTAAGAATATTTTCTTTGCACATTGAATCTATTTATTTAATACGATATTTCATTATTCTTTATGAAGGGACTTTCAGCCTCTGTATCACCCCCACCCTGTTCACCCCTTCATCCCTACCAGGGCCTTGGCATTTGGGTTGGCCTTCTTGTCCACAATGAGCTTTGCCACCTTGTAGTGACCGCAGTGGGCAGCTACGTGCAGCGCCGTTAGGTAGTCATTGGTGACGTCGTCTACCGGCACGTCATGCTGGAGCAGTAGCTGGACGCAGTTCAGGTGGTCCCCCTGAGTGGCCATGTGGAGCGGTGACAGGCCGTTCTATAGTGGGGGGAGAGAGGGGAAAGAAAGAGAGAGAAAGAGAAGGGGGGAATAGAGAGAGAGGCAGACAGAGAGCGAGACAAAGAGAGAGAGAGAGACAAACACACGCAGACGGACACATAGACAGATGGACAGACAGACACGGCATGTTAGGGCGTGGCCATGCACTGCACAGAAAGACTGTGAAGGAAGTTGTTGAGAAGGTTACAGAAGCATTGTTATAACGAGGTCATTACAACAATGTCTATTTTGTTACACTGGTCGTCCTGCGCGGTCAAACTGTAGGCCTACGCAGCGGAGACAGGCTGTTCTGGAGAGGTCGCACAGATGTTATGGAGACAATGCGACAACACTACAGCAACAACAACAGACCTGCTATCGGATTGGATAATAGATTTCAAATGGCTCTGTGTGGTTAGGAAATCTAGTTCATACAAACTGCTGTATTACAGTGTTATTAACAAAGTGTACCCTGTTTGAAGTGAAATGTGATTTATTCTATTCTATTTTATAACAGCCAGTGGAAAAAAAACCAAAAAAAACATGTGACATGTGTTTGTGACCTTTCCTTTCCTATTCTGAATAAAGCAGTGTCTCCTGAATTGATTGTCCCAGTAGCTACCTTGGTCTTGGATAGGATAGGTGCTCCTCGGTCTAGTAGGATTTCTACCACCTGCTCGTGTCCACTCCTCGCCCCACAGTGAAGAGGAGTCAGACCGTCCTGAAAAAGAAGATAGAGAGCAAAGGTGCAGATGAACAGAACAAAGCTGACATGGCAAAGAGTTACAAAAAATGTAACTCTTAAAAAACTGAGATACTGACTGATAAACTTCACATTTCAAATGTGAAAAGAGTCAAAATCACGAAGAAACAGCAACAAACACCATTGATTAATGGACTTTTATAAAGTCACCGCAAATTTTACAACATACTGATCCTGACACCTCAGCATACTTCATATGTGTGCAAGACAGAAAAGCGTGCCGAATGATCTTCATCAAAACACCATATCATTCAGACTCAATGTGCTTCATTTCTGAATGTGTTACAGTTTTTGCAGAGAATTTGGGTCCATGGTCTCACCTTGGTCTTTGCATCAATTCTGGACCCTCTGTCCAGCAGCAGCTTGACCATGTTGCTGTTGCCCCTTTTTGCTGCCACATGAAGTGGTGTTATGTCATTCTGAACAAAGAAGAAGAAACAGAAGAACAACATAAACTCTACACTCTCCTTATTAAGGGTACACAGTCTTTTATTATATAGCAAACAGTTGTGAAGCAGCTCGCAGCACAGACACCACACTCCTACACTAACTAATTTCTATGGCAACAAACACATTTTTAATTGTAATTTTTAATTTTAATAAGAGCCCGCTCTAGACCACAATGTAAATATCACTGTAAAGAAATACTAATCATACTTGTGTGTTTCATTATATTACAGTACTTCTTAAAATATAATACTGCAGGTAAAGAGATGCACCTGCTGTATTATGAACACTAAGCAGCTGATAATACAGCTCATGTAACAATTATTCTGCTGTATATGCTTTGTTTAATGGACAGTAGGGGAGTTATCATTTATTACTATTTTAAGTGGGCAATGGAAACCAATAAATGATAATGATGCCCCTTGTTAGCTGGCATTGTTTAAGGTGAACACATACACACAGTGCGGTGCAGACCACTGTGAACCTCAATGTAAGTCCATTGAATTTAAAACACATTTAAACACATTTTTAGTTATGTTGTCCTCATCCGTGCTGTCTGGTGATTTATCTTATATACATTTCGTGTGTGTGTGGTTGAATCAACACATCCATACTGTAATAAAATTAGCTATTTTTATATAATCAAGTGCACTGTATAGGTCCTCATTTAACCCTCTGGGGCATAAATTATGTAATTCAGAAATCCAGAAAGCTTCTCTCTTAAAGAGCAGCATCTTTAAATATCCCCCTGTATTCGACAGAGATGCTTTCTCAGTTCCTACATACTAAAAAAAAAGGCACCTGCTATTACTCTTCTTTTAGCAGCAGGTGCCTTCACCTTTGAATGCCAAGTCTATTAATAATGATAGTTCTGCAGTTTACATTTGTGTCTTCAGATGTGTCTTAACCCAGAGGGTGCATAGTAAATACAAACTGCAGAGTGAGTTAGCATTCATAAATGGGTTTTGTTTGCAATGAGCCAAAAATGAAGAAGTGCACTGAACACAATAGGCCTTTCTCACAGAAGACATTTAGACATGTCACAGTAGGAAAAGCACAGATGTAAATAATAAAATGAATGATGGCTGAATTCCACTGAGCTGCCTCAGTTTCAGGGTACTGGTATTGTGATTGCTGTCTCACTGTCACATTGTCATGACTTACTGAGAGTTAATGTTAATGCTGTTGCTTTTCCTGCTGTGTCAAGTCAAAATGTCCTAAAACATCTCCTGAAAATGGCTTATACACCTTTGGCGATTGAGGGACTCTCACTAATAAGCCATACACCACAGCTATGTAGGATCATTGTCTTGGCATATGTAACATCACACTGTGTACACCTTCACTCATTTACCTTCAATCTTGGTAATACCCCTCCCAAACAGCAGAGGGCAGAATAAACTCACCCGAGCCATGAAGTCCACAGCAGCCCCTCGGTTCAGCAGGAGTGTGGCCACGTTGATGTTGCCATAATGAGCCGCGATGTGGAGGGGGGTGAAACCACTCTGAGGATTGAAGAAAGCCGTACAACACGCACATGTGAACACACAAGAACACACGTTACATTACACACTATGAAACACACCACTCATGTACAAGTCAGTAGAGACCTTGAGCATTCATAGCAGTGTACAAAGGCCTATGGACGCACAATCACACGCCATCAGACAAGGACACATTCTACTATACACTGTTACACTAACACCTGACTTTTTATTGAAACATCGAACATGGGGCCAATTGTATGCTGACAGCTAGAGAGGTTTTAAATTCAGGGTAGCCTGTGGGTGTCTATGTGCTTTCATAACAAATATAACTCGTCATTACACTAACACACTGGGCAAAGTACTTAGATTTTGTAGGCCTGAGTGTAATATACAACTCCATTTTGATAGAAGTTATTTAGAGGAAATTACTATGAATCTCACTTACAACATCCTGATACTTTGAGTTTGCAAAAATTGTCCTGCAAATGAACCTAATGTCCATTTGTTAACATCTTCAATGAGAGTCATTTCCCAGCAAAACCCCTTGGCTTAGTGAGCAACAGCTGTCAAAGCAACAAAAGGACACTGGAAAGAATCCTCACTAGGGAATCTCACACTAAGCTATCTAATCACACGGATCGCTATTTCAAATAACCAATAATCGAGTGGGAAGCAGTTGTCTCAGACCTGTGTATCCACATTTCTGCTGATATGTGGTGTCTCAAACCAAAAACACTACAGCTACAAACAATTTCAAAACATATTTTTACACTTCACAACACAAATGTTAGAAAAGTAAGGTAACCAAACATTTAAGTTAACCACAAAAAGCTGCCTTTTAATAATCTAATTTGCACATTTTTTTGGTACTTATAACCTAATTTGCATATTTTGTACTTTAATTGCATGTACGCTTCTTGCTACTGCACTTTATCCTGTTCTTTGTGAGCTGCCTTACAAGTAAATTTTACCTGCTGTGGGATCAATAAAGTCCTATCTTATATCTTATCTTTTATAGTCAATCTGTGTACATACAATAGGTAATCTCGTGTGAACTTTACAGAATCTGCAATAACTCTTTTTCCATCTTCCATCACAGCGCTATGCAAATTAGTTTACCACAATGCACAGGCCTCAGATCAACAAATCCATTTTTGGGTGAGTCAGCCTGCCAAAGCGAGAAACAATTCCCAATCAATCCCAAACAGGGACACCCAGAAGGTGGCCACCTGGCTTTGGTTCGACGCAGGGCTCCTTGTTACCACAGAAGCAGTTTCGAGATAGCTTGTTGCTTTGGTCCCATGCAAAATGCTTTAGGGGCAAGGGTTGAGGGTTAGACGTACTATAAATCAATAAGGGGTAGACTAGTAAACTTACTATACTAGCTGTCTGTTGCTAGAAGGCTGGGTTCCTTTACAGCTTAATGGGGATTTGGCTGCCATGCATGTTATGGACAAACCGCTGCCTTTCAATGGATGATAACCACTTTTCATGCCAACACTGGTTATCATGGTAATCAGTTTCATGGACGGACTGTGTCATGACACATCAGGACAACATTTTTTCAACAGTCACAAAGAGTTTGCCAAAAATAACAGCCGAAGCTTGAGCTTTGGACACCATGAAACCATTAGAATCAAGGAACACCTTGATACCCAAGCCTCCAGCCTCAGGATTCCCTAAATCAGTATTAGTGAAACATGCGGTACTCTGACTGTTTCTGTGACTAGAGATATCAACTACATGAATGAAGCGATGGAGAGGAGGAAGACGAGATTGAGTTAAAATGGACAAGGGGAAGTGACAAAGGGCTGCAGAAACACTACTGCATCAAGTCAGGGGCACTGAAGTGTTTTTTTTTTCCAGACTTTTTATGAGCTGCGATGGAGAGACTACATAATGTACAGAGTAGAGGTGTACCTCTGTTGTTCTATTCACCATCATCTATAAAGTCAGCCAAGAGAGGAGAGAATGGGCAGTTAGTGAGCAAAAAACTGAGAAGGGCCTCCACTGACATAAAGTGGAGGAGCAGAAATAGAGGAGAAGGAGCTCAGTACAAAAAGTAGTGGTCATGCAGTCACTGTTGCTCTGTCTTCCATACAAAACTTTAAAAGCATACAGTAATTATTGCCCTGTCTAGTAATGTGTTTAAATACATATAAATTTGCACAAAAACAAACTGACATTTTGTACTTCTGCTCCTTTCCCCTTTCTGCCAAAAAGAGCATCAAAAACTAATTCAACCAAGAAAGAAAAAGAGAAAAAGGCAGCAAGAAAGAAAAACTGACAAAGAAAAACGAATCCATTAATAATCAAAGAAACAATCAATCAAAGAATCAAAGAGACAAAAGACAAATCAACCAACTGAAGATCTGCCAGCAGAGACTGACATCAACATCACAGCTCACCTTAGACTCAACATCCGCGTTGTGGTCGTTCTGCAGGAGCAGGGCCGCGGCCTTGGTGTCATCCTTGCGGGCGGCGATGTGCAGGGCAGGCAGGCGTACCTTGCCCTTTGTATCGTTCTCCAGTAGCAGGGAGACCACCTGGTCATGGCCCTGCTGGAGGGCCACCGCCAGAGGGGTGAAGCCATCCTGCACATGAGGGGAGAGAGGAGTCACTGGTGCTGCATAGGTGCTGTTGTGCATCACCGGTAATGGAACTGTTCTGGGATGGTAGGTGTGACTGGATGGATGATATGAGCAGGTTAAGGGCAGGTTGTGGAGAGATGGTGTCCCTATCTGAATTATTATTTTGCTACAGGTATAGAGGAATGCAATGCAATTACATATGAATCCTATAGAATTTTAAAAGCAAAGCGCAATGCAGGTGTTAATTAATGATGCAATGATTTCAGGATTTTCCTTGTGATTTAAGGGCCAAATCCTCTTTATAGTGTACAACTAGTACTTCAGAAGGAGAACAGAATAAAACATGATTTTGGAGAAAATGTCACGTAAAAATCTAAACTAGTGGAAAACACAAGTAATATGTTTCATAATTCTGCATCAGATCAAACTGCAAAAACCTTCTTCTGCAATATTACTTTTTTATCAAAGAAGTCAGAAATTACCTTATGATTGTAACTAGAGGTGACATTTATTTTTATCCATGTCAATGTCATCTAAACTCTTGTTTCAGTTTCACACTATTCTATGGGAGTTCTGCAGAAAAAAAATAATCTGGATCGACAGAAATACAAAATACAAAACTTCAACCTAAAGGCATATTAGGAGTTGAACCTGCTTGTAGTGTTGAAGATATTAAATAATAACTTCAAACCCCATGTATCAAACAGATGTAGATCTGCAAGCCTCCTCTTCATATTGGACACTAATGTAAGTTACATAATGAAATGATGTGGTGGAAAAGGTTCCCATTTATCTCCCACACACGTTACCCTTATGATGCATAATTCAGATGAAAGCTCCCTGTTATAGCAGTGCGTTTCTGCATACTGTACATCTGAGTGTGTATGAGCACAAGCATTGGTGTACATGCATATGTTCTTGCATTCATATACCAGGTTTACATGAAGACTGGATCTATGTGCAGATCTGTGTGTGTGTGTGTGCACACGTGCATATATGGAAACATATTCTGTGTATATGTGTATGCATGTCCTCAAGGGCATCCCCTTTTTTACCATGTAGCCCATAGATGTGAACCAGTGAACTGTAGACTGGCGTGGGTATTCCATTAGCCCTATCAGCTGTTTGTCTCCATGTGTGCATGTGCTTCTGTGTGTATACGTGTGGTGACTGGTAATTATGTGTATGTATGGGTTCCACAGGCTGAGCAACGTAAATCAGATCAGTAACGGCAGCAGCAGCCGTGGAGGAGAGGCAGCGAGCGGAGCGGACCTCATGTGTGACCCACTCAAGGTCACTCTGCCACCACCACCATACACTACCAATCAATGAAGCTCTGCCTAGTCCCTCATGAAAGAGATAGGGAGGGAGGGAGGGAGGGAGGGAGGAGGAGAGGAGGGGCAGGCAGAGGAGGAGGGTGAAAAGAGAGGTAGAGGTAGACAGAGCAAGAATGTGAGACAGAAAAGATGAGAAAAAGACGGAGACAGGGAAGTGAAGGACAGAGAGATCAAGACACAGACGGAGACACAGGCAGTGCAGAGTGAGTGGGGTCGGGATGACAAAAGGAGGAAGGGAAGGAAACAGAGGAGAGGAGATGAAGGTGGTTAGTACAACAGATGTAAAGACCACACATGACTGAGGCAGAGAAATTTCACAGACACTTAACTGTATAACTACAGAGGTGGACACAGAGCTGGCACACAAACACATATGAGCACACACACACATTCAAAGAAAGAGCAAACACACACACACACACACAGTACCTCAGTGGCCATACTCTGACTGGCGCTGTTCTCCAGAAGGAACCGTACGACCTCCAGGTGATTCTCCTGGGCTGCCATGTACAGAGGAGTGAAGCCATTCTGCACACAACATGGACCAGAACACACACACACACATGCACATTTATAGACATTTTAAAACAGGCGAACTTTACTGGCACTTATGGACAGATATTTCCTTGTAGTCAGTTCTTTTAGATTTGATTTTGGAAGTGTTTCTCTTTATCTGAACAGTGAAGGCTTCTTCTATGTAAAATGTCCCAATAAGGTTTAAACGATGATGCTTATACACTATCAAATAATATCACAGTAAGTGAAAATCTTGAGAATAATAGATACCCAGACAAAATATCTCATTGTCAAAACAAAAGAAATTAAGGACGTGTGTTGCTGTTTCATCTCCACTGGTCGTTTTCAGGGTTTGATAAGAGCAGAGAGAAAGAAGGTGCTTGAAATCTTTCCTCTCACCTTGATCTGATAGAGTTAAATGTATCATGCAAGGACAGCAGTTTCCCTGAGAGGCAGAGGCCTAGTTGGCGCGATGCCAGATTCTGTCAGTGAAGATCTTTGCACAGAGTGATTCCCTCAATGTCATCGACTTTATGATACAGTATCATCCAAACAACTGTGTGCATCACAGCAGTGCAACTGAACTACACTTGTTACAGTTCCTAAATGTAGACCACTGGGCTCTTACAGTCACTTTGACAGGCACATTTATGTGTGAGCATCCATGTTGAGAATAACCCACCTGAGATTGTGCGTTGACATTGGCTCCATTAGTGACCAGCTCTTTGACGACTTCCGTTTGACCAGCCAGCGAGGCTATGTGCAGAGCAGTGTTTCCTTTCTGGATTACATGGAAGAACCACAGGAATGTGTGTTAAGCTCTGCCCCACCTGTCCCACCATATCGCTTTTGTGTGTGTGCGTGTCTGTTTGTCACTACCGTCTGTATATATATATCCATGTGCCCCAGTGAATGCTCTCACACTGACCACACTTTTGTACCGCTGGCGTTACTGCTCTGACATCCCCTGCCTGCACTGCCAACAATGTGTCACTTCCGATGCCGCACATCCCACACGTAAATAAGCTGCCGCTGAGCCTCCGCCATAAATAAAGGCAGGAAAACAGGAGGCTCTCAATGAACCTGTTCAGGTCCTAATGAAGGCAGAGTCAACCTCCAGCCCGTCTCCTGGGCCTGTGATACTGTTATTTGCAACAAGTGCTGTTGCACAATAGTGATCACATGTACTGTATACTATAGATAGCCATGTCTGCTGAGGCCATAGCAGGTTTATACAGAGATGGAGTTGAGCTTGTGTGCTTTATTGAGTACTACTAGTTTGTAATCTGAATCATAACATGACACTGTGCAGACACACATATTTGCAATGGTAATATTTATCAGATTGTTTCCACAGTTATTTATTTTGCTGTATTTTTGTTTGTAAAATTGCACTAATCAGAGCCTTTCATAGTAAATATTTAGGGAAATACATAAACATGCATATCAATGTCCAGGGGGCAGACACAATGTCACGAATTTCAGTGTAATATAATGCTGTCCAGTGCAACAGCTCTGCACTACATGGTATACTGCCTTTGTGAAGCTTACAAGTTTCAGCTTTTGTTAAGACCAATGTTGATGCAACTCTTTTGTGATTTTTGAACAGTCTGGAAAGTCTAGTGACTGCATTCTTTTGTACCATTAAACTTGCAAACACCCACCACAATAATTCCCATGTTAATTTACAAAGTGCTCACTGACAACGTATTTCATTTGTTTTCCCAACAACATCCACTCTTGTAAAACCATATCTGCTGAAAGCAACTAAAGCGTGATTAAAGTTTTATATGGTTATATTTAGGCACTGAAAGCACTCGGTTAAAATTAGAGAAAGGTCATGGTCTAGGGTAAATACTGAAAAAAAAAACAAAAAACAAAACTCAGAGGCCATCTGAAGCACAAGACACAACATAGTTAATGAAAATGTATTCCAAACCACCATCTGTGCTTAGTACACCCACCACCCACACCAATAACCTCACTACGACTATGTGACAACAAAACTGTAGCAATTCCTTCAATGGAAAAACATTTCCAATCCCATTTTCCTCAAACATATCAGGTAAAACAAATTATCAGGATATAAAAGTAATTTCTAGGAGACAGGTTTACACCATGAGCAGCTGTCATGTTAGTGCAGTCCAGGATGACAGCTCTACCATCAAACAACCGAAGAATTAGGTTGAACCATCTCTCTCTGACTGCTTCAAACTGAACAATGAAGGCTTCACAGATTTAATGCAATACACTAAAACACCACAAACTACAGCCCCGAAATTACAAGAGTTAAATCAACATCTCTCTGACAGTCTCAAGATTGTAAGCTTCACAAGGGCAGAATTTGTAACAGAGCTGCTAAGGGACTAATGAACCGAGGACAAGGCCTCCTGTTTAATTCTCCCACAACAAGAGCAGCACAACATTAGAGGGTCAGACACACAATTAACTCAAGCATCAAACACCTACACAGCCTAAATGAAACACTCTGTTACTAAATCTGGGTACCCTCAATGGCACTGCCTCCCTAACTGCACAAAATACAAACTGATTGGCATTGAGGTGCAGGCAGTGGATTCCCAAGATCTTAAACTAATCCCTCAGCATCCTCAGGGTCACAGTAGAGAGAGACTTTAATTGGGGAGATTTTCTCCTTGATCTTGAATATTTCATCGTGTCCTGTGTTTATGTCAGCACTAGGCATATGGCCTATGGCATAGAAGCTGAACGAGACGACTAAATGGGAGTGAAAGCCTTCTGGGCACAAATGTGGATAATGTTTTCAATGTCTCTCCCTCTCAGCTCCTTTTAGCATCAGAGTAAGGAACCTTCAAATTAAGAGACTGTCCCCTGATGTATTATACTATATGATATCATGTTGTACTGTACATAAAATATAATACTACTGTTACTGCTGCTTTTTCCTCCTTTGTTTTTTATTACATACAATTCCAATTAATCCATTCCACTGCTGACATTACACTGAACTCATTTTGCTTCATTCTGACATGTATTTTGTTTTTTCTTTCAAGCAGTGATCCCCACAGGGATCATTAAATATTGATTCAATATTAAACCCTAACGAATGGCTGCACACTTGCAGTAGTTGTACTGTAACTGCATACTGTTTAATCCGTCACCGCAGCCACGTTTTGTGCTGGATCCAAATATAGCTCTCCATAACATCAGCTGAGCTGTTAGGTGACGGGGTGGGTTTTACCTTTGTGGCTGCATCCACAGTGGCTCCGAGCTTCAGCAGCTCAGCAACAACCTCGACATGCCCCTCCTTGGAGGCTAGATGAAGAGCGTTCAGACCATTCTGAGAAGGAAAACATGTTTAGAGGAGTCAGTGTAGCTCATGCACTAAACATTATGACATTATGGTTTAATTGAGTTTGGATGGGTTAAACTGATTAAATATTAAAAAATATTCAACTCCCGCTTGTTCAGTCAGACATCAGCCCTTAAGCCCTTAATTTGAAATTTAGCCGATGCAGCAGTATGGTGTAAGTATGTTTATGTGTGTAGGAAAGAATAACTTCACATTCACATGAACATTTTAGTTTATTAATAACAAAACTTACCTGATTGCAAATGTTAATTTCAACCCCAGATTTGAGGTAGTCGAGGACCTTTTCAAGGTTCCCTGCCCGGGCAGCTCGCAGGTAACTGGCATTACTGTCAGACTGGAGAGGAGCAAACAAAGAGAGGCAGAGAAGTGAGGGAGAGAGAGAGAAAGAGAGAGGAGGTGAGTATGTCAAGTTCGACACTGGCCACATGCTTATCTGCATCAAATTATCATTGTGCGCTGAGGAGAACAAAAGCACATAGAAATGATAAGATTTTTACTGTACCAGGTAGAACTCTGTCATAATTTCTCAGATATCCATAAAAACATCTTAACAGGGGAAAAAAACGAAGCTAATATACACACATACACCGGGTCCATTTTCCCAATATAATCAACCCATAGGTCTGCTGAAACGCAAACATCTCAAAAAGTAAATCCATGAGAAAGCCAGCAGAGCCACAGCATATAATCCCAGCAATTCAAGTCGTCTGCCATCCATCGGATCCCGCCGGACTGTTATTTCAGCTTGTTAAATCCAAATGTCTCTGATTCCCAAAGGTAGGAAGTTCAGTGACCGGGTGGTCCCTCCAGCTGCCATAGAGACCTCCTCTCTTCCACAGAAATCTCTTCTGAATCCACCAGTAAAGCAGTTGTGAGTCTATGTCGCTGTGCTACGAAAAGCAGAGCATCTTCTATTCTGCTTGGCTGTCCTTTATTTCACTACAGAAATAGGGCTTTGCTAACCAAAATAAAATGATGAGGCAAGCATATTTTGCCCCTATAACAAATGGGGTGTGCATGTGTATGCGTGAGAGCGTGTGAGAGGAAGAGAAAGGGAGGGGGAGAGATCGAAAGAAGGATGAGAAAGAGAGATGGAGAAAGCTAAAAAAGAGGGGAAGAAGAGAGGGAGAGGCTGTGTTTCTTTTCTGTGTTCATGTTAGCTCATAGGACATTGGGTTTGACATAAAATGATACACAGCAAACTCTGCACATTTTGTCTTCCTTTCTTCGCAGCAGTCTTGCAAAGAACATTTTGTAAAACTCAGCACTGGAGCTGCTGAGAGCAGGAGGGAGAGAAGCTGTGAAATGCTGCTTCATAATAGAAGCTCAAAAACCAAATTCCCCTGAATTATCAAAATCCCAGACCTGCTAAATTTAGCCTTGCGTCCAGAGACACTTAGGATAAACTCAGCGGGGCCAAACGGTATGAACAGTTATCCAACACTGAGCTCTCCACCTCCGCCTTGGCCATGCTTTTCCAGAAATAACTCTGACGAACATAGAAGGATCTGACCCAAAGCCAAAATGTGAGTGAACAAGACATCCAGCATCAGATTGTTCCACTGATAGGCTGTATAAAACTGTGACAGAAAAATACACTATTTGTCTGTTTGTTCTCATGAATGCATATGTGAAGAAACAAAACAATGGCAGAAGAAGTGATGTTAACTAGAAACCAAGTCATTTCCTGATTACAAGAAACCATTAAGCTAAAGCTCATGTCTCCGCAGCCAATCAGCCCACATCTAGAAATGTCTTCTTCCTTTTTCCATACCCCCAACTCCCAGAGGACTGTTTGATAGCACTGAACCACTAATGACATTTCTGTTCTTGTGGCCTTGAGAAAACTCATGATAGAACAGACTGTCAGGGAGCCTGAACAAGCACTGAGCAACAAATATGAGCCATGGGTCAAGAGCAATTACAGAAAAGATAAACCACTACCTTTGCAACATTATAAAAGTGTGAAAGGTTTAAAGAGGCATGATAAAAAGCTAAAGATAATTTCTTAAGACTGAGGCTGCTGCAAGTGAGAGTCTGTAACAGCAGCTGGAAAAGAATCCCGGCTGCCCACGTGAAATAGGCCATTGACTGTGAAAACTCATAAACATCCAGTATAGTGGCCTGAATTTCCTGTTGCCTAACTACAAAAAGTTTTACAAACACTGTGGATATGCAAATGGACATTGCATCAGAACTCCTTTGCCTGTGCTTGAGCCTGTTTCTTATTTCTATTATTCTGGATGCCAGTGGCCATGAACAGCAGACTAATTAGACGGATGAAGGGACAAAGCAATTAAAAAACACACCAGCAAAATCACAATAGCTGATATAATTCATCATCTAAACATGATTTAATTCTATATCTTAATTCAGCATAACAGAACTAACAAAGACCTTCATACTCCCAGATTGAGGTCTTCTACTTGTTAGTCACGGACATGGACACCAAGAGTCAGCGTCCTTCATGATGACCTGTTAGAAACACTTTGGCTCCCATCCAGCCAAATACCCAGCCAGCCAGCACTCTCTACCAGCTCTCTGTCATCACAGTGTCCCTCCTGAACACCACCACTGAAGTAAACTCCTGGCACTGTATCTACTTCCTCTGTCTGTTATGTCGTGTCCACATGTCATATGGTATCAGCATGATTCATAGTGACAAGTGGTGCCCTGCAGGAGCAAAAAAAAAAAAAAAAAAAAAAAAAATCTTTGTGATGAAAAAACATGCTAGCAAAAAAGGAATCTAAACGGAGAAAGACCAGTTTCCCTCAGAATATCACCATCAGTCCCAGCTTCATCATCAATTATTCAAGTTAAATTATATCCACATAATATAATATCTTTGCAGCAGGTGTGCGTCTGTGCACTCCTCCGTGCTGGTACACAACCCAACAGTTGTCCCTGTATCTTACATAACTGACATGTGTCCTCAGAGTGTGCTACGCTGCGTACAGCATGATTGTGCGACCCATGACTCTCAGGCTTTGTTGAGTGTCACCAAATGCTTGACCGCTCTAAAACCTCTGACATGAAAATACCGGGGTTACACTGCTGTGGACTGGCAGCATCCATTACCACCAGTTATTTACACCATTCAAGATTATGTAAGTCAAACATGATATCCAATACTGTAGGGACGGAGATGTAGATGTACTCTTGTATTCTTTTTTTAATCATTCAGTGCAGATATTCAATACAGGACAATCGGTTTAGTTTGCACTAGCAGATGTAATAGTAAATAATGCAACAATTAAATATTAACACTTATAGAAATCCCTACAAACGTACATGCTCTCCCTTCAGAGAAAGACAGTGCATCTCAAAAAATACAGAGGTCTAAGAATATTTTTATAGTTAAAGTTTTAAAGCTAGCTGTTTTTTTTTCAAAGGTTACCATTTCACAGTAATCTTTTAAATATCACACAGTGCTCTTTGCTTCTCCTTCTGCATCTGCCCAAGCTTAAGTGCCAACAGATTAAGTAATCTTCATCCATAAGTCACCATTCATTGCTCTAGTCAGTTTATCCCTTAATACCTCCAGTGAAAACCAGTGACCAACATGTCCAACCCTCCATCCACATCCCATCTACGTCCAACATGAGGGATCTTGAGGTCTTTGTGAATGAAGCATTACAGAGGACGGGGCAAGAGATTAGTAAGAGAAATATCATTGAGCCTCCACAGATCAGAGGTTCAAAGAAAATGGGGCCATTAAAGACTAGGTTAAGCCAGAAGGAAAGCATTAATCTAATGTTAGATAGAAAGGAGAGGATGAGAGCGAGAGAGAAATCTGACACACAAGCGATAACTGGAAAAGCTGTGAATTATACCATCACTCCCAATTACAGTCTTACAAAATCAGAAATGCGGCTAATTTCTGGGTAAGTCGCTGTAAAAATGACAATTAACCATCTCAGTTCTAATTAAAAATGCCCTCTGGTAACTGACTGGTGTCTTCAGATGCTCTTTAAAAGGAAAAGGAAAAACTGAAATACTCCACAACAGTGAAGCCTAAGGGCCATAATATGAAGGTTTGATCAGATTAGAATAAACTGTCAACGGTGTTGACACTGCTCCAGAAAGAATAAAGCAAAATTCATTTGTTCTGTCTTTAAGTTGAACTGCCATTAGCATTTCAAAGTAAAAATATAATATATTACATAGTATAGACAAGTAGTATTTGGAATTAGGACACAATACCTAATAATCATAAGCTCAAATAGAGCCTGGGCAGGTTTTTTATGTTTGGAGATTCATGACATGTTGGAGATGTACAGCGTTTGTTTTCATTCTGCTGAATCTGTACTTGGCTCTTCTTCTCCTCATGACATCAACACAGCGATAGTGCAGATGGATAGAGGATATTTAGTTGTACAAAGACTGACATCCCCTGGATGCCAGACTATGATGATGTCAGTCTGGCACTCTGCAACCGAGCATGTAACAACAGAAACTCATTCTGCACTCCAGCCACGTATCTGAAGGGGTACACAGATACATACATGTCTGCACACATGTTTGTGCACTGTTCACATGCAGGTAAAAGTATGTACACACATAACACAGACACACAGGGCATGTTGATGTCATCACTGTAGGCTTTGGGTGAACTGAGCGAGCTTAGAAGCGGAGATCCAGACCAGCAGTGGCTGTATTGTTTCACTTTATCCCCTGCTCTCCTGACAGAACAAAACACTCCACAGCTCCATGAGTACAAAGCCAGGGGCATTCAGTGACGGGCCACAACACCCACCGGTGCCAAAGATCCTCACCCCACCAACCACCACATCCATTCCTCTCATCTTTAAACTGTTGTCCTTGCCCAATCCCCTGCACTGCTTAGTCTCCCATAGTGTCCTGATTTCTCTCTTTTTCTCAAGGCTATATATGGTAAAGCTATTGATGAATTAAAGCCCCCATTTCACTGTCAACATGCTCATGCCAGAAAATCATTATGTGCCCTCAAAGAGGTATGGATGGGAAGCATGTTATTAGCAACACAATGAATGGTAATCTATAACAGGAGTGTTTACATTTTACAGGCTCCTCAGATTTCAAATGTGCAAAATATTCTATGTTCAGTGCGTCAACATCTGCTTCACAGCTCTCATGACTGTAAATATCATATGCTGTGATCTTAAGTATCAGCATCACTCCAAAACATCTCCCATTTGGAAAGCACCCCATGTTTCAGGAGCACTGCAAAACAGGGTCAAGTGGTTTAATGTACCATGTGCAGACAGTGTCCTGCCTCCTAATGGCCACGAGGAGGAATGACTGTGAATTACAGTGTGAGTAAGTAAATGAATGAATGAATGAGCAAGCGAGTAAGTACTTTCTGGACCTATTAAGTGTATCACATCTAAAAAGGTAATAATAAATAAATGTTTATCTGAAAGCTAGAGCTGGCAGATGTTTAGCTTAGCAAGACTGAAAGCAGCTCTGACCACGCATAGAAAAGAAAAAAAATCTGCTTATAAGCACCTCTAAAACTCAGAGGCTAACACGCATGTTAAATTTTGTTTGTGTCTGGGGAAGTGAATAAATGTTTTTTCCCAAAATTTGAAACTATTCCCTTAAAGGAAAAAAGCATATATATATACAACATGAATTCATATATTGATGTACATTTAGGGTATCCAGGTGCCAAGCCAACAATTACTCTAGGCACTAAATACCCTAATGTGCAAAAAATCTTGTGTGTTACTGTCATACAGTACCAAGCACTGTTCATCTGATTGAAGCAGATAAGCTGACTTTCCAAGTTCATACACACCCAAACACTCATCCACTCCTAATACATGATAAAGGACTAGATCATTCTAGTGGTTTGGCACACTGCTGAATTCACTACATGAACCATCACATCACAACACAAATCTAAAATAAAAAAAAATACCAAATATTAGCACTACTCACTTGTGTTAGGAAGACAGCACCCTCTTCCACCGCCATATTCACCTTCTTTCCCTCTTCCTTTCTCTCCTCTGTATGAAGAGGAGTGAAACCTGAGCTCAGAGTAGCCAGCCAGCCAAGCAGCCAAACACTTAACCAGTCATCTATTCAGTCAGTCAGTCAGTCAGTCAGCTCTGTCCTTATCTTAACCTCATGGGCATCCATCCCACTCAGAGGAAAGAGCAGGGTGCCACTGGCTCAAGAAAAAAAAAAAAAAAAAATCACATCAAGAGATGCTAGCACTTGAGGATACAGCAGCTCCTTCCGCTGTCTGGTCGATGGCCTGCACCAGATAGAGGGATGGTGGGAGGAAAGAAGTGAGGGGGTCTATCTAACTCTGCAGTGGTGAGTAAACAAAGCACTGAGCGTCTTGCAGTCTTTCACGCTGCAGAAAGGACACATGCCAAATCCCCTCTGCTGCCTCTCTCCCTCCCTGTCCCCTCTCTATCTCTTTTTTTTAAGTGTGTCAACAAGGGTAAATCCCTGCCGCCTCACAGAGCTGGCCCCTGCTCCAGAAAGCACCTTCAAACGTGGAGGGTGCAGGAAGAGCACCCTGACTTACCATAATAGCTGAAGCTTCTCCCTCCCTCTCTGCCTCCTTCCTTTTCTTCCTCACCTTCATTTACACTGAGGGGTGGGTGGGTGGGGGGGTGAGGGTGTCAGTCTGATCTTGATATCCAAGGTTAGGGAGGGAAGCAGGGACAGGGGCTGAACTCAAAATAGCAGCTGAAACAAATACTTTAGCTAAAATGACTCGAGTGGGATATGTTACCCCCCCCCCTCCCTTGTTATCCCACCCACTCTCCCACTTTCCCTCCCACTCATTCTCTCTGGTTCACTCCCCCTGCCTCCCTCAGTCTCTGCCAGCACACGACTCTTTATTGTCATCCTGCTTATCAGCTTTTTTTCTCCCTAACAAAGACCTGTGCGTGTGTGTGTGTTGTGAGTGTATGTCTAAGCCGGGCTTGCTCTACCTGGTTGGAATCAACCAGTGCATGAGGGGCAAGCAGTGTTGATTCTATGTGTGTCTACTAGGGGAGTTCATGAGTCCAATAACAACAGAGAACAACAACAATAACATCAGACGCTATTTTGGGAGCAGACCCCCACCCCCCCCCAACAATCAATGGGGACACTTCAACAGAGGATTAGGGGCTTTTCCTTTGGTATTAGGGACACCCTCTGTCCTCCCACCTCTCACCCCTCAGCAGACACGCCCCACTGCAGTCAGCTGAGTGGGAACTGGGGATGAGAAGCTCACCCCCCAATGATTTCTCCCCACAAATCCGGCTGAGCTTCAGCGCAGAAGGATAGCAGCCAAGTATATTCACTGCCCCCCTGGAAAATGTACATAAAGGGCCTGGATCTGATCAGTATCTCTGTGAGCAGGAGGGAAAAGACAGCCCAGGTTATGCGTAGCATGTGCTAGAACTAGTGTATCCATGTTAAGTGTTTGATCTTGGGTTATTACACCTGTGGGTGGTATGTGATCTGATTATCTTATCTTAGAGGACCACACACAACTGTAAAGCGCTCCCATAGTTTTTATTTTCATATTTAAGATGTCAATTGATTTCTCAGGTGCTCTGAGTACACATATAATAGATCAACCAGAAACAGTATATTCACATTGGGGAATTTTGAAAAACCGCGCATTATGTTCAAGGACAATTTTTTTAAGTTAAATACCATCTGTTTTTATTCTATATTTTTCTGTCTGTCCACAAATTCCACGAAAAGAACAGATCTTCCTATGCTTTCTCAGATTATCCTGTCTGTGCACTCTGCCCCAAATCCACCAGTTTAAAAAAAAAAAAAAAAAAAAAAAAAGCTCAGCAATTTCCTAAAACAGCTGGGCACTAAGCAAACAGGAGTAAATAGTGCATGTGCTGGGACTTTTTTTAGCCATGGATTTGATATGATAACATGTACTGTAATTTCGGTAGCAGGACAGCATATGTGGGACTGACTGAAAATAAAATCTCAGTCACACAGTGTAACAGCAGGCTCACTCATGTGCTTTTTATAGTTTCTGGTCAAGAGTGGAGGTCTATGGCACAGAGCAATAATAAAGATCAGGTTCAGAAATATTTGTTAGTAGGATCAATACATTGTCGGTTTTAGTCTTTTCACTTGTGGGTATTTGTGGACAGAAAGAAAAATAGAACATCAGGGGTACTTGGCTAAATACATATTTTTGTTAGTGGAAAAGCGGCTTTCAACAGATGAGTCAACAAATGATGTGATTGTTAACTTCTACCTTATGGAAAATCCCTGGGACACGCCGCTCTGTGGTCACTCTTTCTGCCTGCCTGCAGTATTTTGATGATAAATGATAAGCACTGTTCATCAGCTTCACACCCATGCATGTTATTTATAGCGGGAATAACGCTGTTCTGGCAGCACTGCCTGCAATATCACACACACTAATGTTCACGTTCACATAGGCAGTCACATAAAGCTCATCCATTCGTCAGCCACTGCCTTCACATTCTGTCTCCAGAGGAATGGCACCTCTTGCATTATGGGTATTTTCCAATGCTATCAACTTTCGGACGAGAGACAAAGAAAGCTAGAGGCAGTCAGCGAGAGTCCGAGAAATTCAAAAGGAGAACAACACAGAGAGTGGTGTACGTGAGAGCTGACAGAGGGAGTGACAGATGCTCTGGACCGAAAGAGGCGAGTTGAACATGTGATTGGTGGATCACAGGCCCCTTCACGCTAACACTGCAGTGAGCAGCTTGGAAAGGGCAGGGTTACCATGGCTACGGGGGAGGTTACCACAGAAGAGGAAGGGAGTCAAGCCTACTTATTGAAAATGTCTTTTGACACAGTTTGTCTTATTCTTCTCTCGCTGCCTGTCAACAATCACACACACAAAATGGCTGGATCCATTACCTGAGAAAATAACTGCAATTAGATGCTGAATAGATATTTTTCTTGTGGTGGCATCTGTGTGTCATTTTACATTGTAATTGTGGATTGGATTTATGTATTCATTTGAATAACGAGTATTTGAGCATTGAAATTCTATTATTAGACACAGAGATGGCTGCTATGGTTAAAATCTTCTAAGACATTTGTGTAAATGTGTGCATATATATATATATATTGGGAATTGATTGGATTGGAAGGATTGATTCACTACTCATACTATCAAGCTAGAACTCTCAAGTAAAATCAGAAAATCATTTAACTGTGGCAGATATCATCCTAAGCTCAGCCATCTCAGAGGAACTGTAAAATATCACACCATCCTCATTCATTGGGGAGAATTCTTGGTATTTGTAGAAAAGATACAACACAACACACACACACACACACAGCAGACGGATATTTACTGCTGCTGCTGCACGGAGCTCGCTCAAGGGCACAGCTCCTCTCTGTCACCCGGGACATGAAACCGCTGGGGAGGGAGGGGAGAAGGAGAGGAAGTGAGGGAGGGAGCTAAGAAGGCAGGGAGGAAGGGCAGAAAACAGGGAGGAATGAACTTGAAACTCAATAAAATACCTTTTAAATTCTACAACCCTGTTTTTGAGTTTGTTTTGAGGCTGTTGGAGGCACACTGAGGCAACATACAAAAAAAAAAAAAAAGTCCATAATTTCCAGTCTTATCGCCATATGTAGTTCTACTACTGCTGCAAAGATTAAGTCTCCTACTGTCTAGGACCAGGGACAATAACGCTGACCCGGATGGGGGGAGAACTTGAATATCGCATTGGATTTCATCCAACTGACTCGTCAGCTGTTCAGGTGAAACCTACACACTAGTGCATCGTGCTCGATCAATAGCTGTCCCGCCAAAAAGTCACCCTAAAACAGGCTGCAGAAGAGCAAAGGTGAGACAATGAAATGCATTGGGGAGAGGTAGTGGACTAGAGGGGGGCAGAAAAGGAATCTATTTTGAAAACTGATTTACTGTTTCAGTTATTTTTCAACAATAGAAAAAGATGAATATTCTTCAGTTCTAGTTGCATTTTTATGCTTTTATATTTTTCAATTTTATAAACCAAAGGATCAATAGATTAATTGAAAAATAATCCACAGATTAGTCAAAATGAAAATGAGAGACATAAGAGATTGCGCAAAAGAAACACAACAAGAGAGGAGGACACATAGATGGCAACAGAGGTATAGACAGAGGGGGGGAAACAGAGGGACAGGGCTCTTGGCCAAACAGTGACAAGAGACCAAAGAAAACGAAACAACATTTCAAACTTTAGTTAAATCTGGCAAAAGTCAGAAGTCAGAGACATCTGACATCTGAGACTCCTCCTCCTCCCTGTTTTTCCTCCTATAGCCTCAGTTTGACCTGCAGCAGAGTCTGTTCAACAGTCAAACACTGGACTCTGGTGGACGGTCTCCTGCATGACAACTGTGTAAAACATTGTAGGCCTAGCTGTGTCCACATCTGGAGTTTTCTTCCAGGGTTCTGGAAAGGAGGTGAATTTCACAGACACAGACATATAGATTAAATGTTATGTGGGTTCCCAATCACAACGTAGGAATTATTAACACAGTTTAACTGTGTCTTTTACCAATCAAACCTCCAGGTTACAGCCTTTGTATAAATTCAATTCATAGTTCACTCTGCTGATAAGTGAAGCCATCTCAAGGTAATGACTGGAGAAAAGTCCATAAACCGTCTTAAAACACTTTCCGTGTCAAAAAGTCAGTTCTCTACAGAGACATTTTGTTATGAGTGAGTTTCCACTCTTTGTGATACAGTAAAGGGACATAAAAATGCAAATGACTAACCAGTAGATAGACTGAAATACTATTCCCAAAAATAAGACCCAATCTTGTGTGAACAGCAGGTAGCATATACGAGCTACGGGAGCTGAAATTGAGACGAGTTGTACTGTAAGTGTAGCTGTATGGAAGAGAGAAAGAGAGGCGCATTTGATACATAAATTTGTGAATCTCCATGAGTGTGTGGGTAAAACGTGACAAAGGAAGAGGTGACTCCGCTGAAAAGACAAAAGTTTATCAAGTTGATAAAACAAAACCAAGCCTCCTTATCGTAAAGCTCAGTGCCTACTTCCCCCTCTTCCCACAAAAAAAAAGACTCAAAGTAGTCCACCAAAATGAAAATATGTTGGCGGTTTGTGTATACATTACACAATCAGACCTACTAAATTCCATACATTGGAGCGAGTCGAACTGACTCAACATTAAAGCCACATATTTGCCTACACGTCACACGTAGGACTGAATTTGTCATGTAGATACAATGGAAAACATAAATGGCAGATACACACACACACACACACACACACACACACACACACACACACACACACACACACACACAGATACATGTACAGGCACGGAAAAGGAACATGGATCAATTCTTTCTTCTCATTTTTTTCTCTCTTCTGTTTCTCATGGTGTCATATAAACGTGATATGACATGATTAATCTAATCACATCATTGACTTTCACCTCTGAGTCAGTTTGTAAGGAGCCCGAACCAGTTTAAGCTATAGGATATCTATTACCAGGATGTTAGATCTGCCACTGATCCAGAGAAGGAAAAAGAAAAGGACAAAGCTTCCTTTCTTACACTGTCTTCCCTTTCCTTTGTGCTGTTCTTGTAATGTAGGAGACAAGAGAAATTGCTCTCTAAGTCTCTTTCAAAACAGTATTCAAAGGTACATGATTAAACCACTTCATCAACTGCAGACACCCATTACTGATGAGCGTCACTCCATTCCTCCCCTCAACTTGTTCAAATTAAGTTCTGCTGTAAAAGAAGTGGCGGCAATGGATGGACAGATGTGAAAAAGCTTTAAAAGAATCCACTTCTTTCCATCTTCAGTCTTTTACGTCCTATAGGTATTTTCCTCCCATCCTCCTTCTTCTCTCGCCATCAATTCTCTACCAATTTCCCTGCCTCTTCTCCATCTTTCCACTGCCGTTATCCATCTATACTGTATGCATTTCTTCTTGGTCAATTTGTCTCATTTCTCCTGTGTCCTTCCCTTTGTTTTGCCCAGACACAAGCTATCACCATTCAATATCTCTAAATCACGTGTGTTTCCTGATCAAGGCCTCTTTCATGTCCACATGGCAGACTTGACTTTCCCATGTGTGGGTCTGCATGTGTGTTACAGGCAGGTAAAAACTATGCTACGCAAAGTAAATTTCTAAACTGCCCTCACATCCATGGAAGAAACAGACACCAACAAGTTACTTGAATGAATCTGGCTTTAAGCATGTCCTATCTGTTCCACTGGCTTAGCACCACAGCTGGGCTACAGTAAGTGAGAGGCTCCTAAATTCAACAGGGCATGGTTAAATTTGAGACAAGATGACTTTCAGAGTTATATAATCGAGTTTGAAGACGTCTCTCCTGATGTTTAGCCAGCCTGTCTGTCTGTGTGTCTGTCTGTCCATTTCTCTTTCAAGTGCCCTGTTTGGCAACTTGTCAGTGACTCTTTTTTTAGCTTAACATGCTGCTTCAAGAACCTGAAGAACCAGCACATCTTGGAATATCAGCTTGGCTAACTCACAAACCTACATAATTTAAGTCAGCAATAAAGTCAGTAAAATTAAATAAGTAGATTACATTTTTGTGTGTGCATGCATATGAATATACCACTGATAGACAGTACTTCTTCTGCAACCCCTGCAGCAGACAGTGAGGCTCCTCTCCAGACTTTATGGACAGGAAAAGGCTGTGTCTAAATGCTTCTTGTCCACATTATTAGTTCTCACACAACCACCACGGCAGAGAAATACATTTAGCTCAGTGCTCTCCGGATCCAGCAAAACACCTACTGTATCTGGGGTGTGACTATGCATTATCTGTATAGAGAAACTTTTCTCCACTGACTGTTTGGAATTCTTGTTTACATTTGACTTCTCTTGATTTCTAAAACCTTAAAATGCAAACAGGAGAAAATATAAAATACTGAAAATCAGTATATTATAAAAAACAGAGTTACATATATTTACTTTATGACAGTAAAGTCTTGCAGTTTGAAAGACAGCGTATAAACACATGCCTCTCTGCCAACCAAATACTATATTGTAATCTTACCACTAACAATTTCCCACAGCAGAGAGCAAGAGAAGAAAACCAGAAATTCATTGTAAAATATAGTTTGTCAGTGAAACAAAACAAAATCTGCTATAAATGTCATTTCTGTAGCTCCTATTATAACATATTGATAGCTCATAAAGCTATCTATAAAACAGAAAGAGGGCTGTTATTTTGGCCTGTCGAGCAGGGCTGAATGAAGTGCTGTAATTGTTTTCGCCTGATCTTTGGCAGGCAGAGAGCACCAGACGACAGCAGACCACGAACCATCTGTCCCCCATGAAACCCCCCCCCAGTATCCACACACACACATGCAGGCACGCAGGCAGACACAGTCACGAACGTGCACACAAGCACCGAAACTATACATACACTCGCACACGGATGGCTCAGTAAACATGATAAAATTAGGGGACAATATTCTAATCCTCCATGATCACCCTTTGACATGAGGCCAAGCCGACCAAATGCTCCATGGATGTCTGAGAGAGGAGGAGAGGCGAAGATGAAAGAGGAGAGGGAAGTGAAGCATTGTAAGGAAGTATGACAGTAAAAGGGGATTTACATTTGATTTATCCAATGTCCAACATGTTCACCAATAAAACTGCTGATCTTTCATTTGTATTTCTTAAACCTGTGTGCTCTCCTCCTCAAATACAAAGGTTATTACACATTACAGCCTGCTACACTGGAGTAATGGTCTTTCAAATCCTGGCATTTCTGCTTGGCAAACAGAAGGCTATTAGATGCTGAAACAGCCAGATGCCCCTCAGGCAATGCAAAGTAATAGGCTGTTGAATGGGGAGGCCCAAATCCATAATAGCAGCACTCCCCAAACAGGGCAACAAGGCAGGCAATGGGAGTGTTGAGAGTGAAGAAATTCACCTGTGTTTTGTTGCTATGAAATGGTCAATATCCCAAAAGACAAACCACGACAACTGCAGGATTGCTTTAATAGTGAAATGTCATTTGAAATATATAGTCTGAATTATGCCATTTCACAATTTCAGATTTTCTTTTTTTTCTTTTTCTTGTTTTTATTTAGCTGGGATAGGAGCTGGTGGGATGGCAGCAAAAACTCCAGCTCAGGCCCTTTAGGCAATGATGATGCCACATCAGTCCCTGAGGTCAGGGGAGTTTAAGGGGCCAGCTGGGTCAAGCATGGCCTGAAGTAGGATTTCTATTTATTTAAGGGGACAGAGCAGTGGAATGATCATTCAGTCCGACGGCTTAGAGCATCTCATTTAGATTAATAACACCAGCAGATGTCAGTGCAACAATCATACTTGCTGCACTTAGATAGGTTTAGCACTGAAAGCCACATCATTTTGAAAACAAAAAAAAAGAGGAAAAGATCAATTAAAAAACTTTCTCTGTTGCTATCTCTCCTTGTAACACAGGCTATGCTTATGAGCAGTGTCTCTCTATCAATTGTGCTGTGTTTAGCATAGGACACGGGACACGGAAATCAATAGAGGGAGGGGTACAGGATGATCCAGAATGTCTTTCTCCTTCTTCTCCTCTCTGGGCTGATTTTGGTTGGCTATTTTCTTTCTGCAGGACACTGCAATATGAATCTGATCCACTGGTATACAGTGTTACAGTAACCTAGACTTCACTTTACACTGCTGCGCTCAGAATGCACATCAGCTCATGCAGATTAAACAAGAATGGGTATTTTGCAAAACAGTTTGAGCCTCATGCAAGTCAACATTTGGTGCTTTCTAGACCTTACACTGCAGATTCACAGGTGTACAGTACAGCAGTTTATTTAGTGGATGCAAGCTGTCAACAGAACTGGCTAAAGGTGCAGCTGATGATTGATAGGACCCTTCCAAAATGCAGTCTTTAAATCAGTTATAACCCAGTGTGATGCTGTGCACAACTAGGGCAGTATTTCCCTCAGAATATGATGCACAATTTAATGAAAATGGCAGGGAAAACATCAAAAAGAGTGACTAGATGACCAAGAAAAAATCTCCACTGAAGCTACATGCATCCCCATCACTCTCATGCATTCCTGTTCACAATCAGATCAGATGTTTCTCTGTACTATTGGTGAATTACACCTGACTAACAATCAAATCAAGCTGCACATCATGCATCAAAAAACAGTTTTGGTCCAATATAATGAAACTGCTACGCTTGTCTAATCTTGGTCTCTCACTTCACTCAAATGTGTGACTGGAATAATGCAACATTTTAGGAGTGTTTACTTGTTTTCTTGCTCAGAATTAGATAAGAAATTGATACCACTCATAGTTTGAACATACTTTGGTAACTACTGCCAGCAGCTGCTCATGTTAGCTAAGCACAAAGACTGGAAACAGAGGGAAACAGCTAGCCTGGCTCTGCCCAAAGGTAGGAAAATCCACCTAACAGCATCTGCAATCAACACATTGTCTTGTTTGTTTAATCTGTACAAAAACTGAAGCATAAACCCTACATGTTGTGGTTTTAACTGGGGGTAATGTGCCAGACTTTTTCTTGGCAACCAGCAGAGACTCAGGGTTCAACTATTCCTTTAACGCATCACACACACAATAAAAGTCCAATATCTGGGTGAGAAGTTTGCATATCACAGTGTAACTGTCACAGTAGGTAAAAGGCAACAACCAGTAAACAACCACTGGCAGTTGGGCCTATTGTCCTGCATGACAGACAATTTTTTATCGTGGGCGGCAGCACTTTTACTTTAGACCAACGTTAGTCCTGTAGCACTAAAATCTGTGACTGACATTCCGTGAGCCTTCCCCCCACCCCCACCCCCTCTGTATGAGGGTGTTCTGGCTGACCCTCTCTGACCCCCATCCATCCATCCAAACATCACACACAGCCAGAGCTGACTCCTCATCAAGGCTGCAGCCACGTGTGCTCTGACACGCACTTAAAGAATGACACATATACATACACTAAGCAGGCTTGAGCACATATTTTGTGCAGTGCAGTACACTTGGTCTACAAAGCAGCCAAGGTGCACACACACACACATGCACACACACGCTCATTTTGCCTACTATGGTACCTATGCATGCTCTAGCAGCTAGCGTCAAGGTCGCAGCTGAGCAGAGAGACTAATGACCTATAATAAGACACAACCTTGACTGATGGGTACAGTCAGTTAACTTGGCTATAGCAGCCACAGAGCAGCACACACACACACACACACACATAGAAACAGAAACAACAAGACACACAAAGTGCTCTGTTCTTTGCTGCTCAGCATCATTGTTCTGCATCTGCTCTCTTCACTGAGGTGGATTCTGATCTGCCATACTCTCGTCTCATCTCTCTCTTTGTACTGAATGTTTCTGATCAGTTGTCTTTCGTACACAACAGAGATTTCCTGAGAAAACCTGTTATCAACAAAATGTAAACATTCAATAAAACTGATAATTTTTTTGATGGTTTTCTCTTCATTCACGTTATGGAAATGATGTCAGTGAGCGGCATGCTGGTTACCTTGTGGTAAAATTACTATTGACATGCACGTATGTCCCCACACTGCAGGAAGGAGAGACATACATTTTAATAGCAGTGACAGAACAAATGAGGTTATCTTCACCAGATTAAGGGTGCTATGTTCCCATAAGGACACTTTGAGGCTACGCTGGTGTCAGCAACAACACAAATGATAAAGTCACGTTCATATAGCCTCCACCCCTACACTCAGCTCACCTTGAAATGCCTCCTATATATAACATTAACATGTAAGTAATCTACACTCACACAAACACACATTCAGAATGGTAAAGCTATAAAGATTCAAGCACAGACGTGCATGCAGAAAACATACACTTACTATATATACACTGACAATACACACATCTTTCTACAAGCAAACACACACATCTCTACTCCCCAACCATTCGGACAGCCATTGGCGCCAAAGCCCCTCACTGCATCAGTTGTAAAATGGCCTGTGTCTGACTCATAATTATACTGGCGTCATGTTGACGTTGAATTAAACTGTTGAATCTCAATTCTGCCAACACATCATAATGTGATCTGAGAGACTCTTTGCAGACATATCATTCAGTTGACTGTGCCCAAACAGACTAATCAGTAAGACCTTAAAGACCTCTAAATCAGTTTTAAGCCAATACATTCCATCATAGATATAAACAAATTCCAAAGGTTAAGATTTTAATGATATAAAAGTCATGCTGACCCTGTGAGAGGATGAACAAGCACAGCTTTTTTTTCTGTTGCTGTCTACTCTGTGTCATTTCTGCTTAGTTCAAACACTTGTTCTAATTGGACGCTTCAGCAACTTGTGTGTATGTATGTGTGTCCATGTCTTTTTCCTAACGGCTGGAGCGGCCATTTGGCTGTCAGGGGGGAAGGTCCCAGAAAAGTTAAAAGTGCACTGTGGGTGTCAAGATGGCTGACACACAGCTGACAGCATCCCATTCAGCAACACACACAAACACATATATACGAGCAGGCACACACACACACACACACACACACACACACACACACACACACACACACACACACACACACACACGGTGACAGCAACCTAGTCAGCAGCAACACTAACAACAATCTGACTCATATTGCTGCGTCTCGGTGCATCAGATCAAGCCTTGAAGCTGACAGATTGCAAAGTGTGCAATTAGACAGAACTTCATATAGACAGAGAGGACGATGTAGTGTCTCCTTCTTGATACTGTAGTTTATAATTTCTTACAGTAGGATATGGTTTTAGTTTTGTAGGATGCAGAACTGAAAATAAATGTCAAGGTAATGTCTTCAGATTCCTTATTTTGTCCATCCACCTAATGATGTACTACTCAGACTTTTTCTCTCCCAATACCTATTCCGATACTCGGGCTACCAACAGGTACTGAATGTCAAATCGATCAATAGTTCTCTTTTCCCAAAATTTTAAATCTTTAGACCAGCTACCTCACTGTACAGAACCAATTCACATAAATAAGACAATATTATGTATTAATTTGATTTCATTTAATCAATTAATCAACTAATTGCTTCAGCACAACTGTAGCCAGCATGATGATAAATAGTTGAAATTAGACTTTACAAAAAATGCAAATAAAGTTCTGTCTAACCGCAAAACTTAAATGCACTAAGAAAGGATTTTAGATCTACTACAGGAGTCCAATCCATGTTTGTTCTAAAACAGAGACAAAGTGACAGCAAACAGACTATCAGCATAACGTTGCAGCTCTTGGTATTATTACTCACTTCCCTCCAGGTAGGAAATGGCTGGGTGGGATCATACTACTACTGTAGATATATGATGATCTCAATGATGATATCTCCGAGTTCGAGCTGCTTTCAAAACAACCACCAGAAAGGAAGCCAAAAATATCCAGTGTGAGACTGTCAACATGGCAATACACATCATCAAGGGAGCTGGCTAGAAGTTGCTGTAGGGCTGTTCTATTTTCAACATGATGGGAGGTGTTTGTGAAAGTGGCTGTAAACAAACAGAGGGGAAAGACACACCAGAGGAGGAAGAAGAAGGGATGATACTGAAGATAACGTGAAAGTTATCTGTTCGGTGATGGTGCAGAAAAATTATTAACCACATGGGGAACAAGGGAACCCGCCATGACTCAGTTGTGTCTGGGAGAGCGGGCTCATGTGTTGGTAATGAAATGACTGTGTGAGGTGAAAGCTGATACAGCAAAGATTATGTTTCACTGTCATCATCAGTATAATAACATTTCACTGCTGACATTTCTTCATTTTAGTAAGATTAAATGGAAAAAATTTCCCCTTGCAACTAACAATTTCCATTATCAACAAGTTTGCTGATTATCTCCTTGATTAATTGAGCAATCGTCTGGTCTATAAATTGTCAGAAAATACTAAAAAAAAAGCCTCAGTTTCCCAAAGCCCAAGATGATTATCTAGAGTGCTTGTTTTGTTGGACCAACAGTCTACAACACAAATATATTCAGTTTACTATTATGGACTATTCATTTCAGTTCTACTGAATAGCTCCCTTTAAATACCAGTGTGATGTCTTTAAATGTCTTGTTTTGTCCGTTCAACTGTCCAAAGTCCAAAGATTTTCAGTTTATAATGATATTAAGCAGAAAATCCTTAAAAGGGAGAAGATGAAATTGCAATCAATCCGTTTATCAATTGACAAATTATTTCAGCACTGTTTCCCTTCTCATAACGTAGCATTCTTATTCCTTTTCTCTTTTTACACATTACTCCTCTTTCCTCGCCTCCTGTGCTTCTGCCCTTGCTGTAAAGTATTAGTGATGGATTTCCAGCAGGAACAGTGGGCTCAGAGGGCACCTAGACCACAGCACAGCATCAATCCTGAATTCCTGGTCTGCCCTGGGCGTAAACTCATATCACAACATGTACAGACAATTCCCCTTGTAGCACCAAACCTTCGTGGTAAAAAAATGTTATTCAGGCCTGCATGCATGCAAAAAAAAAAAAAAAAAATTAGGTTCAAAAGCCTTTAAAAAAAAGAGGGATCTGTGAGCCTGATTTAATTACACTCAACTCACCTAAAGATGAAAATAAGCCTTGGACACCTACAGCAGTGTAGCTGTGTTCAAACCAACCTTTGTTGTACGTAATGTATAACGTAATGTTTAGAACTGAGCATTAATAGCCTTATGAAAACTTACATGTAATCACTGATGGTCATTGAACAGCAGCACCACAATAATGAAAAATATGATGTTTTGGATCAGAGGGCAGAACAGAGCCCACATTTCTAACCATTCCCGACCAGGCATTGATTTTCCTTCTCTGATTACTCTCAGGAAGATTCAGGAAGAGGGCAAGAAGGGAGGACAGAGGAAAAAAATCTAAGAGGAAAAAAACTCAGCAGAATGTTGAGGACATTTTGGGGTGGGGCACAAACAAAGGCACAATATAAATCCCTGCTTTGCTTTCTTCCCTGCCTCATCCTTGAATTTCAGACATAGTACAATTTGATCCTCTCTGACCTTTCTTACAATTTTCTGCTGCTCCAGTCATCTTTCAGTAAGGAGAGTCTTCATAAGGATGATAAAATACACTTCAATCCCACAATATGCTGTGAGTGTTCACTGATAACAGAGTGCAAACATGTTTGGCAAAGCTGTTTGTGAATAATTCAGTATCAAACATTAAGTAGACAGAATGCTTCGCTACTATTCTGGCTGTCTACACAACTGTTAATAAAAACACAAGAAATGCAGCCAAAGATTTCACTGGTGTATGTGTGTGTGTTTGTAACGCTCTTCTCTCTAAAGGTCTATTTTTTCCAGTGCTCTGACACATAACTAGCTAAAAGAATACCAATCCCACCTTGGAGCTACAATCAACCTTTCCTCATCAGCCGGCATTATACTGATTTACAGTGTTCTGCACCGGCTTGCTTTAAAGTTGTACACTACTAGCCAGCAGATGACAAAAGGTATCATTTTACTTTTTGTTTTACCTCCCAGCTATACTGCACAATACACCCAAGGCCACGTACACACTGTGAAAATACTGAATTTCCATGCTAAGATTACACTGCAATAAAGAAAGCAACCTTTTCACACTAAATTACCTCCTTTAAGGTGCAATGGAGTCTTTCCCTCAGGGCCAAAAGCAAAAATCCACTCTATATGTTGTGACAAAGTGGTATTAAGAGCCAGTGTTGTTGCTGAGTCTATTAGCTGGACATTGCAAAAGGTTTATTGTGCTTCAGAGGGTAAGAATACACATTTCAGACAAGAAGACAGAGAACAATAACAGCTTAATCCTTTTCAGTGAAAAAAGAGTAAAAGGACAGAGGCTTGGTTGGAGGGACGGAGGAAGTCTGGACATGCAAAAGCTAAAACAACTTCCCAGCACAATCAGCATGTCTATGTGTATCCATGTTTGGGAATGGGGATGCGTAAATGGGATAGAGAGGGGGTAGGGTGAATATTTTTTCTCTAATCATGAATCTAGGTTTTTTTCTTTTCCCAAGGGAGCCCTGAATACAACCCCCCTGCTGCCACCTCCTCCTGCTCCCCCCCATGCACCCCCTCTTTCACTCTCCCTCTCTCTGTCCTTTCCTCTCCCTCCCCCCATGCGACGAGAACTGTGAAGAGGTGTGATTACCATCGATCTGTCCTAACACAGCCCATTTCCTCAGCTCCTGAGCCACTGAGCTCCAGCCTGCCTGGCGGGGTTGCCACAAGGCCAGGACCACACAATCCTGCCCTTGCCCAGAGACAGAGTGCTTTTTCTGGGGGAGAAAATGTGAGAACACTGGGTGATGAACCCACAGCTGTTCACAGAGATCATGAATATACTATCTGAGACATGATATTAAACAAATATTGATGACAAATTTAGACTGTTAAACAAATTTTGGGTGTTTTCATTGTTGTCTCTTTTGCTTTCAGGACCTTGACGCCACTAAATCGAGCATGATCGACATGATTCTAGTTATCGCTGCACTTGATGGTGGCGTGGCAGGTGGTTAAGTGGAGAACAGGGAGACGGCGTGGTGGTGGAGGCGAGCAAAAGAAAGTAATTATCAAGCCGTATAGGCGTGAGTCCCAAGGGTCAACAGAGTGGTGTGTGTGTGTGTGTGTGTGTGTGTGTGTGTGTGTGTGTGTGTGTGTGTGTGTGTGTGTGTGTGTGAGAGAGAGAGAGAGAAAGAGAGAGAGAGAGAGAGAGAGAGAGAGCAAGACAGCACCATTTCAATAGGATAAGCTTTATCTGTGAGTGTATGAGGAGCACCTGCCATATATGCATAAATGTACACACACATGCACACATGCCTGTAACACACCATTTGGCACATTTAAGAGCCTGATGGAAGAGGTCTGGCATTGATGCACAGTGGGAGATTAATAAGTGTGATGTTGTAGGAGTGGGAGCGTTGTCTCACAAACACACACATATTTGCATGTACATTGCTGCTTCAGTGTGTTGTGAGTGATCTAAACACAGACTTATACATCACATGAAAAGGACAAAAAAAAAAGAAGCAATAGGTAGAATTATGTTTTTAAAACACAATTAGGTATTATAGCAGCTGTAGGGGAAGGAGAGATAATCATTCACTGCCAGGTTCTGTATGTACATGTTTGAGTGCATAGTGGACATCATCTTCTCCTCTGCTGCCTTTCAAGCAACAACTGTAGCATTGCCTGTTGTCCAGTTTTCTATTCTTGACTGTCTTTTCTCTTATTCCTGTTTTCATAGTGTCGTCATTTCCCCTCTCTTCTCTCTGCATCTACTCCACACCTGAGCCCCCCGGCCTTTCTTTCTCTCCCTCTACTTTCTCTGCTCTCTTATCTGCTCCCCTTTCCTACTCTTCTGTCTTTGGTCTCCCCGCCCCCTCCTTACATCATTCAGCCCTGTAATCACATCATTAAGCAACATTACTGTATCTGTAACTATGTGTGAATAATCTCACGGTGAACTGCACTTACTGCTTTAAACTCCTTTTCTGTCTCACCCTTTGAGCTTCAGACGAGAGCTGGTCCAATTTAAGTGAGATCAATGATGGAGAGGTAAGACTATGGTAAGTCTGTTCAGAGAGGATGCTCCTGCAGTTTGGTATAACTTGGTGTTGTATCACCAAGATGCTTCTTTCCAAAATTTGCTCCTGTGAATCTTACTATCAGCTCAGGTGGCTGCTTCATGTGTTGGCATCAATCTTGAACTATTATGCTGCATCCTTATTGGACATCTGATGGCCCCAGCAAGGCAAAGTACAATCACGTCCTGCTGAGAGGATGTTTAACCCTCTGTTACTAAGCAGGATTGGAGAATCGTTCATCTGATGCCAAGAAAATGAATAAAACACATGAACTGTGTTGCATTAACAGTTCATTTGTATTTGCAATACACCAAAAGCACTGGTTTATGTATTTTCATGCATATTAGCTGTATAGCAGCAAGCTACAGCATATTGTTTCTGCACTCGCATTAGGGATTCAACTAATAATTATTTTCATTACTCCAGTGATTAATTTGCTGATCATTTCCTCAATTAATCACTTGGTCCATAAGCCCTTTACAATTTCTTTATCCTGAAGCGATATCATATCGTTTTGTTTTGTCAACATTCAAAAACCTCAAAATATTCAGGCTGCTGTAACATAAAACAAAGAAAAGCAAAAAATGCTCACTATTGTGATACTGGTTCTCAGAATAGTTTCTTATTATGTTTCTGTTGATCGACTAAGGCAGCACACACCAGTAACCAGTTATTTCAGCAAAAACCAATATATAAATATATGAAATGTGACTTTTTATATGTGAATTGTGGATTTACATGTGAAACATGAAATCATATCAGTGTCGCCACATGCAGTAGGACACATCAGAAAGCAAGAGGGAGGAAGAGGAAGGAGAGTGCGCGTGGACTGGAAGAGCGGCAAGAAAGACGCCACTCACCTTCAAATGACCTTTAGGCTTACGATCATGCTCTCTCCTCTCTCTCTATCCCTGCTTTTCTAATTCTCTCCATTTCTCTTTATGTCTCACTCTTTTATTTCACACACAAGCTCTCTCCATCTATTAGTCCTTCTCTTCTCCCTCTTTCTATCTCTATTCCTCCTTCTCACTTCTCGCTTTTCTCTCTCTCTGACTCTTCAGTGCACACACACTGTATCCAGCACCCATGTGACTGGAAAGAGAACATTAACATTTTGCACTGAACACAACTTAAATCACCTGATGCGCAAAAAAAGGAAAAGGAAAACAACTGTCAGACCGGGAACCACAACTAGACGACATGGATTTTTTTTTTCCCAGTGGTAGGACAAACAAATCCCCACATGCACTGGTTTCCAGTTACGAAGGCTCCCTAAGAAACCCCATCACCACAAACACACACACATACACACAGCATCCCCCAGCAGTACTCTCAGTGAGGACCCTCGAAGTGGTGGATCAATAATTAGAACAATCCTTATTACACACTCTCATTTCCCTTTAGAGACTGAAGCTAATCTAGAACAATAGCAGCATACAGTAGAGTGTGTCGCCCGTTGGAGGATCCTGCACGTTTCTGGCCATGTGAAATACAAGAGTGGGGAATAAAAATGGACAGATTAACTTATAGTGTGTGTGAGTGGATAATATGATACAGCCATATAGCATGCATCGCCATATGGCTAGTATGAACAGGAAACAATTACAGCAAGCAAAACCTGTTTCAGTGTTCATATGGGCATCTGATTATTGTCTAAAGTCAGACTTCTGAAATTCTGAACCTGTTCTTTAATGCTGTGAGCTTGCACATTTCTCCAAGTCTTAGTATGTCTTTTTCAGTCTTTTCCAGGTTGTCTTATATTTGAGCCAGTAAAGACAGCAGAGTACTATGATTCTCTACTGAGCAGGAACCAAAAAACACACCTCTTTGAAACTAACAAGGTCCTCAATAAAAGTACCAGATTTCAAAAAAGGATGTAGAAAGGATTTATGTGTTTAACTCTCTCTGTATGTCCGTCCCTTTCAGTGCATGAGTGTGTATGAGCTGCTGTATGCATGAGTGTGTGTGGAGTCTGGATGGCGTTTGCAGTTTGACGTTCAGTGTCATGGGTGGACACTGACTGATGAGGATCACCATTGCCTCTCTGAGCTTCTTAGTTCATAAACCTGATATAACAAAACTGTATATATCATATACCCACTGAGTTAATAAAAATACAATATATGCTATATCAGTGGTCATTATTTCCACGAACAGAAGCTTGGCAGCCTCCTCAAAGTCACGCTCGCCAGCCGTCCAGTTGGTGGCCATCTTGATGGTAAAAACATTCTGTAATACTGGGAGGAGTTCCCAATGCCAATGCAATTAGCTGAGGCATGCATGAGTGCTGAATTCATTAACCTCCATCTTTTATGGGCTGCTGGGGAGGGGACGAGGTGAAGGAGTAGGTGGAGGGGAAAGAGGAGGGAAGCAACACGCGTGCCGGCTTTGTTTCAGCCAGACCCGAAAATGAGTGGCGAGAAATGAGAGAATGAACTGAGACAGAAAGAAATGAAGAAAAATAGGAGAGAAATCTATTAAAATATGCTACGATATTATGTATCTTCCCTCCATGCCCGCCTCAAGCCTGATGACTCTTTTCCTCATGGTTTATTTTTCCTCTTAGGCAAGGCACACTCTTGCCTTGCCACTGTTGCCACGGGCTTGCTCTGAAGGCAGCACAGGGTTGAAATCCAATTTCAACACAGCCATTCGCCTTCCAGCAGTCATTGCAAAGGCTTGCTTTAGATTCACCACTGTGATCCCAGTTCAGGCCTCTTAATGAACAGGGAGGATGGTGATTAATGATGATGACATTCACCTCTGATGAGCAGGACGTGCCAGTGGTCTTTGGAATATTCAATGAAGTGGACTGAATTTCCCAATTTAAGGTTTTTTTAATCAAGCTTCCAATTTTGAAAATGGCACAATATGTGACTTCAGCAGCACAGTTAAGTCACAGGTTGACAAACAGGCACAAAATTTTCTCGGAAGATGAAACACTATCAGATTAGACTGTAGAAAAGCTAGCATATGGCCCATATAAGCCCTCTGAGAGAAACAATAGGTAATGTACCCACGCACATTCTGTGTACCGGAATGATGTGTAAAATTGGGACACGGCAGTAGGAAAGCTATGCTTTGCTTAGCTCTCTGTCTCTCTCTCTCTCTCTCTCTCTCTCTTTCAGGGAATCCATTGGGGGCTCCTGGCTCTAGATAATGTCATTAGATGTAAAGCAGCTTGGAGAATTTATGTAACAGTGTAACAGGGGTTTCCCATTCAGATCACCACTGCGGCTACTGAGTTTCCACTTTTCACAGACGCAGCTCAGGAACATTAATCCAGGCAAAAAACGTTCATACAAAAATACAGATACAAAGAGATGTGCTCGTTTCTCTCTTCCTTGTTCTCAGTCTCTCAGGTTAACATCCTGCAATTGCCAGGGTGCTTAAGGTAAGAACTTTATCTCCCTCTGTGCTGGTTTCCTGAAGATACAAACTACAAACACACACACACTACACCAAGTTGTTTGGCATCTGTAGCAGGGATCCCTCCCCAGACGCCCTGGACTCCATTAGGCCAATACTGAACAGAGTGGCATCTGATAAAAGCAGCAAGCCTCATGTCCAACTATTTCTCAGCTGCCTGAGACATGGACTTTGCTGATGTCTTGCTGCATTTTGATAGTCAGTCACTCAGGCTGTGTCCAGAATCACTCCCTACTTACTATACAGTTCACTATATCTACCCTCCAGCAGTTTCCCTGACCATCCGATTTCTAGATTGACCAAAAAAGTGCAGTCTGATGAAATAATGTTTGTAAGTAGTAGGAAAGCACGCCTGTATTTTCAGTTTTTAATCAGTTAAGAACTGCACAAACTGTGTTTTTCATATATGAAACACCTCAACTATATCAGTGAACACACCTATGATTGCAACATTTGACACATACTTTTTGCATTATACTCTAATGCAAAAAAATGTACCAATGGGAAGACACCACTCTGCTTTTACAAGGGCTCTCTACAAACAGTTTTGTTCTTGCTTTACCATCTAAATATAGCAACTGTAGTGCTCTGAAAGGAGTGAGTCAAAGCAGTTTGTTGCACTATTTGCACCAAGACAACCATATCAGTTTACAGCAGCAACATGACAATAAATGAAGGATTTGAGGTTGAATAAAGGAGGCCAACTGACAGGATGTGAGATTTTTCAGTCATTATTTGGCCTGTGCTCCATAGCATTTTTAAAAAGTTCAAACACAAGGAGAAAACGGTCTGATTAAGAATAAGGTCAACACTTTAAGTGCAAGTTAACACAATCATTCACATTTTTTGTTGTCATGCATGTGCATGACTCTAACACCCCTCAGTCAGCCTGTTTTCTTGTATTGTGGGATACAGTGAAAGTTGGAAGGCCACCAAGAGGGGTAAACAGCGCATGACCAAGGGCAGCCAAGGAATAAAACAACAGGAATGAAGACAAGAGTGCGCTTGGTGTGTGCTGAAACCGCTGTGTATCTCTGTGTGTGGGAGGGAGAGTGACCGACAGCAATGGCCTTAAGTTCACATCCCTCAAGTAAACAACTTCTGACAAACAAATTAACTTTGGTGTTTGACTTTGTTTTGTGACAGTATATTATAAAAAGCCAGGCGCATGAGCCAAACAACGGCACTAATAATAAAAAGGGAGAGATACGTGAAAGAGTGGAGAGACGGTGACTGAGACACTGAGCCAAAAGTGAGGAGACAAAGACCCAGAAACAGAAAGGGACAAAAAAAAAAAAAAAGTCAGAAAGACAAAGAGGGGTGAGAAGAGTAGAGTGGTGAGAGGACAGAGGGAAGGACGTAGGGCAGGCCAAGGTGGGAAGAGAAAACTTATTATCCTCATGGATGGCAGTGTGCACAATCCAGTCAATACAAACCTCTCCCCATCTCCTGTTCTCTTCTATGAAACATGACCCTTCATTAGGACTATAAAACCTCCTATACAGATCAACATCTCAGACGCATATAAATTTCACACACACATACACACAAGCACAGAGGAAAGGAAAACGTAATGTTTACTTATAGGCATGTAAAACATACCTAACTTTAAAGAGAGGTAGATCTTTAAATTCTCCTATGAATCTTTTGGTTTTTCTTGCCATGATGGCTTGATTCTTGTTTATGCTAAGGTCAAATAACATCGCCGACAGCATAATTCAAAACCAGGCACCCATGGGCGCAAAGTACAGTAAATGTCACTGTTATTGAAGAGATCTCTCACGGTCAAATCCCTCCACGTTCAATACGCAGACTGCAATTAATACTCTCTCTTCAGACACTGAAGAATTTATTTCAACACACAACTGTGGATAGACAACAAGTAAACCTTTGTTTTTATTCCTACTTCCATCAGAAGTAGTTTTATAACTCACTTACTCCTCTTAGTGATATATCTCCTTATTTTTGAGTTTCTCCCACAGGTCTGTCCAAAGTAAAGAGCTGACAAGTAAGAGAAGAAGAAGAGGGAGACCCACGTGCATTTCAGTTCCTCCTCCATCATATGAAAAGCTTTGTCATCAATAAATCAGTCATGTATGCATTATACATGGCTGTCTGTGCATCTAAGCACACACACACATACACAAGCCAGAACCTACAAAAACCCACTAAAGCACTCACACACATTTCCAAAACCATGATCAAGTGAAAAGAGTGTGTGAGGAGGTTTTCTTTTTTTGGCATCTTGGCAATTTCCATTTCTCAAAGCCCACAACAAATCATAGACTGTGCAGGATGATGAACAACTGACCACCTCATTTCTCATTAAACCAACGGAGAATGTGCAGATATTTAAGGAAGCCCTGTGTGACGTAGTCTTGCTAAAGACGGACATTATCAGGAAATGCTGAAAGAGTCAGAGGCAGGAAAACAAAATGCTCCATATGTCCATCTGTACAGCGGACCATGTTCACCTCGTTGGCGACGGGTAACTAAGATCATCACGTACAAACAGGTGAAATTATGTTTGACTTTCAGCTATCCTGTCTATAAAGATACAAGCACTTCACCTGCACACCAACAATAAACACACCTATTTCTACATAAAGAAACAGAGAGACATCATCATCACTCACACACACACACACACACACACACACACACACACACACACACACACACATTTAGTATACAAGATTAGAGATGCTGTTTAAAATGGACATCATGTTTAGAGCTACATGTGTCTTGATTTCTGCGCAGATATGATTATATATATGAACGTATGCATGTGAGACGAGGCAACCTCCAAGCCTGGTTGATCTAGGTAGTCAAGCTGATATGCAGAGATGGACACACACACATAGTCACGCTCCAATGATGCTAGCGGAGCGGAGCAGATGAAGCCACCAGCCAAGCTGAGCCAGCCCTCGTCTGTTACCTTTCTCTTTTGTTCCCGGGACGTTGCTCTCCTGCTCTTCCTCCGCTTCTCCTTCTCGTCCTCTATTGCATTCACATCCACTTCCCCCCGATTCTTCTTCAATTGGGAGGCCGCGTGAGCCATGATAGGTAATTAAAAAAAATGAAGAAGCACCACACACTACACACGCGTGCCTCACCTGAAATCCCAGAGAAGTTCAGGGGCTGTAATTGACAAAACCGGGATCTCAGAGGAAAAAATCGGGGTAGAAAAGGAAAGGGGGGGAAAGGGAAGAAAAATGCCCTCCTTGAAAAGGAGAATGGAGAAGAGTAGGGTTTCTTTTATGTATGTATGTATATCCTGTGTGTCCTTTCTTTTGGTTGTTGCTCTGGTCTGGTCTTTCTCTTTTTTTTTCTTTTTAAAGTGATGGAAATGACGGGAGAGAAGAGACAGCAGCTTCTCCTTGTCTCCTCTTCCTCCTCCTCCTCCTCGTGTGTCATCCACTGGCAGTGTGAGAGGAGCGCGTCCAGGAGAGGTGAGGACAAACCGGATGGAGAGAAAAAAGACACGAGCATCACCAGCACAGAGGTGGAGGGAGGGAGGAGAGAGAGAAAGAGAGAGAGAGAGAGAGAGAGAGAGAGAGAGAAAGAGAGAGAGAGAGAGAGAGAATAGAGGTGGAGGGAGGGAGGGTGCAAGGGGAATGGTTACTACGGCAACCACGTTCTGTTTCGGTCTGTCCTCTTAAATGTTTCTCTCTCTCTCTCTTTCTCTTTGCTCTGGTCTGTGCTGCTATACCTCACCTGGTGCTCCACCATGCAGATGTGTTTGTGTGTGTGTGTGTTTGCTTGCGTTTGTGTGTGTTTACTTGCGTGTGTGAGATACAGTATGAGAGAAAGAGATAAACTGCGTGTGAGTGCATGAATGAAGCAAAGGCACCGGGTAAGGAAAGGAAAGGAAATGGTGGCAGGGAGCAACAGAATGGGTGTGTGAGTGCGTGCATGTGTGTGTGTGTGTGTTTGTATACCCCCCACCTATCTACTATCACACGCACATACACACACAGACACACATTACCAGCTGGAGGTGGCCAAGTCCAGGGATGGGGATGGCTGGAACATGTAAAGGACACGGGTGAACGCAAAGAGGGAGGGAGGAGACACAGGATGATCCTGATGGGAATAGTGCACTAATATCACATACACACACACACACACACACACACACACACACACACACACACACACACACACACACGTATGAACACACAAGGAAGACGTAGCCATAACTGATGATGTTCAGAACTGCCAGTTTGATTGTTCCAACAGAGACAATGTGCTTACCTCATTCATATGTTCCTAGCAGAAAGTGAGTGAATCAATGGCTGAAACCAACCAAAAACTTATCAAGTGGATGAACCAACAAGACAACAAATGATAAACAATTTAGTAAATGAATGAATTAATTAAATGAGCGCACAAACCTAAAACCTAAGAAATAAATTTTCAGTTCCCAGTCCTGTGCCTCTGTAATCTCAGTGTGGTCATCCCACCATCTGGGTTCATTGACATCATGATGGAGAGGTCAAACAGGACCAGGGGAGCTTTTGTTTCTCCAAATCACTTGGGTCTTTGTTGAAAACAGAGGGACACAGGAGGAGGAGGAAGAGGAGGAGGAGGAGGAGGAGGAGGAGGAGGGAGAGCTAGGAAAGAAGATCTATACAGAAGGTGAGAGAAGGGGACACAACAAAAGATCCTGTTTGGTTTTGTGTAACTGAAGAAGTGAGAAAAAGAGATACAAAGGAAGAAGGAAAAAAAAACCCCAAACCATCAGACGTCTTATTTAGGACGTCCTTCACATCAGGCGTGCTCACGTCTGACATGGCAGTGGGAGACAGACAGAGCACGCAGCGGCCATCTTTGTGTTTCTTTCCCTGCCTGCGTGTCAGAGGCACCTATGAGCCTGGCTGGGTCCTGTTGATACCGAGAGGCTGCCTCATCACATGCCTGTCTGCTTTCGACAAAAATCTACTGTATCCGGTCACGCCTCTAACTGTACATATGGACTAAATGGGAACCATATGGAGAAAAGCTGAGAATGAGAGAGGAGATGATCGGGCACTGCTGCCAGAGAAAGACGAATACAACCCTCCGGGGACAGATGACAGGTTTAGCCGGTGGACACCAGTCAGGTAACGATATGAGCGTGAAATTCCCTTTTCTCCTCCTCAAATTTATTCATCCTCTCTGCTTCATTTTTCTTTCTTTTCAACCACAAACACCAGCCACCAGCATAAGGGGGGATGAAGCTGACTTACAGCCCCCATCATGCATCAGGGGGTGTCACATTATGCCAAATTATCATGCGGTTGCTAGGCGAGGGCCAATGGGGTGGCTTTGGGGAGGACAGGATGGATGGATAAGGAGCGTGGAGAGGTAAGAAGAGGGATTGGGAAGGGAGGGAGCAGGGGGCGAGTGCATGTGCATGAGTGTATGTGGATGCATGGAGAAGGTAGGGTATGTGTGCACATAATAAACACACTGCTTCTTTGTCCGAGGACAGATATGCAAAGAGGAATCATGATGAACGCAGAGGAACAGAAAAATTTCTGTACTGGACTTAAAACACCTTGAAGCAAAAACCTACTACATTGTGTAAAAACAAGCATTTAGGGGCTGCCAGCTCTAATGCCTTTTTAACAATTCATTCATTGATAAAATCCATTCACACTTTGATAGCCAAAAGAAGACTGCAACCTCCCATAGCCATAGTAAAAGCCACTGCCAAGGTGTCCTATATTTCAAACACCAGCATTTTGCAGGCAAAGAAAAATCACGACTACTACAATAGAGCAGAGTTGGCTGGAGGCCGGTGAACTCTAGAAGTGGACAATTATTGGATGTTTTCCACCGTTTTCCAGGCACTATGCCATGCAGATACAGCCAGAGTAAAACAACCATTACTGGAAAGATAAATCACACACAAAATGAAGAATATGTTGTATTACAATAGCTCCATGTGTGTCACAGAAATATTAATGTTAATGAGTGAATTATTAGTATTTAGTAGTAGTGATATTTGCTATTAGCGCTGAAAAAGTTAGTTGATAAATCAGTTGCTGTAGCTGATCAACAGAAAATTAATTTGCAACAATTTTGATAATCAATTAATAGGTTAAGTCATTTTTAAAGCAAAAAATGTAAAAAAAAAAAAAAGACTAGTCCTAGTCTCACAAATGTTAATATTGGTTGGTCTTTGATAATAAACTGACGATCATGAATTCCAAAATGTGTCAGTTTAAGTACTGTATAAATCTGAAAAATACAAGAACAGAAGTCAAACTTTCTAAACCCTCATATGTCTTCAGATGCCCCTGAGACCACGTTGTTTGGGTCAGTCTCTTATCTGTTGAGTTGTGTTGTCCTGAGCCTGTGTATCCCACTGCTGCAACTCCCAGGGGTGCAACATGAGCAATCACAGCATCAGTCTCATTGGCCTTTTTGACCTCTGCGGCCCCAACAGTGTGTCCCCATGCAGAAACAGGCAAAGCAAAGACAGCATCTGGAGGGTGTGAGCTGGACAGGTCACTGTGAGGTTACAGAATAATCATTACAGCTGAGTGACACACTTTCATCTGAATTTAACTGCCCTTTTATTGTCCTGCCCATGCTATGCACAAGCTCCTGTCAACTAGATATTACCTTGCTGTGGTCATTTTACAGCGTCACCTACATTATTCATTTACATACACAAGCACAGTCATTGTGCTGCAGAAATTGTCACAAACTGCAGAGCATGTGCTTTCATGTATAACTTCTGTTATGAGGTTTTGAAAAAGGGAAAATGATAAGCAGTGTGTCCTCTGTGATCCAGCCAGACTTTACTCATTCATTGTACTCTGCTGCCCTCTAGTGCTCAACAGCATCAACAGTCCCAATGTTCTGGAGGTGCACAGTTGGCCTTGTATAGTACATAAAAAAAAAAGGTGTTTGTTGTGAGAAACATAAAGTAGGCGAAACCAGCAAGTCAATTTAAAACAAATTGCAATTAAACAGCATTAAATCATGGTTTGAATTCAGGCAACATAACCTAAAATGTGAATGTGTTTGTCTGGTATATGAAACACATGAATGAATTTCACCTGTTTTCCAACCATTTTTCATGCATAGATTTAACATTGCTATTTTGCCTCTCTACTTAAGAGATATCTCTAAATATCTCAAATACCTCAAATAAAGCCTGTATAGAACTACATTTCTGCCACACCAGGGCAGAGCTGTCTGTGAGATGTAGCCATTAAACACTACAAAGCTCCTCCTTTCCCTTCTCTGTTGCTCCCCAAGTGTGAAGAAATCTTTGTCTGCTCTGACTGGACTGGAAACGCCTTGAGGAAGAAGAAAGAGGAGTATAAAAGGTGCAAGGTCAAATGGCAAGTGGTTAGACTGACAGGAAATAGATCCACCCACACAGAACCCCCCCCCCACCCAACATCACCTACACTTGGCCCAAGGGCTAATGCATCAATATGGGGGGATGTGGTGAAAAGACGAGGTGGGGCTTGACTGAAGGAACTGAGTTTGAAATATATCAGAAAACCTCAGTGTACAAGTAGAAAAATCTGACAATGGAGGTGAGAGCAAAATCTAGATGGAGTAATTTCCTACAAGTGAGACGAGGTGAAATTCAAGAGCAGTGCAGGGCAGACAACACGCCAACGACGTACAGTCAAAAATCCATTCAGAAACTATAGATCAAAACAAATTAATCATCAAGCATCAATTCATATCCAGTTCGTCTGTAGCTGTGCCAGCCACGTAGAATCAGACAGCGTGTGAAGCGTTCAAGGATGTTTGTAGTCTGGACATTAAGGCCACAGCTGAAGGCACTGAACAGCTGTTGTTTGGAGAGTGTTTTTATGCTTTCTTCATCATTTACATGTCCACTCTGGCTTAACCAAAGTGGGTCTCACTCACACTCACATTTCTCCCCCAAACCCTCTATTTTACTTAACCCCCTAGATATTTCCCTTGTTTCCCTACTCCATCATCAAAATTATTTTAATGTCTCCCCTCCGGGTAAGCGAAATGTACCCTGAGACGTGCGCTTTAACCCACTTAGCTACCAATAACCTACCTAAATGTGTGTCACGACCAAGCAGTCCCCTTCAAACCAGACCAAAATGTCCTTCCATGGTTTCCCCACTGAGGGGCAGACAGACACTCATGGAGGAGAGGATAAGCATACTGACACACACATATATACACACACAGGCAGACAGAGTGTGCACTTTAGGATCTGAGGTGAGGTCTTAAATGGTTGACTGACTGTAGGGGGAAGTATGTGCTTTTCAATTTGATGAGCAGGATTTACATTTGAAACAAAAGAGACTGGATTTATGTTTCTCTAAGATGTTAGATGTTAGAATAATAGTAGAAAAACTGCTCACATCTATGTTGCATCATCTGACATTTCACCATAAAGCTAGTGTTGTGGAACAAACCTAAGTTAATATGAGGACGAGAAGAAATATAATCAATAATTTTAATAGGCTTTTTTTTTTTCTGAAAATATCTCCAGGCTACTGCCACAACTTCAGTGGGATATCCAAATAACAACAGGAACAAACACAGTTGCTTGTTGATTAAGAATTTCCAGTAATCAATGGGGAGTTAATTTCTTGGCTAGAACCAGTGGTGGACTGGCTGGGACGAGTGTGCAGTGAGGGAAAGTGATCCCTTTTCTGTTTTACACAGAAATGGCAGCAGAAGAATAAACAATTTCACGGTCTGTTGGGAACAGTAATACATGGCCTTGCACAATCACACCCAGTGTCTTCCTGTTCACAGACTGCTTTATATCAGCATACTGCACTGCAAGAAGTCATTTGACCAATGATTTAAAAAGTAGGTATTATGTAGTACAAAAGAGAGAGAAACAGAAATGGTCATCTTGGCACTGACAGTGTCTAAACTCTGCTGGGAAGCGATGCATTGGGATTCATTGTTCCGCTGTGCACTTCTCTATTAAATGCGTTTCTCAATTCTCAATACCGCACTGCTGATTTACAGTAAGTCCAGTTATGTGATCTGTTGTGGACAGAATAATGATATTTGTGGCTGAGGAGGAAGTTCAATTTGGGCATTAATAAACCACCATTTCCTGCTGGTAACCATTACGAGGCATCCTGAGTGGTTTTTAATTGAAGACATAAGAAAAAAAACTGTGGTGCTTTCACTTTGATGTCCTGAATGCAGTGGGAGGCCAATGGCTAAAGGAAAGAAAACAAGACAAGAAAAATGGAAGTGCGATCCATCTGAATTGATGGTGAGAAACAATAAAGAGGAAGAGAGACACGTGAACAGACAACCTGTTGATGGCTGGAGCTGTAGGCCTCACAGGTCATGACCCTGTCATTTCAGTCAATAAGAGATACCAAATTCAGCATATCAACTTCTGGGATAAGGCTTGTCATTATGGCAACTGTTCTATGATAATACAGTCGCTGAACAGGTACTCTCTGGTGGGCGAGGTGGTGGGATATTCCAGGAACTTCACACACAGGAAACATCAAGAAAACAAAAGTTGCCATGGTAATTGTAGGTTGATTTTGCTGATGTCAGAATCAGAAGGATGTTATAAGACTGAGAACAGCAACTGTTTTCTCCATAAGTGTAACACATATACACTTAATATTGTAGTGCATGTAAATATGGTTCATAAAAGGTGTCAGTGCCTTTAGCATTTTAGATGCTCTATTGTACAAGAGATATTGTGTTTCAGTGGTGAAGAAGTACTTAAATCCAAATTTTGTTTATTTTCTTTTTTATAAATCCAGTGACAGCAAAATTACAAAAACTGAAGGGAAGAGGCATTGTATTTCTTTTTTTTTTTAAATAATGAGAAAAATGATGCAGCCCAAACAGTGAGGGATCTTTAGGCAGTACTTAATGTGCTGTGCTCTGTGTTTTGGAGTCTGATCAAAGGCAAGCACAGTGCCTTCCTCCCATGTGAAGCAGCAGAAGCCACCAGTACCATATGTGTGTGCCCATCAGTGGGTCCACATGCCATATGCCTGAATGTGCTGGTGTAATGCTTTCTCTGTGCCAATCATCCGCTCAGCAATGGGGGTGTTCATTAGTGCAGTCCTGGGGTGGGGGTGTGTGCATGGGTGTATGTGTATGTATGTATATGTATATATGTGTGTTTGTGTCCTTGCAGATATATATATATATATATATATATATATATATACACACAAACACACCCCTGCAAGGACTCTGTAATGCATAAGTTTCTGTTTTGAACTGACAAAGTGCAGGAGAGTGTGAAGCCCTGTGTGTTTGTTCAGACATAACCTCACCAGACCCTGTTACTGGAATTGCAGGAGCTGTGTGTTTGTGCAGCCTTGTTACTCTCCCTGAGCTGCTGGGCAATGGAATATCCTCCCCAGTGTCGAGTTTCCCCGTCATGATGGGATCATAGAGATGTGCCAAGAAGCACTGTGTCTGGGGAGCCTCGCTCACTCTCACAAGGTACGCCGGCCCCATATAAAGGTATCACACACACACACACACAAAGCAACCACCTGGAAAGTGCTGGCGGACTCAGGAATACCTGGAGTCCTGTGTTACTGTGTGCGTACATACACATCCAAACATAAGCAAATACGTTTACACACTTTTACACACTCATATTTTTCTTCACCGAAGAAAGGTCAACTGCCACCTGAGCATTTGCAGTCTGTATTTTTTTGAGCCTGGAGATATTTACCATACTCATAAAAGTCATTTATACACCTACCACTCAAATGTAATTTGTAATAGTTGCAACTCTGTCTATGCCCCCAAACGTGCCAATACACCCAAGGCTTATTGGCCAATGTACAGTACAAGTGATTTTTAACAAGATACTGGTACGTGAATGTGTAAAGACAGTGGTTAAGTGTCAATGAATATCAGGTTTTGCAGGAAGACGTACGCATGTCAGAGCACTACCCAATAAAATAAAACCAAATAACCAACTGTAAGACCAATCTCTATTTTGAGTAGTATCCTCAAAGCAAGGTGATATATAAATACACACTACTATCAGTTTCTCAGTGCCATCAATTCGGTTGCTCTGTCAATCATGTCAGACAGGCGGAATATATACTTGTAAACAGCGCTGCAGACAGAATCTTCTGTGAAAAGGTTTTCAATACGCCTTTCTCCAAGTTCAATGAAGTCGAATTCAGCTCAACCGAAACTGTGTTTTCCAACACATTTCCATTTCCACTGCTCTCTGTGACCAAAGATAGTTCCCGGACGTGTTTCCTATCAAAATATACATGTGTAGGGTGCAGAAGGGAATAAAACCAACTAGAATAAAACCTGAATTTTCCAGTTGTACCCTCTGGCCTAGTAATAGTAACAGCTTGGACGTTTGATCACATGCAGGCTGGAAAGAAGAGGCCAGAGGTTTTAGCCATCCAGACAGCTGCTGTGTGCAACTGACTCTTTATTATGGAAATGTAGCACTACTACGCTTAGCTCATTCCAGTTCTCGTATTAGCGTTGCCAAAAGGTCGAAATGCCGTCTGATATGGTATCTGGAAATGAGAGAGCATGGAAAGGTTACCGAAGTTTTAATTGGACGCAAATCAGCTAATTGTGTTTGCACAGTGAGAGCAGAGCAGCAAACTCAGTGAACAACACGTGCAAGCCTACATACTGTACATACAAACAAAGTCTGGGACACACGCATCCAATCACCTCATCTTTCTCACACCTTAGCAATGATCACCATGCACACACACGCTCACTGGATGGTTTGGATCCTGAGCACAGGGTAGGGCAAGATAGAGGTGGTGTAAATGTCAAGTTCTCTCAGTAACTCACACATATCACAAAGTTGAAAACTGTTATCCCACATTTTATAATCAATATATCACATATAACAGCTTGAAAACTAACATAAACACGTCAGTGAAACTCTTTAGGAAGTGTAAGACGATAATATTTATTGAAATCCTAGTATAACTACTTAGAGTACTGAAAATCAAACACTCTCCCCTGACCAGAAACCCATCTATATTCAATGCACTGATGCAGTTTCATAAATAGGGCTGAAAGCATCATTTATCTAATCTTAGGTAGCTCAGAAAACAAAACCGATGTCATGCAATTATGCTGCCAACATCACACAGAGGCTATCATTGGCTCTATCACTGAAAGCAATAATGCATGGAGACAGGGAAAGAAAGGAAGAGAGAGAATTTATCAATGTTCTCCCCCATAAGCCATAGAGCTGTGAGATCTTGCCAAGTCTGATAAGCAACATCCAACGCTCCTCTCTTGTGCTCTCTCTCCTACTCATTTCACCCCACCCAACCCCTCCCTGCTGCTCCATCTCGACAGCTGGGGCCCCAGTCCCACATCAGTGGAAATTTCCTGAAATGTCACTCCAGTAGACGGCCTGAGTGATTTGATAGCATGGGGAGTATTGCAGCAAAGGCCATACACATACACACAATTCTCCCTCAGACCATTGTCCCTAGTCCCCCACACGATGGCTGTCACCCCAACTTCAACGCTTTGAGGCAAAATCTGTTCGGCCATGCGTGTATCTTTCTGTCTCTGACCCCACTGTGACTCGCCTCCCTCAGCCCCTTCATATCGTGTCCTCACCTTCGTGTCCTTAGAGTTCAACCTGTCATGATAACTCAGCCAGGGGCCAGGATGAAAAGGTGGTGGGTCAGATGGGAAAAAGGAAGTCCCTTGTGCCAGAATCTATCAATCTACGCCTGGATGTAATATAACACTGGGAAAATGGCTTCAAAAATTGGAATCCAATCAGATTAGACACGTAAAAATTGTCATTAAGAAGGATGGTGAAGTAGGCTATATCTTTGGAGACTAATCAATCGACACTGATTGTTTGTAGCTTCAAGGAAAAAACTGTTTACAGCTATGCTAGCAGCTGCGTTTTGAGCTTATGCTAACATCAGCATGCTAACACACTGACAGAGCAAAGTGACAGCAATTCATCCTGAGGGGGACATGAATGTGTCTACCAAATTTCATGGTAGTCCATTCAATTGTTGGTGAGACATTTCACCACAACCACAAATGTGAATTCTGTGGTGCTGAAAGAACCAAAGTCAGTAGGATTCATCCTCTGGGGAACATGAATATCTGCCAAAACTTTCCGGCAATCCATCCAATAGCAGTTGAGATATTTCAGCATGGACCAAAGTGATGAACAAACCGCATCTGCATCCATAGAGCATATGCCACTAAGAAGGATAAAAATGACAGTGAAACAGAAAGAGAATGACTGTGACAATACCCTTTTTATGAGGCTGATAACTATCTTACAAAAATATACATATTGGTAAACTAGATCAGTTATTGCAATAGTGTTTCTCCTCATTGGTATCAAGTTAGTGGCATAGGAAAGGAAAGCTGCATGTATCCTGCCTAACTTGACCTCACCTTTACCTAGATTCACGTTGACTTATCCAACTAACAGATAAATAGGTTATCGGTGTATTTTAATTAGTGAAACCACAGCCCTCTTAGCCTAGCGGTAGCCACTCTCTGGGAAAGCTCATTCAGAAGATCGTGTAAAAAACATACAAGTCCATGTGACTGTGCTTTTAAACTCACCCTTTCAGCTCTTTGCATCTTCAGTTAATCCCGACTGTCTCTCATTGTCCGCAAGTGCACCAGGTGCAAAGAGGGAAAGTGTATCGAAGGCCATGAACCAACTAAATACAGGACAGTGAGAGTGTGCACAAAGCCCTGCCCAACCCACTTCAGATACAAGTACCAGCAGGGGTTACAGGCAGTTAATCAGACAAGTGCTAATCTAGTTAGGAGATCAACAAATGAGCCTCTCAGTGCTGGAAAGGAGGACACAACCCAACAGACAATAGAGTGGGTCAATGCCATTGTGTAAGAGAACAACAGGAAGGATAGAAAAGGAGTATTACTTTCATAATTCACTTCAAAATGAGGGTTGAGTGTAGAGCATGAGTGCCTGCTAGTGGGAATTTCTAATGGAATCATTTGCATTGAACTATTTTTTGAGGTGACTTCATGTCTGAAAGCAACACATTTGAAGTTGCCTGAAAATGACAAATTGAGAGAGTGTTCATTTATGTGAGTTAAAGCATATGATATTTTAGATGCTTTAAAAAATATGAGTAACGGCCCTGGATGTGGCCGATAACTAGTGAAACCACCTGTTCTTTCTAATTAGCAATGTCAAGAAATTGTACCTTCGCAAAGCGTCCGGCTGTGAAGGGCTATTAAAGGTAAGTGGCGGCGGCTGGCAGCACATATGACAAAGCCAGTGACCACAGAAGGGCTTCTGGATCTCCACACCTCTTTTGGTCTCCATGGAAACAAGGACAGGAATGTTCAGGCACACAGGAGCTGCGAATAGACCATCGCAAGGGAGGAGAAAAACATGCGTCCTGCTACTGGCATTTCACAGACTCCGGTCCAGACGTTTTCACACCCCCTGGAATCAAAGTGTTGATTATGCGCTACAAATTCAGAGTAGAGCCATCGCACTGCACACCTGATGCTGCCTGCCTTTCACTGTTTGTCTGTTATACTTGTGCTTTAAAAACAAAATATGTCAGACACAAAAGCGTTTGGCATATTTAACTACTTTAGGGATGTGCTGCCTGTTTATCTAAGCCAAAACAGATTCATCTTAAAAGGTTCATATTATTGCCTGTTTAAGCACATTTTGGCTTCAGATGGGAAAATAAAATTTATTTTTTGATCTCTCTTAAGTTCTAAACCAGGATATGGACATAGTCTGGTGACTCTGTGCTTATAACTGTTATAGTTCCAATAAAGAAACTGTTATGCTTCCACGAAGAACATCTGTAAACTGTTATAAAAAGACTAAGACAGTGTTTGTTAAACTTTGCAGTCACAAAAGAGGGAAATGGCTTTTGCTGTCAAGCACATGCAAACAGTGGCTGCTCTGCAACAACCAAGGGACGAGCACCCGTCCCTGCCTTAAATACATTACATTTAACTGTGCAAATTTTTTTTAGCAAGAAAGGAAACAAACAGTTGGTCATTCTGATAAAGTATTTGTATACCACTTCATTGTTAGTACAAACATCTTTGCTAATATTTTCAGTTTTAGGCTTTGTTTCATGCAGCCATATGGTCTTGCGGTTGCAGAGAAATATGCTGATGAATTTTTTGGAAGGGAGCAGATCATAAAGTACCAGGGGCTGACCCAGACAGAGAAGGTGAGCGACTGAGACAGGGGCACAAACATAGAGTGAGGTCTTTCCTCGTCAGCAGCAAGAGACACCATCCTCTTCATCTGAACATCTTAGTGCTAATGCTGATGCTATTGCTGTGCTTTCCACATTATACACGTACAGTAACAAAAACACACACACACACACACTCTGGGGGCCTTGTTAGAGTGTGCTTGCAGCCAGGTTCCAGATGCCACACGCCAGAAGAACCAGACATAGGATTCGGCATAAAACATTTCCACTACAGCTTTGTCAAGCACAGACGAGCACATATGTGCTAACTGTAACTGTAGTGACGCCCATACACGTAAAGGTCTGTCTGTTTCACAGTCTGTGTCCAACCTCACACTCTCTCACCTCATCTTCTACCTCTCTCTCTATATCCTTGGCTGCCCAGTGATCTGGCTTGTCAGCAGGCAGAGAATGACGGGAGCTTTGATCTTGAGACAGCATGTGTGTGCGTGTGTGTGTGTGTGTGTTACTAGGCTTCTTAGTCAAAAATTCTACCCTCCTTCAGGTTTTCACAGCTCTTTCCCATTACTCTGAGGCAGCTGTGAGAAAACGAGCAGGCTGACAGTGAGGGAGGAAACTTAAGAGAGAAGAAAAACGAAAGACGACAGTGAGAGAAAAAGAGAGAGAGTGATGAAGCAGGAGGAAGTGACTGTGGAGGAGAAAAGGAGGTCAGACAGTGGATAATGTTTTATTGCAATAAGCTAGAGAGTGTGAATGCCTGAAGCTGCAAGGTTCTCCTTTGGTTTGAGAGGCAGATGGACATGGATGGACAGATACACTGAAGGAAGTTAATACAGTGTCACAAATTAACTTATCACGCGTGGCTCTAAAATGATTGAATAAAGTTACTTCCGCTTAAATACATCAACAAAATTACAAGAGTGATCTATTGTTTGGGCCTTGGAACCACAGGCTAACAACATAGGTCTTGGCTTTTTCTTGCACAGAAAAACTGAAGCCTTCAAAAGTGTTCAAACACAAGAAGAAAAAGCAGAGGAGAATTCTTGAATTACCAATCAATTTCATTACATTCTCTGTCAGACAAACCGCTGCTGGGTTTGGCCTTTTCACTCACTAGCTGCATGATTTTCCTTTATTCTTTCTGCCTCCCATACTCACACACACTCACTCTCTAATCATCTCTCTTAGAAATGTTGAGGTTGTGCAGTGCCTTTTTGAATGGCACACTATAACACAGATTATCAGCAGCTTGACAGCTCCAATTAGCTGGTATTATAGATGGAATAATAAGGTAAAGCCCCACTGTAGAACGTAGATCATTCCTCCTCTCCAATCTCATCCCCAGTCACACTGGAGAAAATCCCTTCAGAATTTCACATAAAACACTCTTAGTTAATCTGACTACAAAGTTGTATTTCATCCAAGAGAGCCATCTAAAGGGCAGCTTTCTGCCTTGGCCTTAAATGTCTCTGGATGTTTTTCTCTTGTTTGCTGTGATTTTTTTGACACCAAAATGGTTAAACTGCTCTCGAGCATAACCCCAGTTAGCTGATTTCAAAAGTGGTGCAGAAGTCACGTTAACTTCATTTGCCTCTGTCAGTCACATCTCAGCACATTACCCAGTCACAGGCCCCATGAAGGGTCAATACTAATGCTGTCTTTATCCAACTCTAACTGTGACTCCGCTGGTAAAGCAGACAATTAGCTGCCAGTTTCAGTTAGGAAATAATATTTTCTCTGAAATGTATTAGAAGTGTTAGCACACATAGAAAGCCTTGTGCTGAATTAAAACGATGCTAATCAGAAAACAATCTCGGCGTTGATGTTGATCAAATTAAACACAATAGAATAGTAATAGTAATATATACAGGGCGACACTCCTCAGAGATCACCTGATAGATGATGTGTGGATAGTTAAAATATGCAACTTTAAATGTCTTCCTGACCATGCTTCTTGGGGTAAGTAATACATTATTAACATTGTTTGCCATCTTGACGAATGAAGTAGGGCAGTAGGGGAACCCTGGAGACGCATTAGTAGTCAGTTGCTCAAAAGGATGCCTTAAACTTCATGTCTTACATACAGGGACGTAGTCAAGCACAGCAAGTCAAGTCCAAGACAAGCTCATGTTTTAGTAGTTACACTAGCACTCCAGCATATTCTGCATCATTTCATGTCATATTCTGATGGGAGGTAGTCAAATTATGGTATTCTGGTTTGAAATTGTTGATACAGGGTGTCTTTAGTCACCGAAGCTCTAAATCGGCTGTTGGTGGACTCGTCTCAGATACTGTACAGTACAGTCTAAGATCAAAATTTCTGACTGACAGCCAAAGATTTCGAGTCGAGACTGAATACAGATGAAAGCGAGGACATGTTAAGACCATGTTTGGTGATTTTTAATTCTGTTACTTCAGAGTGACTATTAATGGTGATCTTCTTTTTTTTTGGTATTCTATACTATAAAAATGCTTGACAAAAGGTTTAGTGACAAATGTTTTGTCCTGTAGATAAAAACAGATATTTTAACTTCGGCTCTCAATTGTACCTTGTACTATTGTACTTTGTGTCTCCTTCTTCGTCTCTATGCCTTTTACATGCCTCTGTTATAAAGAAACATACAGACACACAAGCCCTGATGAATAACATTATCAATCACAGCCACAGTGAAACATAGGTCTTTCCAGAACCACTCAATCCCTCTCTGTCTTGGTCAGTGAGGAGGATGTCTCCATTGTTTAATGACACTGAGGGAGGAAATGGTTTCTCTTTGTTCTCTTACAACTCCATTATTTTCTGTATGCGTGTGCAGTTACTGTACTGAGCTGACAAGACTACATCATTTAGTAATTTTGACTCAAATTTTTTTTTTTTTTTTTTTGGCACTGATCTTGTCTTCCCACTCGCTTTTATATAACACCCTCCTCAGTGACTGTATTTAAGAGGGCAGTGATTTTTAGACAGGCATTTTATGTTTAGTGTTCAGGTACATGTACTGTAATATAGTCACCAAAAGCTCTGCATACATACACTGGTTTTTACTTGGCCTCCCTCTTCATTTCAGTGTTATTTGTTTGTATCTGACAGTTTCATCTATCTTCCTTGTAATATTGTTTTCCTGTTGGTCGTGCAGTATTCAATACCGGGGATGTCCACATTGTTAAATTGGTTTCCCCTCCATACTTAAGAATTGTTTGACTTGTATGATGATGGATGAAGCAATCATAAAGAGTGTCCAGCTGGTAAATTACAACTTGGCTTGTTCTCTGTGGGTAAACTAGGCCATCTGGGATGAGCTATAACTATGAAAGCATACTGGTCCACGCTGGGCGAGACAGCAAGGAGATCTCAGCAGTGATTTATTCATGACACAAGTGGGTGAAGACTCGGCCTACCTCTCTCCTCTCTGCTCCCTCAGCTCCTTCTTTCCCCAGCTGCCTCTGAGACACGATCACATCATCCTCACATCCTCTCTGCTGTGTCCCACCACATTAGCCCTCCCTCCCTTCATTTTCTACCTACTCATATTAATCACATTAAATCACTAATAGTCAGGGGCAATTCATTTTCACTCCCTCTGCATTCACTGAACGTGTATGAAAAGACACTAGTATGTGCGACTATTTTAACTACATGGTTATATATAATTGTTGGATTTAAAAATGCATATACTCAAATGAACTGATTCAAAACTTACTTTACAAGGCATAATGTTATGTTTATGGTAATAGATAGTTTTAGGCAAAAGATAAACTATTCCTTCAACTTACATGTAATAAACACTGAATTTACCTTTTTGCGATACTTCTTTAAAATAATAAAATCTGCAGGTGTTATGTTGTTTTGTTGTGTGGCAGCTGACGACAGAATCAACAAACAAATACACACAAGCAAAAACACACACACACACACACTTACAGGTCCAAAGGGTATCTCATTAGCAGACCCACACCCTCACAGCTGGACGTTGTCACATTGTGTGTGCTATCAGTGACCACAGGGCAGGAGAAACCCTGTGACTGTTAAAAGAAACCAACCCACAAATCAGCCTTCTGCAGATCTATACAGAAAATCCCAGTGTCGTGTAGTGTCAACTGAAACAAGTAAGATTGAGCTTTGCTGATATGATCACAGACATACTTGAGCACATAGTTGAGCACATAGGTGTTCTGAACAGTGATCTGAAGTTAACTTTCTGCCTAGGTTCTCGACCCAGCTGCTCGGTAATTAAGGTTTACCATCAATCAAATCACTATTTAATGCTCATGTTGTCATCTGACAATAACAAAAATATGTAAGCACTTTCATTCCGTGTTCAGCCTTATTGAGACACAACTTAAGTGATGGCTTGGGAAAAGACAGCTTCATGTCGACTATCCTCGATAGTGAAAGCTATCCCAGTGGCATCCAGCGTTTGCATTTAATGGACCATTACATCACTGTTGTTTGTTCAGTGGACATCACAAATGGAGGTCCTCAGTCAAACAGCAATAACATCTTGGGATGTGTAGTGCTGAGCGAAGCAGGTGTTTTGGAAAATGACAAAGCACATATTACTACTGCCAGCTCCTCATTAAAGCCAATGATGTGAGGAATGGATGGTATGTTCTAGAGAGGAGGGGAAGTAGGAAGACGAACACTGGAGGATTTCAACATGGTAATAAAGACTGAGATGGCCTGATTATTAGTTATTAAAATTTGCTCGTAGCCAGGGAGACTGGCTCAGGGAAATTCCAAAATGTTTCTCGGTAAAAGGAGGGGCCGATAAACAGCAAGCAGACGGGCACCTTTTACTCCATCCCCGGGGAGCATGGAATATCGTCAAATCATAACCACATTGGTCTGTCTGCAACAGAAATTGAGTTATCAATTTCAATATCAAGCAAATCCCATCTGTCTGGCTCCTCCGCTCTGTAGCTGTGAGAGGAAAGGAGAGAGGAAGGCAGAGAGTGCGAGAGAAGGGATGAGGTGAACATTTTTGTTCTTACACTGAGACCAAGGCAATTTCCTGACTTACATAATACTGTGATAGAGAAAACTGTACTGTGCCATCGCTGTCACTGAAGCCCCTGGGAATGTGGATCTTGTGCATGCCTGTAAGGGTTTATTTTAGGTGTACATGCAAGCATTCACTTGCATGCTTTCTTATACACACCCACTTCTCCTACAGCTACTCTCCTCCCACTCTTTCCTTTGCTTAACATCTCACAATCCCCAGTGGTTTCACCTGTCGTGATTTTCTACTTTGCTCTCTTTTAAAGATGCGATTCTCCCACTCTTCTCCTGTCTCTCATCCATCATCATCATCATCATCATCCTCCGCCTTACCTCTCCATACCTACTTATTCCTTCCAGTCCTTTTCCCCAATGCTACTCTACCATCTGGCTCAGGTGATGTAGCCTTGGGGCTCACATTACGCAGCTGTCATCCCTGAACTGAAATCTAAAAAGAGGAGCATATAACATGGTTGTTGAAGTCAGCATACCTCCCTCCACCCCCGCACCTCTTCCCTGTGCTTTTTCAAGAACCCCACTGATAGGCCTGCCCCTGTAGAAAGTCACCAGACAGCCTGGGAAAAAATGCCTAAAAAAACATAAAAACCTTGAATAAGGGAGGTGTAACATTGTGGAACCCCTGCTGAAGGCTAATGGAAATCCCACTGTTCATGTTAAATTTTATATGCACACAAGAGTGTTAATAGCAGTTGTTACCCAATGTTTCATTGATCCCCCAAAGGAAACCCTCTTTTCACAGCAGGGCAGGTGTTTGACAAGAGACCCAGAACAAAGGCCCAATATTTTGTGGAAAGGCAACCTTTTTCACTCCCAGTTTTAATTTCAACAAATTTAAACCCTGAAAATTGCATTTCTATCTTTCTAATTTGCAACAGCAAATAAATTATGTTAGTAACACCCACATTATATTTCTATAGACATAATGAGGAAACATTAATTTACATATTTTACAAAATGTTAATACTGAACATATCAGTAAAATGCTCATTGACACTGGACTCGACCTATTTCATTTGCAAGACAATGTCTGGCCACTGTGATAAAAGCATGAATGAGTTTTTTTTATGGTTATGTTGTCTCATAGCACAAGACCCCAGTCTTTGTTTAATATTGAAGTGAACAGTGGTTTGAAGCAAGAAAGTGCTGCACTTTCTATACCCACCATCCATCCTAACCACCTCCCTTTGACTTCCATGCAGTACAAATATGTTACATTTTTCTATCTGGTCCCCATCGAAAATAATCTCAACAGCAATTATGTGTCCGTACAAAAAGCATCAATGGATGACACAGGATGTCTCCCTCACCTGTTATTCCGGCAGCAGTTTAGCACGAATAGTGCTAAATTGGCAATCTGTTCTACATTTCAAAACACAGTTCTGTGGCTATCTGTCAGACATTTTGAATTTCGGAGGAAGCCAGGTCCTGCTGTTAAGTGCATCTTCAAGCTGAGAGCCAGCACAAGGGTCTTAACACATGGCTTGTTTGAGAGAGACTGCAGCCATCTCCTCTGACTGGGATTACACAGTTCATCTTTCATTTCATTTACCTATTTTATTCACTAGCAAGCTTTCATTCTTCATCCCCATGGAGGAAGCAGGGGCGAGCCATCTGGCTTGGCTCCACTGTGGATGTATTCCTGATCTAACAATGCATCATCTGACTCAAATAAACACAACACCTGAGAACAAAAGGGACAGAAAACGATGGAGATCCCATGTCCTCTTTTTCACTTAATTAAATTGTGTTTAATAAGTTCTTTTAATTACAAACACATTTGGATTTTCTGTCACTGGAACTGCTCAGGTCCTGGTGGGGCCCCTGCTGTGAAATCCGAAACAAATTTATACTGTTTTCACCCACCACAGCTTCCTGTATGTGTTTATTGTGAATAAACACAATAAGTCTGCACATCAAACACAATAAACAGGAATTTAAGCCATGTGACAAGATTTCTTTTCCCTGCTTCTCTACTATGGGAATTAGTGTGGGAATAGTGTGATCTTTGTCAATTCACACACAGTAGTTTGGATGTTATAATCCCTGCATCATGACCTAGGCCTTAACAACTCATACATCCATTTCTCTGGTGATAATTGTTTGTGAAGAACAATTAACAGCCAGTGCATCTGTGACTCGGTTCATCTAAGTATGGACTATAAATAAACCAGCGGCTTTGATCTACTTACATATGGTGTTTATGTCACTTTTTATACATTCATACAAGCCTTCAGTAAAACCACTGATGGTAAATAATTGAGAAATAAGGTGAGACAGTGTGGCGGTCACAACAAGGTCGGCAGACACCACAGAGAGCATAAACCACTGTTATTGCCTTTGGTACAGAACAAAAGCTTTTGTTATCCTGCTCTGTTGCATTTAACAGTTGCTATGGCGACGTGGAGCCAGGAGAGGCTTAAGGAGGATCCCAAACTCGATAAAAGGGGTTTCTAAATCTGACAGTGGAACTCTCTATGCGACTCTGTCTTTTTCTCTCGTTTTCCATTACTGACTCGTACTGTGCTGTCTTTTGACGAAGAGGGGAAAAGAGGAGAAGAGGAATGGAAAGAGCACAACAGAGCGAGATGTAAAGAGCCTTCCGGACGAAGCTGTGGGAAACGGAAGAGGCTGTGGGGTTCAGGCAGCAGCGACTGCCAGCAGAGGAAAATACCAGTAGAGTGGATATGAAGGCACACATTATTACAGTGCAGACGTCCCAAAGCAACTCCAGTCTGGGTCACCAAGCAGCCCAAGTTGAAAATGTTGGGGCTTTTTTCCATTCAAATTTGGTGGTGAATCAGCGATTTTATTTTTTTCTTTCTTCTTTTTTTTGCTGTATTTTGATTAAAAACACAGATATTAATTCAGGACTCCAGAAGTTAAATTTTCAGACTGAGGGCTGGTGCATTCTAATACCAGATAACAGCCCCACACATGATCTAGCTGTTATTTAAAGGGAGAGAAACTCATTTTAAATTGAGCTCTCACAGGTATTGATTCATTCTCGCCAACGGATCATAAAGAAACTCACCACAGGGCATTTCTTCAAAATGCTTTCTTCTGTTGATGGAGGGGGGCGTCAGAAGAGAGGTTTGTGGATGGACAGAGAGTGAAAATTGGCGAGCCCTTGTTAGGCCTTTTTGTTGATTAGGTCTGGTTCAACAGCCTTGTTAGCTGGCCAAGGCTGCTCTATTTCTAACTGTAGTCTGTGTGTGTGTGTGTGTGTGTGTGTGTGTGTGTGTGTGTGTGTGTGTGTGTGAGTGTGTGCTTATGTTTGTGTGTATTGTATACTTGTATTCAGCCTGCTCAAGCGTATAAATGCATGCGTCTTTGCCTGACAACAGCTGGCTCAGGTTTATATCCAGAAAGCTGACTTGTGACGACTAACAGCAAGCCGTCTGCAAATCAGTCAAATAACTGGTCTGCCTTTCAAACAGTCAGCAGGGGAACCAATCAACTAGTAAGCCACACATTCACGCAGAACTCATAAGGACCAGGTTGTGCTTGAAAAGTTTGTACGCTGTGTCTTCTGACCACATCGGTAGACGAAAATATTTATAGCTGTTCCAAAAGGCCACACACAAAGACGTAGTGAAAAGTGGGCCATCAGAGTGCGGAAAGACGTGATGATCATTCCAATATGGGTATAACGCTGCATGTTTTCATACATTCTGTCCTCAAAACACTTGTCTGTGGCACTTGTCTGTAGACACAAAGGGACTGAAATTGTGGTTGTAAAGAATGAAAAAAGAAAGCTTAAGGGAGAAGTTCTGCTAACTTTCTCACCTCCACACCTCTGGCCAGTCGCTTCGTAAAGCGGGCTTTAATGTCAGATTGTCAGTTTTAGTAAATTAAAGAAACTGTTGGACACAGCACCCCCGATTCTGACATCGGAAAAATGTAAAAATGTTGGGGTCAGGTTTTCTGAAGCTGTTTGACCATCTGACAGGCTCTTCTGATGAAGACTACCGGCCCGTTAAACCTCTCCTACAGCAAATTGGAGATCAAGGGAGAGATCCAGAGCTACAGCGTGAAGAGAAAGAAACACTCCTCTATCACACTTTCTTCTCCCCTTCTTTTCCATCTACTCCTCTGTCACTCCACAGATCACACCTCATTCGCACTTTTCTGTCTTCAGTCAGTCTCTTCAGCCTTCTCTTTTTCACCTCCTTCTCTCCCGCCCATATCCCTCACTTCCCTGGCTCCTCTCCTCCTTTTTCACCTCATCCCTTCCTCCCTCAGTAAGAAGAGTGGAACAGAGGCAGTTCATCTGAAGTGATGGAGCTCTGACAGGCTGATCCCGCTGCCCTCTCCCCAGGGCGTGCAGCTGTGCCCGGGCTCTGCGACGCCTACCTCCCCAAACACACATCCACACAGAAACTGCAGGAATACACCCACCTACACACATGCATGCATACATTTATAGAGCTACCGAGGGAGCACACATGTGCACGTACTCACACCTCCTCACTCCAACTGATACAGCACATGTGCATGTGTATGTGCACAGCTTTATATAAGTCATCACATTTCTTTGCCGCACCCAAGATAAGCTGCAGAAACAAGGAATGTCAAGGAGGTGATGGGGAATCACAAGTTAAAGAATTTATTTTTGGCCTGACACCAACATCAATATTTAGGTTCAACAGATTTTTCTGGTGTTTTATATGTGTGCTACTGCAAAAGGTTGACAACCAAGAAAATTTAAGCACTTTTGCATGAACATGACCTAAACAATTCTCAAAATATTTGCTAATTATTTTTCTATTGATCACCTAATCGATTAATTGCTTCAGCTTTACTCTAGGGTACTCTATTTACGGTATCTTCCACCTAAAGCACACACATTTTCTCCACATACTCTCTCCAAAAACAGCCCATAAAGCATAACCTATCCCTCTTAAGGATTTGATTGTTGCCAAGTCCATTAGCCTAATCTGAAAAACAAAAGCAGCACTTGGTATGTACTCTCTCTCTCTCTTAGTCTCTCTCCACACTCTCATGCACGTACACACTTCACATCTTCCATCAGCACATTCACCAGTGCCCTGCTGTTATCTGGGGGATGTGATGTGCCATTTCTCTTTGAAGGCACTGTCACAGAATGGCTTATTTCACCAGTCCTCCAGACGCGGGGCTATCTGTCTCTGGCAGGGTTTTTCCGTCCAAGACAAAGAGCAGAGCTGCCTGAGCACTGCTGCCTGGCTGCCTCATTAGGAACAAGACAACACGGGCAGCACAAAAGAGTGATGTACACAGTCCAGTGAAAAGTTGAAGAATGGGGAAAATGAGCTAAAGTCATCTGCCTTTTTTTTTTCTTTGTTCAAACAATAAAACTTCAGTTGGTGATTGGCTGTTTTTTTTTTTTGCAAGCCTATAAAAGCTTGAATGTAACAGAAAAAAAATATCGCAACAAGTAAACAAACTAAGTGCTGCTTGTACTTGTGCTGTGAGTGTGAGATATGCTGTGAGGAGTGAGCAGTAGAATATACTGACTGTGAAGAATTCGTCTGCGGTGGCTTGTTTGTGACAGAATTTCCGTGTATCAGTCATACCACATTTCTCAACTGTCTCCATTCATCAGCGTGTATGACAAAAACACTGAAAGCAGCTGTGCTTAGGTTTGCCCGACAGAAACGCCATCGTTTCGTACACAATCCTTACACAATTATCTTAAGTGTAAACACACACCTCTTTCAGTTAAGGGCAGATTATTTTTGGAAGATATAAACCTGGTAAAACTGAACTGAAATGCACTGGTGTGTGAGCGTCGCTTATATAACCATATGTTTACTTTGCTGAGGAGATTTATTTGGAAAAGCCACTGGTGTGGGGGACACTGTACAGTTATCCTGAGCACTACTCTTTCATCACACAGCCTGTCCATCATCTAAGTTTTAATTTCAATTTGAATTTCATTCGCAAACTCACACCAAATTCTTTTATAATCCTCAACCTACTGCCTCCCAGTTCACATCTATTGTATATGAACATACAGAACTGTTATGTAAGTCGCTAGACCAAAAAATGTTTCCTGTCCTGATAATATCAGCATTTTCTTTCTCCCTGTAGTTGAGCAGTTAAATTGTGTTGAGCTTAGTTATAGCTATTAGGATTCTGGAAGGGAGATACTTCTATGTAAGTCCTCCGGGGTCTTTTTATCCTGCAGGCACACTTTGCTGCCTTATTTCTGTCTTCTTTTGTGCAAGGAAACCGTTGTGTGTGCAATTCAGTGTGCGGCTAAAGTAACTACACTGAAAACCGACAGAGCACAGCAAACCGGATGTCCAAAAGACAAGTGTGCACTTCAGGCATACATGCACACACAAACCCACACACACGTGCAAATATTCGATAAAATGGTTTCACTTGACCCAACAGCACCTTCTGTGTGCACCCGAATCCTGTTTACTACTGTGTATGTGCATCTATGCGTGTGTTTGTGAGTTTGTCTGTTATGTAAACCTTATTATCTCTATCCCTACATCAAATTCTTATCATTAAGCCTCTCTGAGATCATAGACCAGTTGGAGAAACATCAAAGTGCTACACAAACTACTGTCACTCACACACAAGCACGCACACACACTGAAAAGCACAAACCACCACAAAAAGTCAAACGCAACATTGTGTTTGATGTTGATTTACAACCGCCGTCATAATCAGGATAAGTCTAGGACCTTGAGTCAAAAGATGTGTGATTGTATCCTTGAGCTTCCCGCATCACAGCAGCTGCCTCATGAAAAATATATTTCTGTTCTGGCCACCAAGTTCACCAGTCCACCCCCTCTTCACTCCCTCTCTCTCTCTCTCTCTCCTGCCTGCTCTCACCCTCAATATCTTTCGCTCAGAACAGAAACTAGTTGCCATGGCTACAATCATTAACACATCTGGCATAGTGATCATCTGGCACATGTGCACACAATGAAACACAGACACACATTTGCACATGTACACACACAACAAACAACCAACACAGATATGTAAAAAGCATTAATATGCATTATTTTGCTGCTTCTATTTTCAGTTTCATAGCTGCAGTCTGGAGCTTGTGTGAGAGAGATAACGGGCTGACGCTTGTTGGGGAAAATACATCAACGGAGAACTTTGGGCCTCAGCAATAATCCTATTGGTGAATTTAACAACGCTCCTTTATCTTAATCTGTTGGGAAATTGAGTTTGAGATGGAAAATTGAATCTTCATAATACTGGCATGTTCCAAACTGATATTTAACATTCTGCTTAAAAACATAATTCAAATTTCATTGTGTCTGCATCATGAAGAAGAGCCTGAACTGAATTTGTGAGGCTGACACCAATCTCAATCTCATAATCTTAAAAATCTGATAACGTTACACTTTTTAATTAATACATAAAATAAATAAACTTTTTTGATGAAGATCCTTTGGCTGTGACCAAACGATGTACTGAATGGGAATTTTAGAGTTAAAAATCACCTTGTGAATGCTCTCTATTAAACAATTATATTATATTTATTCAAAATTTCTGTACTTCAGTTCTTTTTGTCTCTTATCAGCTGATATTTATACCTATATGCTAAAATATGATAAATTTGGTAATATTAGGGTGGCACATATCACACTAGCAATAAATTATTTAAGGCAAAACAGAATACATTTCACTCTCAATAACAGACCCACTCAGCCTTGTAAAACCTATAGTGGCTTTCTACTGTAGCTGTGATTCTCTGCTTTGCTTTGCTCTTTCACCACCTTACAAACCTCCGATCTACACCTCAAATGTAGCTTCAGTCCCCAACTCAGTTCAAATGGTCTGGTAAAATACTGCTTTGTGTCTGTTAACATGTGTATTTTCTGACACTGTTTGTATACGATCAGTGGCTTTCACCACCAAAACACATTTATTATGGGTTGGCCACACTGACTTAACAGCATGAGAGGCACAGGAGCAGGCCAGAGACTTGCTTTAGTAATGCTTATACCACAGACAGACATGCTCAAGGTGTTTAACCGTGATCCACAACCTGAAAACCACCCTTAAGAATACACATGCTCACAAACACACAAACCAACATTCCACTTCATAAGCCAAAACATGTTTCTGTGGCCCAAACACCTTCAATTAAAAGCCATAATAACAACTCCTGAACAAAACAACAGGACAGCTCTGCATGTTACACACACACACACACAGCTGTTGAGGAGTTTGACAGTACAACAGATGCCTGTGCGGTGCGTGCATTCTGCTGCCCCCACCCTAACCCCTGAGGACATCCCTTTGCCTCCCATTATACATACTATCTCTCTCCACTTTACATACCACCGCTCCGCCAGCCAATCACCCAGAGCAAAACAACCAGACCAACCAGTCGTAATGTCAGGAATATAATAACCGCTGACTGACAGACGACATTTCAATGGGCTCTGGTAGCATTCCAGGTGAGGCTGAACAAATATTTCTCGCTCATGTCAGAACCACATGTGAGCTTGAGGAAGACAGAAAAAAAGCAAAAACACCTGCCAGTAATATTAACAGAAAAACAAACAAGAGCACAGGCTGTGCTTTAAACAAATGTTCTCATATATAATAATAATAATAATAATAACAACTAACTCAATCTGAAACGTGCTGATAAATTAAGACTTCAAATGACTTGAAATCTTTTAAAACCCAATAAACCATGAATACAAACGCCTTCAGTCACTTTGTAATGAGTCCATCAACCTTACCCATTAATCTCACCTCATCCAACAACCTCTTAATTCCCAGACAAACACATAAAACATCTTTTGCTGAGCCTAAGCAAGAACTCAGCAAAAGAAAGAACACCAAGACAAAGAAAGCTCTTCCTCTCTCATACCTTTTTGCCTTTCTTCTTGCGATGGGCTGCTTTCCCGCCGCCTGCTTTCTCCTTAGCTTCCTCACTCATGTTCAGAGATCTCCCCCTGTTCCTCTCCTCTTCTCACTTTTTTTTAAAATCCAGCATGAAGAAGCTTGTGGAGTGGAGCGGCAGCAGCTGCTGTCTTCAATGGTGAAACGCTGCCACAGAAATGTCCATTTAGAAGCAGTGAAGGAAGGATTGTTCCATGCAGAGTGGGAGTGCGCGTGAAGAGAGGAGAGACTGGGAGGACTGTGCTGATGCTCTCTCTTTCCTCCTCCTCCTCCTCCTCCTCTCCTCTTTCTCTCCACGTTCACAAACACACACACTTGCGAGCACGCTCACCGAGGTCCACTCCCACTTGCTGCCTTTGCCGTGCGCAATTGGCGACTCTCTCCAGCGCACTCAGAGGCAGGGTGTGGAGGCAGGAGGAGAGTAGAGAGATAGAGGCGGAGGAGGAAGATGAGGAGGTGGAGGTGGAGGAGGAGGATGTTGATGTGTATGATGAAGGAGGGAAGAAAAGACAGCGAACGATAGACTGAAGGAGTGTATTCCTGGCTAGATGTGGTGCTCCCTACCTGAGGCTGGAGACTGGAGACACTCTCCCAAAAGAGCAAGAGACAAAAACACACAAAAACTGGGAGGAGAGACACAAGGAGAGACAGAGTTATAAAAAGAAAGGAAAAGGGGTGAGGAAGAGAAAGAGAGAACGAGGGTAAAGAGTGTGAAATGGTGTTACTGGTGTTAGTGAAAGAGGGAAAGAGCATAAAGCTGAGACAGAGAGGGGCGTGATCCACACAGTCTCTTCACTCTGCCGGCTGGATTATTTCTGCTGTTGCTCCGTGCACAGACGTTGTGATACGAAATGAGACTCTCCACTCCTCTGACAGGCCAGTAGAGAAAGGGAAAAAGAGAGAGTGAGGAAGAGAGACACATAGAGAGAGAGGGAGAGGGAGCGACAGAAAGAGAGAGAGAGAGAGAGGGGATCATTAACACGATGCATCAGGTCCTTCCAGAAAAGGAAGTCTCCCCACTAGTCTCTGCCAGCAGGATCAGCTTACTGGAAATTGGAACAGAACTGCACCCTACTCTGACTGACTGGGCTGATCGAGGTGTGTGTGTGTGTGTGTGTGTGTGTGTGTGTGTGTGTGTGTGTGTGTGTGTGTGAGACAGAGAGACAGGCAGGGGCACAGGGTGAATCTGAAAAGGAGACATGGACACAAGGTTGATAAGATATATAACTAACAATATTCAAGCAATAACCATTTAAATGTCTGCGTGACAACTCAACAGACAGCGAGAGACTTCGAAACGACCACGCCTTCCCCAGCCTCACCAAGCTACAGCTCTCCACCAATGAAACATCTAGCTAATGAGGCAGGAGGAGAGCAAGTGAATCAGGGAGAAGGGGGAGAAAATGGGAACAGAAAGCCCTGGGTGACACAGGGGGGGAGATCAGAATGAGGGGTAGGGTGAATGGAGGGTGAGAAACAGAAAGGAGGGGGGAAATGACAGTGAGAGATGGGGAGGGGTGAGACAACAACAATGTGATATCAGTGAAACAGACGAACCAAGGAGGCATGGAGAGGATGAAAGAACAAATGAAAAGACAAATGAGGAGCAGACAGAGGCGCGGACAGTCAGGGTTTGTTGTGATAGCCCTCTAAACAACAGGTTCTTTATTCTGGGGGGGTTGATTGCTATTAACCATCCCTCCCTTCCTCCTGCCCCTGACAAGCTGTATGCCATCACCACCATGCTGTTTAACGCCAATTAGACCTCGGCCTCCCAACAGAGACGTGAATGTTCACGTGCTCCTGCGTTGGGAAGTCGTTCTTCCAACTTCCGACTTCAGTGTGTTCATGTGTATTTAAGTCGGACTGTGGAAACAACATGGACGCTCCAAAGACGATATATTGCATTTTATTGCTCAGAGCGTTTGAGCAACACGTTGCACGCTGTTTGCACTGTTTGCGTGACAACGAGGATCGAAGGGATCAGCTGAGCCACTGACAAATGATTGATAGGTCAGCGACTGCAACCTGACACCATATTAAAGATTAACTATAAGCAAAAACTGACACGATGCAATTCATGAATCTGCACCAATAATCAAAGGTTTCTTACCAGTAACCAGACATTTACTTTCGTCCGCCATGTTTCAGCGTAAATGACGTCAAGCACAAATTTTCGCGTATTTTACGAGTAGCTGTTCCCACGTGAGGGGGCTGCTGATTCTGATTCTGATTCTGCTCAATATACTTTAACACACATCAGCAGCCGAATTCAGCCTAAGAAACATGTGACAAAACGTGCTTCACGATATAAATGAACACAATGCCCGATATACAGCTTGTTATTATCAGGGTGTGTAAATAGCAAGAAAACAGCAGTACAAAAATGCCAAGAATAGATCTGAGGGTCTTCAGTAGATAGCAGGTCTACTCAAAAGTTTATTTGTATCTGCAGAATGACAAAATATAAGGCATGTTATGTGTTTATGAAGAAAAAACAAAAACAATTGACAATATATTGTTAACTCTAAAATTCAATCATCAATCAAGCACCAGTCAGGCTATGATGATAGGATAAAGTTAATTTTAGATGATTTTAAGTGTATCTTTGAACAGATATAGTTCACAATAAAAATTAAAGGGTGATTTGCAAAGGAACTAAACATGTTGTTCACCATTGATCACAATTGATGTCAATCTGAGCAAAAGTTTGTTTCACTTTGAAATTAGATTAACTGGTCACTTTACTGACAGATCATGAACTTTAAGCAAGAACAAACAGCAGCTTTGCTGCTGTTTGTGTATTGAAACATTGTTCAGCTTTAGTCACCCTGCAGTCTTTATGTCACATGTATACGTTTAAGCAGCATGAAGTTTAAGCAGCTGCATGATAATTAAATTAAATCAATAAATAAATCAAATTAGTTAAACTACTTCTCAGGCTTTTTATTTACAATATGAGCTTAATGCAGGGAAAACAGGGAGTTTACATGACAATTGTCATATATGGGTCTTGCCTAAAATGAATTACACTTGAATAACTAAAGGACCAAATGAGGGGGAAGCAAAGAGGAGCTGACCAGACCATTTGATGCTGTTTGAATTTTTATCTTGTTGACAAAAAGGCTGCCCAAAAATGCTGTTTAAACATTTGATGAGTGGGGTTTATGAACTCATTTACATGCACTATATGCACAACTTAAATCTTGATATTGTGACAAAGTCATTAAAGCTATCAATTAATTAGACTCTTTTTTTAACAAGCAGTCTGCCCTCAGTGAAGGTTTCCTAACCCTAATGCTGTTCTCTAACCTCAGTGAAAGCTGACAACAGATTACTAGCTTCAGCTCCAGTGACATATGATGTCCCCCAGTCGAGACCATCATCCTGCTCTCTGTCATCTTCTCTTCACTCCACCTTCCCCCATCTACAACACCAAGTCCTCAGAGTGACAGTGGAGAAGGATTACACACTGCTTCACACATTAATCTGCAGCCTGATATGTTCTCTTCACTCCACTTCATAGGACAGAAGTGTGTATGTGCCAAAGCTGATAGGGATGTATGCACGTTTGACTTTGTGGGAGGTTACAGTAGATGTACGCCATGCACATTAATTGTGTGTGTGTATGTGTGTGTGTGTATGTGTGTGTGTGTGTGTGTGTGTGTGTGTTCCAGGGTGTGTGTGTGTTCCAGGGTGTGGTCCTTCTGACTTGGTGTCAGCCAGATTGTGCCAGGAGGCAGCCCCATCAGCCAGCCATTTATTAGGATTTATAAGCCTCACACCTCACACTGGGAAACACCACACAGTCACATAGACTTTAAAACCGTTCACATCTGTTTATCTGTGTTTATGGCCACATATTACTCCCACTGTGAAAGTGTCTCATTTTAAAATTATACTTTCAAGATAATTTGTTATTACAACACACTGATGGTGCTGTAATGAGAAATGTTCCTCATAATAACTCAGTTGGACACCAAATTAAGACTAATGCAGTCTGATACATGAGTCCTAAAACTAAATCCTCCTTTCATGATGGTTCTAATGTTCTGTTGCTGTTGAAACTGTTTTAGAGCAGTGTTGATCACCTTTATGATCACTTTGGAGGTTGCAGTTTGTGGTGCTGTTGAAGTGTTTTCCATCACACAGAGGTGTTTCTCTTTTTTTACATCCACCAAGTAGTACTACCTCTTTTAGCTTTATTTATATTTGTGCATTCTTAGCTTAGCTTGTTTGGTGATTATACTACTGACCTGACTTACAAACATGTGCCCTTTCAAATCCCACTGTACTTTTTAGAGGGGGAGTTATATTTGGTATGTCGGATTTCCATATCAAAAGGAGTGTTTCTCTCCTTGTAGCAATCCACTAAATGGACTGCTGTCGTGTCCCCCAAATCTGCCATAACATCCCTGATAATAGAGCATCAGTAAAGAGAGGTGGAGAGAAAGATCTAAAGATAGCTTTCTGACTGGCAGATGAACAGATCAAAAAACAAAGATGTACAGTCACATGTAGTCATTCTTTCTTCTGCCTGCAATGTTTCTGCTCTGTGCCTCATTTTTATATTTAGCCTGTTGTTGTTTTTTCTTTAGCTAAAACACACAAAATGAAAAATTCCTCAGTAGTCTGTCTTTTTTCTTTAACACTGATATATGATCACAAATATAAGCTCCATATTCTGAATTTGAAATTTACCAAATACATATCACATCCAGGTACTGAGGAGCTGAGTGTGTACTGTGTATTCTCTTGCCTGCAGTCTAAGGTGGGGGGGTCGTAGGTTATCACTGAAAGGAGACACTCAGTAGGCTCTAGTAGTTTATCTGTGAGGCTATCAGTCACTGTGGTGATCCATGATTTACTGGTCTATATTAACAGGGTTGCAGTTACCATGTCATCTTTAATTACCTTGAGAAGCTCTAATGAGCTGCTTGTAATTACAACAATGTTTGTAAAAAAAAAAAAAAAAATGCTTAAATATACCACTGTATGTATAACATTTATCAGTGCAAAGTGTACTAATAACAACACCATATATTTGGAAGAGTGAGGAATATCAATAAAATGTGATTATGTAAAATGTAAATAAGGATATAACAGGGTTTCTGGTCTGCATAAACCAAATAATAACTATCCATGAAGATAATTATTTGAAAAAATGACTTTGTTCATACACCATAAGAGACTCATAAAAGATGCATGCATTCTATGACTGTGGCTCAAACAGTGTTTACTGAGAAATTAATAGAGACATATATTAAGCAAGTGTACAGTCTCCATAATCAGTCCTTTCCTGTCCTTGTGGCAAAGACCAGACAATGTCATGGGATCAGACGATGATCTTTTGGCTGCAGTTATATTTGCCATTAGTGTGACTTTGATCATCCAAACACAATCAGACACATGAACTGATGCACAGAAATCTAATTTGGCTCTTACTGCTCTCAGACCTCCAAGACCAGAGAAGGGAGCGGTCAGCCCAGAACTGTGAGGGATATTCATGCTTCATGGCCATGTGAAGAGTTCGAGACAAAGACTACAAAGAATTTTTGAAGATTTAAATAAATACAGTTCAAGTGGAAACAGCGGTTTAACACAAATTTAATGTCAGGAAATTTCATCTTTGGAACTGCATTGGAAAAATCAGACCTAAGCCTAAGTGTCTACAAAGTCTACAGCTAGTGACAGCCGGCAAATATGCATACAATGACAGTGCTAACGTGCTTATACTAAGAGGATATAATGTTCACCATGTTCAACATTTGCTGATTATTGCTAAACGCAAAGTATTTAACTTGCAATAAAATTGCAGTGCATATTATATTTATCAAGACATTTCTATAAAATCCTAAAATGTGACATTGTCATCCACAGACCAGGCCACAAGCTTGTGGCACTACCAAGCACTGATTGTGTCGATTGCATGTGTCGTTTCAGTGAAGCAGTTCCAATTTCAAGAGTCCACGTTAATTCCATTAATAGAAAATCTCCTCTAAAATGGCTCAGGCTTTGCAAATGTACATGTAAATCTGGAAAGGGATCTCTGCCACAACTTTAATAGACATGTCAACTACCCAGATTGTGACTAAAGCCACCCTATAAGCCTCTGCAGTGAAGTGTCTTCTCACATCCATCATGCTCAGGATCGAACGTCTCTGATCAATGCGCTGTATGCTGGGGCCAGATAGGTCCTGACAAACAGCTCTACAGGGGGTTCCCATCCCAGGCTCATGAAGGGAGGGGCTCCATACAAATCAAGCAACCCCTTCACTAGAAATCAATCATCACATAGGATGAATGCCGCTCCCTCCATGAAAACCACCCTCCAGTAAATCATAGCAAGCTTAGCATCAATTCAGTGATGGTCTTAGTGCACAAAATAACAGCGGAGGGAGCTTCTATCTCATTTGATGAATTGGCATTTCAAAATCGACTGGTGTATTTATCAGGAATCAATAATTGCAAGCGAGTTATTATTACCCCAATCAATTTGCCTATGACAACAGTTTTGTTTTATTGCAGTAATCTACAGATAATATGCTAAGTCAAACACTGCACCATTAAAATGTATTTTTAAGACCTTACCAAGCAAATTTGTAAAACTGCTTTTTCCTTTAAAGATCAATATGTTTGATCATAGTAGCATCCTACTGGCACACTCCTTGTTTATGTTAACCACCTCTGGCAGCACCTCTCTGGTCTGATGAAATTGAAACTTTGGCATTTGCTGTGCTGATTGTGTATGATGGCATCTGAGGCAGTACAAGTGAAATGATATTACAGATATTCTGACAATGACTCCAAAAAATAACATCACAACACAAAGACTCTGCATATTACGGCATGGGTGGAGACATTATTCAAGAAAAAATGACTGGAGAGATAAAAAAAGCTTAGATACACTTACATGCACATGCATCTTGTACTTCTACCAATGAGGAACTTGCACTACCTCCAGCCAAGTCATAAGCCGTAAACAGCTCCTTGAAGAACCGAGAGAAAATTTCTGACCAATTTGGAAAGCTGTGTACATGCTGTGTTTACAGAAACAGGGGAACACACAGTTTCCTTTTAAGTGTACCCAGCCTGTACAGAGAAGAGTGAGGGGCTCATTTTCAGCTGTGTCCTTTCATCTAGTCTGACAACAGTGAGGGTTAAATTCAGACCTACTTTCCTCAGTAATCAGGTCAGGTCCAGACAGGTGCTCTCTGACTGATAAAGAGCTGTGGGGATGGAGGGCTCCATTTTTACTATTTGCTCTAACGTTTGGGGAGTCATGTATGTTACTAACCAATATTAGCACACAAAGGAGCTTAACAAGCAACCTGGTTCTCTTCAGCAGGACTATTACTCACACACACACACACACACTGAATGTGTTGTTCAGCTTTCATCAGCTAGGGTCTATTTAGATTTGAGGACAGTAGAGGAGAGGAAGAGGACGGATATAATCCATTCTTCCAAATTTAGTCAAACACTAGCTTATATATTGTTCTTTCTATCTTTTCCTTTTTCAGCCCATTTAAACTATCCTTTTTAAGAGACTGAGCAAACACTTTACAGCCATACAGTCTCCTTTATATTTGCAAAGCTTGTTTTTTTATCCATGCACTAAAAATCAAAAAGTTCTCAACAGTCCCACATTTTGCTGGCCTCAGCCTCTTCTCCTTTGTTTCTAATGGACAAAAACCATGATTCCTCACCTGATTGTCACCTGAATAGAAACAAGTGTTATTATAGTGAGTTTGCTGAAAGAACTGACACTGCCATTCTTCTCAGGAGGACAATCACAACATCAAACATGCAGAAACACAATGAGATGCAGGAAAATGCATCTCTGATTCTAAATAAATTAATGTTCAGCCTACTGTATTTTTCTCCCTTCACAATTTTTTTTCTGCCATTTTCCCATCTGTGGAATTGCATCAGAATAGCTCACTTCCCCACAGTCAGTTAATCCACTCTGCAAATCATATAAAGCTTGTACAAACACATAAACCAAGTGCAAATAAACATGACATTTTTTAATTGGCAGAGGCACGTTCTGCTTTGAAGCAAGCACTGCTCTTAAAAATCAATACTGCTGTATTGTATTATTCAGTGTATTGTTTGTGCCAAGCACTTGGATCACATCACAGGCTGCTTATTGTGAAAATTAATGCAGCGTGCAATGCAAACATGACAAAGAGCCGACTATTGATTTTTGCATTTTGATTTTCCTCTTGAGGCGCCTTGCAGTTTTATGGTCAGGGTGTGGATGCACATGCTTTTCACGTCTCTGCAGACATGTAGAGTATACACTTGCGAATATCTGTATTCTTCATGCGACAGATGGATGGGAGCTTTAAGAGGAAGATGTGTATTCATCTCAATACTGGCCTAAATCTAGTGTGAATGGTAGATGTGCTGAGGAGTCTTGCACTTGCCTTGCTGTTGCTGACACTGCAGTGTCCAGAGGCTGCCTGATGTCTCCAGTCAATCCAGCTGCCTGAGGAAGGGATTGACTTAGAGTACAAGAACAGACAGTATACTTCCTCAGTTGTGATGGCGCACCAGGAACTGCCCTCTTTAATTACTCCAATTTCATGAAATATTACTTTTACAGTAAAGTGTCCACTCCCGAGGCAAAGCAAACAGTGATGATGAGATGAAACCCACATGTACCCTGAAATTTACAATAATCATAAAGTGTGAGCAGGTGAGGTTTAGTGCCTTTAAATTAAAAGTTAAATTAGGCTTTTCCCTGCTACGTGTAATGAGAGATGTCTGAAAAAATAACGAAAGACTGTATAAGAAAAGATATAAAGCATCAACTTTACGAACCTTTCTTTAATGGAAAAGAAATCCTCTCATTTCAGACAGGTGATTACCCCAAAACAGCCACAGGTCATTGAAATGTTAAATAAGACTAGAGGGCATTGACTAGAAATAAGTGCCTTTGTGATTAGTCTGTTCTCTCTTATGATTGATGATCGAGCTCAGTCAACTGCTGCAGTAAAGAAAAACTACTGAGGCTTCTGTTATGGACGTTCAGATCATTTCAGAGTGAAAATGTTGATTTACGTGAGCATTTGTGTGTTGATGTTGTGTGTATGTAGTAACATAATACAAACTTTAAGCTGTCATCTCTCCTCTTCTTCAGCCTACAGTTCCAGTCAGTTCACAAAAAATAGTCCTCAACATCAACATTTCAAAATCATGTAGCTTTTATATACTGTGCTTCAAAATAGTTCATAATTGTTTATTCGTTCTATCCTTTGCAGAAAAAAAAATCATATTCAGCATCAGATTTATTAAAGTTTCTAAGACAAAAATTCTAGTTATTGTCTTAATTGTTGTTAACTGGCTGTGCTCTATGGTCTGCAGTATTACAGCTCTACTGTCATAAGGATAACCAATGGGCTAGTTGTAAATAATGTTGATAATCAGTGCTGTTTTGTGGTTTGTTTGTTTGTTCTCTATAATTGTAAATGTAGAGAACAAGAGTCATGGAATGATTGAATGAGACCTGGATGGTGCCATTCTATCCTGGGAATTAGATGATAACTCATTCCTGTGACTCAGCACATAGCACCATTAGCTACCATTACAGCTTGACATAACTTTGTTTGAAACAGCATGAAATTACATTTACCTGCTTAAATGGGCCTTTAATGTCAGGGTGGTATTCCCAGAGGATGGAGAACCGGTGTGAGAGAGCTTTTCTTTTCTAAGCAGGGCAGAGAGAAGGAAAACAAATGCATCACTCTTGATGGAAGTGATGAGAGGAAAAAATGCGAGGTAAGCCTTGCCATGTGGGACTAAAACTGACACGATACAAAGCGATTTAACAGGTTAAAATAAAGATTCAGTGAGTAGCATTTTAGACCTAGAGAGGAACAACCCAGTGTTGTCTTTAATGAAATACAATTACTAACCCATATCCCTCTGAATGACTCCTGTTTGGATTTTGTAAATGAGACATGCCTTATACTCATTAAAGTGTAATTTGTTTTCCCCCGAGGCCCTGCTGCTACATCACAATGTCTTCATGTTGAAGAGATGCGTTGAGAAATCTGATTATGCTAAAAGTCTGTTACCCCTCCAGCTCTAAACGTCAGTCATTGTTGTTTTGATTAATATCATCATCATCTGTTCTGCTATGGTATCTCCCTTAGCAGCCCTTCAGCAAAGGAGTTCTTTTGCTGTGCTAAGGCCTCTACACGTGCTCACTCTGCCAAGAGTGTCAAAGTCATTGCTATGGGGAGAACAAATCACTATAGATACCTGCTGAACATCTTCAGAGGTTGTGCTTAGCGTGATTTTAAAAATACAAGTATTTCCCATTAGAAACAACAAACCAGAAGTACCTTACCAGGCCCTGCACACCCTAGCAGGTGTTTTCAGTTATTCTGGTTGATTACTCCTCTGCTCAGGCTTAAATTGGTGGGAAAAAAAGAAGAAAAAAGAAATTAATGTAGGAACAAGAGTGATTAAGGTGAAGCTAGGACAACTGGAGAGCACACACCCACACAGAGAGGAGGTCTAATCAGGCAAAATAAGCAAAAACCACCTGTGAAAGTCAATCAAGGCTGTGTAGGGCATTTAAATGTGGTCTGGACAAACATTGGAGTTGGCTTGTGAGGCATTGGTTAGTTTTATTCATTTATTTTTTTCCATCCTGGATCGTCCTGGAGCTATCTCACCACCATGCCTTAATTGTTTTAATATTTTAGAACTGTCTGTAGCTCCTCTGATTTATTTGTGTGTTGCTTTTAAAGATAACAAACCTCTTTCACAGAGGACATTTAGACTTGTCAAGGCATGAATAGCATAGGTGTGATTTATAGCTCTAATGATTAATTACACCTGGGGTTTTTATGCTTTGACAAAGTGCCCACTGCAAAATGCAACTTAACAGGACACAGTTTTTGTTTTGTTTTTTAATATTCAGTTTTGCCACTCAAACATGTTAGAATTAGCTTTACTATGTCGCTTAGCTAGGAAACAAGTGGGAGAAAAAACTCATTATGGGAGCAGGACTTGTATGTTACGTTTGACTGGCTGCACACTACTGTTGAGACACCTTTAGCTAATGCTAATGAAGCCATGAAGCCTGGCTCACAGTTTTTGTTGTTTGGTTCTTTGGTGAAGAAGTTGAGAGGTGCCAGCAAACAGCAGTCCTGAACCTGAGCTGTTTTCAGTCTCTGGGGTCTACTGGTTAATCCACTCCACATCTGACAAGTCAAAGAAGCATGGCTTTCATCTTAGACCTGGTTTTATGTTGTATGGATTGAGAAAATCAATCCCCACCCCCCAGCCCTCAATGTTTTTTTGTTACTTTTAAATTGCAATGTCTAATATTTTTTCACAACTACAGGTGGTGCAACAATAGAGAATAGGCCACTGAATATCATCATTTATGTGACACGGTGTTCTGCAACTCTAACCAAACCAAACTATCTCTCTCTCCATCTTCATCTCCTGCTGAGTACTACTCACTCGTGTCTCATAAACACACACACACACTTCATCCTAAACAATGACTAACAGGTCCTCCCCTCTCTTTCCACCATTAACACCTTTCCATCACCATGGCATCCAAAGCTTTGAGCTTGATTTTAGTGAGGTGAGTTCACAGCAGGTCAACAAAACAAACATGTTTTCAGTGGCAGATACAAAAGCCTGCCCCTCTTTTAAAGTTGACTCAACATCTGCATTCTACCACTGCATCATTATCCTCACTGTCATCTCTATTGTGCTGTGTGCAACAACGAACTCATGGCGTTTTGATATTTACAGTAATTACGGGTTTAGCATTCAATTGAAAAATTACTGTGACTAAATGTCATTCTTTCTCTGACAAATACAAAAATAGTCTCAGGTATTCACTAAACTTCTTAATCAAACCCAGTGTGCCACACAGTCTACATCTTAACTGCTTCCACAAATTCCAGTTCTGTGGATGTGTCATTTGTTTCTGATATAGTAATCAAGTGTCTGAACACCACTATTAGCTGTAAAACCCCTTTTTGCCCTGATGTCAGTGTAGCTAAAGTCTCTATTTCCTCTGAAGTTAAGTTCTGTGAATAATTACAAATGATGGCTGAACTGAAACTGAACATCCAAAGAAGATGAAGGATGGAGCTGGGCCTTCATATTGAGAGCTAGTGGTTAAATGTGGCTTTGTTTTTATGTATTTCTATCTATAATGTTCATATGTAAGAATACGAGTGTCATATGAAATTTGGTTGCACTCTTTGCTTGTCACAACCCATGACATCAATCAATGGTGAGCATGGCGTTGCTTATCAATACAAGCTGTTGGTTTTTCTGTTTGGATTTGACAGGTCACATAGTCATCCTCGCGTGCAGCGCTAGACAACCAAATTACCCTTCTTTCAAGAAGGAAAATATAATCTCTCTCTCTCTCTCTCTCTCTGTTTGTCTCCTGTATACCCACACAAACACACACTGAAACACATGGCTGAATCAGGACTGCTGTTCTGCCAGCAACATCATCACTCTCCTTCCCACCCTTGTCTCCATGGAGACAAGCTTCCAGAGCTGGCTGGTTGCAGACCGTTGTGAATCAGCACAGACTAAAAAGGGAAGGGGAGGGTGGGGGTCTCTTTGTGTTTAAACATGACTAAAAGAACACTGTGAGCTCTGTGTTAGCTTAGTGGCAACGTCGAGGTGATCAAAGTGTCCAACCATTCATGCATGCATATGTGAAAAAGACACAAGAATATTCTCATCAAGATGTCTGTATTTATGTCATCTTCAGTGCAGACGACAGTATTCACATTTTTCTGTGCACATAGATATACAGAGTGTTCTTCAGCTAACACTACACCACTCACTCATCTGTAAGTAAATTATTTAGATTTGATGACAGTTTTTGTTCAGTTTTTAGGCACATTAAATATATTTTATCTTGTCTATTCAAACAGAACTGACAACATTATAGTCAAGTCTATCATTAGCATGATTGACCACTAATTCAGCATATTTCATGGTTTTATTAACAGGATCTCTGCATTTGTTACTATGACATTAGAGTCAGTTGCTTGCTTGGTCCTGCTCTCTTCCCTCAGACTCTGAATTTGGTCATGGAATTAAAGACAACAGAACAATATTATCACTGAATTTTATCCATGCTGGTAGCACAGGCATTCGTGTTTTCTCTGGGATGAATTGGATTCACTGTTGTGCTCCCTTTAATTTCCATCACTGGGTCAAAAATCGAATTTGTCATTCAGTTTATGACCAAATACCTGCGAAATTACATACACTACAACTTGAGTCCAAATGGTATACTCTTCTACTGCAACATAAACTGTATGTGCAGGTCAAGCAGTGAATATGTAAGCAAGTGATTAAACTGACTGCACTGCAGGGACTGTACGTGTTTGTAATATTTGGCTGTAGTTCTGTTGCCTGGTTGATTTTTGTTATGTATGTGACAATGTTGTTGTCACAGTTCATACAGCATTTCATAAGTCTCACCTCCACTCCAGCATCCACCAGTGGAGTATGAGTCTCTGTTTATCTCAGGGGAATTTATTATTGTCATCAATCCCTGTCGATGCTAAACTCAGTCCTTGAAGGGAGTGATGAGGTCAGAGCCAACGTGCCAAGTATCAATGCTGTACATGTTCTAAATTTGACTAATAATCTATTCAATGTGAGTTAGCTGACTGAACAGAGTTTGACATAACATAATACAATGGCCCTGTAAAAAGCATTAAGCATTGCTAAGAATAATGGGCATTATGGCCACTTTATTTGTAAGATCCATTTCTCCAAACAAAGCCCATGTGTAGACCTGCTGACTGCTGATGTGCTCAGAGGCTGCACTGAAATAGGATGGTCAGTCTATGCCCAATTAGCACTACCTAGAAAGCCTGATGGAGCACAAAAACAGGCAAGGTAAGATCATGAGTAGGCAGAGAGCAAAGGAGAATGTAGAAAGAAGACAGGTCTGCTAAAAAGGCCTCCTTCCCAATTGTTGAGTCAAGGAAACAATCTCTTGCTGTGGGTCAATGGTGCAGAAAGACAACCAGAATCAGCTCTAAGCCCCCATGATAAATGCACTAACAGCTGGACGCTTCCGTAGTCAGAACAATGTCGGAAGTATTTAGTGAAGTTGATTTTAGACAGGATGTAATGGATCTGCAGGAACGTGTGTGTATGTGTGTAAAGTTCACTTAGAAGAGCAACGGAAAAGAAAGCTTTCATCAGCTTAACACCTTCACCTTAACATGAAGTCTGAATGGGCACTCTGCTCATCCCATTTGTAGCCACACACACAAGCATGCACATACAGATGCATAAAAATAAACACACCCACACACGAAGCATGCGTTCGTGCCATACCGTATGTGTGTACAATTACAGAGGAAGTGGACCTCATTAAAGGTCAGAGGACATGGAGAGATTCCTGGCAGTGTAGTGAGTGCTCTACAGGGACTAGGAAAGAGAAATATAGTTTATGGAAGAGGGAGAGAGGAAAGACGCCTGCACACATTTAAGTTTTACTGTGAGAGTCTGTGGTGTATCAGAGTTTCACTTGTGCGAGAGACAGCAGGAAACCAAATGAAAAAAAGGGACAGTGAGTGAGCTCATTTTTCAGATGGCACTTTGTTGGACTGGTGACAAGTTTTTTCTTCAGATTTTGTTTTGATCTGGTCATTCAGATTGCATATAATGGTAGCAAAAAAAGACTTTAATGTGTTAAAGTTTTCAGCAGTTTTTTTCTTGAGTGACTTAGGATTCACCTTAAATGAATCTCCTCCTCGCGAGTTCAACACAAACAGAGGTGGTAATCATGTCTCTGTCATAACATCTAAATGCTGTTTATGTGATCCCAGTGTTGGAAGAACAGCTACTCCCAAAGCTTTCATAATATGTAGGCACGAGGACAGGCATAAGTTTGGGGTCGGAGACAGCTGATGGTCAAGAATGATGGCTGCTTACTTCATGATAATGCTGATTAGAGAGCTAGAGTACAGAGTGCTTTTTAGGGGATGTTTGAGTTGCAAATGAGTGTTTTTGAAATGAGCATCGTGTGGGATTGTGGGTTTCTCATAAATGGGCTCAGACAGGCCTAGGCGCAGATCTAGTGAGAGATGTCAACAAACAAAGGGAAGGGAGAAAAGAAAAACAACCATCAACAGCCATCCGCAACCTGTCTGCACTGCTGAAAGATGGAAAAACTGGTTGAAGAAACCCACAAATCTTCAAGTGCACCTAGCCAAGCCCTAATGATTAAAGAAGATTTCTCTCCTTTTGACATAACTGAAGCAAGCACAGACTAAACAGACCGCAAGTGGCATACAGGAGCCAGCACACAATGGAAGTGAAATGCCAAACCCTTGAATGGCCTGAAGGCAGGTACACTGTTGTGCCCCATTAACTATAAAGTTCCTCTGAAATGACTAGGGCAAAACATCAGTGGCCTTTGCCGCTTGCTTTCTGGTCTGAGAATGTGATGCAAACATTCCCACATGTGGTGCACAGTACACTCACAGACAAATACACGCATACAAGTGGACAGACATGTATGCACACGCATGCGGCACACATACAAAAGGCACAATATCCTGTGAGTGTGAAAGACAAGGACAGACTGTGATTGTTAGAAGGACTCGAGTAAACAATTGATCTCATTATCTCAAACTAGCTTGAATATTATTACCACATCAGTGGGAGGCGTTTGGTATTCTTGCCTTCCATAGCGGTGGACTCACTAGTCAGAAAGAAAAAGAGATGGCATTGTTCTGAATTTTTCTCATACATCTGATATTTTCACTGTCTAACATATGAAGTCAGAGTAGGAAAGTCATTCAGCTGCTTTGGTATTTTTGCCATCCAGTGACAGAGCATCAGGAATACCTGGGCATGTTTCTACAGAAGGCAGTCTCCGAGGGCACTCCCCTGTACTGCTAATGTTATTTAAAGCATTAGTGTACGGGAGGCATACAAATGATCATGCAGAAACATGATGAGAGCAGGAGGAAGGCTGTAATATGGGGTCCCCATGGCAACCACACAAAACAGCATGCACTCACCATGGAAACAGAGCTGGCGAGGGAATATAGCGGAGACAGCGTTGGAGCTGGTGCTGGCCTCTGGCTGTTTGAAGTGATACATGCATGCCAGCAGCACAGCATCAGCAAGTATTTCACTCACACTGTAGCATGAATATATTAAATCTGTGAATAAATACTGGTACTGAGATGACAGGTGTGCATTTCAAAACATGGAACATGTTACTATAGTGGACCTTAAGCTTTAAGCTCCACTAATCAATATTTTTATTTTAATATTGGATCAAATGTTTTCAGCAAAAAAAAAAAAAAAGCCAATAAAAACCCAGTATGCACTACCTGATTAGCACCAAATGGTAAATGGACAACATTAGCAACTAGCTGGAGAACATAGTGGAGCATTTATCAGCTGGAAACCCAGATATTTTTCCACAAAAGTTAGTAGAACAGAGCTTAAAGGAAAGAGGAGACTGTTCTTGCATTTGCCATGGTGCCAGAAACACAACTCCAAATGAATGATAATGTTGCCCCGTGTCAGCTGCATGTGTAAAAACACAACTGTATATGTGATAATCTGTCAGTCTTGTGTTAAGATCTTCTTGGACCCTCTACAAGTCAATTAATGCTGCTATAAAAGAATAGTTCGACAAGCAGGAAGACCCAACAAGATATAACAAATGAGATAAGATATAACTTAGTGAACTTAAAGGTGCTGGTAGGTGGATTTTGTTACCTTCCAACAGAACCAGGCCAGCTGTCTTTCTTCTGAGCTACGCTAATGGACAATTTTCCCATCTAACTCTCTGCCAGAGGGCAATCAAGTGTATTTCCCAAAAACTTAAACCATTTGTCTGGACACTACCTCTGCATTCTTGACCTGAACCCTTCTCCTAACCTGAAACCAATACTTACTTTCTCAAAAGGGCAGAAGTACAGGAATGCACACAGACACTACTCTGTTCCTGTACAGAGTGTGTGTTAGGTCATGATATACAGTTCAGTAGGCCTTGGTTAATAGAGCCACAGACAGCTTACTTGAAATGACAAATAGCCCGATACAACTGCTGATGCTTCAAGGCCATTATCGTTTCCCTCCCAGACAAGGAGAAACCCCCAGAACATATATCATCATTCTGTTACTGTTGTTGCACACAGGGATGTGCCACAAATCTTTAAACTACAGTTTGAATATATAGGCATGCTCGCTCATACATGAGGTCAATGCAAGTTTCAGCATCCATAAGGATGCATAATTATCTGTAATTCTGAAATAAAAATGACTAAAACATCCTCCCAAAGCTCAAAAAAATCAAAATCATTAGCCCCAAACAAGGTGTGATTAATGCTGCACATTAAGTAGGCATTTCACAAAAGAATCTCCCTAATGAGGTTGGTTGTCAGTGACGTTTTTTTTCTTTAATCATTGTCTTTAATTAAACACTGAAACACAAAGAGACACACAGATATTAATCACTCTGGTTTAAGCTGCTTTTCAGTTCGGCAGCCATTAAAAGTTGCCCCGCTTGACTGGATTCGACGGCAGCTAAGAGTGAATGGAACTGTGTCACCGTGGACTCAGGAGACCTTTCAGTACAAAAACATGTTTCTTTAGTGTCTGTGGGTTTTCAGATGAGATTTCAGGTGCCTCAAGTCAAGAGCGAGATGTAAAATATAGCATGCTCAAAGTGCCGTTTTGGCCTTTGTGTTTCTGAGAATAGCTGGCAAACCAAATGCTTCCGAGTTCTTAGAAGAAGAAGATGTGCATAATTTCTCTACATTGGTATTCAGCCATCCTGGAGCAACACTGTCTGATGGAGCTGTCGACTCACTGGAATAATCAGAGCCGGTGGGTGTGGCAGAGGGTTAACTGGCAATAACAACACAATAGAGCTGAATCAATGTCTCCATCTAGTGATGAAATTTAGCATTAACAGGTGGATTTCTTTTTTCACAGCAATCATGTTGTTTTAAAAAGTCCCACTGTGATTATGCCCAAAGAGAATTTAGGTTAAAATTACTAATTTTCTCTAATATCGATTTCATTTTCCTGAAATACACACACAGAATTATGCTAAGTATGACAATGTAGAGTAAAAATGATTATGCATAGCGTAGACCACACTTACATTGAACGTTTTCTTTTCCTCTTGAGGAATCACAGTTTTTCTTCCATTTTCCATCTTAACTACTGAGCATGTAGCTGGCTGATGCTGATGTCCTAGTTTAAAATATATGAGTTATGTACAGGTACAGTATGTTTGTTGTATTAATGCATACAGGAATACTTTTTCAATGGGCATTTCTGTTCTGGATTCAATTTAAAAGCCTAAAAGAGCAAATATAATATTCTCCCACCCTTTGACAGGCAGTGAGAAAAGGCAGACTACAGACTAATGCACAAGCATTATGTCATATGTCATAATGAATACCTCCTATGCAAAGCAACAAATCAGTCAGCGAGTTGATTTATTCCACAGATCAAATATGATTCATTACAGTTCATCAGAAAGTTGTCCATGCAACAACTCCCTCATCACACCCATAAACTATTATTTCACTCTCAAAAACACATACACACAAATGACAGACTCATCTCAGTGGCCATATATTATCAATATTATTATGCACAAAATATAAAACTAGCATCTGTCTTAGACATCAATACATAGTGGCTGCAATATTTCTTCTCTTGCACAAAATGTTTGCACGTTTACATACACAAAGTAGTTACTATGCAGTGCATAGTCTCCATTAACTTCTCGTGTCACGATATTGCATAATAAATATCATCGGGCTTTTAAGACTTGCTAAGGTTCAGATGTGTGTGCTGGCAGGGAAAAGGTTCAAACTCAGTTAAGACAGAATAAATAAAACCTTGAGGAGTGTGTGAATATGCATGTGAGAGCATGAAATGATAAAAGAGACAGTCAAGAGTATGAACCATGACCTCCTTGACAGGCTGCTGTGCATCTGTATCTGTGCATTCATGTCCGTAAATGAGAATATGTTATTAACAGAGGAAGTTGCCTCAGAGACCCTGAGATTGCCAATCAAACTCATATCCTGCCAAACAGCCCTCTCTGTCGCTGACAGCGTACTTGTACAGTTACAAATGGGCCAAACCAGTTAGCTCTGAAGGAATTTGGCTCCTGCACTAGCTATCAGTAAGGCTGACTGCTTTGTTAAAAATCTCAAGCAGGAAAGGGTTGAGCCCTGCTACTTCCATGAAACACTGCCAATAATAAAGGAACAATAACACACAACTCTGTAATAAAAATATGTTATTGTGCATTAATCATAAATTATGAAGCTGTAATCCTGACCTCTGCACCGCCTCATGGAATTAAATATAACATTTTAGCAGTGAAAATTTTATTTTTCTCAGTGAAAAATAAAAATGTGTCCAAATCCTTGACAAAACATTTTACACAACATGAGATGGAAACCTGACAGATGACCATGAAGAAAATGTTCTCAGATCACTTTTAGTCAAAAACCTTGTGCACCTTTTTTCTTTATCTTCTATTTATTTTTATCATCTCTAACCAGTTATCAGGGTCTAGGATGCTGGTTACACAGCAGCCATTTTGGGAGTAGAACGGCAGTACATGACAGTGGGTTATATAGAAAACTATTTCACATAGCTATAAGTTGGTATCCATGTGGAGGGTTTGTGGGATTTCAGCTGATTTGTGTGCTTCAGCATCAGTTCTATTTTAAAGAAATCTCCCCCGTTTCATTTCCACCACTGGACTGAAGACTCTGATACTGTGAGGAAAGCTCTGACCTGTTTGGTTTCTGTATATTTTTCATAGGATCCCCTCTGAGTTAGAGGTCTAACTCGTCCGCCTTGAGCAATGATGCCTGGTTCACACTACGATGACCATCAGAAAGCTATGACGCAAATGTCTCCCACTTTGTGCTTCACACTTCTCCATTAATCAGCCTGCTACCAGGCTCAGTTCAGATCGGGTCAGCCTAACACCGCTTCAGGGAGCAGTGACACAGCAGATTATCTGTACAAATTTCTCCTCTTGTTCTCCTTCATTCACTGTCTTTTCACTCTTTCATAAGATTTTCTGTCTGTTTTGCTTTTTGCTTCTCTGCTTTGGTTGCTTCTCTTACTGCTTTCTGTCTCTGTCCTCATTCACCTCTGTTTTTTTCCCTCACTGAGCTCGCTCTCTCTCTCTCAGTGTTGCAAGAGGAAGTTGGTTGCCATGTTGATGTCGTTGTTTGAAGCTCTGAGGGCCTCGAGGGCATCAATCCTGGAAAAGCCCATTTCCACCAACCGTGCAACCTGTGGGACCAAAAGAAAGGACAAAACAAAAAAAAAAAGAAAAGAAACATCAATTGAGAGACAGCAGCAGCAGCAGCAGATAAATCATCACCTGGGAATATTTCATAAGGGTGCCCTGCACAAAGTAAGGCGTAGGTGGTAAACAAGACTTAGCAGTCTGTCTGTGTATGAAGATTTTCAGTCATTCATGTCTTAAAATATGTGAAATAATATCTAGAAATTACAGAAAGTAAACTAATACTACCTTTTGGTATGAAAACACACGTGTAAACATATACAGAGACACACATGTGAACACCCACCTGCTCCTCTGCGACAGGCGAGTTGTCCAGTAGTGGTGGCTGTGTGGATGGGTGTGTCTGAGCCTGGGGGCGGGGCTGCATCGTTGGTCGGTTCTGTCCTCTGTGTCTCAGGGAGGGGAACAACCTGGTCCACTGTAACAACCCAGCCTGAACACACACAGACACACAGACATGGAGGCAGAATCATATGTACACGTGTGCCTATTATACAAATGGTACAAATGGTACAACTGCAATTCCTGCACAAATCCTGTGTGGCATCTGATGCTTTAAGTGAATGAAATTCTGACATTGGAGTCAGGCTGTGCATCAATGCTCCATGTGTGTGTGTCCCTACCTGTGGCTGGTGTCTGGCGCTCCTCCTGGCTTCATTGTACTGGGCCAGCAACAACTGCTGGTCAAGCAGGTCCATCCTCTGCTGCCTCTGGATGTCCAGAGTGGCACCCATCCCCAGAGGTGTCTCACTGCTTGGTTGGGAGCCTTGAGGACCACAGATGTTAATAACACATTAACAGGCACACAGGAAAACGTGTAATACTGTGTAAAAGATCGGTACATCAATAGGCAAAAGGTAACAATGGGCAACAAAGAAAAATTATGTTTTTAAAAACAATTCTTCCAGAGTTGAGAACAGGAATCAAGATATGCATCTGTTGCTTGAGAGAAGCATAAATATTTTAGATGTCCTGCACTTCACAATGATATCCTGTCTTTTGGACATAGAAACATAGCAAATACCAAAGCAGCGTACTGTTAACACTAGGTCTACTCAAGTTTTCAAGACAAAATGTGGAAAGCCAAATTGTTCACCACAGACTATTCTGAGGCAGATAAACAGGCTTTCACAGCTGAAAGGCTTTAAATGACCGTGCAGGGTGTTAGAAATCGGAGAGAGGGAGCCGGTTAAGGCATGACATTTAATGTAAACAACCTTTTATGTGAATGTTTTGAGAGAAGAAAGTGATGTGCGATGTTATGTGAAAAAGCACAGTCAGTGAGAAACTACCTTTATTAAGGAATACTGGATGCTTTCATACTGCTACTTAAGGGTGACATTGCTGACCCAGAAATCCTTGGATTCCAATGAACAAGTTATGAACTGTTTACTAATGAATGGCGTCTCTAAAACTGGGAACATGAATTACTAGATAATCCAGATAAGCTAGTACAAGTATAGCAAATGGCCACAAAAATCTCACAGGACAAAGTGATTCTAGAAAAAAAGGCTTTTATCTGCAAAGAGGATCTTTAAGACAGCTGTTCAACCTTAGCTTTGCTTTTTCTTCAGGTTTTTTAACACAGGAAAAATGAAAAAAAAAAAAACAGAAAGAGAATTTAGCATACGCATGGTTAAAGCATTGTTGCAGTGTTCAAATGCCTAAAATTATTATGTTATTACTCTTCTTCTACTTGCAACACTGGTCACCGTGCAAAGGATTTGCACAGGATTTGTGTGTGTAATTACTAATAGTTGGACTCACTTGAGAAGATTGGTTCCAAAATGTACCGCCCAATACGAGACACCCAGGCGGGTACGAAGAGGAGCTTCTGTAATCGGAGAACATTGGAGTGGTACAGTCCGCCTGAGATCTGAAAGGCACATTCACAAAAAACATGTATATAGTATGAAAACTAGTTTTACTGCACAGAGATCAAACTTTGCAAAGTAAGATCCTGTTATATCCAGATATATGAAACCTTTGTTAAGTAGCACTGCAAAGGGTGATTATTTTCATTATTATCAGTCATTTCTACTATAAACTTACTACTTGTTAAAAGCCTACCGTTCTCAACAAACAACCCATGGACCTCCCACAGGTCATAAATCACTTACTGCCATTTTAAACACAGGTACACTTTCTTTCATGTCAAGAAGAATTTTGCTACTCACCAGACCACTGAGCGCAAGAAGCCACATGAAGGGGCTGGAGGTCAAAAGCTGAGGAAGAGAGGGAAAAAAACAAACAATGAAGATAGACTGAAGAAAAGTAGGACACAAAGCAAAAGAGATGAGCACATGCTCACACAAGCAAAGCATGGGCTTACCTGCAAGCCTACTATGTAAACTAGAGATTTGTTGGTGATGTGGATGTGGCCTAGGACCTGGGTGACTGGCATCCTGGGGATCGACAGGTAGAAAGGCACAAACAGAGAGAAGACTGGAGCGAGCCTGTGAAAGGAGAGGGGAAAGGAGAGAGAGGAAAAGTCATGAGGATGTAGATAACAGGCAGGAACAGAGACATGGAGAGAAACAAAAACAGGAGCATTTCAAACTTGTCTGTGTAATTACCAGATTTTATTTAAAACTGTTTAATGCAAACACTGAAAAAGCTATTTACCATGCATTTGATATTTAAATACATTTATATTCAGCAGTACTGGTAATACTTTAGGCAATATGGAAAAGGCAATGTTGGGTTTGGGGTGTTGGGTTTTTGAAACTAGTTATTTTACCATCTCACGTTTTCTGAATAATATTTTTTTATTTCATGAAGTCTCTCAAGTCATTTTTACTTCCTTCCTTTTGTGGCAGTGGATGGTGAGCTGCTGTCACAGTCCACCACCATTTAAATGCAGTTTGCTCAAATATAATGTGGGGAGGGGATTAAGAAATTAAAAACTGGATACTGCACACGGCTTACATGGTGATATGTGGAGGTGAAAAATAAAGATTTTCCACTCAAGTGACACACGGTTTGAACATTGCTTTAACACATCATAAACCTATCTGTGCAGGATGCACAGAGGTCACAAGAGTGACACAAAACTATTCCCTTTTTGGAGATGCAGCACACTTATAAGTGAAGCTTAGCCTGCACTGCGACTACAAAAGTGACCAAGCTACTCACAGTCCTGCAGGCAGTTCCTCAACTTCATAGTCAAATAGACACTGGAAAGCTTGGGCCAAAAGGAAGTCCATCAGCGCAGACAGACACCAAGTGCCCAACAGGAAGGACTGGAATTAAGAAGAGCACCGTATATGATGGCTAGAAGAATACATACTTAGAAAGTGTTGTCCATGTCTTCAAACATTTCATTTCACAAACACAAAATCAGTGTCAAATATTAAGTATATTCTCTGAAAGAAAAAGTTGCAACACAGGTGAACCTCATATTGATTTTGATTCAGGATCATACTTATATTTCTCTCACAGAGAGATCTTGATAGTTTGCTTTTGTTTATGAAAATAACTGTAGAAGGGACAACCAACCAACAAGCAAACTCTCTGTGGCCAATTTAACACTTTAAATCTATCCAGTCCAGATTTTGGGGTAATGTAGTTCAGCTGAGAATATGAGCAAGTTTATTACATTTGTACTCTGTATATCCATGTATGTATTCATCTATCAATGGATTTGGTACTTACAGCAAACTTCCTGGTGCCAAACCTCCTCTCAAAGATTCTGAAGTTGTAAATGAGGAGGCTGCTACAAAAAGAGTCCTTCACATCTAGACAGACCAGCCTGCCACAGAACAACCGCCACACCTACAGCACAAGGGACAGCAGAATTATACATGTACGTTATAAATGCACAACATTATGACTTTGTGTAATAATGCTTTTTCTGAATAACACAGTGTATGTAACCCAAATACAGTATATATATGCCATGTTGTACCCTGTCTCACATTTCAGACCTATCAAGAAGAACTAGATTTCAATACCAAATCATTTTTAAAAACAGTTTGACAACATCATTTTAGGTCAAGGTCCATACTTTGTGGCTGTTTCAGAGCTTTCAACAGTATCTCATGGTCTTCATCAGCGTATGGAACTAGCTCAGGTGTTATCATGTGGCCTACACTGGTCACATGATAACAAGTGTGGGGGTGATATATGGGGATGAGTGTAATTCCTGTCTGTCCTCAGTGTTTGTCTTTGGCGTCGGATGTGAATGGGTTTGAGATGTTGATAGTATGCTGCTGTCACAGTCCATGTTATCTTTCATCAAAGGTCCTTAGATTACACTGATCACATGATGACAACAAAGTCAACATCATAACAACCATGTAAACTTCTTTGACTGACAAAGACTGTGAGATGCAGTGAAAAGGTCCAAAGGTCCTAAAAGACAGTATGTGGACCTTTAGATAAAACTGTGCTGCCATTCCCATTGTCAAGAATGAACTTTTGTGCCTAGTTTTAAAACAATATTCCAGTCACAAAAATGTTTTTAGATCTTATGTCTACTGGTGTCTAAAACAGGACAGTTTCACACAGGGTAGAAGAATGTGGCACCTAGGAACACATCCGCACTATCTGAAGATACTGGGTGTTGGTTTTAGTCTCTCAGCTCTGTTTCAGTCCCTAACACACAGACATATATTGGAGACATACCTGATGCTGCTGAGTGACAGCCTGTAGGTTGTATACAAACAGCTCTTGGTACTGTGGCAGCAGGGTGAGCATCACAGTCAGCCCATTGAGAACCAAAAGGAGGCCTTTAGACAGAGGAGCCTTATCTGGTGGAAAGTCATTAAGTTTACTCATGTACTGTATGTACAAATTTGTGGTATTTGTACTGTAGTCTTTTTTCACTCCACAACAATTATGTCACAACTTTAATTACTTTACAAATTAAGATTTTACATACCAAACATATGGTACAACTGGTAACTGGTTTTACTGTTGTCGCTAACCGGTGTATAATGGTATGGTCTGCCTCGAGTGCTCTTACGTCCAATACATTACATTTGACAACACTACTACCAGTATTAGAACTTCTACTAAAGTCAAGGGTATGGACACTTCACCATTAAAGAACTGAGGAATGAAATGACACTGTCGACTTCTTCTTTGCATATGTTGACATGTTTTCAATATAAGACTAAATATAAGTTTTCATGACGGTAGATCATTTGTCCACAAAGTCGGCGACGATACATTTCCTCCTCCTCAATACGAATTTAGCTAGATATTCAGAGGACGCCTTTTCCGCAAATTACGATTATTTTTAAGGGTGACACGTCAGCTAAGTAAACGGACTAAATGGAAAAACAGAGCGTAGGCTGTTAATAAACTAAACGACGCTGTAAAAGACAGACACGGCCGTTAAGTAAATGAATGACAGCGCAATGCTAACATCTGTTAGCTCAGCTAGCTGTTACCATTGGAACTGACAGAAGACGGGGCGAGAGGACTGCGACATCCCGGCTCTGGTTTAACGGTGGATCGGTGATACTTACAAAGGCCCCGAGAGCCGGTGGTGGTAAACATGGTGTCTAGATGAGTTACGGAATCCAGACGAAGACCTTTAACACCAAGGCAAAACAAACTAACACTAACACACCGAAATAAAGTTGGAGTGAGGATCCATGCTGAGAGGAAAAGAGACAAGGGGGAAAGGGAATGTCCTACGGGAGCCCAACAAGCCCAAAAGATGTGCTTTCGCAGTCAGCTGAAAATAAAAGCAAACTGACCTGTGGAGGGCGCTGTTGCTCTATGTTGGGAACGAGATGAGGACCCCCTGCTTATTTTGACCACGGATTTTGACTGTTAAACTTACGTGAACACATTTCCTTCCGTCAAAAGTGGCTAATACTGACAAAATAACAAAGAAGTTTTAAGTTAAGTTTTAAAACCCATTTCTTTTTTCCGTTCACCATTTTTTGTTTTCAAGGGTTTATTTCCCCTAACATGGTTTCCAAATCAAAATACTGAAGTGCCAGACATAATCTAAAGAATAATGAAAAACAAAATTAAAAATGAATCTACAGTGACAGACAGCTTCTACTTCTACTAAGTCTTACATTTAGAATTTTTCATCGTCTTAGCTAAGTCAAAATATTCTTAAGTACCAAAAGTAAAAGCATTAATTTTGCAGAAATGCCAATTTCAGAGCAATGTACTGTATTTTACATTATCAGATTATACTTAGAGATGACTTAGTGTGTACATCACTTTAATGTAAAAGCTGGTGCAGGCTGTGCTAATTTTAATTACTTTACTCACTGCTGAGAATTTAAACAGACAGGGGGAAAGAAGGGAACGTCCAGAATTACCTGAATCTGAGGGAGCTGGTGTCACTGGGTGTATTTGAAGTCATTTTAAATGACTTACAGGCAGGCACATCTGGCTATAGATGTTCTGACTGATTCATTTTACCCCTGTTTGATCCCTGATGTTGATGACTTGTGACAAAAATTTGATTAATATTTTTAGTACTTCTTCATGCAATTCAGTCTTTCACTGTAAAGTGATATATCTATGTCTGCTGTCATACTGTTGTGCTGCTGCTGGTCCTCTCTCATTGTTACTGGTTAAAAAAATGTTAAATCAAAATAAAGTATTTATCATTGAAGTGTTAATGTTAGTATTATCAGAATTTTCTTGTTGATTATATTTTCTAATTTATTTTGTATCAGTAATCTGAATCAGCAGAATAAGTAGCAAGTGAAGTTGTAAAATAAATTTAGTGAAGCAGAAAACAGAGATATTCAAGTAAAGAACAAGTTGTACTTACTTGAGTAAATGTTATGCTACCAATAATAAATTAAGGAAAAAATTTAAATGGTCTAAAAAGAAAAAAAAAATAAAACCACAAGAGAGCTGAAGAGGGCAAATTATTTTAAGCAAACCTGTAAAAATATTTTATGGCCAGTTGTGTTCCCTGTACATTACACTACAGTGTATCCACACAGCAATGAGAGTAGGGTCTTATCTATCTGTAGACTAAGAGGTCTGTACTCCAGATTGAGAACCACTGATCTAATGTCTGCAGAGGCCCTGTATTTGAGATGGAGAGTCTTTCTTACAGGCATTTCATCTTATACACCTCAGAGAGGGCATTCCCAGGCCCTGAAGCACTGGTTTAATCATGTTTGAGCTTTTGCCTCATCATCTATGATCATTTGCTCAGTGTGTAATATGTGTTTATGGGAGGGATATGCATACAAGCAGCGCAGGGAGTGTTTCATGTCTGAAAGCCATGTGGTCAGCTTTCTGACAGAGCGGTAACAGTGTTAATTATCCTTGGGGCCTTGAGCAGGATATGACTGCATAAAGTCCACATTAATGACTTTTTCTTATGGTCCTCTGGCCTTACACACACAATGTCATATCTTGTCAAGGTCCAGACTTCCTCTGCAGAGGCCCTGCTTTGTCTTACACTACAGGCTGCCAGTTTTATTCACATCAAAACAGTGTGTATACCTTCATGCCTGGCTGTGATTGCTCCAGAGCCAATTGATCCAATGCTTATGTTATGTCCAAGTACATTTGAAAAGATATGGCGAACAGCTGTCTAATAGTGTTGCATTTCCCCATCATCCACAGATGCAGTAGCGTGTTAGTTCCCATTGGTTAGTTCCCACCCATTAGGTCTATTTGGCTGCCAGTGGTCAGATGTGACTGCAAAGCAAAGCTCAGGAACAGCTTGCTAATTGTGTTTCAGACCTTCTCTGTCACTGATGTAGGAGTGAGGTCTAAAAAGGTTGCTTTGCCCCTGTTCTCAATCAAAGATAATCAGATTAAACAGCGCAAAGATGTGCGTATGTGTATGTGTGTGTTTGTGTGTGCTTACCAATAAAGAGACTCCAGATTTGGAGACAGCCTTGACTCCTGCTGTTTGCTTTGTTCATTAAGAGGAGATGAGCAGATGGTTTGCTGGTCTGTTGTGCAGTACACACATGCGGGTGCACACACACAGAAACACACACACACATGCAAATACGCATACACACATGCATGCTCGGTCCTGTCACCTTAGCTTTATCCTCCATTTATCTTTTCCATTACACATCTCTCAGCAGGACAATGCTACTCGGTGAATTGTGAGGGGTGTGTGTGTGTACGTGTGTGTGTGAGAGAGAGAGGGAGAGATACAAGGGAGCGTGAAAGAGTAGAGCAGTGCTGAATGAAGTCACAAACCTTTTTAGTCAAGACAGCCTCTGAGGTGGTCATCTGAAAAGCTGATGACTCATTCACACATTCATTTATGTGAATCATTGCTATTCACTTGTCACCCACTCTGTATTCAGGAAGAATTGCTTGTAACAGAGGTATTGTTTTAGTCCTGCATTACAGCTTATCTGCCTCTGTCCAGGAAATGGCTCACTGCACATTTAGACAAGGTTGTATGAGCAAAATCTGGCCTACCACAAAGATTTTTTTGGCACAACAAACAGATTCAGAACAATGTGAAATATGTCATTTAGGACTTAGGAAAACTTAATATTGCTTGCCAGTGAGCGACTACTGTCTCTCCTAGGGGAAATTACCTTCTTCAAGTATGTTCAACAGCGTTTTGATCATTGACCCCTCACATAATTTATTACATATTCATCCTTTTACCCTCTGCATTAGTTGAGGAACACTTGTGTGGTTTTGCATGTCTACAGCTGCACACTCTTTGCTTTTACTGGACTAGAACAGACCTGACTTCTTGACTTCTTGCTTTCAAATCTCTTATATATATACAGGCATAGTTTTTCAAATTCAAGTTGAGCTACAGTTGATTTATGTTACCAGACATTTACAGTGCTTCAGTCCAAAATGCGTCAGAGGATCTTATTCATTAGTTTAATTAGATATATTTCCATCTCCTGCACTATCAGTATTTGGCAGGCAAAGATTATAAAAGACTCACATTTTCACAAAGAAAAATCTTTTTTTTTTTTTTTTTAAAAACATCATTCTTTTTCTTTTTCTTGTCATATCTTTGTACAAATTTACCAGAAATGTGCTCTGTACTATTTACTGACTCAAGTTTTGCTTTTAAAGTTTCTCACCCCTTCTATCCTGAGGGAAAAACATGATAAAAATGAGAGCAGCCACCGAGCCATAGTGCATCGTCAACATGTTTCACTAAAGGACAGTTTACATGTGACCCTGCTCAGCACCTTTCTGTCTGTCTGTCAATACTTACGTGCATGTTTTTGGAGATGGAGCAAGAATCAATGTCACACCACTCCCCACACCCTCATATATGTACAGACATGCAGGCACATGGACCCCCTCCCTCCTCCATACAAACAAAACAAATCTCAGGGGTTTACTGTATCACAGGATGCAGAGCTTTTGTGTTCGTCACACAAAAAGAGAACAAATAAAGTATCATATGAATCCACATTTCAAAAGGGTGCAATGTATTTCAGAGAGATCAATAAAACTGTATGTATTCACATAAAAAAACAATTAAACAAATGATGTATTCAGAGACTAGAGGAAAAAAGAAAGAAGCACTAACACAATTTCATAAAAAGGGTTTGTATTGTTTGTATCGTCAAACTGCACTACTGCATAACATACACAATACAAGTCATTTACTGACTGTACAACATGCCATTATGTTTTTTTTCTTTGATAATAATAATAATAATAACAAAAATGATGACTATATATATGTACACAACTCTGTTACAAGTAATATTCAGCACTTGTGTCCAGATAAACAGCACTGACAAAAAACAACTATGGTCATCTTCATCTAGGATCTAAAAACCTTGATTGAAAGAAACACAGTCAAACACATCATCGGAATAAAGTACTGTTCCCACTACGGCCAAGAATCGGTGATAAATGCAATAAATTAAAACAAGAGAACAATGGATAAGTTCAAATGTCACCCTGGAAATGTAGGGGAGTCCTCTTGAGAAGGTGATGTGTATCTCAGATGCCACGGCGCCACTGAGCATGCCTGTCGAGTGTATTTCTCATAAATGAGGAATCTTCGTCACTCCATTCTTCCACCCATCCATTCACCCATTCATCCATCCGTCCATTCATCCTTCGACCCCATCTTCAGTACATCCCAGTGGTCTGCAGGAACACTCTGCCCTCTGAAATCCACAAAGAAATCCAGATTAATAAAGTGCAATGAAAACACAACTCTCTCTTTGTAAGTTGTAATATAAATTAGAGTTTGATTCTCCAGTGACAGTAAGAGTAGGAGGAAAAATGCTGATTAATTCATTCATATAAATTTTGAAGAAGGTGAAATACAACCGGATCATTAATAAAAGATCATTATTTATTAAGTCTCAGTTGAAAGTGTTTTTTGGCCCCTGATCCCTGTTTTTAGTGATAAAACTTCCTGGCACAAAGAAACCACATCCTGCCCTGCTGTCTGACAGACAATTCCCCTTTAAATGATTTATTACTGGGTGTTAATTATGCAAATGATGTCCAAACAAACTCGTCATGAGGACAATTAAGACAGCCGTTAATTAGTGGCCAGTTTTCTTCTTGCTTTACTGACATTCAATTAAAAATTGTCTTTGAACAAGCACGCTGTCTGGTACGGCGGTCCTGGCACGGTGTGGAGCAGAGGTGGGCTGGAGCCGTGCACTCTTTTGATGAGGCTGAGCTAGAGATCACGGCCATTTCTTTTTCTGTCTGTTTAAGATGTTACATGTGGTATTTTCTCATTAATCTATCCCTGTGAAGACAATAATGTTGGCAAAATAAATACATTAAACGCCTGTCTCCATTAAAAGGGTAGCCTCAGTGAACTGCCTCATGCTTCATTTAATTTTGTTCAATTTCTCAGGAGCAGTCTCCATGTGAAATCTTTGAAAACCCTTCCAGTAGACTGGTCAGTTAAGCATCAAAAGCAGTCAGTAGGTGAAATAATGAAATCTGTTGTCCGAGTTGAGTTGATAGGAGCTAAATAAATCCCCGCAGCAGGTATAATGCTGTTTATCTCACAATTCTTGCACTGAAATGGCCTTTTTTAGTAAGCATGAGGTTCAAGTTAAGACTTTTAATGAGTGAGTAATTCCCACAAACTTTACAAACACCGACACACATGCCTTTGTTTTTAAACAAATTAATTCATACTTTTTTTTTAGATCTACACTCAGGAAAAGATCATAGGCTCAATCAGCTGGTATCACTAATTTCAGAGAGAACAGCATCAAAAACTTTTAAGTTAAAAGTAACTTTTATGTTTTTACTTAATTTACTGGTCTAAGGTAACAGAGCTGATATGAATTTTCAAAACTCTATAATAAGGTTTTTTGCCTTAATTTCCTTTAAACTGTCATTTGGTGACAGAATGTTTTAGCCCTGACAGCAGCTTTTCTACTTGAGTCTTTTCTAATAATTCCATAACTAAAACATTTTGACTTATCAGAACACAAAGCAGTTTTCACAGCTACATACTGTGTTTTTTGTTTTTTTCGCGACACCTGTACCTTGTACTGTTGCCTTGGTGTCCAGCCTGTTGTCATCGTGGTTGCTCCCATCCACGTCCTGTGTCACAGATTCTGTGTGAGGAGGGGCTGCTGATGATTGATGGCCTGCAGTTTGGTCATTAATTAATAAGGACACTTAATTTGAGGCTAATGAACAGTCAAGGCTGTGTTGCACCGAAGGCTTGGTGGCATTTAATATGAAAATGAGGATTACACACAACTTTTAGCCCAATTATGAGTCAAAACAGAAATATGATTATATACAACATCTCTGAAAAGCTGCGGGGCCTGTACCTGTGTGTGTGTTGGCAGTGTGCAGCAGGCTGTGCTCCGCCTGGTCACGGAGTTTGACCTCCTCCTCCAAGGCCTCCTGTAGTCTCCTCTTACTTCTCTTTTCCTTCTTCAGGCGCTTCTGGATCAGAACTAAAAAGAGAAGAAAAAAAGGAGAAGAAGAAGAAGAAGAGGAAGGACAGATGATGAAACAGATGATGAAAAGTACACATTTACACATTAAGTGTGCTTAGCAATCAAATGACTCAGACGCTCATTGATTTGCCTCTAATATTTCAAAAACACAACTTCCTTTATATCTATTGTTGCAGGAATTTGTTTATTATATTTCTTGGTGGTGAGAGATTTGAGGAACTTTGACGATATTGTGGACTTACAATGTGTTGCTGTGTTTGAATGAGGTATTAAAAGTTGGTGAGTGAGGCCAATATGCTCGCAGTGCATACTCTGCTTGAAATTAAATTGCATTCAAAGAGGATGTTTGACAGGTTTGTGACAGCGTTGTTGGTCTGAGTGATCAAAATCCTATTTTACAACTCCTCCATAAACTGTCACCTGCAACCGGTCAACAAAATCCTGTGACTGGCTTTTCTGGGTCACATTTTTTAATGTCACCTTTCACTGAAACTTCTCCACATTGTGTGACCTTACCAAGGAAACTGCCCTTGACTGGCATTTGCTCTCACTGCGCTGTATATGACAGCTTTTGTGAATATGCCAAACTTGATTTAGTTTGTAGAATACTGCCAACCTCAGTGTAATTCACCTCTGCAGATGCTTTAAGGGGCAATATACAGTAGGTGTCCTCACTTCCTGATCTGATTTTCAAGTTATTGGATGTCCTGTCACCGTGGAAGTGGATTAGACCAACCTGGTCTTGCTGCACAGCAGAAGGTCAGTGTTTAGATGTAAAAATCAACACCATGTAAGTGATTATTAAACTGATAGTTTTGAATGGTCGCTTTATAAAGGTGCCGAACAACATTTGCCAACTAGGATAATTTCCATGGAAGAGCCTGTTATTGTACCTATTACTGTATGTGATGCTTAATGTGGTCTACCTCTGTTTTTCTGTTCGATGCTAAGCTGTCGCTCCAAGGTCTCTCTGAGCTCCCTCTCTCGGACCAGCTCCATCTTCAGCTCTGTCCTCTCCATCTGATCCTGCTTCTCCTGCGCCCGGGCGTTTTCTATGGCAACCCTCAGCAGACCCTGCTTGGAGACACACAGGCACACATCAACAGGTTACACACTGAACAAAAGCCAGGAGACATGCAAGTTATCTTTAAGCATGTTAAAATACATCACATAGAACCCTCACTTTACCTAATCACCTAATCCTATGTAAATATTTCTCGTATGATGATGCTTTAACAAAGATTAAAATGATTCAAAAAGACAGGAAGTTAATTTCAAAAAAGAATATGTTAACCACCTCACTGTAAAAGCAAAAAGATTACAAAGAATTTGGCTCTTCCTCAGGCAATTCCTGGGTTTACTCAGACAGGAAAAGAAAAAAACAAAACAAAACAAATAAATCAGATTTTTCTTTATGGAAATCAACGCTGATCTTTTAACTCCATGCTAAAAAGGGAACAGCCATCACATCAGGGTCAGATGAGGTTAAAAACATGCTGTTTTTTTTTTTTGTTTTTTTTTTTTGTCCTGTGAAAACCAAACCAGTGAGTGCTTTCATTGTGACTCCGCCATAACAAAGACATGTAAAATCTGAGAAGCAGGTCAGCACACGCCCATCCCAATTACCGCATATCTTAAATGTCTGCCTCGTCTGCTATTTACCATTTCAGGAAATCCCAAAGAGTGGCTCATCTCCCTTCCTATTCATCTCAGAGTATAATGATAATAATAAAGCCCCGGCAGAGCCTCACCTGGATGTTCGTGAGCAGGGTCTCTATGGAGGACAAGCCTTCAGGGAAGATGAAGGGAGTGTGGTGGAGACCTGCTGGGAGCTTCTGTCCTGCAGGGTAAGATACCCTCTCACAGCCCTCCCTGCCTGATGGGGGTTTCTGGTAGACTTGTCTATCACAGCTCTCCCGGGTTGTCTGAGTGGCCAAGGAGCTGTTATCTGGAGGGCAAAGAGACATTTCGATGTCTAGTCAGTAATGCCAATAAAATAATAAGCAACAATATGTAGCCAAGGTTGAATGCAAATTTATATAATTTATAGCTTACTAATACATTTACTTAATTTCCTGTAAACATGTCAAGCCCAAGCACAAATAGGTGTTTACGCTAATTACTGAGTGTGCAAGCGCGTGTACATGTACACAGAAGTCCTGGTTTGGGGTTTTGAAAATGTGGTTACCCTTTATTAGATGGCACTCTGCCTATTGATAATGCATCACAGCTTGACATCTCCCATAAAACAGCTAAGAAGCTGCATTATGGATGACCATCTGTTTGTAAACCTGAGAACTGCATGTTCCCAATTCGTGACAGTGAGGGAGACGAAGATTAGCCATTTTCTGCATTTTTTTCCCCCACCACATCAGGCAGTTGCTCACTTTATACGTTTACTGTCATCCGAGCCACTGAGGACGAAGACGTCCTGGGAGTCCGGCGGTTATTGGAGCAGAGACAAGTGTGAACGTGCGATGTAATATCTGGCACTTTTCTCTGTCTGTGACAAATGACAGTGTTTTCTCCACTTAGCTGACCGCAGCATCTTCTGCTCCAAATCCACCCACCTCCCCTACTCCGCCTCGGCCACACGTCTTGGCAACTGTCACATTCAAGGTGTTTCACAGATGAGAAGCAATACCCCCCCGCACCCCCCCCTTTCTCCCTCTTTCTTGCTAAAAGCATTGCTCTGTAGAGAAAGGTAATTAGCAGGTGCTGGCGAGCTCAGCGGAGGGCATCCGACTACACTCCTGTGGCTCACATACAGACACACACACACACACATTCGTAGCCGCTGAAGTGCGCAGTCAGCAGCGTGGGCTCCCAAGGCTCCTTGGATGTGACTGATCCTTTATTGAGTTACTGTTTTACGCCTACTTTACCTCACACTCACACACACGTTTTGTTATAAATACACACACACACACACAGCTGCCAGCTCGTTTGATCATTTACCCATCTCCCTAACCAAGGTCACTGTCTGTTTTTCTCTTTTCTCCTAACTTCATCTCTCTTTTTCCCCCTCTCTTATTCCTCTCCCACCCGTCCCCAGGGCTAATGAACTTCACCACGTGAAGACTGCCAGTCAGCGGAAGAGCAAGGGAGGCAGGGAGGGGGGGAGAGAAAGAGAGAGACAGAGAGAGAATAAAATTCTGCTGATGTTTGGTTAATGGGAGTGAGGTGTCAGGGATGGCCTCTGATCTTTGCTGCATGGATACGTTGTTCAAAGACCATTGAAACAGCACACACAGCCAAAACTGACTCGCATACACACACACACTCAGAGATTATCATGCAATGGATTGACAGAATGACAGCGCTGAAGTGCTCTTTGAAACTCCGTTCAATCCATGATAAACCTGTCCTGTGATGTTCTAGGTCAAATACAAAAGCCTGCAATCCAGCAAATGTACATGTGCTTCATTTGCATGCAGGAAAATCAATTGAAAATCAATTGCATAAATGTGATGTGTGATGCATGGCATTCACGTTGTTGGTGCCATCACTGTTTTGTCAGTATGTTCACAGATACCTGACAGCATCTGAAACCTTACCTGGGAGGCCTTTGTGATTTTTAGATTCGATTACTGAATAATGTGATTCAGTATTAGAATACATTTACACAGGCGCGTGCACACACATACAAACTCTCAGTTTCTCTCCCGCTCTCTCCCTCTCGCTGTAGATTTCTGCTGACTGTTTGTCCTTGAGCAGTCCTCATTAAGCTAATGCAAACCTCCCTGACAGAGAGAACCAAACAACTGACGTTGCAGCGCCGTGGCAACGCAGGCCCTAACGACAGGGAGGCAGTCGTTATGCAGATGAGGTCCAGCTGAGAGCGCGGGAGGCCGCCTGGCTCGTTAGGCCGCGGCCCGGCAAATGGCTCGCTAATGTAACACCGCTTCCTGGTCTAATGGAGCCCTGTTTTGCAGAATTATTTGTCTTTGCTCTCTGCGGGAAGCCAGGAGGGCCACCGACAGCGAAGAGGAGAGGGGGAGGAGAGGAGGAGGAGAGAAAGGGTGAGACAGTGAATCCTTATTGACCTGTTACTGAAATATTTCTCTCTTGTCAAACTGTTAGAAACCCTTTCTCTTGTAAATAAACAGCGTTAAATAAACGATCACACAGTCGACACGTGTTTAAATCCACAGTGCAAATGATGACAGACAGACGGACTGGATGGAAACTGAATGCTTATTGTACTGTACTGACAGACTTCGTTCAAAGGCAATTGATCTGTCTGAGAAATAATCATTACACGTTAACAGCCATTAAATGATTAATGACTGTAACAAGAAATTCTCAGAAAACAGCAAGAACTTTGAACCTTTGAAGTGAAGTTGACAGTCATTCAAAAAATGTGTGTCATGCAAGACAATCCATACTACTTTTAAAAGATTAGATTTAAAAGACTAAAGACATCTGAACACAAGATGAAAGAAAATAATAATTATATATATTTTTTGTGCAAACAAGAACCAATGCTTACCCAGGTTATAAAAACATAATAGTGCGTCTTACCTCTGTCAGTGTGGCTCCTCTTGCTCTCCTTGCTGTATTCCACTGGATTCACATCTGTCTCTCTGGACCCCTGCACCACACCAGGGGAATGTCCCAACACACTGTGACCTGATGACAGGCCGTCATGGAGTGGGTCTGGAGAGAAGATGTTAAAAGTCAAAAGGACCATAAATTCCTCACAGGTATGAATGAACAGTTAAAGCCTCTTTAATTTTTGTGAGAACACGACCTTGCTGTGGGTAGATGACACAGTCAAGTACGTACGTGTGGTTTCTGCAGTGCGTTCTGTGTGAGACGGTGAACTCGACACGCTGCTGCTGTGATTAGATGACATCTGAGCTTCCTCCAATGAGGGAGAAGGTGAGGGGCTGTCACGCACTCGTTCCTACCAAACAACAAAAATGATTATAGAGGGCCCAAGTGAAACCACAAAATGCCACTGACATTTGTAACTCTGCCAGTACCTAAAAATCCAGCCTTGGAACTGAGCCTTTCTCAATATGTCGTATAACGGACTTTATGACATATGACTTGAAATAGCTCTCTTCGAACCTGCCCACCGGCTGGGGCCAGTGTGTGGAGTTTGCATGTTTCCTCCCACAGGCCAAAGACTTGAAGGTTTGGTAAACTCTCTAAATTGTCTGTAGCTGTGAATGGTTGTTTGTCACCCTGTCCAGTGTGTACCCCGCCTCTGCCCCAGTGTGAGCTGGGATTGGCTCCAACCTCCTTTTGCTATCTTGCTGTTCATCTCTGTGCAAAGTGCAAAGCTGAGATCTTCACAGAACTTATACATTTATATGGCATAATAATTTTTATATGGTAAATTATATGGTATGGTTTTAAAGTTTCTGGCCTGATAGTAGTAGCTGCATTTTGGCTGAATAGATTCACCTCCACAAGAAAATTATGTTCTTAGGGACATGGAACAGCCTGGAAATGTAAATTGGTATTCTTTGGTGCTTACAGAAAAATGTGGTGCTCATTTCCATAAGCCTCGTAAACCATCTTTGGACTAAGCCCAGTGTTTGAAAAACAATGGTCCACATCGTTAAAATTACGACCGGAGACATTACTTCCTGCTACTGATGAGGACATGATGTGATATAATATTTTGTGAGGAGTGACCCCTACAACATGATTTTTTTGGGGCAATATATATATAAACCTTCCAAACTTCTTTTAATTGGTGTTAACAGTGAAACCAATGACCAACTTGGCTAAAAAGGTCACAGTTTCTGTCTGTAGGTAGGGTATCTAAAAAGTTTATAAATAGATATGGGATTGGCCTTAAGCCAAGGGAAAACTGATTACATTCTGGTAGTGATCCAGAACTTGGATGTCCACCAGTAGACAATTACCAGTTTTAATTTCGAACCATAGATGTAAGAGAGAGAAATTTGATTCTAAATTCTGTAAACAATCAAAAGATTAATTCATCTTTAAATTGAAATATGCCTTTGGCTGTTAAAAGCAAGGTGGAGATTTATTTAATTCAGTAACGTCTTTTGTTTTTCCAGAGGCCTCAATCTGAAACAACACTTTTATGTAACTAAAACTCTGATTTAATTTACAGTTCCTGTGTGTGACATGGACTCAGACGATTACTGGCTGGTGGTCAGATCCACCAGGACTGATGGGCCACGGAGTTCACCTTAATGACGGAGGTGGGAGCCCTGGCAGGGGGGTTGGCGTGAAGTTGCGCCACGCTGGCCATGCTCGCCAGTGTGCTCAATCGGTTCATCTGGCCCATTGCCATGGAAACGGAGGCCGGAGCCAGGCTGGCAGGGATCAGAGGATGTGACATCATCATGAACGGCAACTGATCCAGAACTGGAAGAACAGAATAAAATAAAATAAAATAAAGTTAAATGGTAATAAAGTAAAACAGAATAAAAGAGATAAGTACTGAAGAAGAGAGAGAGAGAGCACACTGGAGTAAGAGTCCGTAGTTCCTCATGCGGTAAAGGTCAGACCAGCAGCTCTGTTTAAAGGCCATCAAAGCTGCAGTATACATGCACACAACATGAAACAGGTCTGGTCTCTCTCTTCTTACACTTTTGTATCAGCTGTATTAATCCATCATGTCTTAAAGGCCTCCCTCTGCTCAGTCCTATGGTGCGTACTGAACTGAAAGCCCACCACGCCTCTGGTTCTCTGATGACAGGACTGAAACCGGATACCAATATCATTTCTCTGTGATGTCAGTATTACCTGGATGACTGCTCTCCTTCTAAACCACGACTCGACAATGTGTATGCATGTCAAGGGTTTAGAGATAAAGAGTGTGGAAAAAGTGGAGAGCAAGAGGAGAGTAGATGAAGAGGTTGTGAAGTGGTAGAATACATGACTGTGAAACACTCGTCCTGCTCAATACACAACACGAAGATGTAAAGACAGCGATGACCTCAAGATATTGTTGTGAAGTTTTAAATGCTTTTCATGAGAGTCATCTGCAAAAACACAAATTCAGCCTCGCCAAAGTTAAGGAAAACTGGCTAACTTTTTTTTTTAATTCCCTGGCGTTCTTGACGATAATTCAACACGTTTTCAGAGATTCAAACCAAACTCTTATTATCTTGGCCAATCTGTTGTTCGCACGCCTCTCTTTAAGACAAGCATCCACAATCTTTAAAGAAAATCCTTCCTCTCAACAGCAACCTAGTGGGTTGTTGCAGTCCCTCTATTCATGAAACAAACAATCCTGTGGGGGGGGAGAAATGACATAAATATTTATCATTTAATAAAAGGAAAAACAAAAACAAAAGAAACACAGGGAGGAAGTGGAACAAAAGAAGTTGATGGCAGTCCTGGTGCTGGGCCAGCAATGCACGCTGGGTAATTATAAACACAAAGGAAAAAATCTTGGACTCTATTCCGCACAATTGTCACAAATAATAGAACGAGTGCATGGAAACAAAAAAAGGCTATCCAAAGAGGAGAGATGAAATAGAACAAATAAAGGAGGGAAAGGAAAGAAAGAGGAAAAAGAAAGAAAAAGAGAAAGAAAGGAAAAGAAAAAGCAAACTAAGAAAGAAAGAGTGAGGCGTTGACTTTATGAGTCGGGCTCGCTGGACATATGTGCAGTGCTTTGTGCATTTGGCAGATTAGTCTCTCACTTGCCCAGAGCAGAAACCAATCCAAACAAAAGATCTGTCTGAATGGAGCTAAATAACCAGATGCTCCGACAATCAACCAGCAGCCAACTCCAAATATTAAGCCTTGGTTAGAAACCAGCACTCCACTTTTGTCACCCCCCGCCCGTCCACCCTCGGCCAACCCCCCCAATTTCATTTTCACTCTCCTTCTTCTTAACTCTGTTTTTTCCACTTTCTCTGCCCTCCCATCACTCTCTCTTATGTTTCATTAAAAAACATCAAAAGTCAAAGTGCCTCTCTTATGTTTATCCAAACAAACCATTACTGTAAACAAACAGTTACTGTAAATTTCCCAGAAGATCTTGTTAAATGCAGAAATGGCTGCTCCCCGCTCTTCCCCAGCCCATAAGGTGTCACACTCAGCATTTGTGAGTGTGTGCATGTGTGTAATCTGAGATTGCCTTTGTAGTGGTTAGAGATCTGGTAGGGGTCTATCCTTCCCATAAGGCCGTGGGTGGCGGTATGGAAAAAAAACACATCGTGCTTATGCGTGTATGTATTCCTGAGCTGTGTGTGTGTGTGTGTGTGTGTGTGTGTGTGTGTGTGTGTGTGTGTGTGTGTGTGTGTGTGTGTGTTTCCACTTGACTCTATCATTAACAGTGATTAAGCTTTACAGGTTTATAATGGCTGGTGGTAACCATGCCACCAAACTGCGCACAGATGCTGGCAGTAACTGAGTGTATACAATAGTAAACAATGCTTAAGACTGGGAGTGTTTACAGACGAGGCTACAGAGAAAAATTCACAACACACACACACACACACACAAACAAGCTTAAAACATGTGGTGATTTTACTTTAGTCTACTTGTAATTTCTGAAAAAGACAAGGACAGTCTCTTCATATTCATTTCTGTCCTAAAGCCTCACAGTATGCTCCACATGTTAAGTGTATGTGTCCCAGGTTGATAGCGTATTCCACACAGACCTCCATAAGCCCTGTCATCTGTCTAAACACAATGATGTCGCTTTAACCTGTCGATAACAGAGGGGGCAGTGCGTCTGATTTGTTTGTGTGTGTGTACTGGTGTTTGCGTGAAGGCGGGCGCGCGTGTGCGTGCATGTGTCCGTTCCGCCATCGATTGTCCAGCATTTGTCGTTTGCATTCAGGATAGTGAATTAGAGAGAAGACTATTGATTTGGTTTCAGCCTCTCATCTTATTCATCTCTCTATCATCCCGGGTACGCTTGCTCCCGTCCACTGCTGCTCCACTTTTGCTGCTTGCTCTCCTTCACTGCAAAGCCAGGGGTAGGTGCAGTAAAGGGAATAGTTTTTAATAGCGCATGACTAAAAATTATACCTGAGAAATGTAATGTAATGAGAAGCCGCAAAGCATTCGGTTCCAAAATTAAGTGATTCTGTGTTTTCTAGGATCAAAATGAACAGCTGACTGTAAATGGAAACACACTGCTTACTCAACTCTTTTTTTCCTGTAAATCCTGACCTAATATTACTTGATATGACAGTGAGTAATAGAGCTGGTTTGGGTTTAAGCTCTTTTGATGTGATGACTAATATGTAGTAATGATTTGCTGGCAGCATTCTGAGGCTACAGAACGGATGACCAATTGTGTTTTTCAGGATACGTTTTGTGAATCTCTTTGAATCCCACAAGTATGTAAACCGATCCAAGCTGAAGGCAATATATTCACCCTTACAGGCATTTATCACAACCTGGAAAAAGTGGGAAAACAATACAGAACTGGTGATAAAAAAGCTTATTATGTTCTGATGGTTTTGGATCACGTGACCCAGGTGTCCATTTATAATCTCATCTGAAGAACTGACTCATGGCTGCTGCAGTTTGTTTTTCATTCATCGTCTCACAGAGGAAACGTACATGCAGCAGCGGTGATGTCATATCCTGGTTTTAATCAGCTTGGTTCAGCAGCCGCACATAAACACAGCTGCTCAAGTTGTATTAACCTGGCATCACAGATGTGTACAGACAACAACACGCAACACGTTATACGACCGTAATTAAACATTTCGCAGATGTGAAATATGTGTGTGTGAGTGTGTGTAGATGGGCAAACAGATGACACTCACCCAGTCCAGCGTTGTGGTCACCATTCTCTCCGTTTGGCCCGCCATGTTGTTGGTTGCTGTGGTAACTGGCCATCGCCTCCAGCTTGATCTTCTTGGCCAGGGCAGACAGATCTGAGAGTGAGACAGGTATAGAGAGGAAGAAAAAGGAAAAAGAAGGAAAGGAAGAAAGAGAAAGAATCAATAAGAGCCAGATCAATGGCCCCGGTGGAGGATTAGAGCGGTGGGTAGGCAGGAGGTTGTCATGGGAAGACAGAGGCCAGCCATTCATTCTGACTGCACCGCTGCACTGGACGTTTAGTCTGCCAGGGAATCAGTGGTGATAGGAACAAGCCAAGACATTCATCTCTCCCACACAGGGACGTCACATCCCACAGCACAGCACACAGGACGAAACTCAGCTCCACCTTTTAGCCAGAAAGTACTTCTTTATCAGTACAAATTAGAAGCATTAGGAAAAAAAAAAGTGGAGATACTTTTTAATAGGGGTTGTGCACTTTTGGATAACACGTAATGGAGAATGACAAAATGTAGCAGCAGGGCAGAGCCACATTATAATTTCTATCTTGAACCTCAGAAGGTAGTTTGACCCACAGAGTAACCTTTAAAACTCTATCTTGTGCCACAGAAAATTAAATATCTCTTGCACTAATACAGACAAACACAGTGAATTATTAAAGCTGGACAAACCACACAACTGAGCAAACACCACTGAGGAAATGCAAACAAACCATAAGTCTTAATTTCCTGATCTTGGATACATCTAAACATTTGCAACAAACTGAACTGCAGAGTGTTTTTTTTTTCTTACACAATGGGTGTCTGAGATGAATTGTCTGTCTGTCCTGGACGACGACAACCACAACAAATTGTTCCTTTTCTTCTCATCTTCTCTCCTTCTCTTTCCTGCCCTCTTCCCTGCTCTCCTCCCATCCCCTCTCCTTACTTTACCTTTTCAAATGTCAGCATCACAGCGGGACATAAGCCACCGTGTTGCGTGTGTGTATGTGTGAGTGCACGAGGGCGAGAAAAAGAGACTAAGGAGGATCACATCAAAGATTTTTCCTGCCTTTTACGCTCAAATGTCCTCCCTCTCTCTGTCTCTTTCCCCCCTCTCATGTGGCCAGTTCTAATCAGTAGCGCTGACATTGCCGCCGTGCCCTCTCCTTTGGTGGAAAAAGACTCTTTTCCCACTGAGAAAGATGCTCTTGAACGCTCACACATACACAACACCCACACAAACACACACACACTCAAACACCTTTGAACAGTGAGAGGAAGTGGAGGCTAATAGAAAATGGCTTCTTTTGAGGCGGGGAATGAAAAGATCAGGTTGCAGTGAAGAGCACAAAGCCAAGGGCAACTTTGAGAGCGGTGAGGTGCCAACAATTACTTTTCTCCCTTTCTCTGTGCTACACTCACAAACACTGACACACACACACACACACAAACAGACCACAACAGGGGCTCGAACACGCAACTGTTTGTGACAAGAACAAGCAGCAAGATGGCCTTTAGCAGGCAGTTGACTAAGACTGTTCGTACAAATCTACCGATCTACAAATTCTGGTTTTTATTTTATTACAAGTAAGTTACAAGTAAGAGATTTTCCTTCATGGACATTTTTGTTCATTATAAATAATCCTAAAACAAAATTCACATTAGCAAACAAACAAACAAATAGTACATCAGGTTTTAAAGTGGTTTCACAGGTCTTGCTCAACTTAACAGGGGACTTTGTGTACTTATAATTCAAGAAAAATACCAAGCTTGCAAGTTATGAGTTGTTTCTCATGTGTCAGCAGTGTGTATGGTAATTTTATTAATCAACACACAGGTTGCCTCCCAGAACCCCACCTCTTCATACTACTGATGATGGGTAAAACGTGTCATTATGCTGGTCTGCAGGAAAAGTAGTAAAAAGTGTCACTAATTCATTCTTTAAATCAGCTCATGGAGCTAAAAGGGGATTTGTACTTTAACTTCGGTTCAGTTCTGAAGAACTGCAAACCCTTATATTATGAAAAACTTGTAAAAAAAAAGCGGAGGGGAGGGGGAGGGGGCGTTACACAGTCAGACAGCCTTTCTCATTTGAATGAATCTTTGATACAGGAAACACCGTTATTCCTTCCTTTTTATTTTTAGTATTTAACTATAATTTTTAGTTGAAAAATAATGTTGTCATTTTGTACTTTACTTAATTATTTGAAATTAAGATTTCATTGGGCTACACAAAAAAATTTTAGTATTAATTAATGTTAAAGAAATTCTTGACAGTTACTGACAAAACGTTTTCTAAAATGAACAGAACAATTAACAATGCCTTTCACAATGTCAAATTCTGTATGTAGTTGTAAATAACACAACTATAAAAAAATATTTTAGTTTTTAATCTATCCTGACAAAATTTGAATATTTCCACATTTTTACCCTTTTCATTGAAATATCATACATAACTCCACATCCGTAACGGCAACCTTTTTCATTAATAAACCTACTTTCCAATTTCTTTGTTCTCCTCATTACAATTTTATGTTCCCAAAATGTCATGTGGTTGGACCACGGGCTCTGATGTGTCACTGACTGATCCTCATCACTGATGAGAGTTAGAGTACATTCATTCTGTGGACACGTAAAGGAAAACATCTGTTTTTCACCAGACTGCTGTAACATCAGTTCAGCAGATAAAGGTCCGTATGATTCAGAACATCCGTATTTCTGCTAAACTGATTGCTCAAAGTTTTTGTTTTTTTTTGTGAATATGCAGAGTGACGGCACAAGTTGCTAAATGGACTGTGGAAGAGATCCCAGTTCTTTTTTTTTGGTGGCTCTGTGATTATTGTGGAGCAAAAAAATAAATAAAAAACATAAAAAATCATGGAGAAAAAAACAAAATATGAGAAGCGGAAAACAATGAACAAGAACATGTCTTAACTGAAGGAAAGTAAAATAAAAATCTTGGTGGTGAAATCAAAGAAAAAAACATAATTAATATGCAAAGAAAAGCTTTAAGTACAACAAAAGGAAAAGAATGATTCTTGTTGACAGCGGTAGTTTAGTATGTCTGTGCCTCTGTGTGCCTCTGTTTCTAAAGTACATGTGTGCACATGGGTACATATGTACTGTATGTGAGCGGAGAGGCCTGGGTGGTCACCTGCAGGAGGCATGATCCCAGCGTGCATCAGACCACTGTGGGACAGCATGTGGTGAGTCCCGCCCTCTGTCACACTCTGCAGCCTCTTGGGCGGTCGTCCAGGCCTCGAACTGCAGGCAGAAAACACACGGCTAACATTAGTCATTAGGCAGTTTAATACTTTACTCCCTCAGTCAGTCAGTTTTTCATGCTGAGACTGAGATGGGTGGCCTGGTTAGAGAAATTGTCCTTCAGTCTGTGAACCTCTGATCCTGCTGAAATGTCAACAAGCAAAACACTGAAACCTGACCGGTTCCAGGAAGGCTGCTGTACAGCATATCTGTCCTCCCTGTGGATACGAGCAAGCAGAAAAGGAGTTTCCCTATGGCATCAATAAAGCACCTCATTACTGTTCAGCTTACTCATTCATTTGTTTGCTTATTAAATGTGTTTGCTCGCCTCCTACTCTCTCCATCCTTTCCTCATTTGGTCATTCATTCCCTTTTTCCCGCCATGTCAAAAATTTTCTCAATAAAGGCTGTGACTACAAGCAGATTCACATGGTTTGATTGAGCCGGGCATGCTCAATCAATCCTGGGGGGAAGTATGTGAAAAACTGTCAGACATCACTTTGGCTCTGACTAAACGGTGTGAATGTCCTGACAGGGGAAATGACACGGGCCACATCAGGCTTAATGACAACCAGCGCAGCTCATCTCCTTTCATACCAGCCTGACATCGGATAACATGAGTCTGTGGGCAAGTGTGTGTATGTGTCTGTGAAGTGTGTGCGTGTGTGTGATATTAAAAGACAGAGAGAGTGAAAGAAGGAAAAAGACAGGGGAAAGAAGAGATGAAGAAGGTGTCACAGAGAGCAAAAGAAACAGAAAGGACAATAAAGATGAAAAGGGAGATGGAGGGAAAGATGAGGAGGTGTAAACATCTATAGAGGGCGAGTCCGAAAGAGTGAGAAAAGGTGGGAAAGAGCGAAAAAAAAAGAGGGAGAGATAGACTAGCAGCAGCAGCAGCAGCAGCTTCCTAGCGTGGGGTGTCTTTGAGCAGATTTTAATTAGAATCTAATCCAGCCGTCATTAAGGCCCCATAAACGAAGCTGTCAGTCAGGAGATTAATGGCGCCTCATTTGCATATTGCATATAATTCATCAATTACCCAGCAGAAAGGACCAATCCCCTGTTGACACACCCACTGGCTGAGAGGGGGGGAAGATGGAGAGAGACAAAAAGACAGAGAGAAAGATTGTGTAGTCACTAACTGTGGGAGAAAAACAGGTAGCTTGCGTGTGTGTGTGTGTGAGTGCACACCAGTATGCGTGTGTGTGTGTGGAGTTGTGTCTGGCATGTGTGTGTATGAAGTGTTCAAAGGTTAATTTGATGAGCCGATGAGCTCCACAGTTCCTGCCCTCGGTTTTAATGAGTTGTTATTATTGTCTCTTATTATGGGCCCAGACCGACTGGGATGTGACAGCTGACATCAGATATCACACACACTCACACACACACACACACACACACACACACACACACACACACACACACACACACAGGCACGTAGACAGTGAGAAAGACACACTCAGATAGACATACACATATTCAAACACACACACAACATGACATAAAGACAAGCAGGAGGTATAAAGTTGTGAATGTGTGAACATGTGGGTGTGTGTGTGTGTGTGTGGGAATGTGTTGTTCTTTTGGAGGCCGGGGTACATTCACATCACACAATATTTGTTGCAGTGCATATAGAGCAGCTTGCTGTGCTTAACAAAAGCAGGAAATGTATTTTTAGGTCTCAAGTTTGAAGGTAAAGCAACACAGTTCTATTGCAACTGATGTTGAAAAACCTCAAATGAATTCACTTACACGCGCACACGTGCACACAAATGCAGAAGCAAACATCAGTGGGGGGAAATAAAATACACAGAGACCAAAGTCTGTGGTTGGTTTTTACTGCAGCCGCTTCCCTTTCCCTTACTACTGTTTATTTGTACACACTAATTAATGGCCTGTGTGTGTGTGTTGATGGGTGTGTGTGTTTTGTGCTTCCCTTTGTATATGTTGCATTTTAGGGGGCATAAAGAACTGGAACCTAATTTTGTGTTTAGTCTGCAAGTGCATTGATACATCAAAGTGACCCATAGAGGGAGGTCTATGTGTCTCTATGTGTCTGTGTGTGCATGCGAGTGTGTTTTGTGTGTGTGTGTGTGTGTGAGGTTGGAGAGCACCGGTTCCCTGAGGTAGGATTAATGAAAAAGCCTTTCATGGAAAAGTCATCAAGCTGAGGGGATGGAATGAGAGAGAGGAGGGGGAAGAGAGAAAACAGTGCATTGTGTGTGTGTGAGTGTGTGTATATAAATTGTGTGTGTATGTGTGTGTGTAGAGGAGGGGGTGTATGGGTTATGACCTCTTTGTCTCAAACTTTAATTAAAATCTCACCCAGACGTCCTCCCTCATGCCAACACTCGGGCCACACACACACACACACACACACACACACACACACACACACACACACACACACACACACACACATTTTGTTAAAAAAGGTACTCTGTACATTGAGTTCTGCCCTCCACACTTGGCGTGTGTGTGTGTGTGTGTGTGTGTTACCTGAAACATGAAACGCCAAACATGGCAGCTGGAGCTTAGCACAGGTGGAACAGAAACAAAACGTAACAAAGATGACAGATCTTTCTCTTCTACGCTAACACACATACACGCACGCACGCACACACAAACACACACACACTCTGAGGGGAAAGAGAAAAGTAATGAAAGAGGAGGAAGTGTTACAGTCAAAACAGTGGAACAGCTACTGGCTTGGAGGAACTGAGGTGCTGATAGGTAGCAGCTGTGTGTGTGTTTATGTGAGTCTGTGTAGGAGAGGGAGAGAAGGAAAAAAAAAAGAGAACTAGCTCAAACAAGATTTTGTTTGGAATATATTAGCGGTGGTTTACAGCTCCCATGCTCCCATCCTTTCTATCTGTGTTTATCACATGGGTTTGTATTCACCGTCACGGTCCGGTTTGATAAATCATATCGTCGTCGCTGTACGCAGGAAATCTTATGCTGCTGGTTAGAGGAGGCAGAGAAAGATTGATGTTGTGATCTGCGATGCTGTGATCAAATCGAGGGCTGAAAAAAAAACAGCCTAATGTACCATTGTTATTAGGAAAGCCTGTGTGATGATGTCATGAAAGAAGCAGGCAGGATGACACACACACACACACACACACACACACACACACACACACACACACACACACACACACAGTCACACAAACACACACACAGTCACAGTCACAGTCACATACACTGGACGTTTGATCATAGTAAGAATCTGATCTCCTAAACTGATACCGCCTTGCATTCCTCTCCCACATTCCAGGGTCAGGGCGATGTCAAGACCGTGTGTGTGTCCGTGTGTAAAGTGTGTGTGTACTCCATTAAGACCTGTCACTGTGGAAGACATGGAGGCCCTCTCTATCTCACCGTGCTCTTCTCTATAAAACATCAAAAGAGTGTGGTGGTTAAAGTTGAGCTAACCACCCCACCCTAAAACACACACACACACACACACACACACACACACACACACACACACACACACACACACACTCACTCACATACACTCACACACAGCCCTCCTCCCCTTCATCCCACCGCTGCTGACTTTGACAGTGAGTTATGGCATGGCAGTGGGGCTCAGCTTTGAGAAGTCCACCTTCCCATGCGCACACACACAACACCGGCTTGCTGTTGCCAACTTGCGAGGCCGAGGTTAGCCACAGAGAAACACAAAAAGTGGGCTTTTGTGGCACTCCGCAGGCCGCTTTGTCTCATTTATCATCCATCGTTTGATTTTTGCCTGATAATTATTCTACACCTGCTCTGCCTCATATGAATATCCCTGGTTCTAAGACCTGCACAGAAACGTGTGGACGCAGGTCTTGGTAAAAATTTTAAATTTTTTAAAACATATTTTCCAACATATAACTTCATGGGTCAGTTCATAATCAAATATTCAAAACATATTTATCTGTTGTGATATTTATCTGTGCTGGTTTTGAGGTGCACAGGTTTTGAATTTTCTCCGTCCACCTTGATGAGATGGAGGTTAATGGAATTCTGTTTTTGCTCGCACCTTTAGAAAATGACATTTTTTCAGCAACTTCGAATAATCAGCATTACACAGTGTGTTAAACAGTTTTCATTTAGACTATTTCATCAGAAGTAGGCTTAATGTATAACTAGGTCTTTCTGCCTGTAATCTGTTCTCCAGGGTAACATGCACATCTTTACTGAAGATACATGATGTTCAGTTTTTTTATATGTGATTTGAAATACTTTGAACTGCATAAGCAAAATTCCACTCACCTTTATTTTAATGGGCTTGAGGCGGGAATCTCAGAGACAGACATTACAGAATGAGAGCAAACAAGACCAAAGCTATCGGCACGGTAGATATCAAATAGCAAATGAGATTTTTTTTTTTTTGTAATTTATAAGAACGAAGCCTTTAAAGCAGCATTGCTTGTGAAAAACACATATCTTCTGCCACAGATGTTTACGCACACGAATGCAGAAACCCCGTGTTGTTATTAACGCACGCTATGTTAAAAAGTAACAAGAGATCTTGTACCTCACCACATTACACTGCTTTTATGTAACATGAGGGGGGTGGCATTTCCATACTTCACACAAAGCATGTATATATATATATATATATATATATATATATATATACATAAACACATATACTATATATACACATATATATATACATACACACACACACAGTTTGACCTGAGCGAGCTGTTTGATGTGTGTTCCTAACTGAGAATGAAACTGTTCCTTTGTGAGGGAGAAAGAAAGGGACGGAGGATCAGGTTGCCTCCTACACGCCATGTTCTCTCTGTGGAACTAATGTCATTTAGCAGCAAAGCCAGCAAACACACAGGCGTGACCGTGTGAGTTTGCGTGCATGTGTGTGAGTAGTGTGTGTGTGTTTGGAGATGACAGAGAGAGCAGACAGAGTGTGTGTTTTTGTGCCACCTATGCATGAATTATAACTAGGCTTTGACTGAGGGTGAAGTCGGCCCTTCTTCATGGTTTGATGAGTCAGTGGTCAGAGTGCGTGTGTGTGTGTGTGTGGGTCTGTGTGTGTGTGTGTGTGTGTGTGTGTGCGTGTGTTTGTGCACAGCAGGAGTAAAAGAGTGAGACAAAGAGGAGAAGGAAAGACAATGATAAACAAAGGACATTTTCGTAACCTCTGCTTCAGAATGTTTAATTTTAATCTTAAAAGAAAACCAATGAATGAACAAACAGCCAAAACAATAAAGCGCAGGAATCCATGTAAATTCTTCTGTTAGTCATGTTAAACTACCCGACAAGGCTGTTATTTCTCCTTCAGCCTGTCTGACTGTACTGGACTGGAAAATAATAAGTGATGGCTGTCTTAATCAGTAACAAAACCCTCACTGAGCCCTGACGCTGTCAGAGAGCCCTAACATCATATTCTTGGAGATGTTCTTGGAACTTTGAGTTTAGTCAGCCAGCCTTCCTGCTTTAACGATAACCATCTTGAGTCCCACTTTTTTCCCGCTACTATATGTTGCTCCGTCCACACGAGGGATTACTTAAAAACTTCTAATGCTGGGGGATGATACTAATGGCTACCACAGCACATTTGAAGCCTTCAGACAAAGAATCGCGGAAGTCGTTTGAAGATTTCAGACGAGTGATGTTTTCAGATCTCATTAACTAAAGGCTGTTTGAGTGTTGTGTGGATAATTAGAGATGGCGGAGGCTGTGTATTTTCAAGTTGTATAACAACGTTCCCATTAACACCTGACATGGAAGAAATCCCAAAGCAGTTGGAGAATGGGTCTGGATATTTTGTCTTGGTTGGATGGCCTCAAATGTTTCAGCGCAGGTGTTAATCTGGAAGCTGATTCTTACAATAGTTGGTTTCATTCTGGAGTGTCTGTGGTTTTGCTCAACAAGTCAATGCTTGTCTCAAAAGCTAACACCTGGTTTTAAAGTCAAAATGTAGCTCAAAGACAAAAATAGGCCACATTAAAACACCTCAATGATTTGACCTACACCCAAGAAACAAAAAAAAGGGTGGGGGGAATAGTTTATACATTCCCAAATCAGTCTGTTGGTGTCTATCTCTTCACATCTTGATGCATCCTCAATCTGAATTTAATGGCAGGTGTAAATTGGATCATTCATGCTCCAAGGAGCAGGGATTAACTATCAAACAATATAAATTCCCCAAACTAAGGCTAATCCACACTCCTCTGGATTCAAACCCATGCTGTTACGAGCATGTGGTCTGCACAACAGCAGACTGAGGCACCAGGAAACCACAAATCCCATCCAATTTAGGCCCTTTATCCAAACATCTTTGTGGTGTATTGGATTGATGACCCATGTAGTTGGTCACCATCGGAGTTCTGCAAAACAGCTAATTTACATAATCGCATCATAAACACCGAGAATTCATTTAATCATCTTCTCTGTTCTGATGCTCAGGGCTAAAGAGTGTTGATATGATAAGACAGCGAGTTATTAAGGAAGGAGAGAGAGGAAGAGAGAGAGGGAGGCAGAGAGAAGGAGAGAGAGAGAGCAAAGGGATCAGTGAGTGAGTGAGTGAGCTTGTCCTGATTTAAGCTGCCGCTTGGGGCCAAATGAAAATTAATTAATTTCTGTGAAGAATCAATTTCTCAGAATGACAGTGTCAGATTCAATGTGTGCATGTGTGTGTGTCAGAGAGACAGAGAGAAACTGTGCATGTGTGTGTGTGCATGTCAGAGAGCGCGAGAGATCATAGCCTATGATAACATGACAAACTTTTAACAGTGTTTTTTTTTTATTAGGATTACTAAAATTCATTATCGTCAACACCATCATCATAATCACAGCGTTCATCATCCGTTAAAATGGCAATTAGTAACAGGCCTAGCAGCAGTTATGTGGTAAATAAAAAGGGGTTAACTGGACCTCAAGTCAGTCATCATCAGACACTTTACTACCTTGAGTTTAAAAAACAAACAGATTTTCAGAAAAAATATGTTTGTGCTGCAGAAGCCACATGTAAATATAGTTTACATGTGGCTTCTGCTGCACATAATTTAGATTAATCTCATGCAGATGCCAGAGTAGCTAAAGTTAAAGCCAGGTCCTGAAATATTGCAGAACTATCATGCATTAATAGTATCATATACCCTAATTCATAAAACATAACACCAACCTGGGACTTGACTTGACTAGAAAGTATAAATGTGCGTGAGTAGAGGGCCCTAGAATCCTGTTTGTTCACTGTCTCTAGCTCTGAATCCCTTATACCTGCTTTGTAAGCACACCTGCTGCACCCCCACTCACCCACATCATAAACTGGGTAACCCTAGATCACACTGTCACCCCCGCCTCCCCTCTCCTGTCCCCCACACTCGACTCACCTTGCGTTGGTACAGTCGCTGTAGAGCGTCTCGAAGTCCTGCCTGGAGATGAGTTTGCACCGGTTCACCCCGGGCTGGATGGCCCCAAGCCCACGCAAGACCCGGACTTGCTCCACGTTGCACACCACCGGGGTAATGTCCAGCCGTTTCAGCTTGGTGTAGACGGTGTGGAGCCCCCCGACCAGGTGCTTGAGAAACACGTCGAAAGCTTGGGGCAGGCAGATGAGCTCCGTGTCTTTCACCGTGAACGAAGCCAGCTTGGCACCTTTCACCTCCACCAGTTTGCACTCGTTGTTCTGCGGCGTGCTCTCCACGGGCGACGGGGTGGCGTACACGGGCTTAGCGCTGCTGGACACGGGAGCTCCTCCGGTCTTTAACGGAGTCCCGTTTGGTAGTAAGAGGTCCGCCCTGAACTGGTGAAGCAGCGCCGGGTGCGCCACCGGAGGAGCCGGTGAAGAAGCGGCAGAGGTGGCCGCAGGTGGCGGAGAGTTGGTGGCCGGGGAGACGGAACTCGGCGCCGGGTGGTGCCCGAGTGGAGCGGCAGGGAGCAGAGCCGGAGCAGCGGGAGTTGCCATGGTGGTCATGTCCGAGAATTATGTAAAGAATAAAAAAAGTAAACTTAAAAGTCAACTATTTAAAAAAAAAAAAAAAAAAGTAACTTCGCCGAACAAAAGCAGCTTCTTTGCGAGAGGGAACTGCGCATTGAGTGTGCCGAGGAGGAGAGGGGGGATAAAAGAAGAAGAGAGGAGTGGAGACAGGTCCGTGTGTGGAAAAACAGATCACATAGTTGAATCAGAATGAGAGGAGCCTTCTCTCCGAGCTGGAGATGCTACTGTCACATTATCATAAAGAGGAGGAGCCTGGGCATATTCTTGGAGTGAGAGACACATTCACAGAGAGGGAGAGAGAGCAGAGGGAGAGAGAGCAAAGATTAGCCCACATAAACTTTGGATAAGCCTATTTACTAACGCCTAACGAAAAGACACTTTAATATTAATGCTTCTGATGGGACTTAGTGCATGTGTGGCACTTAATCACTCTTCTTTATAGCATTAAAAAAAAAAACCTTCATGGTATCACTAATCTTTCCTTAACACCGTTTGGGACTAAATAGTTGTAAAATTGTATAATCCTTGAAAAAATATGATCCGATCACTTCAGTAATTTTTGTTGAAACCAAATATTCGTTATATACATTTCTAAATATGTATATATGTATAAGATATTTCTGATAATAGCCAACAGCAGGGTGCTTTTTAATAAAATACAAAAACAGCAGTTTGAGAACAAAGGTTTTTTTTTTTCTTTTAATATCAAATCAGGTCAGCTTGTAGAGAAGTAGCCTATCAAACTACAAGGTCTATCAGTGTCTGATATTTGTGTGCAGTTCAAATAGAAGTTTAACTTTAAACAAGACCACACATAAATTAATAAAGACTTAAATAACAAAAAGAAGACCCGCATCCTTTGTAATGCCAACCAGTATTTTTTTATTTGAAGGCAAGAGTGCAAACAGCGAAAAAGTGCCTGCCAAATTACTTGTACATCTGTGTTTAGTTTTCATTGTTGGTTTTTGTCATAAATGTAAACTTGTTTGCACTCCATACCTTCGTGGGCTTGAATTAGCAAAAAATCTGAATCTGAATTTGAATCTAAAGGACCCAGAAAGACACTAACCAGAGAGATGAGAGACTGTAAAAAGCTCATAAGGTGTGGGCCAATAACCTTGGCTTGACAAATTGACCCCTTTACCTGTTCCCTGTACCGCTTCCTCATCCAGTCCACACACACGCACACACTCAGACACACACTCCCATCATTTACATATGGAGCTTGCAGTCCTTTCAAAGTGGCTTTCACGGAACATTGTGCTGATAATGATCTTGGTCGTGAGGGAGAGAGAGAGACACAGATCTCCAGAGACCATCTCACCATAAGACAAGGGGGAAGAGGATAAAACTCCGACTGTACTCCAACTCAAAGGACTTTAACACTCTTTTCCTCCCAACCCCCCCTCTCTCCAATAAGCCCTCTTGTGTTTTTTAATTGGCAGAAATTAATCTTTAGGATGTAGATGGTAGATTTACATTCATTAAAAGTCAAGAGAGGAAGCCAGGCTTGATGCTAATCAAATCTGCTTAATTATGCTTAACATGAGTATCTCCAGGGGAAGAGAGAGGGAGAGAGAGAGAGAGATAGCTAACTCGAACTTTTTACTTTTTGCCTTTGATAACTCCTGCTGAGTATGGCCTTTTCCTTGCCAAAAAGAAATGTCACAACTCTCTTTCTCCATCTGTAGAAAATACACCGATAAAGTCATCAGTGTTAAGCAGAGCTGATTCATGTTGTAAATTCCCACCTTAAACTGTTTAATAAGCAGTGAAACGTTCGGTTTTAACCTCCCAGGCCAGAGCTTTGCAACTTTTTAAGGTTGTGGCACTATCTGATAATAGATTTGCTGATATACTATGAACCCAGGTAATCTACAAAAGATGGCATAAACAAGGACCTGATGAGTAATATGCCAGCCTAAAGAAATGATTTGTGATTACAACCTTTTTTCATTTTAGTTCATCCAACCAAAACATGAGCAACCACAGTGTTAAAGATAACCCAGTTACTGCAGGTTGCCGGATGCCCTGGTGGGAAGTGACTTTGTCTCACAACAGGAAGGTCATAGGTTTAATTCATAAAGCAGCTATTGTGCTTAAACTCCCCTGAAATACAACAATGAGCCGATACTTTATGCAAAATCTCTCCAGTGACTGATGTGAAACAGAGGGAAAGAAAGAAACAAGCCGTGTAATATTAAAGGGGAACTCCACTGATTTTACACAGTTTACAGGGCTTGGGGAGAACTAGTGCATATGTGGAAAAAGTTGAGTGTGGCTCCAGAGAGTGCTGCGTGAAGTCTGATAAATTGCCTCAAGTAATGTCACTTCAGGCAAGTGCAACTTCCTATAAGCATAACACACCTGAATCTATGCCCAAAAAAAAAAAAAGATGTTTCTGGTTCTACCTCATCAATCATGAGTTCAAAAATGTTATAGGAGTCAGGAGCTAAATCAGTGGAGTACTCTTTTCAAGGCTTTCAAGTCCTTTTCCTCCCTTTGCAAGCCGTCTATCTTGATCACCTAGGAAGATTCTCCCTTCGCTAAATATTACTGAGTTAATTAATATTTTATATCCTCTTTGATTTCTCTAATTGCTTCAGTACAGTGCGATTCTGAAGTCTTAACCTCCAGCATTTGCCTCAATTCACATTGTACCATATAGTCTACATTATTTTTTTGCTTGAATATTTTTGGAGGAAACAGCAGACCTGTATTTGTCATTATTTTTTGTTTCGATCTCAAGATGACTGACTAATTAAATTGAAGATTCAATGGGAAACAACAGTCAGATCCCAAATGCGTCACTCCCCTTGCCAGAAATTTGAATAGGGTTTCAGACGCCTTTTCGTTACCTCTTTTATTGTCTTGCAACAAAAACACACAATGTCATTAAAGAAACTAAATCTGGCTGCAGTTTTTCTGATTTAACAGTTCATATTTATCTTGCCATTATGCCATCATGAGCCAAAGAGCCAAAGATAATGTTCATGTTGTGTTGCTGTTTGAAAGCCAAGCTCTGGTCCTTTCCACATGTCTGTTTTGGCCAGTGAGCAGCAGAAGCATGAGGGAGATGTGTAGGTGGCTAGATCAGCCGATGAAGTGTAAATACCACTCAATCTGTTCTCATTAGAGGAGTAAAAACATACGAATCACTTCGCCTCTATTAAAAATGCCCCAGGGTCCTGGTTAAGTGTGTGCGTGTGTGTGCATGAAGTCATATGTGTGGTTGTGTGAGAGAGAAGGAGGGGGTCACGGAATGATGTTTTGGCATTTGTGTCTGCAGAGGGGATCTGAAATGCCACCACCATCAACGCTGCTTAATTCTCAGAAACACACTCTTAATCTGAACAGGCAATCCGTTCCGACAGCCACTGCTATGAATCAAATCAACTTGGAGTGAAGGGTGTGTGTGTGTGCTCTTGTGAGTGAGAGAGTATGTCATTGTGTTTTGGTATGTGATTAGGTGTCTTTGTGTGTGCTCATCTCTGTGTGTGTGGGTGTGTGTGTGTGTGTATGACCAAGATATCACACATCCATTCCACATTCCCCTATGATAATGTGGATTGATTATGGATATGATAATGAGAGGCCGGCGCGGCGTCGCGACCTTCACAAGGTCTAATTGAAACAAGCGTTGGTCCTCCGAAGCACTTATCAAGTCACACAGCACATCATTAATCATGGAGAATACAAGCTGTCACTGTAACACACATGCACACACACACACACACACACACACACACACACACCTACCTACACACACACACACGCATTCTCTATATTTTTCTGTTTTTCTAACATACGCACACTCATGCTCTCTCTCCTGTCTCCTTTCTCTCTATTTCTTTCTCTCTCTCTCTCTCTCTCTCTCTCTCTCTCTCTCTCTCACACACACACACACACACTCTCTCTCTCTCTCTCTCTCTCTCTCTCACACACACACACACACACACACACACACACACAATGCAAGCTGTCACTACAATATGCCTGGTATTGTCTTCTTTTAAGGAGAGTGGACAGCTAGTCCACCCTCCATCTCTATTTTCTACAAGAAAAGTTGAGCACAAACAGGCTGCTGGAGTTAAACCTTAAAGAAAAAAAAGGAAAGGACAGAAAAACAAAACAGGAGAGGGAATGTTAAAACAATTCAACAAACATGAACAGCTGTTCACTGCACCCAAACTCGCCTGAAATTGAATTAGCTCAAGTTGTTTTACTACCTGCTTTTATTAGAAGACAATTTAACAACCAAATGTGATTCCAATGTCTGATTAAGGCAGCATATGGTGCCTACCTGTTAAACACAATGTGTTCAATACCAGCTTAACGCCTCAGTGAGCCACTCGAATAAACTAATAAGCCCAATATCATATTAGTCATTACATAGTCCAACACACAAAATTCCAATCTGATAAAAAGGTGGTTTCATTATCATCATAGGGAAAACACAAGGGACTTTGCACATGCTGTGTCGATGCCATCACCAACTTTGTTAATTGTTATTCAATTAACTGCTTTTGTTAATGAAACCAATTAATGCCTTAAAACAAGCAGGGAGATATACGATTATTATGCATCTATGCAGAAGACAGCTAATTACAACTGTAAATCAATCAATTCTACATTAATCCGCTTGGAAAATGTCCAAAAACAACAAAGTCACCAAAAGACTTTAGAAGTTTTTTTTTTAAACATATTTTGATTGCCATGCCATTATCCTGTCTAATGATTGTTAACGATCCTGTAAAGAGTTTATGATCCAATTTCCTTGCTATGAATTTAATTGGGACCTAAATAGTATAATCTTACACTGTAAAATTGTGGCCTGTATTTAATCAAGGGTGGTGTATTGGAGTAAGCTCTAACAAGGTCACAGAACTCCTCTTAGGGCAAATACAGTCAGTGAAGCTTCATATTGCTGAAGGATGAGGGCCAGACAGGCTCGATCTGTTGCAGAAATAATATTTAGTAAGAATGCAAAATTAATAAATCGGTCACTTCAATGCCAAAATACAGACCCAAAGGTATGATCTTTTCAGAATATACACAGCTGCTGTCTACTTCGCCACTACAGTAGTAAAAGAAGTATTGAGATTATTTACTTAAATAAAAGTCAAGTGGTACTTAATAACTTTTAACAGACAAAAGAACACCATATTCTTTTTAGGCTCTGATAAAGCTAAGATAAAGGTTTTGCTGCTATAGTTTTACTTGGTCTGGAATGACCAGTAGCCTATGGCAGTAGGCTACTTGTGAGTCTTTGTTGTTTCCTGCTGGTTGTCCCATTCCTCTTGCTCTCATTCAGGTCACAGGAGGATGATGTCTGTAAAGCTACTGTCCCCCCAAAAAATTTAAAATGCCCTTATCCTGTAGTTGAGACCACAGCAGCCGCTGTTTAAGTCTTGCTTTAAGTTAAAGTACTTAAGTATCACCAGCAAAATATCCTCAAAATATAAAATTAAAAGCACACATTACACAGGCAAAAGTTCCTCTGACAGTGTTAATTTATTGTTTAGTTAATTATGAATTATTATACTATTGGATCATTATTGCTGACACATTAATATGCAAGCAGCACATTACTGTCATAGCTGGCTGCAGTGGAGCTGATTCAAACTATTATATATACTGTGTACAACAATGTATTGTATTTACATACATTTGAATGGTTTTTAAACTTTTAATCATTGAAAGTACCTTCTTGAATAAAATGTAAAATTACAAAGAACTTAGTCTCCTGTCCCAAGTTCTATGAATAAAATCTGAACATTATTATTATTATTATTATTATTATTATTATTATTATTATTATCCAACCAAAAGGACTGAAAATAATCACACAAGGACCAATAAAAGATGAAACGGACACTGTAACAAACACTTGTCTCTGCAGAGAGACCATTAAATCTACTTATTAGCTAATGGTAACAAACACCAAACAGACCTTCCTTTCTTATACATAAGGAACTTTTAATCAGTCCAGTCTAATTATTTTTATAATATCCACTGCACACACCTGAACTGTAATTGCAAGACATAAAGCTTTCACTTTTAAATGAGACTGCCCTCATTTATCAGAAAAATAATCCTCGGCCTGGATAATTATCAGACATACAAACATAAACACCTTTAGAAGTTCTGATGTGAGGACCTGCTTGCCTCTTAAGTTAATACCATCATGTGACCTGACCAGTGCCCTAGTTGAACACCCCTTAGATGTTTATGCATATGTGGACGCTAATCTCTCAGTCAGGACTATGGGATTTGGGAATATTTTGTTTTACAGAGATCAAAGTAGCCAGTTTGGATCAGGAGAAACCCTTCAGACACATCAAACAGAGAGCATTGCATCCTGAATCTCACGCCCACAGTAGCCAATCAAGCCATGCATAACTCTTTTCCTTTGTAAAAGAAAAGGATTCTCAATGTGGGTCTCCCTCATCAACATCTCATGTAGCTCACCCCCCACGGAGGCCAGGGGTTGTTTAGGCTTATGGGCTATCGAGGAGAGCCACTGCACCGTATCTGTATGCCTCTCATACTTGGCTAACACGGTGCTGGTATTGAGGAACAGGGAGATACTGTGTTAAGAGATCAAAGCAGCAGTACAGAGATTTAGACTCACAGCCTGTCAGTCAAGATGGCGAGACAAAGCAGAAGAAGACAGAAATGCTTACGCACACACACTCTCCTGCTTTCTCTGTGGTGTGCCTGTGAGGGGTGAGGCGTTACTGTCAGATGGCTTAGGGGCTACTCATTTGTAGACATCTACAGCGCTGCATGAACACCTAAACTCACACACATAGAGGGACACACACACACAACTAATACAAGCCTGTGTGGATGAGAGGTCACTCCTTGCCTGTATATTGGCCTGTGGAGGAATGTTCTGTGCTCTCAGCATTTTCTCTCGTCTAGAAGATGAATAGAGCTATTTTCCAGACAGTGGAGAAACAAAACAATGCTCTGTGGTTAGATACAAGATGTAGGGGCTTAATTTCTGGTTGATCAAAGACATGTTTTTTTGTCAGGTTTGCAATACATCTCAAATACGTTTTTGTGAACAGCGTACAGAAATAAGGGGGCCAAGATTTCAGGACATCCTGTTGTAATTAATGACCCTTGGTCTTGTCTTTTCTTTTGTAAAGTATGTTGGCTGTAGATGTGATCATTCCTGCCGTCTGTTTTTGTATTGTTTTGTGCCGTGTTGTACCAATGTATTTGTCCCTTTCACCTAGTGTGACAGGAAAGATCATTTCCTTTGTAAAATGCTTCAGAAAACTCAGCTTCTAATAAAAAGAGGCCTGTAAGAAAGTTACTGAGAAATAATATTTGCTGCTGGGATCAACAAAGACAAAAAGGCAAAATCATATGGAAAATGTGATTTTAAAAAGTATCTGATAACATCACAGTATTTAACTGCTCTTAACAGTATCAGGAAAACTTATACATTAACAGCTAGAATCAAACACCCAATGAAGACCTTTACCTCAAACTGGAATAAGGATGACACAACACCACCTGGTGGCCACTGACTGTAACACTTTAATTTAGACTTCATCATTGGTAGTTACATGGACAACGGATATGGCAAAATGAATGAGCTGGAAAATGCTCTATGCTTCCACAAAACTAAAAACAATTCTTAACAAATTACAGATATTTCAAAAACACAGTAAAAAATATTTCCTCATGAAAAGTGCCACACAATTCGACTAGCAGAAATTAGAATTATGTTCTTAAATTAAGGCAGGATGACAATGCTAATACCACTCTTAATTTACAGTTTATAAATGGCGGTAGGAGAAACTCAGAGCAAGCCTAAATTTGAGGCAGAAAGGCTGAGCGTGCCCTCATGTCAGGAGAAGACTTGTGTTTAGAAAGCGGACTGTGGATGGTACCTCTGAATACAAAACCTCAGACACAAGTCAAAGGATAGTTTAGGTGTATGTTAGTCACAGAGGAGGTGCAGAGGACAGACTGCCAACACAAACACAAATCTGATTGGCTGGAGAGCCCACAGTAAGCACATATCTAGGAACAGTGCACGATCCCATTAAACATCCCAAACTGAGGTGACTGGTTTTCATCTTCAGTTTGCACAGTTTTCAGAAGCCTGAAAGAGAAAATACAGATACAGTGGTGATGAATCATTGTGATTTACGATTAGATCATTATAGTGTTTGTTTTTTTTAAATAGCAAAATTATACCTGCTTTATTTGTGGGTTACAACTGTGCACAGGACAAAATTCTGATATTATATTATATATTCTCTACTATAGTATCTTATGTTAGTATGTTTTGTCTTTGTGTTATTGTGGTGTCATCTTAAATTAACTCATTATAAATAGCAAGCAACTGCTGCTCAAATGTACGGCTTTTCTGTTTTTCTTTCTCTCCCTTATATGCAGGTCAGGCTGCTGACATGATAATTGACTAATGATCAGCAGCTCTCATCTGAATCGTGAAAAATGGGGCTAGGTCTTCACCCAGAAATGTAAATAACTTCAGTGCCCACCTCCAAAATCATTCTTTCCAATAATGTCAAACATTTGAGAGTTACTTTCTGTACCTTAAGGGACTCAGAAGCTTTGCGCAGTTCCTTGATGACGGCAGATAAGGCTTCTGGGTTAATGCCCTGCTCGCACAGTCTCACACATATAGAGAGAGACTCCATATCCAGACCAGTGTTCAGCAACCTGGAGATCTCCAGCAGTACTGTTGTAGGAAGAAGGCCACAAGTCAAACCTATTTAGATCAATTTTCTAGTTACAATACTTGACTGCTGCACGTCCTATACAACTTTAGCAGAAAACATAGTTTGCGACTGAAATATATGGAATAAAAAGATATATTTACCGTCCATTGTCTCCCGGACTCCGTTTAGGTTTGCATTGGCTGCACTTGCCATGGTGTTTAATGAATATAGTTAGCCAACGCTAGCTAGCTAGCAGGTGGCTAACAAATGAGACTTAAAGAGCTTTCTGACACGAAGTAAGACAGGTGTGTTACTGCAAATGGTTCAGCCAGACTTTAAACGTTGTATATTCATTTTAGATAAGATCTCACAAAATTAGAAATCATTAAAAGGGTATATTAGCAGTCAGTAAGCTACCTAGCCTGCTAAGCTCACTAGCAAAACTGACGGAGGAAGTGACGACACGGATATCTGCTCTGATTGGTTCCCAAGAACTTCCCGCGGCATTTCTATTGGCTAGCGGGCTCCGTGGGCGAAATTGAAATAAACGTTTGAACCTCTCTGCTGCTGGTTGTTTGCTGACTCCTCAATGAAAGTTGTTTTTTTTTTAGCTGTGTGTCTACAGTCCTGACTCATCAATAGTTGTAAGTACCACGAAACGTACATACGTAATTTTTAAATGTACTTCTTTAGGTAAAGTGGTGTTTAACATAACGCTGTTACCACATTCCTTCTACAATTGTTACTGCATTCGCGAACCTCGTTAACGTTATAGAAACAGAGGAAGTAAGGAAGCTAACATAACAAACCAGCGAAATACAGGCTGTCGTTTGAGTTACGTTATTATGTTTTTTTTTAATTCTTGAAATTTCCTATTTCTTGTTGTCAGGTAAGATGGGGGACTATGTTGAACTACAGATCACCCCAGAGACTCCAGGCAGGCCTTCCATAAGAAACCCCTTTGAAAGTCCCAATGACTACCACCACCTCCGTGAACCCCTGGTGCCAAGTCCATCTGTATTCAAGTCCAAGCCTTCTAAAGCTGTAAGTTTGAACACACCACCCGCACCTATCACCTCAGATCTTTTAGACCTAAAGCTGCGTGACACATGCACTAGTACACACCTCTATCTGCAAATAACTAAACTAAACACTGTTATACGTCTACCAGTTTTTCTCTGCTGAAGGTTGTATGTAGTCGTTTATTCACTTCCTCATCTGTCTGTCCCCCAGACTCCACCCAAATTTAACTGGTCTATTGATGAAATGGCCAGTCTTCTCCCAGTTCACATAGACCCAGAGGAAATCCAGCGACAGTCTTTTTACCTCAGCCAGACAAGGTACGTACTGAAACACTTTAGTTGTGGCGGATACAGTTGTATGCAAAAGTTTGGACGAAGTAAACACATTTCCTACAGCAAACAGACATTAAAAATAGTTATGAAATGAAAAGTAACTGCATTAAAATTTGATTTTACTGCAGAGGTTGTCCTTACCTCTCTTCACAAAATCAACAAAATATGCAATTTGCACACAGCTGTTTGTAGGCAATAAATGTAACATTGATACAAAACTGAGATTCCTTGAGGAGGTTAAAAATGAAGTAATAGTGTTGCTTCACTTAACCAAGCCCATCCCAACATATCAAATCTGGAGAGCAAATTAAAGAATAAAGATGGGAATGTAAGTGACAAAACTTTTTCTTTTTTTCTTTGAAACATCTAGGACGGATTCTGATATTGAGGAAAAGCGTCAAAATGCTATTGAGCAGGTATGGGATTCAAATTAAATCTAAATGTATAATGATATAGAAGTTAGATTTTTAATGATTTATAGATTTATTTTGTAATTGTGTTATCTATGTGCCTCTATAAAGTTTTTCACCAAAGGAGCTATTGTGCCATCCCCCTGGGCAGCACCAGAAACTCGTAAAGCCCCTCAGATCTGTAAGAAAAGTGAGTTATCTTACTATTTATGTTACTATTTAACTCCTGAAAGTCTTTTATTTTCACATTTTCCTTCTGGTAAAAGTTTTATTTTATATTCTGGTTTTGTACATAATTCAAGCACTTTATATTCATGTTACTGTTTTGTATGTTTGCACTTTGTAGGCCCTACGTCTGCAACGATTGCTGAAGAGCCAGAAAAGATCTCAGGTTGGTGTGTTCTTTGAGAGGGTTTCATAATACTTTTCTTCAAACAGCGCTCCGTCTTGTCTTCATTTCTTCACTATTTTCTAACTTGTTTTCGATCTCTCTTTATTGTATTTATTGTACAGTTTCTTGTCAGACAACTCTTTCGTTACCTTTGGCTTTTGATTTGGAGAAAGTACTAGGTAAGCTTCTAATATATGCCAGCACAATCCATTCAAAGTGTGACAGAGTATTCTACCATCAAGTCATCATGTTTGTCTGTCTGGTTCTTCCCTCTACTCAGGTGAATATTACAACTACAAGGAAGCGTGTGATACTGTGCAGGAGAGTCTTAGTTCCTCCTCCTTAAGGCGAAAGCTCTTCCTCGATGGCCAGGGCAGTTACAGTGGCTCAGACAGCTCCAGCCCACCAAGCCCAGAAAGAAGTCATATCAGGGAGGAGAGGCCTTCTCTAACCAGGGGAGAGGGAGCTGTAGGAGGGGTTGAAGGTCCTAAGGGAGAAGCTATATCCTCCATCTTTTCCTCCCCTCTATCCTGTGGTGTGTCGGCTCCAACTCCCTCTACGGTGAGTGGAGAAGTGTAGGGATTCAAATTATGTTTTTTCCGCTGTACTCTTAGTTTTTACAGTACAGCATCTGTGTGGATAAATCTTTAATATTGTGGAATTTATATTTGACATTTTTTTTCTGTGTCACATAATGGATCTTTTAAATTAGGAACAGATTAAAAATATGTTTTTTTTTTATTATTATTTTGTTGTTTTTTTGTTTTTACTAGAAGATAAATGGGTCCTACTGTATTTCAGAAAAATACACTATCCCCATTTTCATATGTGGTTAATATATCTTTTTATGGAGCATAATGTAAACTATCAATGGCAAATGTCCACCACTGAGCTGAAAATGTCTTAATCAGGCCATCGGCCAAAAGATCTCATTTATAAACATGAAAGTGAAAAAAGCAAGCGGCAGCTTTAGCCACTAGTAACATTTTAGCTTAATCTGATGTTTTTTTTTTTTTTTTTAAATAAATATTTGGATTAAACAGTTAATTTAAGCTACATTAATACATACACTGTTTAAACAAAAATGTATTTGCCTTGTAACTATAGGGTCAGTTCTCATCTAGCCCAATCCAGCATGGGTGCTTCCGCGACTGCAGCCTCGGCAGCATCACCAGTCCTCTGTTCCCTGATAGGTCATCTCCTGCGGGCCTGGTCTCGCCCACAATTTCTCCAATTGTTCCACATACAGCACGCACACCCATGGGCTCAGGTAGACTTACTTGTTTCCTAAATCATACCAAAAGTTGTAAAATATGAAATGAAGCAGAATTTGAAAACTTTTTTTAAAAGACACTGTGGTGATCAGTAATTTTCTGTTTTCTTTTTTTTAGCTGAGAGGATGCAGCCGAGCAATTTGACTCCACATAACGTTCCTCTGGACATAGACGTCACTACCTGCAATGAGAGTCCATTTGTAGAGGGCTGCTCTCCCATTCGTAACTGCTCCCCACACCAGCTCCATTGCCACAATGAGCCCCGGCACAATGCCAGGCCAAGGCCCAGAGTCCGCTGCTGGACCTCTCCTCCCCTAATCTCCCCCATCCTTAACCCTAAGCTCCAAGATCATCAGGAGTCTGAGGACCAACTCCCCTCCTCTTCTGTCCCCTCTATGGAGCTAGATCCGTCGTCACCACTGGCCCAGGACACTCACCCCACTGACACTGAGAGAGTTAGCCTGGATCCTATGGAGCCTGTGAAAATGATTGAAGGCAAAGAGATTGGGATAGAACAGAGGCTGGAGGAGGAAGAGGAGGAAGCTGGAGGGCTTTCAGGACAACTGACGAGCTCTCGTATGGGCAATGTGTCAGCAACAGAAAGCTCTCAGATGTTTGTATCTCTTCTGGCAGAGGGAAGCAGCATACGCTATGATTCCAGCATGCAGGTTTGTGTGAGCAGTGTCATCCACAGTGTCCTGTCTCCCTATATATTTAACTTCTTGTTATCTTGTATAAATGAATTCTAGCTGGTCTTGTTGGTCATGTCTAATTGAATATTTCTAATGGGCTGCTTTTTTGGGTTTGTTCAGGTGGACAGTGGGTACAACACTACCTCAGCAGGCACCGCCAGTCTTATTGATGGCCTCAGCTCAGACTGTCACAGCAAAGAGTCCTTCAGTTCAAACCTGGTAGAAGATGCCTTCCAGATTACAAGACACACTAAAATTAAGGTACAGTTAACTTTTCACACACATACACAGGATTGTAGAAATGTGAGCTTGTGTCTTTAGACCTAATACAATATCAGCACATATATTACTGAAAGTATCTTGCAGACTTTACTCATAGTCTTGTGCAAAGGTCTTTTTAATATTCCTTTTCATCTTACTAAAACTAAGTTTCTTATTTTCCAGGTATTTTATCCTCACCACTGAGCTATCTGATTGATGTATCTAAAGAGACACCTCTTCCAGTAGTAAGATGTATTAAGATGATTATTTTGCAATCAAATACAACAAAGTTTACACTATGTTTGAAGCATTTATGTCAAATGAAATTGGTTATGGGGTCAACTGTTAAATGAACTATGAACAGAAGTAAAGGATTTCATGAGTGGTTATTAGTTCTTTCACGGTTTAAGGTTCAACTTGCTTGACTCAAAGCAAGCACTTTGCCACAGGTTATAAGGGAGAAGACTAATCCCTAGCCCATTTTAGTTATAAGACATTTGGAATCTTTGATTCTAAACAAAACTCAGTATACTGGTGTGGTAAGGGGGAAGAAAAAATCAGTTCTGTATCAAACTTGCACAACAGTAACCTCTTTGAAAGCTGTGTTGATGCTGATGCCATCATTTCAGTTTTATTTGGTGCTCACTTGCTCGACTTGATCGATCCCGACTTTCAGATGACATCGGATTTATACTGTATTTGTTTTTATAAAACTGTTTATCATGATGTTTTTATAGCAAGCCTTTTTCTTTTATTGAATGAGTAAGAATTGTTAAAATTCAGGTTTCTTGTGGATCTTATTTGGATTGTTAAAATATTTATTCCAAATTGAGACACACTGAATAATGCATGAATTAAAAGCTGATTGAGCCATTTGTTTACCATTTTGCTATACTTTAAGCACGAACTGGATCGTGGTCACATTAAATTAACTTGAATTCTTTGTCAGACTTGAGGACACTGTTTATTTTTGAGCTGGGTAAGTCTGCAATGTTTATTTTCAAGACTGAATATTTTTGACTTGATGGTTTCGTCTCAGAATATTCAGGTGAGAGCTCTGAATAATAATTCAATAACATTTATTGTTCTATAACATAACATTCTTTTTTGTGAAAATTCTAAATATTTTGATTCACAATTCTGTCCAAATTACGTGTTACCAAAAATAAGTGTCAGTGTGAGATTTTAAGTTGCTGAGAATAAACAGTTTTTCAAACTTTGAAAAAAGTTGTGGGATGAAATTATTTGAGTGCAGGTGATAAACCTGAGTCCTACTTTTTAATGTAGGAGTTTGAATACTGAAACCTTGTCAAATATTGATAGTTTGATATTCGTTTTGTTCATAATTCTCAACTTAAGTTTTACAGATCAAGATTCATGCTGGTCAACAAAACACAGTATAACTATACCAGTAAAAAAAAAAAACTTTAATGACTGAGTTGCCTACTGTTATTTGACAAGTTATATTGTATTTATTGACTTACACCTTTCTTTGTATCAACGAGTTTTAAATCATAAAATGACATGTATTACAGCAGATTGGTTTCGCTGTGGTACATGTATTAAAATGGGTATACTTGCTCAGACTGTAACAATTGACTGTGTCAATTCGTCAAAGAGTCCAAAATGACTCTTTTTAGACTTGCTGGTTGTTTGGTTAATTTACTCAGTTGCTTTCTGTCAGTGGTCCAGTTTTGGTTTCTTGGCCTGTGGTTCAACATCTGGTGCTGGAACACTCACACCAGGGATCTAAAATAAGGACAATTAACTTGTAAGTAATGTGAAGCAATCTGGATGAGTTTTCTTATTAGGAGAAACTGAAAACAGCATGTTAACTTTCCCTTTAAAATAAGTTTAAATACAACAACTTACCTAACAAATAAAAGGTAGCCATAATGATAATGGTGCCAGGGCACCATTAAAGTAAGTGGTAAAGTAGTAAAACCATGTCAACTTTAGTCAGTCCTTACCACAGGATCAATTAGAGCCATGCGGATCTTCTGGTGCTGAATATTGGAGTCATCAAGGCTGATTGTGACCTTCACTCTGTCAAAAATGTGGAAGGTGTGCTGCTCTACGGTCAGAGTGGGACCCTAAACACAAACAGAAGAGATATTTTAAACACTGCTGTCTAATAAATAAATACTTAAATGAATTACTACTTTTAAAAAAAATCAATTCATACCTCTTCATCAAACACAAGGTTTGGAATGGTTTTGTCTTTGCTGTCAAAGAAGACTGTTCCTTCCAGGCCAAACTTTGGGATGAGTACAATGATCGCATTCTTCCTCACAAACAGAATGAATCCCTCTTCGTTGAGAATGCCGCGGCTCTTGAAGAACAACTGCAAAAAGATCAAGTGTATTAAAAGCATGCATTTGCGCTAAATTATGCAGTATTGTGTTGGGTGTGTTGTACTTGCAATTCTATCTTTACTCACTACCACTTGCACTTACTAATCCAGTGTGTCCATATGTATTTACCTGTGTGTGGAAGGCCACAGATGCCCTCTGTGCATACTGAGACATTTTATGTCTGTAGTTGAGGTTGTTGCAGAGGGCTGACTGTTTATGTTTGTCCATCAAATCTGCGTAGGTGCTATCTGCTCCTATCGCCACTGCCAGTAGGCGGTGTACTATAATATCTGCGTACCTGTGTAGGAGAGTAGATGAACAGTATTGAAAGGGAGAGACATGGATGATATAAGGACATTAGACAGAACTGTGGTTGCAACTTTGCACATTTCTTTGATATAAAGGCCTGATTCAACATATTTAGTCAAGATATGTTTACATACCTCCTAATAGGTGATGTGAAGTGTGTATAAATGGGTGAGGCAAGGCCATAGTGGTGGAAATTGCTGTCCATGCCAGAACAAAAATAGACAGCCTGCATCATGCAGCGAGTGGCCAAGATGCGCAGTAGCGTGTTAAAGTATGGGAAGCCATCCACTTTGGCCACATGAAGAGAGTCAGCCAGTGACTTGGCTGAATCTGTGTGAATCTCCACATCCTGATAAGACATGGAAACAAATGTTTTTAAATAAAAAGTCCTACACGACTGAGAATGAGCTTCTCCTTTCATAACAGGGCAAATGAAGTAAATTAGCTGAACATATAAGCATACAACTTGAAAATCAAAGCAATTTTCCTGCAGGACCATCTGTCTACACTCACCTTGGACTTTGCAGCCTTGAGCAGGATGTCGTAGTTAGATGGAGGCGGTGCTGGATGTTTCCTCAGCAGAGCACACTCTGGAAATTCATCGTAAATCTTCTGGGCAACTGAAATATTGGCCAGCAACATGAACTCCTCCACCATGGAGTTTGTCTCCCTAACACCCAAGAGATGAGTTTATTTACTTATGTCCAAATCACAGCAGGACACACAGAAACACAGTTAAAGACAGCACTTTTATGGAGAAAAGGCTTTCAAAAAGGATTCAGCAGGATGCTCCTTTCTGAAGTTACCTACATGAGTTCTTTGGTCTGGAGATCAATGGGGTCGTGGGTTTCACTGTCAATGTGGAAACGGACCTCTAAGGATGACAGCGTCAGTGCCCTGAAAGACATCAAATGCAACACAGCACATAATACATATTAAATACAACCAGTTTAAACATCTACCGTAGTGATAATATGAGTTATGATCAACTCAAGTCTGTTTGTTGCTTCTTCATATCTCCTAACTTTTCCAAATGCTTTTGCTTTGTATTTTAAGTTGTTGTTGTTGCATTTTCTGCTCACTGCATTAGAATGTACCATCCCACATTCTGTAAATGCATTCTTTCGCTTTCACTTCTCATAACTCCCTGTCCTTACCCTTTCTCTATCCTCTGCCTCTTCAGGATTTTGGCTAGTTTGTTGAGACCACGCAGGCTCTTGGTGATATCGTCATTCTTGGCGGTGTCATCGATTCTCATCTGGGCCTCAGCGTAGGTCAGTGATGCCTGGATCAGGTCACACGATAGAGGGGAAAATACAGATGATATAACAACAGAAAATTATACCTGAAAATAGTCTAATATTTATGTATTATCTGTGGTTGTATGTCTGCATGTTGTTACTGTACCTTGGAATTAATGACACTTTTTGTGAACCGCGTCTTTAGAATTTCGGCCTTGTGGTTCATCTCCCAGATACATGAGAAAGCCAGCCTTGTGAAAGAAAAGCCACCAGAATCAAACACTAAAAAACATTCAGAATAGCAAAAGTAGCAGTTTGACTATAGAACTACAAATATTTTAGGTTGATGTTTATACATGATAATTAGAGTTCAAATATAATTAAAGCACAATGGACTCATCCATTTCTTCATTGGAACCTGATGACACTGATTGTGTGTGTGTGTGTGTGTGTGTGTGTGTGTGTGTGTGTGTGTGTGTGTGTGTGTGTGTGTGTGTGTGTGT
>JBBMJY010000003.1:8090250-8128115 GCA_037833715.1 Toxotes lorentzi
GTGTGTGTGTGTGTGTGTGTGTGTGTGTGTGTGTGTGTGTGTGTGTGTGTGTGTGTGTGTGTGTGTTTGTGTGTGGTTCAGTCCTCACCTGTCCACATTGGAGCGTAGAGAACACAGATTGGAGCTGAGCAGTTCAGGAACCATGTCTATCCTCTGTTGGACACAACGTCAAACACATGTAACTTGCTTTATTTGAGCTTTTTGGAGCCAAAATAGCTTTTTAAGAATTGATACAATTCTGAAATTAACTGTCAAGGTAAGCATAGTAGTGGTCACAATATACATTTTTCCCTAATGCAACACAAACACATATTCCAAAGTTTTTGTAACTGAGATGCAAGTTTACTCGTGATGATAGAATGGTGTTAACATGCAAAAACGTCAAATAGTTAAACACATGGAAAAGATGCCAAACAGTCAACCACATCCTAAACAGCTTATCTGTTCGCTTTAACTGAGTGAATTTAATCCTAGAAGTGAATTTCAAATTCTGATGCTGTGACTGTCTGTGTCTCCTCACCTTGCCACACAAATAGACAGTGGTGCCACGGTTGGCAGCCTCTTTGTCCAGAGCGTTGCCAGGTCTGATGAAGTGACTTACATCAGCAATGTGGACTCCCACCTACAGTAAACACACAGCATTCAGGGAAATTCACATAAGACATAAATAACTTACTACTGTTACTTCATCATATATGTTTATTTTATATATATGTGTGTGTGTAGGTGTGTACCTCAAGGTTTCCATTTTCCAGCTCTCTGCAATGCAGGGCATCATCTATGTCTGTACATCCAGGAGGATCCACACTGCACACTGTCAGAGGCCTCAGGTCCTCTCTCCTCACCATGTCCTGCACCACACATCAAGATTAGTATACTATTAGTATACAGCTGACGGTCTCAGTGATAAATGCTTGACAAAACTGGGAATTGAATACTACTATTTGTATCCCGTTACCTCTGAAGTGATGGCCCATGGCATCTTAGGAAGGAAACTGAGCACAGCCTGAGAGAAGGCCTGGTGGGGGACATCATGTTCCAGTAGCAGCACCTCCTCCTCTGTCTCCTTCTCCCCTGCGCTGCCCAAACTGCGCACAAAGTGACCCTAACAAAGGGGGAAAAAAATATTTCTCTACGTGGACCAACTCTGTGTTTTTGTGCTTATTATTACATGTCATGTTAGAGAAGTGTTTCTTCATATAAATATAGAGAACATGACCAGTTCAATTTCCTGTCAAACTCTGTCAAGCCGCTCACAGTAGGATATCTAAGTTCCAAAGATTTAACAGTCTGAAGAGGTTCTAACTCACATTTGGATATCTGGAGTCTTTGGGCCAGCCATCGATGGCCACCATAATCCTCTGGCCCGCCAGGGTGGACGCTTGGCGTGTTTCAATGCGAATGCGTGGAATACGGCGGTCTGCTGGGGTGAAAAGGTGGCGGGTTGACTGAACAAAAAAGAAAAGAAAAGGGATGGTCAGTGCTAAGGGTAAGAGACAAGGAAGTGCTGGACAGTTTGCATAGTATATGGTATAGAGAGATTTACAGACAACACTCACCTCTTTAATCTGGGAGACATTGAGCATGCCACAGAACGCCCTCCAATTCCTTTTGATGATTCCCACCACTTTGCCTGTGGGTTTCCTGGCTGCTTCAGCAGCTGATGTCTTCAGCTGCTCAGACACACAGGAACACATTAATACAGCTACAATGTGCTCATCAGGGTTGCACAGTAAAAGAATTAAATAAAATACAGCAACTCATACTATATTATCTTCAGCATATGTGTCTTTCTACTGTAAGCAGAGACAAACCAGTCTCATTTTCTTCCCTTAAATCAAACCCCAACTCACCGCTTTCTCCTCCTCCTCTTCTTCAGCATTATCATCCTTTGCTGTGCCTTCATCCTGCAGAACGACTGAGGAGGGGGCCACCCACTGACTCTGCGGCAGCAGCTGCACAGCAACCACATCTTGGTGCACTGCTCTGTTGAGGTTCTGAAGACCCTGTATGAGAACCTGACAGCAAGCAGAAGGGACAGAACAGAGCTTTTAATATATGCATGCACTTTACTGCCTTGGACAGTCAGTTACCTTGTAGTGAATACTCTTATTTAAAACTTACATCTCAACACAAAATGACAAATTCTCACCCAAACCCTGATGGGGTCTGAGAGATCCTTACATTTCCAGATTATGAATAACTGTTCAAACCATACATATATATTCACAGACAAAATGTACACACACACCTCTGTGCTGTCTTCCCCCTCTCCCTGGACAAAGACTGTGGCTTCCAGATAGTTGTCCCTGCTGGCTCTAAAGGTGCCCTGGAGGAAGGAGCCACTCTTAATTCCTGCTTGGATCCTGGACAGAGGCAGGTGTTCTGGGAATAACATCTTACTGCTAGTGATCTCATTCTGCAGGAGAAAAGGAAAGGAAATCAATGCAAAGAGAGAAGAGAGAGCAGATGTTCCAAAAAGTGTGGGCACAAAGGAAAGGAGGAGACAAATACAAATTCAACATATAGTCGCACTAAATTTTATGTGTGTTTACCTGGTCATTATTGGACAATGCCAAACGATCCACGAGCTCTGGGTTCGCTATCAGACTCTTGATGTACTCTTCACCTAGAATGTAAGTGAAGAAATGCGTGTGACAGTTGATGGTGTTTGAAAGCATGCTTGTATCCAACAGAATGAGTAGTGGTTGAATCTGAGTACGAATGATAACCTTGTGTTTGCGAGATGTATTACAACTTTGTTGAGTTTCAAACATGTTTTTGGGAGGTGTGCTCTTGATGCACAGAGCTTTGAACTGTTTTGTAGCAAATTACATTTGTACACCAGGAGTCCGCTTTCCTCTGCCTTCTGCTTGTTCCCTTGGTCATTGGTGAGGAGGACCACCTTGAGCCCATCCGTGTCAGACTCAAATTTCTTCAAGTGCTGGCTGTACCACTTTGCTGCCATGCGGATTGCACGGTCATTACGGTCATTGGCACTCTCCCCTGGTTCACGTTCAATAAATGTGTCTCTGGAGGAACAGAAATTATAAGGGTAAATGTATAAGAATAACAAGCATGAACCAAATGAAAATCAAACGTGAGGATTAATAAGAAGATCTTCGTCTGAAGTAGAATATGAGCAGCACCTTCGTATGCAATCATATTTTGTCACTGATTACTTTCATATCCCTTACGTTTTACATATTTAAGGCAATTAAGTTGTTGTGAAAAAAGTCGGTGTCTTTGTACCTGTGGTGTTCGTTGGTAAAGGTGTAGAAGTTTTTCTCTTTTTCATGAATGATGTCCTTCAGGCGTTTATAGACCGGTGCGCTGCGGTGGCGTACCTCCTGCAGCACAGTCTGAAGGATAATCACATTACGGATCACAGGATCCTCCAACACGTCAATCTGCAAGAAACAGAATATGTAAACATAAACGTGGAAAAGAAACATACCTGTTCAGATGTGAAATAATAAAAAATAATTAATGGGATATTGTAATTGCCTTAAATCGAGGACTCACCATCACCTAAATATACACACATAATAGACATACAACTAATAAAATAAAGCCGCGTGACAAGAAAAATATTAACATTATAATAAATGGAAGACGTGCTCTTCATTCATACACAAATATTATGTCTTTTTACCCCGAAATCAGAAGGTAGATATCAAAGGAAAGTGGAAAATTCTGTTTTTATTTTTACCTGGTGCAGCACCACGTTCGTGTCGGGGATCAGATAATGAGGATAAGAGCAGAGATTGCTCTCAATACACGCGTCTTTCTGTAGCACCGTGGACTCCTGTTTGCATTCAGTGCAAGCTTCGCTCCCGCACCAAATATCATCTCTCAAATAATGCTCACGCACAATCTTCATCACCCCACCTGACCGGGTCTTCTTTACGAAGGTTTTAGATTTCAACATGATGACGATAAGAGCCGAAAGATGTTAAATCTCACTGTTTATCTCCCTACCATCTGATGACAAGCAATCGGTTAGCTGACCATGTGTAAACTAGCTTAGTGGGCTGATAAAAAACTTCCCAGAGTTTAGAGAAACCCGTGAAGTCCGATTTTAGGTGTTCGTTTACAATCGTGTATGTTAATCTCTATTTAAAAACCACCTTCAAAAATAATACAAACTTTACATATAAAAACAATTTGCGGTATTTACGCAAAGAAATAAGTTTAAAGTCTGCGGTTAATTTTGGTTGGCCAACTACTGCTTTTTCAGTGAAAACAAAGTAGAAGAAGGCAGAGAAGGGTCTTGTTGACGGTTTCCATAAGAAGTAAATAATTATACAGCGCCCCTGCGTTAGGAGGGGGTACTGCACGACTGCACATTGTAATGAGTGAACGTTGGCGGTACTGCGCATAAATTACCACAGAGGGCGCTGTAGTCAGAGCCACTACCTTCTGACCGTTGGCGGTTAGCAGGCGGCTCGGAGCGGGACCCTTGAAAACTAAAGCAGTTTATTGTATACGGTTGTCAGGTCCGGTGTGTGGCGTTAATGATGTATTAGCCGTCATATCTTATTTTCTTCTATTAAAAGTATCTTGGCTGTCCGTTTTAAATGAACGGGCTACCCATAGTGGTGCTAGGTTGAGATTTGTTTTCGTTTCTCCTTGCTGCAAACTAACGTTAAAGTATCACATATCGCGATGTCTGTGAATTAACTTTCTAATCTCAGGTAATCTTTGCTACAGTAACTGGCTCGTCGCTAACGTTAGCTTTCAAAAAACAGAGAGGGCACAAAGACCAAGACAATACAAAATGCCTCCCAAGAGGCAGCAGCTGAAGCCGGCAGCAGCCAACATCTCCAGTTCCCTGGACCTCGAGTCTGAGGACATCAGCCTGGAGACAACCGTGCCCACCACCGAGGATGTCTCCTCGTCCGACGAGCAGCGGAACGGCTCACAGAAGGTGACCCGCCAGCTGATCGAGAGGAAAGAGCTCCTGCACAACGTCCAGCTTCTGAAAATCGAGCTTTCTCAGAAGAATCTCATCATAGACAACATGAAGGCCGACCATATGTCTAAGGTAGAGGGGGAGGGATGTTGTACAGTCTGAGCCAGAGGAAATATAGACTGTTTATGTGCATATGTGGGTGTAACTTATCCCCAGGTCGTGTCTCTCATGTAATAACATTAAGTGGAGCACGGACTAGAGCTGCAGTGGCGACCACCTCCAGAATTACCTTTGTTGCAAGAATAGTCCTGTGATTGTTTCCATGCATTTATATTTCAGATTGAGGAGCTGGAGGAGAGGCTGAATGATGCTTTAGGTCAGAAACAAGTGTTGGCTCTGAGACTGGACAGCCAGCTGAAACTTGCTCAGGAGGAGAACAGGTGAGAAAGATGGATGCGTTAGTGGACAGCCCCATGTACTCTAGGAAAAGTGGGATTGCAGTTGTTATGGTTGATCTATAATATATATATATATATTTTACATTTACTATAATCAATACATTTTAAGGTAATGAATTATTGACATTTAACTGGAACAAGTAGGTGTTTTGTTTGATAAATAAATATACTTGTCAATCAGTCAATAACGTGTTATTATTTACTTGTTGATCTTGTGGCATCCCAACAGAATCCTTTCAGATGCCTGGGATGGTTTTTGTTTTGTTGTCCTATCATAAGTTCAGGGTTTCTGCACAGCTCTGTGCAGTGTGGGAATGTAGAATGTGTGGGAATATAGAAAATGTTACAAAGAAATTTCCACATCTGTAGGTCTTGCACATGAATTCAGAAAGGTACTGAAAATTATGCAAATAGTTTAGAATTTTATTTGAGTCTGTGCGCTGACTGAAATCCAATTAGAAATTAAAGGTTTTAACAAACCTTAACCCCTCCTCTCATCTCTATCCTATTAGTTGGTTATGAAGAGTTAATATGAACTGCGCTAACTAGGACTTTCGCCACTAGGAAGCAGCAGGCTCTGCGTAAGCAAGAGATGGAGGCCATCCTGTTCAGGCAGCAGCAGCTAGAGGAGACCAACCGGCAGCTGTGTGAAAAGGCTGGAGAGCTGCGGAGGTCTCTCAGGGATCTGGACATCTCCCAGGACAGGTACCAAGAGCTCCGTGACCTCCCCGAGGACAAAATCTCCATACAGGAATACGTAGCTGTAAGTATGGGGGTGTTCTCCCTGATCTCTACAGCACCCTGTTGAAACATATTGATGGTGACCAGAGAGACATGATATGATATAGTCCATGCTTTGTCTGTTAGAGAACACGGTGCCATCTTCTTTGTATTGTGTGTGTTTAGATGCGTTTCTATGAGGTGGTGACTCCTCTGCGGGCTCAGCTGGCTGAGTTCAGTGGTCAGAAAGGCAGTTTGTCTGAAGAGCTGCATACACACAGAACCCAGATGAAGTCTTTGATGGAGGTACCACACACACACAATCCTGTACTACATCTCTATGTTGCATCTTTTATTTTTCTCTATGAGTTGTTAACATGTTTTAAAGTTATGAACTATTCCTTTCACATTTTGTCTCATTTGTGAATTATCATTTTCATTTGTGTCTGTCATACTGTTACAAGGTCAGATGAACACAACTGTTCATTTGAACAAGGTATAACAAGGCACTTCTTTTTGTAACCTTTTCATGTTTGTGAGCACACATACACATACATACAGTCCAGAATACCAGTCAGTTGCATTATTGCTTTTCATTTTCTATTTTTAAGCACTATAGAACAAACTCGCTTTAAACAAACACACACCCCTGCAGGCTTTGAGTTACACATTCAGAAAACATAGACATGAACAATGGTGAAAGGGTCGCCTTGTAGGTATAAATAGGGCTGGGTATTGTTGAAAAACTTTCAATACCGATACCGATTACTGAACGATACCTTTTTCGATTCCAAATTTAAAAAAAATCTATTCTAGAAAATCTACATTACACATAACTTTGAAAAGTTAACAGTTTCAAGTCAGTATATTAGGCTTACTGCAGCATACCATTATATCACTGAGCAATTCTTCTGCTGGTGGTGTAATGGCAAACACAAGACTAAATCAGCTTCATTTGAATGCCACAGAGTGTCTCGACGTTGTAACTGAACAGGTTTGCCTTTGTTGTTTCTTTTTTTTTCCACTTGCATACATCCCGCAGAGAAATTGGCTCAACTCAAGATGGTTTCAGGAGAAGGATGTGATTTTCACTGCATGAATTTGCTATTAGAGGATCTGCAGGAACTATATGACACTATTAAGGCAGCATGTAGCAGTATTTTTGTGGACATTTTCTTTGACGGGGTGACTTGCTTAATTCCTCTCTTTAAGGTGTTCCTGCCTATTTGCCTAGTATACCTAATACTATGAATTCTCCGTGCAGTGTAAATATTGTGTACTTGTATTCACAGAGCTACGAGGAGGAGCGGCGGCTACGTGCTGAGCTGGAGTTGAGGAACCAGAGACTCACTCTAGAACTGGCTGATACCAAACAGCAGATTCAGGAAGGGGATTACCGCCGAGACAACTACCCAAATATCAAACGGTGTGTGTATGTGTGCTGCTGTGATAGAACGAAGAGGAGACTCCTCTGTAGACTTGCTCATTTGATGAGGAGAGGTCAGAATACTAACTCAGAGTCCTTTGAAGGCTACAGTACAGTTTTTGCAATATAACATGGCATTTATGTTGGGAAAGTAAGCAGCCAAAAGCCTTGATGTTTGGTTTAGTAGTGATATTGGCTAAATTTTTTTTCATCATGAAAACAAAACTCCAGAACACTTAGGCTGGTTCATGTCTTTATTTTTTGCTGTAATATTTCAGAGATCATTTTTACTTTAATGAAGTCTAGTTTCCCCCCTTGTATTTAAATGATGGATATTTTAAGTTGCACGTTCAAATGAATGTAAACCTTTTATGCTGTGGTTTCTAGCGACCGTGACAACTTTGAAGCAGAACTGAAGGAGTTAAAGAGAAGATTTGAGACACTAGATTTGACTCACACTGCACTGACCAGGGAAAGGGACACACTCAGCAAAGAGGTGCTTCACACATACCTACACACACACACACGCTCACACTATATTTTGTCTTCATGATGTTCAGTAGTCTCTTTAGGCGTACTGTGTTGCCATAGTTTTTCATTTTCTCATCTCACCCTCCAGGTGGCAACATTGCAGCAGTCGGTGACTCTCCTACAGAAAGACAAGGAGTACCTCCACAGACAGAACATGGAGCTCAGTGTCCGCTGTGCACATGCAGAAGACCGCCTGGAGAGGCTTCAGGTCCATACAGTTGATTAGCTAGGAGTCTCATCTCATACCAAATGCATTTGGTAAAAGAAAGGAGTCATCTAACATGCTCTCACTTCTTGTTTTGGTGGTCCAGGTACAATTAGAAGACACTAAGAAGGCCAGGGAGGACGCCTATGAAAAATACGTAGCATCCAGGTTAGACTCTGCAATTTTACACCAGTCACTATCAGCCAGTATTCTAGTGTTTTTGATACGGACGAACTGAGCTGTGTGAAAAATATCTCCAGTAAAAATCACCAGATTTTGACGTTGATGGTTTCATCTGCTGGCAGTGTTATGATCCAGTCCATCTCACCTCTGATCTGACCTGTAGCCAGAAAGTCTCAAGGGAAAATGTTGTTTCCTTAACTTTGTTCCTATTGTTCTTTCATCCTCTTTCCACAACAGAGACCACTATAAGACAGAGTACGAGACCAAGTTAAGAGAGGAGTTAGAGAACATCAGGCTGAAAACCAGTCAGGAGATAGACAACCTGCAGAGAACCTCAAGGGAGATGTATGAGAGGGAGAACAGGTATCAGTGTTTTTTTTTTTGTCTGTCTCTTAAGAAACTATGTTGGTGAAAAAATTGGAAATAAATATCAGAGGTGCTGTTTAAACCAGATGTTCATGATGTTCATTCTCATTAACCAAGTATAGGTTTCGCTTGTAATGTTGTCCCTATTTATATGGTTGCTGTATTGTTGTTTTGGCATGGAAGAGCTATCACCACAGATACTTCACAATAGCATCAAAATAAAAGGAAATATCAACATAACTTCAAAAGAGTAAAGGCCTCTTTTGTTATTAACATAACAGAGCATGCTGATTCCTTTGCACAGTTGTTGAGGGCATCTTTTAACTGTCTGTATGTGTGTGTTTGACCAGGAACCTGCGTGAGGCAAGAGACAATGCAGTGCTGGAGAAAGACAGGGCAGTGGCAGCTGAGAGAGACACTCAGTCCAGATATGATCAACTGCTGGAACAGTGAGTTTTACTGTCCATCACACATAAAGATTTGCACAGTTTCTGTCATCCTATGTTGATATACTACACTGACAGATTACTGTGCATGTGCTGAAGTACCTGTACTTAGATGATTTCCACCACTGAAAGCTGCTGTTTTGATGTAGTATTGAAGCAAGCACCATGTTCAAAAGCTCCGGCAGTCTTTTGGAAGTTTATCTCACCAACTACAACTGCTGTACATAAATGCAGGTTTTTGCATGTTGCGTATCAGTGTGGCCATAGCCAAGCTAGCGTGATTTGATAAAGCAAGCATCATTGCCGTCTTCTTGTTATTTTTATTTAAACTTATAATCAGCCTGAATTCCTTAGTATTTTGTGCGTGCTCTGATGCTGTTGTGTGAGCCAGCAGCAGTCTGTCATTAGCTCATGTTGTGGGTGTGGCGGGACTTTGGTGGCTGTGGTTTACCATCTCTTACTAAAGATCACATGAACAGTTTGCTTTAAGGGACGGGTCAGAAGGTCACATGGAAGTCAGAGTTCACTGAAGATCAGCTTAGTGCCAACTGGTTTCACTGGCCTGGCTGCCTACCTCTCGGAAGTAAAATACTTTACGCGCTGGTTGAATGCAAAATGAGAGACAGGATACTGTGTAGTGCTGAAGACAGTTTACTGTATATATATTGAAGAAATCTCCTTAAACTGTGGCTAATGATTTTAAATTGATTCTTTAGACTTTCTTCAGTTTCTTTCTTGTACCTGACAAAGGTTTTGCATGGACAAAGTGAACTGAGCTTCTTAGTGGTACCTAAAGTTTGGCCTTTTTATCGTTTTGTTTCTGATTTTGCATATTACATTTTAATTAAATGGCGCTTTTTAGTCATTTCCCATTTCCAGACTTATTCTTAATGATGTGAGTTTAAATTGCTAGTCCCCGTCTCTGCTCCAGGCAACAGTGCCCATCTCAGTATAGCCTGGAAAGGTGCCTCTGGGTCATGGCCTTGTAGGAAGTTTCATATCTTGCATGGAAATTGCAACAGATAATATTGTGAGTCCTGCTGCACACACACACACATGCACACACATACACAGACATACTTCAGGCCTGCATTTTTTTCTCATTGGAGATGTTTCAGTCACCCTCCTGAGCAATGCATCCTGTTTTTGTGCTATATGTCTGCTGCAGACATACATGTCTGTCTTCTATATAAACAAATGGTGTGTGTTTGCACCTGACTTCTCTACTCACACACACACACATAGTTTAAGGATTGAAAGGAATCATGTAGAGATTTTACATTCATGTCTCAATGTTTTGTTTTGTTTTTAATTTAATTTGATTTACAATATTGTGTCTGCAGCAGGCAGACAGGGATGTACACACACAGACAGCAGCATTAGCAGTAGTAGTGTCCCTGTCCTGGGTTACTACTACATGCCAGTCATTTCTTTAGATCCAAACCACCAGCTGTTGGTCTTTCCATGCACACTCATGCACACACTTCACTCTCCCTTGCATTCCCTCTCTGCTGCGATCACATTCCCTCTCTGCGCTGCATTGCAAGCCAGCAACGACAGATGCCCTTAACCCCTAACCCCATGCATGCCCCTATTTTTGGGGCAAAGAATGAGGCGGACAAGCTTGAAATGGCGTCAGATGATTGTAGCATAGAGGGCCAGTTTGAATCTCAGGGCTCTATTTCAGAATGGCAGTTATGGTGTTTAACTTGTCCAGAACAAAGTATTGAGGACAGTTTTCCATTTTCATCTCTGTAGCTGACATAAAGTTACAAAATCCAGCAAAATTGCCATGGGGAACCCCTGAGTCAGGCACTCTTACCTACTGGAGCTGTAAATATTGCCATTAAAGTTGGCATTTGAAAAGACAGAGAAAGAACATGGCTGACTACTCTCCTCTGGAAAAGTAAGTTACAGTTTTTAGGAACGTTTTGCCTCTTTGCATCTAGATTGCAGCCGCCATTAATAAAAGAAGGCATAAAATGTCGACCGTGTGTACATGTCTGTCACTGTGAGCACACAGCTCAGGCCTGTGCTCTATGGATGATGAAATCCTATCAGGTCAGCTGTAATCGAGAGTTATTAATATTATCCAACCAACCTCTGTGGCTTGATAGAGTCTGTGTGTGCGTGCTTGAAAGCCGCTTAAGGAAGAGCACTCAGCTCCGAAACCGTTGCCTTTCCTTCCTTTACTTTGAGGGCTTCAGTAAATGACTCTTCTCAATTTTTGTTGATTATTTTTTTCAATTAATTGATAAATTGTTTAACTAACAGTACAAAACCTGGCGATACTCAGTTTAAGGAGATATAAAGAAGAGCAAAGCAGACAATTCTCATATTTGGGAAGGGGGAATTAACAAATATTTGGCAGATCTCAGTCTGATAAATGAAAGATTTGGGTTTTTTTTGTTTTTTTTTAGGGCAAGGTGCTCTGACTTTTCGTGGAACTGTGTCGACAGAATCTATAGAATACATTGGCTCTGTCTTTCTTCCGTTCTAATTACACTGTACAGTGAAGCTGAAACACCTTTTTCTAGCTGTCAACTACAATCATGGAACTTCAAATAAGACCAAACATTGCTGCAAGCGCCATTGAGAAATGCTCTTCTGTCACCAGATGATTTAAGACTTGGCTTTCTTGCTGGGTGACTTAGTGTCATACTGTTGTTGCCAAGCTATTAGGTGCCACTAAGCAGTTAGAACATAAAAACTCAAAAGTGTTAATTGCGCAAGTCACACCAAATAATCACTTCCTTACCTGTTTCAAAACAAACATGTTATCATGCACATTATCACTAAATGTAATTGTCAGTATGAATGAAGACATTGCAACGTTTATTTGCAACCACCAGGCATGTCTGAGCTCAACCAGAAACCCAGAACTGTGTGAAATGCAGCTGCTTTATTAACTAGACATGTCCACACCAAAATATATGATCTCACTTTTTTTTTTTTTGTAAGCATATACCTACTCACATTCACATTTAGCGAGGTGTGTGTCCATCTGTGTGCATCCATCTATGCAGGTTTCGTCAGCTCCAGCTGGGTACCGACAGCCGGGTAGCAGAACTGTCCCACCAGGCCAAGCTGCACTCCTTCGAAGCTGAACGCGCTCAGATGGTCAAGGAAGAGACAGCCAAGGCCCTGGCCCAGTGCCAGGTGGAGTGTGAGAAACAGCAGAAGAAACTGGAGGTACTTTCAACATAAAGATGAAAAGGAGAACAGGTTTTACCTGTCGCATTACAGAGATATACCCAGTTAATAGTCTGTCACTGTTATGTTAGCATTAGTCCTTAGTTGTAGTTAAGAAGAACTGATGAACAAGGTAGATGATACTAAATACTAAACACTTGTGAAATAATACAGTTTAGGTGCATGTGCCATTAACAGATTTGCAAATCCCTCTTTGCCCCATTATCAATAGTTTCAGTCTTGAGTCATGATATGTTGTCATGTGGTTGTTGATTCATTCATTCATTAGATTTAGGGACACAATATTTTGAAAAGCAGTGTGACAGTATTCCTGATGTACAGCTGTACATCCAGGTGCATTTGTTGGTTCTGTACCTGGGGCGACTTTTGCTGCACTTCACATGATAAATGTTTTACTTGGATTGTGAAGGAAATTCAAATGAATGATTCTAGTCACTTATTCTCCCCAGCAGTTTTTAAATCAGGCTCACCCTGTGGAGCCCCAGGGGTACGTTCATCACAGAGAATAACAGAGTTCACCTACTTGAAACGTTTCCTTTTTCTTCATGCTCAGATTCACAGCCTGTCACCTTATGTGTTTGTTAAATCAGTGTCTCAGTGTTCCACACTACGCTTCATTAACATTATGAAAGCAAGGAGAGACTGAGGCAAAGTACTTGCTACAAAAATCACATGAATTAATACAACAAAAAATGAACTACAGATTTTTAAAGTCATGGCCCTTAAAGATTAATGTTCCACTCTCCGGAATATGTGGTATTCCAGTCTTTGAATGTCTGTCCAGTGGTTCCATTATTATCTCTATGCACTGTAGCACTCCCATTTAGAGAAGAAGTTGAGTGCAGAATTTTATCTTGATGCACCTAGCTGAGGTCCACCTCTTCACCTGTATTTAACTCTGTTCTGCTTGTCAGAGGGACATAAATGGTATTATGATGCATGATCATGGAAGAAAGATGTTTTTTTTTCTTTTTAAAAACAACTAATGAAGAGTTAAATATATGAAATATATGTAAAATATATTTTAATTATACAAATTGCCATAAAAATTGAGAACATTATTTAATTTCAGATTCTAAATAGTGCTCCAATATGGTTTCAATAATGTATTTTTCTTTTTTTACTAACATTAGAAGACAGTAAAACACAAATTGAAGCTCGCATTTATGTGCATAAATAGTTATGTCTGTTACAGCCTTAATACAGCAAAAATTAATAGTTAATGATATAGTAATTGAAGAATCAGAGAAAATAATGCACCATCAGTCTGAGGATATTAATCTATTATCTTATTACACTGAGAGAATGTAACATTTGCATTAACATTATTCCTCGGGAAGCTCTTTTTGGACAAGTTCAAAAGAATATGTTTCCAGCTGACTACCATAGAAAAAAAGCAATTCTTCTTTTGTCGACTTCTCTCTCTCTCTCTCTCTCTCTCTTTCTCTTTCTCTTTCCTCTCCTCCTGTCCCACAGCTCCTCACTCAGGAGTTTTACAGGCTGCAGACGTCATCAGAGAGGCGGGCAGCGGAGCTGCAGTCTCAGAATGCCGAGCAGGCTTCTCGGCTGGAGACGTACGAAAAGCTGGAGCAAGAGCTGGACCAAGTCACCATGCAGGCTGCTGAAAGTAAGAACATAGCATTAGCTCTGTGGTGCCCATTACATTACACACATTACTGTGAAGTCAGAACGATAAAAGCACAAACAAACACTGATACCTTTCAAATGCATTGAACAGGCATCAGACAATGTGTCTAATACAATTTACAGATGGTATCGTATTGGATTAAGATGTAGGGAAAATTGCTGTTATGGAGGTGTAATATAGGGCCATGTGCGACCAAATAGAACCAAATAGTTTAGGAGAATAAATATGTGCAATGTGCAAGACAACAGAATTTTTCTACAGTCTTTGTCCGGTATATTTAAAAAAGCCTCATACAGGAGGATGACAAATAAAAACACAGGGTAGGACTGCAGCTCTTGAAACGTCTTAAAAATACTGAATTAAATTCCTTAAGATAAGGCGTTAGAAGTTATAAAAAAGTCTTAAGAGGCAGGCTAGTTATGAACAGTAAAACTATTTACAAAATGTTTTGTCTTTATCAGTAACTACCAAGTTGTTCCAGATGCATGACCTTATTTAAAATGAATCTGTGTTCCTTAAATTGATAGGTAGTTATAGCTGTAGCAAAGTTATGTACAGCTGGGAGGTTCTGCCAGAAAATTATTTGTTACAATAAAATCCACTTGGTAAATAATTTTACGTCGTCAACCCTATTTGTTTCTATTTATGTCATTCATATCTTTATACCTGTGTGACTGTGGAAGTTAAAAAAGTCTCCAAAAGTTTTGAATTTAACTTGGTGAACCCTTCAGAAACTGTGAAACAACCGCACATCACATGGTTATCACAATGGAGATGAATAGACTTTTTTTTGTGTTTCCTTCTCTTGCCAGTTGAGAATGAAGAGGAGGCAGAGAGAGTTTTGTTCTCTTATGGCTACGGAGCCAATGTTCCCACAACAGCCAAAAGAAGACTAAAGCAGAGGTACAGTACATGGTACACTTAATATTTCAAGGAGAGGACATAATGTGAGAGATACTACATAAAAACTAAGTGCTGAGTTTCCTTCCTGACCACATAAAAAACAGTTACTTACAGTAACTTTAGTATTTTGTCATTTTAACATTTTATGTTCAGCATTTATCAAAAAAATACATTCAGTGACTTCTTTAAGGCGCCGTGGTGGAGGATTTTCAAATCCTTTACATAGGATCGCTAACATTTGTGTACAGTTTAGATTTGAAAATGTCTTTGAATGTGTTTTCCACGTGCACCTCGTTCCACATAAAATCTTTGATTTCAAGTACACAAGTGCAGCCAAAAACCTCAATCATAACTGATATGGCCACATAAACTGTAGGAGGAACAACAGAGAGATACACACTAGTGTAAACTTGCTGGTGTTGTCATGTTTTGGAATTTCTGTAACTGTGTTTGTGTGGCTGCCACGCAGTGTTCACCTGGCCCGCAGGGTGCTGCAGCTCGAGAGGCAAAACACATCACTGAGGAGAGAACTGGAGACACACAAGTCACAGACAGGACAGATATCTGAGGAGGTAAATACATACAAATGTAGACACATACAACATCCAGGTGTGTGCTTACCTATGGATCATCATCAGTTGGATCACATTTACTATTATGTTTAAAAAAAAAAAAAAAAAGCTCAGAGCATTGCAAGTAATTGCAACGCACTTGTTTTCTCACTATCAAAAATCTCCCACGGCAACTGAGATTATGGTTATTTCTGTCAGAGTCAAAATGATTTATTTCAACTATCTGTACATATTGCACCTCTTGGTACAGCCTTTCTTCTTTTTCCCATACTGCTCAAACTGTGCACATGGTCACTTTGGTCATTCTGTTTATAGGATTTATTATTATTTTCCTCTAATAAGTAATTTTTTTCTCAGAGTCTGTATATTTTTTTGATCTTATCTATATATTCTGAGTGCCTGTACCTTTTTGTATCTGCTCTTTGCTGCTGTAACGGTGTAATTTCCCCATTGCGGGACTATTAAAGGTTTGTTTTATCTTATCTTATCTCTCTGATGACATAACAGAGTCATTATAACAGAGCCTAGCTCGTGGCTCTTCTCTCGTCATCCACTGTTTACCTTCTCACACCATCGCACGACTCTGCTGTGAAAGTCAGTGGCGAGAGAACATCTAATCAGTCTCTTAAAGACAGACTCAGCTGTGGCATCAAACCACATTTGGGGTTTCTTTTCTCTCTGGAAAAAAAAATGACCACAAAAATGAATTTGAATTGAGCAGCTCGTGAGGTTGGTTACCACATATTTTGGTGAACAAACTTCAGGACTCATTGATGAGAGCGTCCTTTACCTTTTTTGTCAAAGTTTAAAAATGGTTCTGTGAAATTTCTACCTTTAAGCTCGTGTCAGGAAAATGACTGGTTGTTTGAGAGCAGACATGAGAACAGCGAGAAGTCTTAGTACCTGTGACACTTGTTGACAGAGTGGGAAACAGTGCCAAAGCACCGTGACGGCCATGCTCTTCACTCTCCCAACAACTCACTGCGCTAATTACTGAGGCTTTTGTTGTGTTTGGCACACCATGTGCATGTGTATTCAACGCTAAGACCTTCATTTTGGGTGTGTGTAGGTTGTCTGTTCGTGACTGTGTGTGAATTCACTTGTCTACTACTCGTGCTCTGATGCTAAAATTCATCCAGAAAGGTTTGAAATTATAAGAATGACAGCTCCGGCAGCCAGTGTGCTTGCATGTTCCCCGTTCCTTATTATAATCACAATAAGAGGGGAGATTTTGCAAGACATAATAGAGTCTGAGCAGATTTCAGACTAAATAAGCCAGCCATTCAGCTGTCACCTGTGACTGAGTGGCACTCGTGTGGAATACCTCATGATTCATTGAGTATGAAAGGAAAGGGTGAAAAATCATACTTGCCATTCATGGCGAAATGCAAGGGTGTTAACCACTTAACCACCCACACAGATGCCCTGACTAACTATCTATTGTCCTTTCTCCCCCACCCAGCTCTACTCACTACTTGCTGGCTGTAAAAGTGGTTTAATGTGTAACACCCTAACTTTATCTATTTCTTCATAGATTTTGAGCATGATACTGGCTGAGCCATATTGTATTAAGTACAGAGCATGCACTCTTAGATGAAGGATCATCAAAACACTATAAAGGTGCTTTTCTGTCAGTCATTGCAAGAAGCAGGTTTTTAAAATGGTGAATTTTCTTTGCATTTCCACTTTGTCTTCATCTCTAATTTAAGTGTACGACTACTTTTAATAAAAAGGACACAACTTAGATACACCCTCATAAAAGCTCACATTTATGGCCATTTAAACCAGCAGGTCAGTAACAAGGACATCAGAGATAAGGGGATTTCGGCTTTAGTTGTTACTTCAACGAATTCTACGAATTTGGACTGTTTTTAATTGTATTTATGTAAAGTCAGTTTTAAAGTGGAAATATTGCTGAACTGCTATCATCAGCTCTTACAGGTGAATGTTAAAATAATGAGCATGTGAAAAATGTAGATCTGAGTTTTAGGTGTATGATTAAGGGGAAAAAAACCCTGACATTGTGTAGGTGAAGTAATTGTTCCTATAATTGCTCATGTATACACTTCTGTTTTGTTGTTTCTTAGTTGTTTGCAGCTAACCAACTGCTGCAGCACACGCAGCAGCCCTACAGCTACCTGATCGAGACAGTGAGACAAAGGGATTCACAGATCAGCACCCTGAAGGAACGTATCACCTCGCTTGAGGACGATGTCAGGTACATATACAGACACACATTCACAGAGAAGAAACACATCTCTCTGTTCAAGAATGGACTGAACGGAAAAGAAAAATCAGCACACATGACCTTTTTTTTTAACTGAAGACCATAAGCTCTACTGTCTTTCTTGCCAAACCCTTTGTCAGTTTAATTTTTTACATTTCATATCTTGTAATTTACTCATCATGGCAGGAGGCCATACCTGCCCACCCCTGGGCGACTTCTGCTTTATCACCATATGTCATCTTCTGTCCTTATCGCACCTTGTTCATTCTGTTTGTTCAGACCTATGTGTGAGTGTTTAACATCAGCACGCTTAAATGTACCTGGCACTGACCTAAATCCTCCTAGTCCTCCTCTGTCTTCTAACCTGCGAAATATGCAAAGTGACAGACTGCAGGTTTTCTCTTGCTGCTCACTACCACTGAGCGCTCACCTGGGGCAAGCAGGAGAGCGAAGAAAATCCTTTTAAAGTGCTCATAAGCTTCTCCAGCCTCCCCGTCTGAGAGTTTGAAGTTTTCCTGTGACTGTGCAGTTCATTCTGTTTAACAGCAGAAGCACAGCTCACAGGAGATTCTCACTTTATGTACCACAGGTCTTAAAGTATTAATTGTATTCATAGTTTGTTTGGCGATATTCAAAATTTTCTCACCTGAAATTGGCTAACATCAGTGTCTCAGCAAAGGCAAAGCTCAGGCATTTTTCCAAAGTTCTCAGTAAAAGGTGGTGAGGCTACCAAGCTTTTATTTCCAGATTTTCAAGATGGTTTGCTTTAAAGCACCCCCATGACAAGGCCCTGCTTGTAGGTTTCACAGCCCCAGGAAAGAACTCTTGGGCAGTACTGTTGAGTTTTTCTCAGAAGATAATAAGACTCACTAACTTGAAAAAAGCTTTTTAAAAGCAGTTGCTTATGTAGTGTATTTTAGAAATTCATGAGTTTTGTTTAATTTATTGTTTGGCTACTGATGGTTTTATACCAATGGTTTATGCGCTCTGTACTGCTGCCATTTAAACTGATTGGTTCACAGTCCAGCATTTTTTTTTCTTCTTCCACTGAAACCACACAAATGAAGCAACATTCAAATTACAACGTACACCACATCTTCACACGTGATACAAATCGAGCCAAGCCTGACCTGACTCACCCTAAAGCAAAGTAAAAGACATTCTAATTAACAATAGGCATTTACTGTAAACAATATATTACACTATTTATACAATCTTAAAATATCCTGCAGTAATGAATCACATAAACCGTCAGTGATTCACAGGACTAGTTCAGCAAGTTGAACAAGTTATCAAGGGTCTCTGTTCTGTTCTCTGTTTCGCATTCAACATAACCATGAGTAACCAGAATATTCTAATATAATGTTCATAATTTGTGTTAAGTACGGTAATATTTTTCTGTTAACGCAAGATCTGATCTCTCTGCCTGTTTTTTGGGTGCAACTCTAGTTCCCTGAGGAAGGAACGGACCGCTCTGCAACAAGTGAAAAACAACATGGCTGCTGATCTGGAACGGCTCCTCAACCATAGAGAGGTACACCTGATGATGATGATGATGTTTGCTGTTGCATGTTAAATGTTTGTTACGTGTAACTGTTTCGTGTTTTCTACTGTAATGTAACTGCAACAGCTACATTCGGTGTCTCCCATTCTTTCTCAGTATATTTTTCAGTATATATTTCAAAATGGTGAGAAACGGGAAATTCCAGGAAAACCTTTCTATGAAAATAAAAATTTATCAGTAAACCACCATGTTGTAGAACATGGCCACTGTCTCCGATTGACATAGGTGAGAGAACTGCTGTTGATGCTGTAACTGCTATAATGAGTGCGAGCACAGATTCAAGCAGTTATGCCTCTCCATTTTTCAAACTGTAGAAAAATATGAAAACCTTTTCATTATGGCTGCAACGCCAGTTAAATGTTTGGTGTATAAAGCATCAGAAAATTATTTTAAAATGTCCATCACAATTTCCTCGAACCCAAACTGGATGTGATTAAACACGTTCTTTTGTCTGACCAAAGCCTAAAAATATTTTAATGTAATTTAAGTCGAGGAAAAAGCACAAATTCACATTTGAGAACCCTGAATCATTAAAGGTTTGGTATTTTTGCTTTTAAAATGACAATCAATCAAATATTAAAGTACTTTTTGATTTTTTTTTTTGTAGCTCAGCTAATTGATTAATTGACTAATCATTGCAGCTCTGCTTTTTACACTTAAAATAAACAGGCTTTTGATATTCAGACCAGACAAGTTATTGCACCGTGTTGCAGTGTTTCCTTCAAGATTGCGTGTGCTCGTATGTGTGTGCACGTGGGAGTCTGCCCCCCCAAGCCAGCCGTTTGCTGTATGAAGTATGTGCCCTGTCATAGACAGCTGTTCCTCAGCTTGGCTGTTTGGGATGCCACCAGGGTGCGTGCGTGTTCGTGTGTGTGTTTTTGTGTACGTGTGTGTGCTCGTGCGTGTGTGTGACATGCCGGGGCTGATGTCCTCAGGGGTGATAAATAGAACCGTGAAATGGCCCAGAGTCCTCCCCTCTGCCCTGCTGCCACACCTGCAAGACCCTTGGGCTTGTTGAGCTAATTGCAAGTTGTCCCATAGTCTTCTAGAGTTCAGCTGTGTTGGCCGGTCATTCAGGACAAACGTGTCACCAGAAAGCAAACAAAAATTCTTGGAAACATACATTTTAAAGCAAATATTTCTCAGAATATTGAAAAAGTATTATCTTAAAATATTACCTATTACAATGTTTGCATAAAAGTATCTAGATCATACTTAATATTTGTAATACATTTATTCTATGAATTTTTAGTTGATCCCTTTTTGAATTCTAGAGACTGAATTTCTGTTAAAAAATGGCCTGGTGATTTAGTTGAGATTTCTGGCCTTTTGGACACTACACTCCCAGTTATTTCTCACAAATAAACAGGAATGTATATTGTTTTACCCTTGTTTTCACATCCCTATTTTTATGAACCACATGATTCTGCAGGAGTTAGCGGTGATGAAGCAGGTCCTGATCAGCATGCGGTCCAGACATGGAGACGCTCTAGACCTGTTGGAAACAGATAAAACCGGTACCTGGACCTCTGGTGTAGGAAAACAGCAGTCCACACGTATCAACAGGGCCACAGAGGAAGAGTCACCAAACAAACCCAAACCCACTGTATTTGTAAGTGTCTAATTTGGCAACACCCTTCTATGAGTCATACCACCTTAACCTGCCTGGACACAAAAGAGCACTAAAGATTGTCAGGAAATGATAAATTGCTTTTCTGACATTTGGTTTCATTTGAGCTTTTCAGTGCAATCAGCTAAGCAAAGATATGCTGTAGTATATAAAAAGGAGAATCCAAGCAACAGCTCCCACTTTTCTAACCATTATTTTCCCTCTGTGTCTCTTTCATTTGCAGACCAATAAAGAAGTTCCAGGCTGGTACCAAAAGCTGAAGCACAAACCCAAATGAACAGTCATTTGTGTTACTACTGCTGTTATTTGTTGTCACTCAGGGCTTTAACAATCTTATGTTTTATCAAGACGTTTGTATTTTAAACTTGTAAATTACACTTCAGTTTTCAATGATTTTTGAAATATAAAACAGAAACTGTTACTGGTGTCAGTGTTTTGTTGTTCTCATCCTTGGTTACATGTTGTTCAGAAAGGATAAATTCTCTGCGTACTGGTCCAAAACCGGAGGTATTACCTTCCACAGGGTACACATTCCTAGCTAACTGACTGCCCAAAAATTCCTCTTTCTTGGCAGTGGTCTGTTTTATTAGGTCTGTCTATCATTATTTTCCCATCGTTTCCAGGTTTGCAGATACTGGTGGCCACAGACAAACAGCATTGCAGGAACCTTAGCCTTTGATTTGCACAAGCCGGGGTTCCTTTGGCTTTAAATATAGACATAGCAGACATACCTTTATCATTTCAGACCATGTTCTTATCGGTGTCATATTAAACTTGGCCAGAGGACTGCTGTAAAGCTGGTTTGTCACTTTTCATCTGTTTTTTTTTTCTTTTTTTCCCCTTTTAACTCTAATGCTGTTTCAGAGCGAGTCAAGTATAGTTCACAATACTTAACCTTATGTTTGTGCTATATTGAATAACTAGAACAAACACTACATTAGAGTTTGCTTAAAAAACAGTAGTTGCTTGACCTATGAGTTTATGTACACACTGCAATATGTCCCAGATATTTGGCAGGCTCCTTTTTATTTCTGAGTTGCCATTGCACAAAGTATTTCCCTTAATAAACTGCGCAAGGTGTAATGGACATGTGATTACTCAGTCCAGATTAAGCACTTAAGGGTTAGACATGGAGGTACATCGTGGCAAATATAACTTAGGTAGTTATACAACCTTATACTTCTTCTCCAATACATGTTGGAGGCAAATATTGTTCTTTTCACTCCACTACATTTAACTGACAACTTTAGTTTCGAGTTGTTAGATTAAAATTATGAATATATGATATACTTTTGCTTCTTTGAGTGTATTTTGACGCCAGTACTTCTGTACTTTTACTTTTTAAAGCGTGCCTTGTATTTGGGTATTTCTACACTGTGGTATTGCTCCGAGTGCTTCTCAGGCCACAGCCCATTTCTGATTTACATATTTATTTTTATTATAAAGGCTTAAAGAAGTCACAAAAATGTGTTGTTTAAAAAAAATCTGGTGCATTCACTTTAACCTTGACTGCTCCACCGCATGTGTATGGCTGTTCGAGCCTGTGTACGCCTTACGACAGTGTTGTTAATGTGTTTAGATGGAGCGTAGGGCGGTGGCCGGTGAATGAATGATCAAAGGCTTTTTAAAGGTTTGGTGGGCGGTGCGTGTGCTGTATTTACACTGGGCCGCTCCGCCCTACAACAGGAGATAGAAAAGTGTCTGTGGGCCGGTGGAAGGATGAAACAAGTGGAAGGAGATGGAGCAGACAGGCACGCAGTAATAACTCCACCACACGCACTACACCTCGTCGGCTTTAATCTTTTCCCCGGTACGGTGTAGCGTCCTCTTCTTTTTTTATTTGTTTTATTTTTGCATAAAAAGACGAGCGATCGTTTGCGGTGCTGCATCGGAGCTTCATGGCCGCGACACTCACGATGAGCGGCGGCGGGCAGGAGGATCCCTTCTATCCGCTGCAGAAGGCGACTCTCCCCGCTGGATTTCCTCTGGAGGACTCGGCGTTGTTCGGCTTGGACTGCAAGATCACAGAAACAGACAAGTCTGAACAAAATGACTACGCTCAGGTAAACCGGATAGAAATCAAGCCGACTTTTCACATTAGTGATGTATTTCATTGAATGGGCGTGGCAGACTGGTTGTACACCCAGGTTGTTGGGGATTTTTTTTTTTTTTTAGCTGGCCTCCAAATGGCAGTCGATCTAGCTGCGTGATGTTAATCATCACTTTGTTGTGCTCTATTTGCGGTAATATGCGAGCAGGCTGCGACCAGCTGGACGTGAAGCCGAGCTGCTCCGCCTGCAAACGCATTCACCGCATGTTTTCTATGCCAGCCAGTTGGTCACCAGTTGTTGGTCTCTTCTTGGCGTCCCCTCTCACCATCATACCATCCCGACAACAACTGACTCCAGCTTCGGACAGAAAGGTCCCGGCAACTCTGTCCCCAGTTAGCTGGAAACTTGTGCGGCAGAGGAGAGAGGTCTATATAACAGCTGGTGGGATCAGGAGCCTAGAAATAGCAGCCCATCCCCAGACTACTGCTGCTGCTGCTGCTGCTGCTGCTGCTGCAGCGGGCAGGGAGGCATGGGTGTTTCCCCTCTCCCTTTCATGTTGCTGTTTCATCCTCTGCTGCAGGGCTTTTCTAACTTTTACACCAGTTAGATCCTTCAAATTCTCAGGAATTACATGCACAATGTCAACAAGGGATTGTTTGACATTAAGTTGTTCACCTGTTTGATCAGTGATTGGTTGCTTCTTTCGTCTGTTATCATAACTGCAGATGTGCACATTTCCTAATATTTTATGTGAGAGCTATTAGATCTGATTCTTTATTTCCACCAGAGCGTGTCCTGATCCTCAACTGTTGCCCTCGCAGCTGATAGGTTTTTGAGTTCAGCCTTGCAGGCAGAAAGGGAATGTGGCAACCGCCTATTGATGACTACTCGATAAATGTTTTAGCGGTGACTGTCCTATCAAACCTTTGTCTTCTCAAAATAGCGCCTCAGAATAGTTTCATAGTGGCTCACAAGAAGCACTTGCTGAAGTCATAGCTGGGTGTATTTCATTTAACCAAAGTTAACCGTAAAACCATAAAATGATGTGTTTTCTTTTGTGTGTGTGTTTGTCTTTTTACCAACAGGCAAAATGTGAGATGGACAGGTATCTCTCCCCTCAGCCGCTTTCCCTACCACCTCCTGCAGACAGCCAGCAGAAATCACACAGAGACGGTGCATCTGTGGTGGATCAGTTTTTCACTGATGATCACACTGGGGCTCCCTACACCCTCAACATGAATCTTTACCTCCCTGACATCGCCTACCTGAGGATGGGCTTGTGTCAGCAGGTGCGGCCCCCTCAGCACCAGAACCATACAGGTCTCACTCAAATCAAAACAGAATCTGCCTCCCCATGTTTCTCCCCCAACCTACAGCCACACTGCCCCAACACTACGCCCACGAGTAGCTGCAGCACATCTGGGCATGGCCCCGGCAGTATTGCTATGGAAACCTCAGCCATAAACATGACGTTAACAGGGTTACCGGACTTCACCAGTGTTTTCAATCAGTCGGGAGGCTGCCGAGTTGGCAATTCAGTGCCAGGAGTTTTTGTCAAACAGGAAATGTCATCACAGTTTGAGCCGCATACTCTCCACCACCACGACAACAGCGGCTCCCTGTTTCAGCTCCTAAACTCTGGCTTGGACCATCACCACAGCGATGGTATGGAGGCTCAGCATCATCATCAGCAGCAGATACAACACACTTCCACTTCCACAATCCACACGCCTTTCCATGATTTGCCGGTAGCTTCTTCTGCATCTCAGCAGGAGCAGACTGCCAAGCCTGCCTACTGTGGCCTAGGTGGGGCATACACACATCCTCATGCTCAGGCACACCCCCATTTCCTCCAGCAGCAGGTACCCTACCTGCCGCCCTCTCCGCCAAGCTCGGAGCCTGGCAGCCCCGACAGGCAGAAGGAGCTGCTCCACACCATGTCCCCTCCTCCTTCATATGCAGCCACCATCGCCTCCAAGTTGGCAGGTAGCACCCCTGGACTCGGACCCAGCCCGGGACAAGGCAGCTTAGCCCTGCCCCTCACTACAGGTCCCACGCCGGTCCCAGGCCAAACCGCAGTCCTTCCCCAAGCCCCTGCAACAACCTCAGCCCCAACCCCTGCTCAGACCACTGTGCCTGTCCGCTACAGCCGGAGGAACAACCCAGACTTGGAGAAACGACGGATCCACCACTGTGATTACCCAGGTTAGAAGAATAACACAGGTCTGCCACTGTATGTGCATGCTGATTCTTGTCATTGTTGTGTGAGTGCGTTTATTTTTACACTGCACTGCGGTCAGGTGAATCTTTGGTCACTCACAAAGGTCAGCTTTGAGAAAACCAGCTTTATTTTAAGACACCCCTGCATTTCTTTGAAATTATATGTTGTGTTTTGAATGACTTTCCCAGGCCTATGAGTCACGATATGTACTGCAGCCACAGCCGGGAACATGCTGCTCTGGAATTTGAATATTTTGGCAATGGAGACCACGCACTGCCTGTCAATTAATTGTCTGATTTAAAAACTACTTTGTACATTTATAATCACCCCTCAGATAGCTTCAGCACTCTCAGTCGTGAGCTCTCACACGTTGTTGTGGCTTTAAAAATCATCACTGGTATGATTGTAGAATGAAGTGTGTGTGTATGTGTGTGTGTGTTTTTGTGGGCGTGTTAATCAGATAGATGTCCTTAAGTCGTTTGATTTGTCTTTCCACATACACATTAGCATACAGCTACACTTGAGATTACTTGCACAGATATTTTCACAGGCTTACACACGCACATACACACACACGCACACACACACACAGCTGTATGATGTGCAGCTACTTGTAGAATATGTAATGCCAACCCGCCTGTGGCAACGTGTAAAATAGGCTTAAGCAGAGCCTCCTACAGCATGTTAGCACACGTCTAATTTCTTTAAAGTCAGATGAAGTAGATCTGTCATATCCACACTAGGACAGATCCACACTTCACCCAAGATCTGTTAGTGCTCTCTATTTAATCTTTACAACAAATGAAATTCTGTCATTTCCCCATTTAAAGTCATAATAAATCTGAAAAATATCTTTCTAAATCATATAAAATCTTAATAAACTTGCTGACATTGTGATCTACATACTGTGTATAAAACAATGCTGCTAAGGGTTTTGTAATCCTGAACTTAAAATATCTCGACTTTGATGACAAACTAACAGGTGCAGTGAACAGAAGTTTTCAACAAAGCGGTACTCTGTGCGGTTCAGTGGCATGTGGCTGAATAAATTCCTTTTTAAATGCTCCAGATTTAAACTGTTCTGATATCAAACGAGACTGTGTGGACCACTTTTTAACACAGTCACATGAAAATCAGAATATGTGTTAGCCCAGTTTTTGTTTTTCTACAGAACAAACATTTACTATATGTCATTCCAAACAGCTTCTGTTCTTCATTAGTTCAAATACCACTAGCATACCACAGCTCAGTTTATTGAGTAAATACATATCTGGCTCATGTGAATTATTTGGATTTTGACTTAGCCTTCTGTTTGTGTTTATCTCCCTGTCTGTCGTCAGGCTGCAAGAAGGTCTACACCAAGTCGTCCCATCTGAAAGCCCACCTCAGAACTCACACGGGTAAGACATTCCTCTGATTAATGCAGCTTTTTAAAACAGGACCCGTCAAAAAAATGACGCTGCCCACACGACTCGTATTTCGGTATCTGCACTGGCACCATGTTGCTAGGCAGAGTGGTGTTCTTGGCATGTGTGTGTAAATGTATCCTACCCCATTCCCATCCTCTGCCCAATATACTATTCCATCAAAACAGGTGGAAGCGACACACTTCTGCCAGGGGATGACTCTCGCACTATGTGGTCAGTGCTAGACGAGTGGTGCCATCTCTCTCAGGATCCCATTGCCATTTAGACATCGATGTTTAAATACTTTGATACGCTTTTCTGAGACTAGTTGGGCTTGTCCTGTCTGCACAGATACAAAAATATCTCTGATCATCTTGTCCATCAAATCTCCACTTCAGCCATCTGTGTCAACTGTGAGCCCGTCATGGTCCATTTTCCTCTTTCTTGTTTTCCCTTTCTTTCAGTCACTCTCCTTCTTTCACATTTACAGTACATTTGAAGTATTAGTTTTGGATAAGCAAAGTCAACAAACAAGCGCTTAGGTGTTGGGCCCCACCTCACTCCAGCTAACAAAACAAAGCTTCCAGTGATATCTACGCTTCACTCAGTCATCTGGGTACACACACAAAACTCTCTCTTACCACTTTGCAACTAGGAATCTGTTCCACTTATGACTCTGAACGACTTGTTCAGAACATCGCTGTGGGTGTGATTGCCATGCATTTCAGTACTGGGAACATGACACGACAATTAGATCTGGCGTCATTCATGCTGCAGGCTGATTGTGGTTATTGCAGTTATTACAGACCACAAGATGAGAACACGACACGTAAAGAGAGATGCAGCAGCGGCTTCCATATCCTCTCTGCTTTTGTCAGTCTTGCTTAGTTATTTTCTTTCCTTTTTTTTTCTAACACTTTCATTCATCTAATCATCTTCTCTGCTTTTGTGCCAAGCTTCCTGCACCAACCCCCTCCCCCCATTTCTATCTTTGTCTGTTACTCATTCTACTTCTCTTATTCAGCTGCCTCAATGCACACTTACGCACTCATATATACACACACAGACACGTCCACACACCTGTCAGTAATCTGTATGAGATGATTCCTAATGCGTTTGGGTCCCTGTGGGAGTTCCCACTCTAATCTCCATCAACATCCATTACCCTGATTGTTTGTGTGTCTGTCTGTGTGTGTGCATGCGTCGGTGCATGTTTCTGCGAGTGTATTGTGAGAACTGAACACTCCTCTCCGTTCAATCTTTGTTTTTTCTCAACGTCTTTTCATTGTCTCTCCTCACTGTGTTCAGTTTCAGGTGTGTGTTTCTAACTTTGGCGACGCTGCGGTTAATTTCACAACAGGTTTACTGTGGTTGTTTTAGCAACACTGCAGACCTTGCTGTGCTGGTTTAAAGGATCAGTTCACCCAAATGACAAAAAGAACATACTTTCTTACTTGCCTCCAGTCGTGTCTAGCATGCAGACACTTTTGTTTTTTATTTGTCTAGGTTTTGAGATATCCATCTCTGAGATTTCTGCTTCAGTTTGAGTTTAGTTAAGGTGTATGGCATTACGCTTATGGTGCAGAGAGCTTCTAAATATGACATTTAACTATGTCTTTGAGAGAAGTAATTCCAATGGAAACTGTCCACGGTGAGAGAAAGTAAAGGGGGCACTGTTTCAACATCCAACCAGCCCACACAGTTTTCATTAGATTCCTTAATAATTTGCTCTAAAAGCACTCTGACTCACATTTGAAACGCTCTGTAATCAATTACACGGAGAAGCCAAAAAACTGTTAATTTAAATAGGAGGTTATCACACTTAACTTTTAAAATGCAGATTAAAAAAAAAAGAACAAAAAAGAGACAAGCCAAAGAAAGAAGAACAAAAATCAACTTTGCCTACTTCTCGCTGGCTGTGTTCCATGACAAAGAAACATACTACATCTGTCAAAGAAACACGCACAGAAGCAAAGGCAGACAATACAGAGCAGTTGTCCGTGGGAAACTTGTGCAGCGTTAGTGTTTGAGTACTTGATGAATGTCTGTGACAGTGTTATGACTGCATATGTAGTTAGACAACTTGACTTTTCAGTAAAGCCTGTTTTCCCTGTTGATCCACCCAGCTGTATGAATCATGTAACTCAAGAAATCAGTGTCCGTTCTTATAATAATCAATAGTATCATTACTTATAATCACATACTGACGTTCTCTGCTCTGTCATAGAGAGCCAGAGATCATGTGATCGAGATAGAAATTCAGCTCAGTGCTACTGTTAATTCAGTTTGTCAGAGAGCAGCAGCACTCATCCAGACTTTCTCCCCCCCCCCCACAGGTGAGAAGCCGTACAGATGCACGTGGGACAGCTGTGACTGGCGTTTCGCTCGCTCAGACGAGCTGACGCGTCACTATCGGAAGCACACGGGCGCCAAACCCTTCCAGTGCAACGTCTGCTCACGCGCCTTTTCCCGATCTGACCACCTCGCCCTGCACATGAAGAGACACCAGAACTAGCAACATTTGCACACACTCACACACACATACACACTGCAAATACACAAGCACTATCTTGACAGACATAAAGCACTCACTCCATCTCCCACAACTACAATGTTAGAAGCTGCCTGATGTAGAGCAGCTTTCACTGACACCACAGCTCCTCCTGGTGCTGCTATCATGTGCTAGAACAGTACGATAGCCTCTTAACCCAGAATGGGACGGTTTGGAGGTTGTAAAGTAGAAAGATAATGGCCAGATGAAGCTCCTGGTCTTTTAACCTCCAGATATACTTGGTATAAATTTCTTTGAATAAATACAAAGAAGAAAAATTGTAACAAAAATAATATGGTAGCTCCAAAATGTATCTCCAGTCCATTTGGACTCTAGTGTGTGACTGGATTGAAAGCACTTACCACTCAAAACTTGTACATGTTTTTTCTCTGTTCTAACATAGAAAAGACTTCTTCTTCTTTTTTTTTTTTTTATAAAGGAGAAGCTTTTGTTTGCAAAACTAGTCAAACCAAATCTTTGTTTACCCCATGGTTTGTTAGTTTGTCTATATAACTGGAATATCCAGATTTTATTTTTTACCAAATCATTTGGTTTGCACTAGAATTGGTAATCTAAGTCTGAGCCTTTTTTGACCCATGCATCTCATTCACCACTGGAACGATCATTATCACTACTGGACTGAATCTCACAAATCATTGCTTTTCAGATATTAAAAATTGAAGGCATTTATACTCTGGAGAGAGGGAAGATAGTGCAGGAAAAAAAGGGAGGGGTGCAGAGGGAGAGATTGAAAGATTTTTGATTTTAGAGAGAGATCTGAGGACGACTGAGAAACAGAGCGAGGTGGATGGTTGCTAAAGAGCAGCAATTAGGTGATGAATTATTCAGATTGTCTTTCGATGGATTTCCAGCCAGAGAAATGTAAGCAGAGCCCATAGACATATCCTAGAATTCATTCAGTTTAACAGAAGTGAGTGTATTTGATGCACAAGCTTGAATTAAGCGTCTTCAATATACTGCTGCTGTACATCTGTCTCATCCATCGTTTTACTTCTTTAAAATGTTTTAACCAAAGCATCATCTCCATCATCAACACCTTATTAAGTGCCTCCTCCTCTGGTTTATGTGTTTTTGTTCAGTGGTAGCCGAGCTGTGATCAATGTAGACAGTCCTTTAAACACGCATGGTGCTGCTTTTATTTCTGAATCTATTGAATCTCTCGACTCAGCTAAAGGAAATGTATTTTAAATTACAAGGTTACCCATCGTTCATTGTAATTTAACAGCTCAGCTCAGGCCACTTCACAGACATCCTGACATTATGTGGATTTGTTTTTTAATTAAAATGATAGTCAGTCCTTTCTCTGGGGGTTCTCACTCTCTGACTTTGTACACAACTAACTCGCAACACGGCTCTATCAGTCAAACATGGACACGGGTTTTGTTGAGGAATAGATTCACATTTTTTCAATACGTTCTATAAACTATACTCACATGCCCTGTGTACATTGCAAAAGTTACTGCTCCCTGTTTCTCTGGCCATGAAAAGGTTCCCACTGGAGACAAAATCAACACTCTTCATTTTATTATTATATGAGGCTTCAGCATTCTGAGTTATACAAATCAAATTGTATCTTTTAAAGTAAATCTCATCTCAAATTCCCTCTAAGAGACAGCGTTTGCTGTCCGTAACTTTGCATGATACCCAGCTGATTTTGCATTGAAATCACTCTTTGAATTTACATATGGACACAAGAATATCGTTTTAAGACAGACTTGAAAAAATGTGAACCTCTGCTTTAACATACACATCAGTGTCCATTTTGGTGGTGTGGTTTAGCCAGAACCTACAACTGTATTTGTTCATTCACTGCAGGTAGCGTTAAGATAATATAGCACTGTAATGTATCATGGTAAATCTATTTATTTGATTGTGTAGAAGTGGGGGTTGTATCAGATCAACCATCTTTCTCCCCAGCAAAAATGCCTTAATGTAAATATATGCACTGTAAATAACTTGATTTTGTTTGTTTTTTTTCCTCTTTTATTATTATTTTGTAAACAAAAGGGCAAAAAGAGGAAAATGCCCCGCATCCAAAAATATTTGAGCCTTTTTTTTCTTTTTGGTTTTGTTCTCTTGTCAAAGATATTTTGATGCCATTGTTTTATATATTGTCCTTCCAAACAACTTATTTTATAAATCCTTTCGTTTTTTTTTTCCTCCTGTGGTAAACGTTCCAAAGACAAAAGTTGTTTTTCTTCAACTGAGTGAAGCCGATCCTAATAAAGTCAACTGACACTTTTACAGATGTGCTCTTGTGCTGAAATTAATGGTAAGATTTCCTCTCTTACCTGCTGACAATGGCTGAATTTCATGGCTTAAGGAAGCCAATGAAAATGTTTTATATGAAAGCATTTTTTTGGAAGAGGAAGCCACAATGAGCAGATAGAGAGTGGCATCTGTGGGCCATTAAAACAAGCCTCGTCAAGGCCTAAATGAAACAAATGAGACATAACCACACTTAATCTTTTAAAATCTAAACAGGGTTTTGGTGGAAGTGCTGATCCTCTGTCTGGGATTTTCTGCGGTAGATCCGACATAAATAAAAGTTCAGTTTCGACAAAAGGAGATAAGAAGGGAAGAAGTGGGGGAGAGGCAAAGCGTTCTTGTCCAGGACCTGCAAGTAACCTGCAGCACCCTTGCTGATCAACAAACAATAGTCCTTTGATATCCCAGCAAGAGACAATGGACAAGAAAATAAATTTGACCACCACTCAGGGACCGGAGGGGAATCCCACTGCATTGAAACGGACGAACAAACATGCGCGCACACACACACACACCATATGTTCTTGGTTTAAGTCATAAATGTGACCCAGGGTCTCTGTTGTAATCTACCTCAGATGTCAGAAAAGAGGGAGGTGGAGGGGAGAGAGTGAAAGAAGTGAAATGCAGAACAATCTAAACAAAAGAATCTCTGGGGGGACCCAATCAACCACTTCCGTCCTCCTACATCTCCTCTCGTTCTCTTCCTCCTCCAGTCTTCTTATTTAATTTCATTTTTTTCTCTCTTTGTCTTTCCATGTACCGTATCCCCCCCCTCCCCGGTGGAAAGTATTGTATGAAAGTCCAGGGGCGCTGCTCTGTGGGTCAGAGTGGAGACTGTTCTCATAACCTGCTCCGCTCCTCATCTTTTCCCTCTTTTAATCATGCACCTCGTCTCCCTTTAGTCCTCTTAGCTCCATCTTTTCCTCCACCTAAAACCCAGGAGGAGAAATTTTGTTTCAGTTGCTCTCATTTGCTTTCTTCTCTTATCTTGATTCTCTCGCTCGCGCCAACTCTTCCAAATTATACAACACATGTGCCACATGAACAATTGCCTTGTGTGAACATTAAAAAGTTAGGATGCATGTTTCACACACACACACACACACACACACACACACACACACACACACACACACACACACAGAGTGGTGATGAGTGAGTGGGAGCTACCGGTTCATGTTTTGGATCAACTAAATTAATGTCACACATCTGGAAGAAGGCTCCTGCCTGCTCCACCCTCTGCTGTGCTGCGTTGGTGTGATTCCCAGTTTCCCTTTGTGTGTGTCTGTGCGTGTGTGTGTGTTTGTGTGTGTGTATGTAGGTGTAATGTTTCCAGTGCTCCTCTCTTGGAACAGACCACCCACTCAGAAGACCAATAGAGTGACCACAGGGAGCCAGGACAGACACAGACACACTCTCTCACACACACACACTCACACACACTCACACATATGCAACTCCCTCCAAAGTCAACCCTTCCCAATATTCTCAGAATAGAACATGGTGTTATCAAAGATCGAAGAGATACCAGAACAGCTGACATGCTATCACAAAGTTAAAGATAATATCACAAATCGAGGAGGGTTTCATTCCAAGACGCTACGTTCATTTTAAAAAATGTTGCCTCAGGTGAACTGCTCAGAAGTTAGAAAGTGTTAGATGTTTGAACTCAAATATCAGAGCCTCATTGTGGCTGCTGACACAGATTATATACTGTGTGTTTCACAATACAGAGAAAGTTTGTGAGGACAAACACTAGCACCAGAGGCTGAAGAAACACAAAGAAGAAACACTAAGCACCATCTGAAGCAGTTGGTGCGGTTTTGGGTTTTGGGCAAAACACAGATCGCTCCTGATGGTTAGGCCAGCACCTTGCATGGCGTCTTGCAGCCATCTGTGGGTGTGTGTGTGTGTGTGTGTGTGTGTGTGTGTGTGTGTGTGTGTGTGTGTGTGTGTGTGTGTGAATGGGTGAGTTAAAGGCTAACACAAAAGCACTTCGGATAACAGCACTACATAAATGCAGCCACTTCGTTCAACATTTCATTAGCCTCAACAAAAGATGAATGATTAACTGGGAAAATCAGACAACTGGCACCAGGGCCTCTGCCCCCCAGGGGCCCCAGGATCACTCACCTTGTGGTTTGATTAATTTAAAATTAGTTTGGCAGCCTGCACCACTAAACCAACCATATGGTAAAATGACGAGGGCCTTAAAGTGGCTCCTGAATTTTTACCTTCTCAAAATCGTTTCTTTTAAAACTGGTCCAGTGTGAAGACTAAAAACAGCTGAATCACTGAGAGTATTCTGAGCAGGATGAACAAAAGTTCCTGAAACTTTACAACTTAACAAGGTTGTCATAAGTAAAAAAACATAAATAAAAAAAAAAAACTGAATGGAATCATTTTCTGAAATGAACATGACAAACCTTACTTTAAATGCTTCTAACAATCGCTACTGCTGCTTCTATGTAAACTGAAAACCAGTTTCAGATGCTGCTCTGAAGGGTGAAGTCTTGTTTTATTCACAGTCACAAGTTGTTTTTTTAATTTAGTTTTTCAGATGTCACTACCTCGCCATGTGAAACATAACAATGTAGTACCAGTGGTCCAGCAGTTTCAACATCACTCCACACTGACTAATCAGGAAAAGATGATAAATCCTACAAACCATAAACCAATGTAACAGTCTTAGATCAACACAGTTCCTGATAAAGGACTAGTCAGAGGAACATACTGATAATAACTGAACTATTTAGTCCAACTCTTTAAGAAATATATTACGATAACCTCGAGCCACCTTAAGCTACAGTACAATTATTCCCTGGGTGGGTTCCTCTCCATGTAAAATGAGTTCAAAGGACAAGCCCATTAGGCTTCCTTCCATATCAGGGAAATCTCTTTGCACCTGCAAAACACTCAGGGCAACACCCTGAGTGGGTCTTCAGAGGATACAACAAAACCCTTTTGCTTTCGCACTTGAAGTGTGGAAGTGGAGGCCTTTCTGTGAGTTCTTAGCATGATTTGTGAAAAGAGAGAAGGGTCTGCAGGCTCTATTTTGTCCACACATACACTTAATCACAGCTGTTTGCTCACTGTCAACTCCTCAGCTGTTGGACTGTACTGAACGCCTCCCTGACCAAACAGCTAATAGTTTCCTCTTGTTTTCTCATATGTTTTATGGTTTCATAGATTAGAGGCGATGAAGCTCATGTGATTGGTTGGTCATATTGTATTATAACTGAAAACTCACAGGTTCAGTCCAGCATGACAGTGAGCTGTATTTATGAGGCCTCACTCAATCACTCATCGCCATATAACTCAAGACTGAACTGTAACCCTCTACTGTGTGAATTATGGGTTTATTTTTTGGAGGGGCTAAAAAAATATAAATCCCTGTTTTTTGAAACTTTTAAGTCTTCTGACAGTGAAAAGAAGCAACATATGCACTGTAAAGGTTTTATAACAGCTTACACAAGGCCCTTTGTTTCCTCAAGTAATAATTCAGTGTTTGTTCTGACTATATTTTATAAACCTCAGTCTTCATTTTCTGGTTTCTAATTCTGTGTTGAACCTCAGGAAGTAGTCACTTCTGTTCATTAAGCAAAGATTGGAATCACATTTTCTGCACTGTGGCTAAATGATATCTTCTTTTATTCCGTACGTGTGCCCTGTTCCATCCTAAATTACACCAATGCGTATTAGTAGAAACGCTGACCAGAGTCATCAATTTATGTAATAAAGCATCTCCATCTTTGAGCGTGGTCTTACCCTATAACTGTACAACACTGCAATGAGGCAGTGAACGTTTAGGGAACAAATATAAAAAGATTTGTCCTTAAACCATCATTTATGTTTCTTTGGAGATTTATGCACATCCTTGTAATTTTTACTAACAACTTTTCTTGATTAAAAGTGTAAAAATATTTGAATTGATCTCAAATTTTGCAGGTGAAGGTGCCACATGTGGCTCTGATTCAATCCTGAAAGTGTGATCCTTCTCCAAAAAGTAACACTATACCCACATCAGTTCCTCAATATGAACACAGTTGACTTGAACCTGCAACTTACTTGCCCCAATTGTGCTGCCTAGTGTTTTTGTTTCAGCTTGAGGAATCAGTATATTCTGTTTCAATTTAGGCCTCCATGGGGAAACCTTTAGTCCTTGTCATAACAAAAACCCACAGACACTGACAAAATACAATGGTGTCCTTGTTAAGTTTTTTTTTCTTTCTTTTTGAAAAAAAAAAAAACAAAAAAAAAAATTAATCGCTCATTCTTTGGAAGACAAACTCAATTCCAAAATTTAAAGTCCCAACGAGACAGTACTGTTGAGACTATCTGACATTTGATGTGTTTCAGTTGAAACATATTTTTAGCCAGGGCATAAATCAGGCATTATTCACAACTGTGCACCAATGAGATATCAGTGTGGAGACTAAGGTAGTTTTTTGTTATAGGAGAGGTGAAGGGTCCAAAAAATGTGGTTTTTATTACTGAGAGTTATTAAATCTCACCAGTAATAAGCCATTGTTTTCTAGGAAGTGGAAAATACTGAGTTTGCAATTTACAAAAAAAAAAAAAAAAATTCAAGGTGTTTAAAAAAATTGGGACATTTATCAGTAAATACATAAGTTTTTGTTATAATGTGTAAAATCAGATGAAAACGTTTCTTATTTGATTTAACTGTGGTTTCAAAGTTCAAACAAATCAATTTGCTTTTCCTGTGAAATCTACCTGTATGAGTCTTTTTTTAAAATTTACTTTAGCAGTCACCATGGACTTAAAACTCAACAAAGCAAAAACCTCAGTAGCAACTCATATTTCAAATCAAGTAACTGTGATTTTAATTATTTTATTCTCATCCTGGATGAAATTTGATTTGCAGTCGGAAATAACTGTAAATGCATATATCACAGAAGTGCACTGATGACAGGCAGGCATGTTGACCCAGAAGTCACGTCAGGTTTTGGCATGTTCTTCCAGTTTATGGGTTATGGGTTTTCTCCAGTTTCCTCCCACAGTTCAAACACATGCAGGTTGTATAGATTAGAAACTTAAATTCTCGTAGGAGTTTTATCTGTATGTATTAGCCCTGTGATAATAAACGATGTGAATGTTTTTTCTCTTTAATCCCAGCTTCTCACAGGTGCATGTAGCCAAGTTACACTAAAAATATCCATTCAGTGAATAAAAGATTTTATTACATATCCGAAAGGGGAAAAGGGGGGAAATATTGTGCTGGTGATGGAGCCTCCTGTGGGCATTTTCCCGTCAGCCCTGTGACAGACTGCCGATCTTGGCCTGCTCTTCTGGGGGCATGTTTCTCTGCAATTCTAGAGCCAGAATAGCAAGAGGTTTAAGATGCTGACTATATAATCTGAGGACTTTGATTGCATGTCACCAGCCAAAAAAGGTTTGGAACCACTAAATTAAAGCTACAATATTAGACAACAATGAGAACCTAGATTGAGATTCTTAAGGAATATTGAAACTGAAAAGCACCACAGCAGAGTGCTTAACATTCCTAACACATAAACCTCATACATTTTTTCTTTTTAAAGTCCTCACTCAACCCGGCCCAGCTGACTAAGAACAAATTGTTATTTTCAGCTCTGACCTGAAGGAGTATTTGCAACAGGAGGTAGAGATGCACACATTCACACAGTGTTATCCAGGACCTGTCCAGTACACTACCACAGCCATGCCACTTTGTCCAGAGAGACTATGTATTGAAAAAAAAAAGTATGTTCAATGTTCAGTTCCATGAAGGTGGTTAAATGAGCTAAAATTATACCCGCTTACATTATAAAGGAACAAAATTCTGGGAACAACTAACTGGCAGCATGTACAGCACACACACACACATGCACACACTGACAGACATGTAGTCTCTTGTAGCTAAAGGATAAGCACATAATTCTTTACATAAATAGATGTTGCACAATGAAAAGAAGTTCCTATTGCTTGTTCTAACCTGTCTGACCAGATACTACCCTGTGTACATACTAATAATCTATGTGTGAGCATGGGTGCAACAGGTTGTAAAGTTTTGTGGGTGGACGACCATGCCAGATCTGCTTCATGAAAAGAATCAGCTTCTCTCTTTCCTTTCTCATTACCCCACCCCTTCCCTCCTCCTTTCTTCCGATGAGATAAAACATTATCCTATTATATGACGAAGGCCTCTGTCATGCCTGAATCCCCCTGCTGCAGCCAAAATATCCCCTAACACCTACACACAGTCACTGCACACATGGCTTAGGCCCACACATACACACACACACACACACACACACACACACACACACACACACACACACACACACACACACACACACAC